>JARQOD010000002.1:123015872-123082831 GCA_033576555.1 Oophaga sylvatica | reverse complement strand
TAATTTACCACAGCATCCTAACATGATACATACACCATAAATACACGTATAGGAAGATGAAAAAAACCTCTAATAGCATGTGGCCATATGGGATGAATCATTTGTGATATACTTATGTGCGATTGTTTATAGCAGCACTTGCTTATGCATATATCAATATTGGCCTATAGGTTTTTTTGCCTGGTCTTAATATACATTTATATGCACATATATGTGTATCTATATATTATAAATTCTGTATGCTATTAGAGTTTTTTTTCATCTTCCTATACGTGTATTTATGGTGTATGTATCATGTTAGGATGCTGTGGTAAATTACCAACACTGTCCATCTATATATTTATCAATATTTAGTGTTATTTTGCTGTTTAAAATACAAACTGGTCATTTGGGCATTATCAACAATTTCCTATTTTTTGCAGTACACACTAGTATAAATTTCTACACTGATAGGATGTCTAAAATATTATATATGTCTTGTGCACTATGCACTTTATTCTTTGATGGACAGCTTTGAATGACTATGTCACAGCATCCTGACATCTATCAGTCCTGACATCATACCAAGCATCTTGCGATATATGATTTGAGGCATTCATTTAACTGAATAGTGATATTTGGGGTTTTGCCTTCTCTTTTGTCATTAATATTTTGTATTATATTTGTGAACTTCTTTTAAAACTTTTTTGTACTTACTAATAAAGTTGCATTTGCATTTTTCTAAACTTGGCTCTGTTTTCATATATTCGTTTTGGGTATCTGTATATTATATATGGATGAGCGTCTATAAATTGGCCTCTTTTTGGTTAAGTTGGCTGTAGGCGTTCGACCCTCCTTCTCCTCCAGAAGCGAAAGCTCGTCGATAGAGCACAGTCGCATGAGCACTCCATCCGCAGCTGCCAGTGTTGCACTGCACGAGGTGTCCCACTATCGAACAGCTAGTGGTAGGCATCAGCAGGCTGTTTTAAAGATGGTGTCTTTGTGCGACAACAGACACACCGCAGAGGTACTGGCCGACTACTTGCAGCGAGAAACTGAGTCATGGCTGGGCAGTCTACATCTTGAGCAAGGCAAGGTAGTCAGTGATAACGGCCGTAATTTTGTGGCGGCCATAGCCCTGGCAAAACTCAGACACATACCTTGCCTGGCTCACACCTTGAACCTGGTGGTGCAGTGCTTCATAAATAATTATCCGGAGTTACCAGCCCTGCTCCATAAGGTGCGAAGACTGTGCTCGCACATCCATCGCTCGCCCGTAGACTCCAGTCATATGCAGAGGCTGCAGCGATCGCACCACCACCTCCCCAAGCACTGCCTAATCATAGACGTTGCAACAAGGTGGAACTCCACCATGCACATGGTTGAGAGGCTGTGCGAACAGAGGCAGGCTGTAATGCATTGGTGGGAGGATACACGGGCAGGCAGTTTGAGGGCAGACATGGAGTTGTCGGGTGTGCAGTGGTTAGAGCTGAAAGACCTCTGTAAAGTCCTTCAGTGTTTTGAGGAATGCACACGGCTGGTAAGCGCAGATGACGCCATCATAAGCATGAGCATCCCACTTATGCATCTGCACATGCAAACTTTGACGCACATTAAGGATCAGGCATCTGCAGCGGAGGTGGAGGAGGAGGAAGGAAGCCTTGATGACAGTCAGGCATTGTCTGCTCAGGGAACTGTCCTGGACAAGGTTGTGGAAGAAGAGGAGGAGGATGAGGGGGATGATTATTTTGGGGAGGAGGATGCTTCTCAGGGGGCAAGAGAAAATGTTGGCTTGCCAAGGTCAGGTACAGGGTTTGTGCGTGACTGGAGGATGTAGATTTGGCAGAAAATGCTCCTCCACCTACAACTGGCAGTGCATCATTGACACCTGGAACATTGGCCCACATGTGTAATTATGTGTTGCGGATCCTAAAAAGGGACCCCCGCATTGACAGAATTATGAAGGATGATGACTACTGGTTAGCCAGTATCCTCGATCCACGATATAAAGGCAAATTACAAAACATCATGCCATAGGAGAACCTAGAGCTAATATTGGCGAACAAACAAGCAACTCTGGTAAACCGTTTGTTAGAGGCATTCCCAGCACACAGCAGCGGTGAAGGTTCTACCACGAGCCATACTGGGCAACATGGAAGAGGTGTTCGTGGTGCACACAGCCGAAGTGGCGTTGGAGACAGGAGTTTCATGACCATGTTGTGGACTGATTTCTCGAGAAACACTCACACGACTGTTAATACTGAATCGATTGCAACAGACAGGAGACAGCAGTTGTCAACTATGGTTCAAAATTACCTCTCCTCTCCTATCGATGTTCTCCCTCACAGTTCATTCCACTTTGACTACTGGGCCTGTAAAACTGGACACCTGGCCTGAATTGGCACAATATGCCTTACAGGAGCTGGCTTGCCCTGCTGGTAGTGTGCTATCAGAAAAAGTCTTCAGTGCTGCTGGATCAATCCTGACAGAAAGAAGGACCCGGCTGTCGACCAAAAATGTTGGTGATCTCACCTTCATTAAAAAGAACCATGCCTGGGTTTCAAAGGATTTTGTACCACCTTGCTATAATGACACATAGGTTGCCAGCAAAATGGCTCGCTTTGTCCTCCACTTCCTCCGACTTCTCCAATTCCTCCATTTGCAGCTGCTGAACGTCCAGCCTACACCTCAACATATGCCAGTTTTTCCACCTCCCTAACTGGGCTGTACCCCCCCAGGGCCGACTCAGCACCTGGCGCACCCGGGCAAGTGCCGGGGCCCTGAGCAGGTGGTGGGGCCCACTCGCCGTCAGAGACACCAGCGTACTATGAGGGGCCCTGTGCCAGTGCCGGCGCCAACAAGTGGGCCCCCTCTGCTTGCTCAGGGCCCCAGCACTTGCAATACTTACCTCTCCCTGCTCCACCGCTGTGACGTCTTCCTCATTTCCTGACAATGACATTCAGGTCAGAGAGCGCGATGACGTCACGTCTGTGCGCCCTCTGCCTGAACAGTCACAGTGCAGAGAGCTGGAAGATGGTGACGCTGAGGAGTCCAGAGTAGAGCAGTGCCCAGAGAGGAGAGGTATTTCATTTTTTTTTAATTTTTGGAGCAATATATGGGGAGCATTATACACTGGATCATTATATATGGAGCCCATCATATACTGGAGCATTATAGATGGGGCCCATCATACACTGGAGCATCATATACGGGGCCCATTATACACTCGAGCATCATATGGGGCCCATTATATATGGAACATTATACACTGGAGCATCATCCATGTGGCACATCATATACTGGAGCATCATATGGGGCCCATTATATATGGTGCATCATATGGGGCACATTATATATGGAGCATCACATGGAACCCATTATATATGGAGCATTATATATGGGGACCATTATATTTGGAGCATTATATGGGGCTCATCATACACTGGAGCATCATATATGGGGCCCATCATATACTAGAGCATCATATGGGGTTCATTATTTATGGGGCATCATATAGGGCCCTTTATATATGGAGCATCATATGGAGCACATATGGGGCCTATTCTGTATGGAGCATTATATGGAGCCCATTCTGTATGGAGCAATATATGGGGCTCATTATTCTGTATGGCGCAATATGTGGTGCCCATAATACTGTATGGAGGACTATACTGTCCGGTTTTTGAGCTATTGTAGAATTTACAATAGCTATCACTCATGTAATGTAAGAAGTGAAGTATTTGGCATTGTACTATACCTATATTTCTCTGCCGTATCGGAGCATCATGAATTGTGGTACGTGTTAAAGGGGCTCACTGAGACTCTTTGGCCCGGGGCCCACGAAAACCTGGAGCCAGCCCTGCCCCCCCCCACAACTTTAGCCAAATAACCCCCCGTTTTCAATGTGTTACTATTATTATAAAGTAAATTAAGGTTTACAAGCTTAAGTAATAAGAATTGATGTCGTTGGCATTGAAATGGGCACTGTAGGTGTGTTTACTGTTCTCCACTCCCTGCCGACTTTTATTCCCCATTGACTTGCATTGGGGTCGGGTCTGGTTTCAGTCGGACCTCCGACCTTTTTCCAATAGTCGGCCGATTTCATTCGACTCGATTTTTGATAAAGTCGGGTGGTCCGAAACCCGACTCGACCCTCCCGGAGGTAAAACGGTCATCTCTAGTACTATTAAAAAGTTGTCTTGCCCCACAAAAAATAAGCTATCGCTCAGCTCCATCAGACAAAAACTAAAAATGTTACGGGTCTCGGAAAATGGCGACACAACTCCAAATCATTTTTTTTGCAAGCTTACGATTTTTTTTCATCACTAAAATAATAAAACAACTGGACATGTTTGGTATTGCTGTAATCATATTGATGAGGAGAATTATACTGCATGGTCAATTTTACCAAAAGTGTACATTGTAAAAACAATTTGTCAGAATTGTTTTTTTCCACAACTTCGCTGCACTTGGATTTTTTTTCCCATTTTAAAGTACACTATGTGGTAAAATGAGTGATGTCACTCAAAAGTCCAACTTGTCCCGCAAAAAATAAGCCTTAATATGTGTATCTGGACAGAAAAATAAAAGAGTTATGGCTCTAGGAAGAAGGGGAGGAAAAAACGGAAACGAAAAAATGAAAATGATCAAGGGTGTGAAGTGGTTAAACACATGTAATTGTGGAGTCTATTTTTATTCCAAGATCTGTTGATTAAAATATTCTTTTCTTCGTGTCACAACCCCTTAAAGTTTGTGAGTGTAACGTGAAAATATGTGGAACATTTCATGGCATTTAAATACTTTTTCAAGTTACTGCACAGGGATAATTCTGACTGGTTTATTGTACATTTGTATTAGGAATAATTTATAAAGAGTTGTGTAATACATTTCTCCTCAGTTTGCCCTTTGTATGGAAAAATATGAAATTATTTATTGACTAAAATGTTAGACTGCAATTGTATACTGTATTTGGATGGTACATTTACTTTGTATTCTTAATGTTAGTTATTCTAAATCTTTCTACCTTAAAAACACTGAAAAAAAATCTCTGGATTGTGGAACTACATTTTTTATCTTAACATCATGTATTTTTTGTTCACATGGAATGGAATTTTACATCCCGGACAGCAGATTGTGATCAGCCATAACATCAGAACTATTTGTCAAATATTGTGTAGGCTGCGGGGTCCCTCAGTTCCTTTGCACAATTGGTTGGTACCTTGACACACTTCAGTGAAATTACTCTCTTTAAAGCCTGGCTCAGGCTGTGGCACACTGACAAAGTATTCAGGAAGTTGGTGTCCATGCAACTCCCATGGATTTCTTCAACCCTAAAACCCAATGACAAACCCAGCACTGCGATATCAGTTCTGCTGTGCCCCTGGCCTGCCTTGGATTCTGTGGCAAACCTAGCTTTTCTACATTGCTGGGTAACTGTATCAAACTGCTGGTCAGCTTAACCGTCTACATTGTAATAAATTAAGCTTTACTATATCACTGGGAACTCCTAATTCTCACTGTGCTAGTTTTGCCTCTGACTCTGTGACAAACCCAGCTCTCCTTATATTGTTTTCATTGAACAATTCCTTTAATATCGAAAGACATAGAAAAGTGGCAGTAGACTGAAAATTCAACCTGACTGCTTAACTCATGTTAAATTGGTAGCTAGTTTTCATCGTTTTATGTATTACTGCACCTTTTAGCAATAGAATACATTTAAGGGTGTAGACTGCCGTATTATTCCCGCGGGCATCGCAATCTTCAGACTGGCCGTCGGATCTCCTGATCTGAGCGTGACAGCTACATAGAAACACATACTGTCACGCTCAAGTTAGGAGAGGAGACGGCCGGTCGGAGGATTGCGATGCGATCTTTTTAGAGAGTAATCCTGCAGTATGACTGCACCCTAAAACTAATAAATGATCCATACTTGTCTCGTATGTGAGCAGACCTCAGTGCATTAGTCTATAAATTCATCTTTCCTAGCAACAGGTCTATTACTCTCTACATCTCAACACAATAATGAACTGTTTGTATTTATATTTTAGGTTATGGCTTTGTGGATGCCATGGCGTCATTCTGCTCCACGAAGTTGTCGCATGCTACTGACTGTATGGAGCATGCACTGACAGCAGTTCACCCCTGGACACGTTACTCTGCTGGATGGGACACTAAATTAATTCTGCTCCCACTCTCATATATGCCTACCGTTCTCACAGATTTCCTTCTAACCATGGGACAGCCTAAACCAGCTCAGGTGTTCTCATCTTCGACAAAGTAAAAGAAAAAAAAAATCACTTACTGATCATTTTGGATTTTATGATAGAGCAAATTTGTAGCTTTACTTGAGTGATGCTTCAGATTTCATATCTGCAACCTGTCAATTTAGGATGCTGATTTTTACAACAGGTTTTTATAGCAGATTTTAACCTTTGCAATTTGAAGTGTCAAAACTGAAGTAAATTCCCATACAAATAGAGTCTATTTCTGTAGAAGGCGCCATTCACCAAGACTGGCGTTGTTCATGAGGCATACGCCTCTTCATGAATCAGGAGTGTCAGACAAATGGCGTGTACCTCTGCATGCACTTTGCCAGAAATCCTACTGCTGTCCCTGCTGGAGTAAGCGTTGAGGCATAGCGAACGGCGCCGTTTGTCATGAATTTGACGAGTGGCGGTCACCATGTGAAAGCTTTGATGCATTGGGTTCCATCACTGTGTCAATAAGTTTTTATGACTATCCATAACCAATAGCCCTCCCCTCTAAAATATATTCTAGACAATATGTTCTTTACTGCTACATAGATATTGGTTAAATAAAATCCACGTCTGTCAGTGTCATTCTCTCTCCACCAGCAATGTGGTAATTTGGATTCATAGGATAGATCTTTATTTTGTGTCTAAAAAGATATACGTATTAACAAAAATGTCTTTCTGTATAGGGTATATTTTATATCTCTTTATTTATATTTTCCATTAAGGAAAAATCCTCAACTTTCTTATCATAAGGCTGCATTCACACGTCCGAGTACAGTCTGCGATGCACAGACCGGCCGTGATTCTTCTGATCCAAACTCAATACTTTCACTTTCACATATGAGGCTGTCAAGTTCGGGTCAGGAGGCCCCTCCACCAGTTTATGTATTGCAGCTTGTACTCAATATTTGACACACAGATGTGTGAATTTAGTGTAGTGACAAAAGCTATGTTTATAGAAATATTGCAGCACCAAGAAAGAAAAGTCATGGAATTATAGAAATTACAAAATCAATAGATGTATTAATGATGCATAAGTGATAAAAAAAAGTGAAAACAAAAATTTTAAACTTTTTGATTTATTCAGCATCGAAGATGAGTGCCACGCGCAGAAATACACGCACATACACATGGGGACAGAAATGTTAGTACTCATAATGATGATGAATATACCTTGGAAATGTTTCATTAGTTTTTTGTTGCTTTTTTTTTATTTTTCTGTTGAACTACAATTCAAAGTAATGTCTGATGTGCATTAGTTGATATTCAGTAAATTTAAATTGTTTTAATTTCAAGTTATTTCAGTGACCATTGTGTTTTTTTCTTATTTTTATAGAAGTGTACCAACAATTTTGTCCATGTGTGTACACGCCTCTGCATGCTGTCAAAGGTTATTAATAGTGATGATGAGCGAACGTGCTCGGATAAGGTGTTATCTGAGCATTCTCTTTTGCTAAACTAATGTCTTCGGCGTGCTTGAAAAATATGTTTGTTAGGCAATCCCTGCATGTGTTGCAGCTGTCGAGCAGGTACGGGGATTATTAATCTAATTAATTAGTAATTAATTATTATTTAATAATAGTGATGAGCAAACGTGCTCGGATAAGATGTTATTCCAGCATGCTCGTGTGCTAACCGAGTGTCTTCGGCGTGCTCAAAAAATATGTTTGAGTACCCGCAGCTGCATGTCTCACGGCTGTTTGTCAGCCGCAACACATCCCGGGGTTGCCTGTTTGTTAAGCAATACCTGCATGCATTGCAGCTGTCATACAGCAGTGAGACATGTAGCTGTGAGTACTTGAACATATTTTTCAAGCACACTGAAGACACTCAGCACACGAGCATGCTGGGATAACATCTATTTAATGGTCTGATGAATGTTCTGCCACACTGAATGCACTTGGCCCAATCATCAAGATCCGCTGCTGGCAGCTCCTTTTGCAACTGCTGACCAATGACATCCCAGACATGCTCAATGAGAGCTAAATTCAAAGATATTACCGGCCATGGCAGCATGTTTAGACTACTCAGGCTGCTCACAATAGTGTGAGCTACATGCGGCTTTGTGTGTTGAAAAATAGCTTTTGGGACACTTTGGAGAAATAGTTGTATCACTGGTTGTACAACTAAAACTGGACATCACATGCCAACCCATCAGGAGGCATTTACAAAACACTGGGCTACAAGCCAGAAGTGCAGCTACAACTATTCCATTCTAATGCCATCATTCTAAAAGTCTATTATGGACAAGGACAAGATGGCAGTAGAGGCTGGAATGGAGGTCTGTGCTCTTTAGGTATGAGTCCCACTTTTGTCTTAGACACATTGATAGGTTTAGATTAGTCTGAAGACCACATGGGCAATGACTTGACAAGGGAATGTCACTCTGGAACTATTCTTGGGGTTATGATGTGGGGTGATATAATACAGGTCCTTCTCAAAAAATTAGCATATAGTGCTAAATTTCATTATTTTCCATAATGTAATGATTACAATTAAACTTTCATATATTTTAGATTCATTACACACCAACTGAAATTTGTCAGGTCTTTTATTGTTTTAATACTGATGATTTTGGCATACAACTCCTGATAACACAAAAAACCTGTCTCAAAAAATTAGCATATCAAGAAAAGGTTCTCTAAACGACCTATTACCCTAATCTTCTGAATCAACTAATTAACTCTAAACACATGCAAAAGATTCCTGAGGCTTTTAAAAACTCCCTGCCTGGTTCATTACTCAAAACCCCCATCATGGGTAAGACTAGCGACCTGACTGATGTCAAGAAGGCCATCATTGATACCCTCAAGCAAGAGGGTAAGACCCAGAAAGAAATTTCTCAACAAATAGGCTGTTCCCAGAGTGCTGTATCAAGGCACCTCAATGGGAAGTCTGTTGGAAGGAAACAATGTGGCAGAAAACGCTGTACAACGAGAAGAGGTGACCGGACCCTGAGGAAGATTGTGGAGAAGGACCGATTCCAGACCTTGAGGGACCTGAGGAAGCAGTGGACTGAGTCTGGTGTAGAAACATCCAGAGCCACCGTGCACAGGCGTGTGCAGGAAATGGGCTACAGGTGCCGCATTCCCCAGGTAAAGCCACTTTTGAACCATAAACAGCGGCAGAAGCGCCTGACCTGGGCTACAGAGAAGCAGCACTGGACTGTTGCTAAGTGGTCCCAAGAACTTTTTTCTGATGAAAGCAAATTTTGCATGTCATTCGGAAATCAAGGTGCCAGAGTCTGGAGGAAGACTGGGGAGAAGGAAATGCCAAAATGCCTGAAGTCCAGTGTCAAGTACCCACAGTCAGTGATGGTGTGGGGTGCCATGTCAGCTGCTGGTGTTGGTCCACTGTGTTTCATCAAGGGCAGGGTCAATGCAGCTAGCTATCAGGAGATTTTGGAGCACTTCATGCTTCCATCGGCTGAAATGCTTTATGGAGATGAAGATTTCATTTTCAGCACGACCTGGCACCTGCTCACAGTGCCAAAACCACTGGTAAATGGTTTACTGACCATGGTATTACTGTGCTCAATTGGCCTGCCAACTCTCCTGACCTGAACCCCATAGAGAATCTGTGGGATATTGTGAAGAGAAAGTTGAGAGACGCAAGACCTAACACTCTGGATGAGCTTAAGGCCGCTATCGAAGCATCCTGGGCCTCCATAACACCTCAGCAGTGTCACAGGCTGATTGCCTCCATGCCACGCCGCATTGAAGCAGTCATTTCTGCAAAAGGATTCCCGACCAAGTATTGAGTGCATAACTGAACTTTATTATTTCATGGTTTTTTTGTTTGTTTTTAAAAAACACTTTTATTTTATTGGACGGTTGAAATATGTTAATTTTTTGAGACAGGTTTTTTGTGTTATCAGGAGTTGTATGCCAAAATCATCAGTATTAAAACAATAAAAGACCTGACAAATTTCAGTTGGTGTGTAATGAATCTAAAATATATGAAAGTTTAATTGTAATCATTACATTATGGAAAATAATGAAATTTAGCACTATATGCAAATTTTTTGAGAAGGACCTGTATAGTGTTCATTCCAGGTTCACTAACAGCTCACATTTCATTGATTTGGTCATGGAACCAGTGGTATGGCCATTACTCTAAAGCAGTGGTCCCCAACCTTTCTTTCTTTGAGAGACTCATCCAGCTCTGAGAGAGGGTCGCGAACCACATTTAGGTCTAAGGCCGGGGTCACACTTGCGAGAAACTCGCATGAGTTTCACACCTCAATACCCGGCACTGCTGCTGGCACTCGGGATCGGAGTGTGCGGCTGCATGTATTTCTATGCAGCTGAACACTATGGTCAGTGGCAGTGCTGGGTATTGAGGTGCGAGATTTATGCAAGTTTCTCGCAAGTGTGACCCCGGCCTAACAGTGAGTCGCGAACCACATCCTGCTCCCGCCCCCTCACAGTAGCGACACACAGAGTCCCCATTAGGCAGGGGTCATATTACCATAGAAAATGAATGAGTGCTATGCGAGAAAACATCGCATAGCACTTGGCCCAGTGTTAATCTATGAAGCAGCTCACATCACCGTTTATTTTCTCAGGAGTATTCAGCGTGCGTGTAAAATCGCAGAATGCTGCGATTGTCACAGAGACTCAGCCGAGACTCGCCAATGCAAGCCTATGGGTGCGAGAAAAAAATCGCACAGCACTCTGACCATGCTGTCCGCTTTTTACGCACCGGTGTCCTTTGAAAAGCCGGAAATTCATGTAACGCATACAGTAAAATCACACTGACAGGTTAGAATAGAATATATAGATACATATAGAATAGATAGATAGATAGATAGATAGATAGATAGATAGATAGATAGATAGATAGATAGATAGAGAAAAGCCGGTAATTCATCTGCCGTATTCTGTAAAATCACTGCAGGAGCCGACAGGATAGAAGAAATGGATTACATACAGTAAATACAAATAGAACAGTTATATATAGAGATGTCAGTGACAAATACAATTAGTACAGTGTGTGTGCAAATTACTGTACATGTATTTAATTAATAAAAGATTTTTCGGAAAAAAATGGCGTGGGCTCCCATGCAATTTTCGTAACCAGTAGAGGAAAGTCAACAGCTGCGGGTAGATGTTTACAGCCTGGGAAGGGGGTAATACCCATGGAGCTTCCCAGGCTATTAATATCAGCTCACAACTGTATACTTAACCTTTACTGGCTATTAAAATGGGGGACCCACCCAAAAAATTAACGTGGTTTTCCCCTATAATTTATAACTAGCAAAGGCTATGCAGACAGCTGTGGGCTGATATTAATAGCCTAGTAAGGGGCCATGGATACTGGCCCCCCTTGCTAAAACATCTGCTCTCAGCTGCCCCAGAAAAGGCGCATCTCTAATATGTGCCAATTCTGGCATTTAGCCTCGCTCTTCCCACTTGCCCTGTAGTGATGGCAAGTGAGGTAATAGTTGAGGGGGTTGATGTCACCTTTGTATTGTCTGGTGACATCAAGCCCCGAGGTTAGTAATGGTGAGGTATCAATAAGAACCCCAAAACTTAAGGGTATGCCACACTAAACAGCGTCGCTAACGAGATCGCTAAAATACGTCACTATTTAGCGATCTCGTTCGTGACGCTAACGTGTGTGGCATGTAGCAACGACGTGGCCCCTGCTGTGATCTCGCTGATCGTTCACTAGAGTTCTGGACCGTATTTAGATCGTTGGCGTCCCGCTGGTGAGCCTATATCGCTGTGTCTGGCACGTTTTGTGAGCGATGTGCGCTGTTTTTTACATCGCAATGACCGTTAAAGTCGTTAATGAGATCGCTAACCGCTTTTGAGTCGTTAACGAGATCACTAAGTGTGGCAGCTACTAGAGACATTAAAACGATCACAAAAACGATCTCATTAGCTTGCGTCGTTATTGAGATCGCTAACGAGATCACTAAGTGTGGCAGTACCTTAACTCCATAGCCTCATTGTAAGAAAACTCAGACACCCAGATAAAGTCCTTTAACTGAAATAAAGACACAGATAATTTACAGAGGTAAAATGTAATTTTTTTTCATTCCACTTTGAATTAAATCCTGTGTTACAACTAAAGGGTCAAAAAAAATCCTGACAGCAGTTTTGAAGTATATGAAGAGTGCCGTTTTTAAAATGGTATCACGTTTGATGAGTTTCCAATATATATTCCCCTCAAAGTCTACTTAAATCTGAATAGGTCCCTAAAGAAACAGGTTTTGTAAATTTCTTTAAAAAATTAGAAAAATATTTAGACTTGAGAGTCCTCAGTGGTTGATACCTTTTAATGGCTAACTGAAAAGATGGTAACAAATTGCAAGCTTTCCGAAGATACACATCTTTCCTATTTAAAAAATTAGAAATTGCAGTTAAACTTTTAACCCCTCTAACATCCCAACCAAATAAAATGACATTTGAAAAATGATGCAGATATAAAGGAGACATATGGTAAATGTTATTTATTAATTATTTTGTACAGCATGACTAACTGGTTTAAGGATACGAAAATTGAAAATTTTAAAATTGCACATTTTTTACATTTTTGCCAAAATTCTAATAGTTTTACAAAAAATGCAAAACATAAATTTATCACAATCATAAAGTATAATGTGTCATGAAAAAACAATCTCAGAGTAAGTGGGATATGTTTAAAAGCCCTTACACTCTTTCATTAAGGCGTTAAGAAAAGCAAATAATGAATCAGATATTGTGTGCTCCACTCCTGCAGTTTCAGACATGTTTTCTGCTCAAGCAGCTTTATGCAAGTGAGAGGTGTCAATCAATAAAGAAGAGCACTGCACTGAGGAAGACCCAGCAACCTAATTTGCATAATAAATAAAGATCGTTTTCTGGATAATCATAGCTGAGAAAACAAAACAAGTATACTTTATATGTGGATTACAAGCCCCCTAACACATTAGATGCTTGTTGACTGAACAAAGCTTTGACCAATCTTTGGCTGACAGCCATCTCAGCCGATTCTCTGAAACACAAGAGTGCTCATTTGTTCTCCACCCACTTATTTCTGGGAGAACAATGCGATCGGCAAAACAAAGCACTGAAGAATTAAGAAGTAGTAATTGCAGCTCCAGTAGTGTTAAGTGTCCCACCTCTACCTCTTACATACAGATGCTACAGAGAAACCGTAAAAACATGAATCTGTCAATGAGTGTAAAGAAAAAAGCAAGCAATTTATGGACTGTGGAAGAGAGGTAAGTGACCAGAATGAACACTCATTTCTAGCACCTATCCCTACACTAAACGCAGCTAACAGCGGTATCATTAGGGAATAGAATAGATGTTACCTTGATATGTTATTTTGTTAAGGCTGGGTCTCACATAGCGATACACCAGCGATCCCGACAACGATCAGGATCGCTGGTGTATCGCTACATTATCGCTGCTGAGCTGTCAAACAGACAGCTCAGGCAGCGATCAGTACAAGCGACACTGCGGGTAACATCGCTTAGTTACCCGCAGTGTACCTTGGATACCAGCGCCCTGATGCAGGGAGCTGGAAACCAAGGTACACAGCGGGTTTCCAGGCGCTGCGCGGTGCCTGGAAACCTGCTGTGTACCTTGGTTACCAGCTCCCTGCATCAGGGAGCTGGTATCCAAGGTACACAGCGGGTTTCTAGGCACAGCTCCGCGCCTGGAAACCCGCTGTGTACCTTGGTTACCAGCGGATCGCTGGTCTCCCGCCTGTCACACGCAGCGATGCGTGCCTGTCAGCGGGAGACCAGCGATCAAAAAAATGTCCTGACATTTCAGCGACGATCAGCGATACCCGGCAGGGGGGCTGATCGTCGCTGAATGTCACACACAGCGATATCGCTGGTGAGCTCGCTGCTGCGTCACAAAACTAGTGACTCAGCACCGATCTCGCTAGCGATATCGCTATGTGAGACGGGGGCTTTAGGTTGCAGCAGGACTGTAAGGGTATGTTCCCACGGTCACTAAACGCTGCAGGTTGGGCGCTGCGTACATCCACAGCGTCCAAACCGCAGTGGACATATGTTACAGCATAGTGGATGGGATTTGAAGAAATCCCATCTCCACTACGCGTGCACCCGCACTCGCAGCTTCCCTGCGGAGACGGACATGCGGCACGTCTTTCCAGACAACAGCATGTCTATTTATCTTGTGGAGACGCTCAGTCTCTGCAAGGTAAATGTCCCCGTACAATGTATTGGATGCGGTGATTTCGCACGGTTCAATGAACACATGCGGAATCACCTCCATTCAAAAGCCGGCAGCGCTTTGGACGGAGTGGACATGTGCTGCGTCCAAAGCGCTGCCGGTTACTGACCGTGGGAACATACCCTAAGGCAATAATCTCTGACTAGATAATACGCTATTCCTACTGTTCCTTCAACTAAAAGGAGCTTCAGAAAAGCATATTTTCCCATTGCTAAGGAGTGGGTCTCCTAGACTAGTAAAGCGTATGCACTAAGTGCAAAGGATGCCAAAAATTAAAAGCAGGCACTATATCTATTTGAAGAAATGTAGTGGAGGGCCTCAGAAAATCTTTTTTCCCATTATTAAAGAGTTGGTATACTAGACTGGTAATGCGCATGCACTAAGTGCATGGGCTGAAAACCATTTACTCCAGGGAGTGTACATACTGTATATACAGTACAGACCAAAAGTTTGGACACACCTTCTCATTCAAAGATTTTTCTGTATTTTCATGACTATGAAAATTGTACATTCACACTGAAGGCATCAAAACTATGAATTAACACATGTGGAATTATATACTTAACAAAAAAGTGTGAAACAACTGAAAATATGTCTTATATTCTAGGTTCTTCAAAGTAGCCACCTTTTGCTTTGATTACTGCTTTGCACACTCTTGGCATTCTCTTGATGAGCTTCAAGAGGTAGTCACCGGAAATGGTTTTCACTTCACTGGTGTGCCCTGTCAGGTTTAATAAGCATGATTTCTTGCCTTATAAATGGGGTTGGGACCATCAGTTGTGTTGTGCAGAAGTCTAGTGGATACACAGCTGATAGTCCTACTGAATAGACTGTTAGAATTTGTATTATGGCAAGAAAAAAGCAGGTAACTAAAGAAAAACAAGTGGCCATCATTACTTTAAGAAATGAAGGTCAGTCAGTTCGAAAAATTGGGAAAACTTTGAAAGTGTCCCAAGTGCAGTTGCAAAAACCATCAAGCGCTACAAAGAAACTCGCTCACGTGAGGACCGCCCCAGGAAAGGAAGACCGAGAGTCACCTCTGCTTCTGAGGATAAGTTTATCCGAGTCACCAGCCTCAGAAATCGCAGGTTAACAGCAGCTCAGATTAGAGACCAGGTCAATGCCACACAGAGTTCTAGCAGCAGACACATCTCTACAACAACTGTTAAGAGGAGACTTTGTGCAGCAGGCCTTCATGGTAAAATAGCTGCTAAGAAACCACTGCTAAGGACAGGCAACAAGCAGAAGAGACTTGTTTGGGCTAAAGAACACAAGGAATGGACATTAGACCAGTGGAAATCTGTGCTTTGGTCTGATGAGTGCCAATTTGAGATCTTTGGTTCCAACCACCGTGTCTTTGTGTGACGCAGAAAAGGTGAACGGATGGACTCTACATGCCTGGTTCCCTCCGTGAAGCATGGAGGAGGTGTGATGGTGTGGGGGGTGCTTTGCTGGTGACACTGTTAGGGATTTATTCAAAATTGAAGACATACTGAACCAGCATGGCTATCACAGCATCTTGCAGCAGCATGCTATTCCTTCCGGTTTGCATTTAGTTGGACCATCATTTATTTTTCAACAGTACAATGATCCGAAACACACCTCCAGGCTGTGTAAGGGTTATTTGACCAAGAAGGAGAGTGATGGGGTGCTACGCCAGATGACCTGGCCTCCACAGTCACCAGACCTGAACCCAATCGAGATGATTTGGGGTGAGCTGGACCACAGAGTTAAGGCAAAAGGGCCAACAAGTGCTAAGCATCTCTGGGAACTCCTTCAAGACTGTTGGAAGACCATTTCCGGTGACTACCTCTTGACGCTCATCAAGAGAATGCCAAGAGTGTGCAAAGCAGTAATCAAAGCAAAAGGTGGCTACTTTGAAGAACCTAGAATATAAGACATATCTTCAGTTGTTTCACACTTTTTTGTTAAGTATATAATTCCACATGTGTTAATTCATAGTTTTGATGCCTTCAGTGTGAATGTACAATTTTCATAGTCATGAAAATACAGAAAAATCTTTGAATGAGAAGGTGTGTCCAAACTTTTGGTCTGTACTGTTATATATATATATATATTATATATATATAGAGAGAGAGAGAGAGAGAGAGAGAGACCTCTCAAAATTCTTAATGCGGGCATCTTAAACACCCTTAAAAATTTATAGCGAGGATAGCATGATCACCCTGTTGATATGGTGGTAGAGGAGGAGGACGTACACAAAGATGAAATCCTGAAGCGTATACCCATGTTTTGGTTGGGTAGGGGTGCATAGGAATAGAGCAGAAAAAAACCCCACTGCATTATAGTTTACACGCTGAAAAAGAGGATGGACCGCACCTCAAAAAAATCATACGCTGATCTAATGCCGCTAGGTCTGGAGTCATGGGGTCTCAGTGTTGCAGCATGTGACCTGTGAGTCACCAGGCCGCCCGCCCTGCTTATGCACTGTTGCTGCAACGGTGGTCAGCGTATAATGCCACTCCTTTAAGGAGATAGAAGTTAGGACCCTCTGAGAGGTTCGCCATGACGTGGCAGTGGGCTTCATAGAGTCTGATCAGAATGGTAAAGTAAGAACCTCATGTTCAGTAATATATATTTATGCCTAACAGCATTAGATCAATGTATGATTTTTTGGAGGTGTGGTCAATGCCCTTTTTTTAGCGTATTGCATTATAATTTATGTTCTGCTGCTCTCATCCGGTGGTGTTGAGAAGTCTGGGCCAATCCAGCTCTTGTTCATTTTGAGAAGTGTCAGCCTATAAGCATTTTCAGTCAATTTGTCTATCAGTTATAATACTCCCGGAGGCACTAAAAACCTGCTCTGGCAAAACGCTAGCGGCAGGGCAGGCTAGGACCTCCAAGGCGTAGAGAGACTATTCATGCCACATGTCTCACTTTGATACTCAATAGTTGAAACAGGCTTGTTGCCTGTCCTTAGCAGTGGTTTCCTAGCAGCTATTTTACCATGAAGGCCTGCTGCACAAAGTTTCCTCTTAACAGTTGTTGTAGTGATGTGTCTGCTGCTAGAACTTTGTGTGGCATTGACCTGGTCTCTAAACTGACTCAATAGTTGTAAGGCACAGAGGAATCACAGAGGACACTGATATGGTTGGCAAGGTACTCCTTCAGCATCTTCCAAAACTTTTCTCTCCTTGTCAGAGTACCCTGAGAATCAGGGCCTGGGAGCTGGGAGGGTCTGAGAAAACTGTCCTAGACTTTTAATAGTGTTCCCCTGCCTCTGCTGCATGTGGTGCGTGTCTCCCTAGTCTCTACTCCTTGGTTGTCAAAGGAACCGTGACCTCTGCTACCAGCGTTGTCAGATTTAAATTTTTTTCAATCTTCAACTAGGGCCTTCTGGTACTGCAATATTTTATTAGACCTCTATGCAACAGGAAGGAGTGATGGAAAGTTCTCCTCGTAGTGTGATTCTAGAGGGGTGACCAACCACAAATTAGTGTTAGCCAAAATTTGTACAACATGAGGGTCATGGGAAAGGTAGCGACCTGAGCTGACATTTTTAATGATACCATTTCGGTGCAGGTATGAACTTTTGATCGCTCGTTATTGCATTTTAATGCAATGTCGCGGCGGCCAAAAAAAAGTACTTCTGGCTTTTTGACTTTTTTCTCACTACGCCGTTTAACGATCAGGATAATCTTTTTTTATTGATAGATTGGGCGATTCTGAAAGCGGCAATACCAAATATGAGTATGTTTGATTTTTTTATTGTTTTATTTTGAATGGGGCGAAAGGGGGGTGATTTGAACGTTTATATTTTTTTGCTTTTTTATATTTTTAAATTTTTTTTTTCACTTTTAGCATGCTTCAATAGTCTCCATAGGAGACTAAAAGCAGCTATAACCCAATCGGCTCTGCTACATACAGGCGATGATCAAATCACCTGTGTGTAGCAAAATACCTCACTTACTATGAAGCTCATATCAATCCGGCACTGACAGCCATAGAAGTCTCCAGGAGACCTCTGGTTGTCATGCCAACCCATCGGTGACCCGCAATCACGTGACAGGGGTCACCGATTGGTGGATTTCCGTCATGACTGTTGGAAGCGCATGTTAAATGCCGCTGTCAGAGTTTGACTGTGGCATTTAATGGGTTAATAGCCACGGATGGATCGAGATTCCAACCGCGCCTGCTCATGTCACTTGTTCAAAACAGCTGATATGTGCCAAGAAATATGTGGGCTCACCGTCAGAGCATCAAAGGGAGGGAGTCCGACATCAGCGTAAATTTAAGTCCGATGTCGGAAAGGGGTTAAGAGCAAAAACAATATTATTATCCCTGAGAAGGGCATTTGGTATGAGTTGCAGCAGAAATGATGTGCAATTAACCCTATCCTGTCCAACAGTATCCATTCGGCTCTTCCTGAGCCTTCTGGAAGTCTGCTTGTTCCCTGCTTTGTCCTGCATCTTTCAGATACGTTTTTTGTCTGTTTTAATCTGTGGCATTTTTCCCTTTTGCTTTTCTCTGTTCTCTGCTTTGCTGGTGTGAGTTCAGCCAGGTTCCTTGCTGGGACCTGTGCTGGACTCTGTTTCCTTTGCACAGCTTATGTCAGTCTTTTCTGTATTTCTAGTCTCCTGTTATTTCAGTATCTGTTGCTTTGCGTCCAGTTCACACCAGAGTTCTGATTTAGTGGGGGAGAGGTCGTGTGGCCTCAGTATTTTTGCATATCAGACGTGTTGGAATTTTTCTTAGGGTTTTTGCGGAATTGCAGACAGTATCCTTTCCTGTCCTGTTCTATCCAGACAGTTTGGGCCCCAGCATTTGCTTACACTATTTTCTGCCTGTGTTTTGTACTTCATCTGTCTCACCGGCAATATATGTTTGGGGGCTATCTATTCCTTTGGGGCTCTACTCCGGGGCAGTTAGCTTTCCCCTTTCTCTCTTTAGGCTTAGTTAACTCTTTGGCTGTGTCGAGGCGTCTAGGGCATTGTAGGTATGTCCCATGGCTAATTCTAGTTGTGTTGTCAGTTTAGGGGTCTGCAATCCGCTAAGTTACCAACCTCTCTGGGTGTTTGGTCACCTAGCCTATTTTTCTATTATCCTCCTCGGTTACCGAATCATGACAGAATCACCGGCCTGACTGTAGATTCTAGGGTACTTTAAAAAAGGAAAGAATAGTAAAAAAAAAAAAAGTGTCAGAATTTTTTATATATTTTTTCCTCTTTTTCTCTGGGGGCCGTAGGAGGTTTTTTTCTTCAATGGAGACTAAGCATTTGTCTGATCGTGTTGAGCAGCTCGCTGCTGAAGATCGGAGAATTTTTGCCTTTCTCACTCAGTTGTCTACTGTAGAACCTAAAATTCCTATTCCTGATTTATTTTCTGGGGATCGGTCTAAATTTTTGAACGTTAAGTATAATTGTAAATTGTTTTTTGCCTTGAAACCTAATTCCTCGGGGAACTCGGAGCAGCAGGTTAAAATAGTCATCTCCCTGTTGCGCGGCAACCCTCAGGACTGGGCTTTTTCCCTGACACCTGGGGATCCTGTTTTGGCTAATTTGGATGCGTTTTTTCAGGCTCTGGGGTTGTTGTATGATGAATCGAATGTTATTGATCAAGCTGAGAAAACATTATTGGCATTGAACCAGCGTCAGGAAGCAGCAGTTATATTGTCAGAAATTCCGAAAGTGGGCAGTCTTTACTAAATGGAACGATGATGCCCTAGCGGCTCTTTTTCGGACAGGTCTTGCAGAGACAGTAAAAGATGTTATGGTGGGATTTCCTGTCCCCTCTGGTCTCAATAACTCTATGTCATTAGCCATGCAAATTGACAGACGTTTACGCCTATGCGAGAGGTGGTGTTGCCTTTCGAACAAATCTCTGAGCCCATGTAGTGTGATAGGGTTGTTTCTAGGGCTCAACGTCAAGAATTTAGAAGGTGTAATAAGTTGTGCTTCTTTTGTGGGGATGCCTCTCATGATATTTCCATCTGCCCTAGGCGGGAAAAAAGTTTTGCTCACTCATTTGTTTTGGGCAATGTACAGCCTAAATTCCTCTTGACGGTTACCTTCATCTGCTCCTTATGTTCATTTTCTGCTAAGGCTTTTGTTGATTCAGGAGCAGCCTTGAACCTGATGGATTATGACTTTGCCAAACATTGTGGTTTTCCAATGGTATCCCTGCGGACTCCTATTCCTTTGAGGGGTATTGTACTACCCCTTTAGCAGAGAATAAACCCCAGTTTTGGACCAAGGTGATAATGCGGGTAGCCCCGGACCACCAAGAGAATTGTAAATTTTTGGTGTTACATAATTTACATGACATTATTGTACTGGGTTTTCCTTGGTTGCAGACCCATAATCCTGTTCTGGAGTGGAAGTCTTTGTCTGTGGTTAGTTGGGGTTGCCAATGTGTTCTTAGTGACACTCCTGTTTTCTCTACCTCTCCCCAGTCTCAGGATGTCCCTGATTATTTGGCTGATTTCTCTGATGTGTTTAGTGAGAATAAGTCTGCGTCCTTGCCTCCTCACAGGAGTTATGATTGCGCGATCGAGTTTTGCCCGGTTGTAAATTTCCCAAGGGTCGGCTCTTCAATACATCTGTACCTGAACTTGATGCTATGCGATCTTATATCAAAGAGTCATTGGAGAAGGGCCATATCAGACCGTCCTCTTCACCTTTAGGTACCGACTTTTTCTTTGTGGCCAAGAAGGATGGCTCATTGAGGCCATGTATTGACTATCGTCTCCTTAATAAAATCACTTTTAAATATCAGTACCTGTTACCCCTGATTTCCGATTTATTCTCCAGATTGAAAGGTGTTAGTTGGTTTACCAAGCTTGACCTTAGGGGGGCGTATAATCTTATTTGCATTAAGCACGGTGATGAATGGAAGACGGCATTTAATACTCCTGAGGGGCATTTTGAGTATCTAGTGATGCCTTTTGGGCTCACTAATGCCCTTCTGTCTTCCAATCTTTCATGAACGATATTTTCCGGGATTTTGTGGACAAGTTTTTGATCATTTATTTGGATGATATTTAGATTTTTTCCAATGACTGGGATTCTCATGTGGAACATGTTCGGATTGTATTCCGGATTTTGAAAGAAAATGCTTTGTATGTTAAGGGATCAAAATGTCTCTTTGGCGTACAGAAGGTTTCGTTTTTGGGATTCATTTTGTCTCCGTCCGCTATTGAAATGGACCCGGTCAAGGTTCAGGCCATTTGTGATTGGGTTCAGCCCACTTCATTGAAGGCTCTTCAGAGATTTTTGGGTTTTGCTAATTTTTACCGTAAATTTATAAGTAATTTCTCTGGTATTGTGAAGCCACTGACTGATTTGACCAAAAAGGGTTCTGATGTAGTGAATTGGTCTCCAGAGGCAGTTTCGGCGTTTCAGGAGCTTAAGGCTACTTTCACACATCCGTTTTTTGCCGTCAGGTGTGATCCGGCATTTTTTTGTAAAATCGGATCCGGCGAAATCTAATGCCAGATCCATTTTTTTCCCATTGACTTATACTAGCGCAGCATTGCGCCGCATGGCCTTGCGGTTCGTCCGGTTTTTGCCGGATCCGACTTTTTGTCTCATTCCGGCGTCTGGAAAAAATGGCTACAGTAAAGTTTTTTGTCTCCGGCGAAAAAGCCGGAAGCGCCGGATCCGGCGCTTCCAGCTTTTCCTTACAATGAAAGTCTATGAGCGCCGATCCGTTTTTTCGTCTGAGCATGCTCAGAAGTTGCCCAGCCCACAGCAAACATATATAAACCATGCCAGTGGGACCCTCAGCCATAACCATGCAGCCATCCAAGAAGGTAGTACCCAGCTGCAGGAGAAGGCAGCAGCCATCATCCCAGCAGCAGCAGCAGCCATCATCCCAGCAGCAGCCATCATCCCAGCAGCTGGACAGTACGACAGCAGCACACGCTAGACAGTAAATATCACACACCCCATTCCAAAAAAAATGTTAACATGTCTAACCAATATTTGTGTTTCAGCCAGGGCCATGCAATATCACTTGTTGTGAATAGGCTGGAAATGAGTTCTGAGCAGAAGCTCCCTCTGGTGGTTACAAACGGTACTGGACTGTCCAGTGAAGATTGTGAGGATTGGGAATCAGGTGTTACTGACTGGTCTTATATAAGGTGTAAGCTTTTCAGGGGATATAGCTCTGGGATCGCCGTCCGGGTAGACGGAGTGGCACGGAAACAGTTAATTCACAGACAGCAGTTCTGGTAAAAACTGGCCGCAACCAGCTTTATTAAAGTCCACAGCAAACAGAACATAAAACCAAATCATAAACATAAGCCCTGGGCTTGTCCAGCCACTTACTACACTTAGATAGATTTCCCTCTCTATCCGGGTCCAGACTCTAACAGCCTGTCCCCAAAACAACACATATGTTCAGTAGTTACCAGCATGGAGTTTCACAGAGTCTCCTCCTTGTGTCTGAAGGCATATCCAACGTCCAGACTTGAGAGAGCTCCCCTCCTATTCAGCAGCTATCCGCATGGATTCTCACAGAGACTACTCCTGTGTCCGGGGTACATCGAGCACCCAGACTGAGACAGCTCATACTCCTGGAGACTCCTTCTTGTGCCTGGACTCCTTGTCCAGACTAAGCGAGCTCTCTGACTGTGTTCGCAGACACCTACTTCTGGTCTCCTAATTAACAGCTGAATGGTTTCAGGCCTGAGCTGCAAGTGTGTACTGAATGTAAGGTGTAGTGACCTTTCTCTACCACTAGGTTTACAAAGCCACACATTTCCCTTATACCATACAGCAAAGTATCTAGGTGAAATGTACACCCCATTCAACACACATACTCTCACTGTCTCACATATCCCCCCCCTCTTCTCCAGACAGGAGGGCTGGTCATCCAGACCGGAGGGCTGGTCAACAATCCAAAAGAGACAGTGAACTCTGGACCAGTCATGGCCTTCATCAGCTTCATCTTCACTACTGTCATCTGTATCTTCACCTGAGCCATAGCCAACATCAGCTGTTGTGAATGGGTTTGAGATGAGTTCTGAGCAGAGGCTCCCTCTGGTGGTTACAAGCGGTGCTAGTCTGTCCAGTGAAGATTGTGAGGACTGGGAATCAGGTGTTACTGACTGGTCTTATATAAGGGAGTCAGCTTCCCATCAGGGTTGCCGGTGATCAATTGTTCTGGTCTGAATCCTTTATTCCAGTTTCCCTTGTAGCCTGCTGTGTCGTGTCTGCATCTCCTGCTAACAGATAAGACATTTTCTTCTTTTGTGTTTGTGCTATATTTTTGCATTTTGTCCTGCACTTCTGTGGGGGCCTTCAGGGTCCCCTCTGGGGGCTTCTGCCCTCTCAGTTTTGTTCAGCCACTGATGTTTGTACTTTTGCTTTTTCCAGTTTTTTCAGTGGCTGCTGTTTTGATTTTGTTACACCAGAGAACTAATTTAGGTGGAAGAGGTCGTGTGATCTCAGGTGTTTTTGAAATTAGTAGAGTTGGTGCCTTTCAGGGTTTTCTGGGATTGCAGTAAGTACCCTTCCTATCCTTTTCTATTTAGTTAGTTTGGGCCCCAGCGTTTGCTCATTCTATTTTCTTTCTGTGTCAGTATTTCATCTTGTCTAACCGCCATTACTTGTTTGGGGGCTTTCTATTATCTTTGGGGTTCTGCTCCGGGGCAGATAGCTTTCCTATTTCTATCTTTAGGTGTAGTTAGTTTCTCAGGCTGTGACGAGGCGTCCAGGACCAACGTAGGAACGCTCCACGGCTGCCTCTAGTTGTGGTGGTTAGTCAGGGTACTGCAATCTCATAGATTCCAACTGCTCTGGTGTATTGCCTTTTTTGCCTGCACTCCTCAGCTACCGAAACATAACAATCAGCTTTCTCTTCATCTGAAGCATCCGCACTACCCTGTACCCTCCCAGGCCTATGCTCTCTGCGGGCCTCGGGTATCCTGCACGGTTTCATCTTGACCTTAGGGCCGGGCTCAGTTTTGATATAGTGCCTGGCCAGAGAAGTACGACCCGGCACATCAGAACACTTCTGCTGACTCTTCCTCAGAAACTCACGTACCTCCTGTCCTTGGTGCACTGACCATGTGTCACCAACTATCCCAGAAGGTATAGGGTTTTTTTTACTTTTCTCTAGTTCCCCTTGAACTCTCTTTAGCACATCTATTTTCTTGAATATCGGTGGACTCATAAAGTCTATTTCACAGACCTTAAGCTCCTCTGCCATGGTCTCTGACCATTTTAAGCTACTCTGTTCAAATGATTGGGACTGTAGAAGGAGCAGATCATTTTTCTTTTGCAGTACACATAATTCATCCGCTAAGTCTCCAGCTGAATTGTAATGTTCTACCGTGACAACAGCATTCTTATATAGAGCCTTAGACTTATTGAGCAGCATTTGCTCTTGCAACGAAGAGATTCCCTGTATTCTTCCTTTTACTTCATTGACTTTCTCACGAAGATGCTCATGGCTTTCATCACACTCCTTCATCACAGTTTGGAGTTTTTTCCGAGAAGTAATCAATTCATCTGGTACCTGTTGGACGTCCTTTATGTCTTCGGCCCCTTCTTCAGGCTCTTCTGGTAGAACATGCTCAGAAGCCCTACCGTCAGTCTTACATTCTACCTCTTCAGTCACATCATTAGGGTCTCCAATATCTCCATTTATTCCAGCTCTCAAGTTCTCCTTGAGAGCTGCATCTGTATACTCAGAACCCGCCGGATTCTTCTCTTCCACTGCGTTCTGCATCCCATCTGAGCTCCCGTGTGTCTGCAGCGGCAACGGAGTGACACACCGCTTTTCCCATTTGTTGGGACGTGGCTCCGATGTAGACTCCATGAAAGTGCGCTTGAGCTCACCAATGCCAGCCTGATGTCTCAAAATCTCATCTTGTGATTTATCCAGATCCTTGGTATCACTCAGGAACACTGCTGGGGCTCCGGGCGCCGAACTTCCAGCCTGAGCTTCACGAGTTGCAGCTACTGATCCGGACCGTAACCTGTCCACGCCGCTGTCTTCGGCAAAAACAGATTCCTGGACAGAGTCAGTCCCCATATCTTCAGTCTTGTTCCTCACAGCTTCACTTGAGACCTCAGCTTCTGATGAGGCATCTGGCTTGGTGACCACCACTTCCATGGCTTTTTCCACCTCTGCAGCATTACCTTCAGAGTCCTGGGCATGATGCAGCTCCATACCATACATTGATAACTTCTCATCTTCAACAGCATCCACTTGTGCTGTGTTCAGTTTCAGAGTCCTGCCTTTAAAGCTCAGCTCTCCTCCTTTCACCTTAGTCTTCGCCAGGGAACCGGCCAACTGTAAAACATCTTCAGATGCCATCTTCTGTCCGGCTGTAAGGTCAGCATCAGCTTTCTTCTCAGGACTCTCAACCTCCTCCGCTACCATGCCCTCCTCATTTGCACTGGTTGCTCTATGGTCATCAGATGATTCACTATCACTACCACTATCCCTGTCTGACCCCTTTTTCTCAGCCACATCTGTCTCACTTTCAGGGTTATACACTTCATTTTCATTCACATCCTGCTCACTGTCAGGGCTATACAATTCATTCTCATTCACATCTTGATCTGGAACCTTAGTTAACATGTCATCCACAACATTAACTTCACCATCTGGTCCCTCAAGTATGTGACTATGTGACAACCCCAGCACTATACTTCTATATAGCTCAGGTACTAGGAGCTGGCTCACGACCTCTCCCTGGACTTCAGTGTCCCTATACAACAGGTGAGTGTCCATGGCAACATGAGGTAACCTCTCCTCAGAGCCAGGCTCTTGGGAAACCTCATTTAGAACACTTATATTTTCCTGTGCCGTTTTAAGAGTGGGGTCTCGCCACTGCTCACTCTCAAAATTGTCACAGGACACAGGTAAGTCAGGGACACTCGGTTCCCGAGAACCACCATCCTCGTCTCCCAACATCACCTGCAAAGGAATTTCATCACTATCACAGTCATCATTATTATCAATATCATTATCATGATTATGATCAGTATCATCATCACTATCATGATCATCATCATTATCATTATCAGCATCAGCATCATTATCATGGTCATCATCATTATCATGATCATCATCATCATCATCATTATCATTATCATCATCATCACATAAGTTTAACGGCCCACTAGCATTGTGTTCCGCCCCTCGGGACTGCGCACCCTCAATAGGAGCTTCATCACACTGTCCATCAGAAACATCTTTCCCCCAGAGATCCTTAGATCGGGGAAAGTCATTACCCAATATAACGGGTTGCACCAGGTTCTTCACTACCCCCACTTCACATGAAACCTCCCCGCGTTTGGGGATCAAGTCCACGACAGTCTCTGGGTAGACTTTGGTGTCTCCATGGACGCACACCACACTCAGGTGCTTATCAGGGATGAAGTCCCTATCAATCAGGCTGTCACATACGGAAGTCACTGGACTCTCTGAGTCCAAGAGGGCCTGTGCTGGGCAGTCATTTACAACCACCGGGGACACCTGTGGTCCAGTCTCTTCGGCTGAGATGGACACACACACAGGTTCTGCGCAGAGAGAGAGGGATCTGCCAACATCACAATACATAGGCTCCCCCTCTATTGGACAGTTGGCTGCAATTTCACGACATCTCCAACACTGTCCATCACACTTTTCCACCCACATGTCCCCTCGGGCCTGAACCCGCTTATCAGCATACCCCATGTCCCCAACAGCTGGAACGCTCTTACCGCGAGAGTTCAGCGTCCGGGAACTCTGAAGTGACGACCTCTCAGACGGCTGGTCACGGAGACAGTCTTTGCTGGCGAAGGCCTTCTCCATCAGGCTGACCAGACGATTGGCGTCCTGGTGGTCTCCTTGTCCGACCTCTGGCTGTACCTCAGGAGGACATGCTCGGGTGTAGCGGTTCACTATCACCTTTTCAACTCCATAATCAGGTTTGCTGACTGCAGACTCCCAACTGCATCTCCAGTCATGAACTCCCCTGGCACGGGCTGTCACCGTAACACCCAGCCGGGTAAGAATCTCCGCTTTCAGCTTGGCATAGTCTTGGCTGTCCTGCTCGCTCAGGTCAGCATAGGCCCTTTGTGGTTCTCCAATCAGATAGGGTGCGACCATCATGGCCCATTCAGATAGGGGCAGATTCTCCTTCTCTGCCAGTCCCTCAAACCTAGTGAGATATACCTCCACATCGTCACGAGGTGTCATCTTTTTCAGGGACCGTCTTACCGCCTTCTTTACAGCGGACAATGCAGGTGACTTTGCAACATTACTTTGGGACGATGCGCTGCAAGTCTTTTGTAGTGCTGCAACCTGCTCAAAAAACAACCGGTTATTCTCCTGCTGCTGCTTCAGGAATTGCTGCTGGCCTGCTGCATGCGCTGCTGGTGCTGCAGGCGCTGCCGCTCCATGCTCTGCTGCATGCTCCGCTGGACCTGGACCAGGTACTCAAGGAGCTCCTCCATACTGCCGGACTTATCTGTCTCAACCACGGCAGTCTTATGTTGCACATTAACTTGCGCCATTTGTTCAAACAGCGCCTCCATGCTGTCATCCATGCTGTCAGACTTCTCTGTCTCAACAACGGCAGTCTTCATTCAAGACATACACACTCCACAGTCTTTTCCACAAAAAATTCAGCTTTGCTGTGCAGACACTTTTTTTTTTTTTTTTTCTCTGCAAACTCTATTAGGGCCACTGTCTCTTTAAGACTGCTCCAACAGACTTTTCCTTTGCTGCTGCACACTCCACAGTCTTTTCCACAACAAGTTCAGCTTTGCTGTGCAGACACACTTTTTTTTTTTTTTTTCTCTGCAAACTCTATTAGGGCCACTGTCTCTTTAAGACTGCTCCAACAGACGTTTCTCTTTTTTTTTTTTTCTCTGACACACTTTTTTTTCTCTGCTGCTGCTTCAACAGACTTCACCTTTTATTGCTGTCTCTCGCCACTGTGCTGCACACACATTCTAGCACTAATTGTATCAGCCACTGTGCTGCCCCAGCATTCTCCGCCAATTGTAAGCTTTTCAGGGGATATAGCTCTGGGATCGCCGTCCGGGTAGACGGAGTGGCACGGAAACAGTTCATTCACAGACAGCAGTTCTGGTAAAAACTGGCCGCAACCAGCTTTATTAAAGTCCACAGCAAACAGAACATAAAACCAAATCATAAACATAAGCCCTGGGCTTGTCCAGCCACTTACTACACTTAGATAGATTTCCCTCTCTATCCGGGTCCAGACTCTAACAGCCTGTCCCCAAAACAACACATATGTTCAGTAGTTACCAGCATGGAGTTTCACAGAGTCTCCTCCTTGTGTCTGAAGGCATATCCAACGTCCAGACTTGAGAGAGCTCCCCTCCTATTCAGCAGCTATCCGCATGGATTCTCACAGAGACTACTCCTGTGTCCGGGGTACATCGAGCACCCAGACTGAGACAGCTCATACTCCTGGAGACTCCTTCTTGTGCCTGGACTCCTTCTCCAGACTAAGCGAGCTCTCTGACTGTGTTCGCAGACACCTACTTCTGGTCTCCTAATTAACAGCTGAATGGTTTCAGGCCTGGGCTGCAAGTGTGTACTGAATGTAAGGTGTAGTGACCTTTCTCTACCACTAGGTTTACAAAGCCACACATTTCCCTTATACCATACAGCAAAGTATCTAGGTGAAATGTACACCCCATTCAACACACATACTCTCACTGTCTCACAAAGGGAGTCGCCTTCCCATCAGGGTTGCCGGTGATCAATTGTTCCGCGTTGGCCGGTCATCCCGGAATTTTTGGTACCAGAGACTTGGTTAGTCGGTCCTTTTGGTGGTCTACCTTGTCTCGTGATGTCAGGGAGTTTGTGCAGTCCTGCGGGACTTGCTCTCGCTCCAAGCCTTGCTCTCGTTCTAGTGGTTTGTTGATGCCATTACCTGTGCCCAAGAGACCATGGACCCATATCTCTATGGATTTCATTTCCGACCTCCCTGTTTCTCAGAGAATGACCGTCATCTGGGTGATTTGCGATAGGTTTTCCAAGATGATACATCTTGTGCCATTACCTAAGTTGCCTTCCTCCTCTGAATTGGTGCCTTTGTTCCTTCAGCACGTGGTTCGTTTACACGGCATTCCTGAGAACATTGTGTCTGACAGAGGAGTCCAGTTTGTTTCCAGATTTTGGAGGACCTTTTGTTCTAAAATTGGTGTTCAATTGTCTTTCTCCTCGGCGTTTCATCCTCAGACCAATGGTCAAACTGAGAGAACAAACCAGACATTGGAGACTTATCTAAGATGCTTTGTGTCTGCTGATCAGGATGACTGGGTCTCTTTTTTGCCTTTGGCTGAGTTTGCTCTTAATAATAGGGCTAGCTCTGCCACTTTGATGTCTCCATTTTTCTGTAATTCTGGGTTTCACCCTCGATTTTCTTCAGGACAGACTTAGGCTTCTGTCTGTCCAGGTGTTGACTCTGTTGTGGAGCGTATGCAACAGATTTGGGACCAGGTAGTGGAGAGGTTGTCCCTCTCTCAGGAGAGGGCCCAGCGGTTTGCTAACCGGCATAGGACTGATGGTCCTCGGTTTAAAGTGGGGGACTTGGTCTGGTTGTCCTCAAGAAATATTCCTATGAGAGTGGCATCTCCTAAATTTAAGCCTAGGTTCATTGGACCTTATAAGATCATGGAGATTATTAATCCTGTTTCTTTTCGTTTGCTTCTTCCAGGGACATTTAAGATCCATAACGTGTTCCACAAGTCCTTGTTGAAGAGGTTTGTTGAGCCAGTGGTTCCTACTACTGTGCCTCCTGACCCTGTTTTGGTTGAGGGCAATCTGGAGTATGTGGTTGAGAAAATATTTAATTCTCGTTTTTCTAGACGGAAACTCCATTGTTTGGTTAAATGGAGAGGTTATGGTCAGGAAGACAATTCTTGGGTGTTTGCTTCGGACATCCATGCTAGGAGACTCATCCGTGCGTATCATAGAACTCATCCTGACCGACCTGGTTGCTCAAATGAGGGTTCGGTGACCCCTCCTCAAGGGAGGGGTACTGTTGTGAATAGGCTGGAAATGAGTTCTGAGCAGAAGCTCCCTCTGGTGGTTACAAACGGTACTGGACTGTCCAGTGAAGATTGTGAGGATTGGGAATCAGGTGTTACTGACTGGTCTTATATAAGGGAGTCGCCTTCCCATCAGGGTTGCCGGTGATCAATTGTTCTGGTCTCAATCCTTGATTCCTGATTCCTTGGTAGCCTGCTGTTTCGTGTCTGAATCTCCTGCTAACAGATAAGACATTTTCTTCTTTTTGTTTTTGTGCTTGATTTTTGCATTTTGTCCTGCACTTCTGTGGGGGCCTTCAGGGTCCCCTCTGGGGGCTTTTGCCCTCTCAGTTCAGTTCAGCCACTGATGTTTGTACATTTGCTTTTTCCAGTTTTTTCAGTGGCTGCTGTTTTGTTTTTGGTTACACCAGAGAACTAATTTAGGTGGTAGAGGTCGTGTGATCTCAGGTGTTTTTGAAATTAGTAGAGTTGGTGCTTTTCAGGGTTTTTTGGGATTGCAGTAAGTGCCCTTCCTATCCTTTTCTATTTAGTAAGTTTGGGCCCCAACGTTTGCTCATACTATTTTCTATCTGTGTCAGTATTTCTTCTTGTCTAACCGCCATTACATGTTTGGGGGCTTTCTATGTTTTTTGGGGATCTGCTCCGGGGCAGATAGCTTTCTATCTTTAGGTGTAGTTAGTTTCTCAGGCTGTGACGAGGCGTCTAGGACCAACGTAGGAACGCTCCACGGCTGCCTCTAGTTGTGGTGGTTAGTCAGGGTACTGCAATCTCATAGTCTCCAACTGCTCTGGTGTATTTCCTTTTTTGCCTGCTCTCCTCAGCTACCAAATCATAACAGTATCACCGGCCAAAACTGAAAATTATATGGTACTCACAGAAGGGAAAAATATTGTGGAAAGAAAAAAGTTGTCAGAGTTGTCAGAGATTTTTTTTTTTTCTGTTTGTTGCATTTTTTTTTTTTTCCCCTCTGTATCTCTGGGTGCTGAGGAGGATTTTTTTTTTTTCTCTCTCAATGGAGTTTGCACAGTTGTCTGGCCGTGTGGATCAGCTTGCCACTGAAGTTCGGAGTATTGCTACTAGGGTTGAGCATTCCGATACTGCAAATATCGGGTATCGGCCGATATTGGCGGTATCGGAATTCCGATTCCGAGTTCCGATATTTTCGTCATATCGGATACCGGAATCGGGATGTCACTGTCACTGTCAGTGTCCGTCTGTCGGGTCTGTCAGGAGTCAGCGGCACTTACCTGGCAGAAGATCTCCAGCGGTCACGTCCTGGACTGCTTCATGGCCGTCATCCTCTTCTCCCCGGCGGTCACATGCAGTTTCTCGCGATAACTGCAGTGACTGCTGGGTAATCCCGGCCGTAAGCAGTCAGTCCGATGACGTCACCGCCGGGGAAGCAGGTAATCAGCTGTGCTGCGTTGCAATGACAGGCTCTGCCTGTCATTGCGATGTAGCAGAGCTGGATCGTCGTGGCACTGTCGTTATGGACTGCGTCGGACAGGTGGTATACTGTTGGTTTGTTTTTTTTCTTTTTTTACAGGAGATCGATGGCGTCGCAGGAATGAGAGTACAATAAAAAAAATGAAAACTGTGTTGTCTCTTTTATTTCATTAAAAGACTTTTTTCTTGCTGTGTCTTTTTTTTACACATTTAAAAACTTTGGGATTAATAATGGATCGGTGTCTTATTGACGCCTCTCCATTATTAACCGGGCTTATTGTCACCGTGCAATCAACGGTGACATTAACCCCTTATTACCCCACTTGCCACCGCTACAGGGCAGTGGGAAGAGCCGGGTAAAGTGCCACAATTGGCACATCTTTTGATGCGCCAAATGTGGGGCTGCTGTAGCCTGGTATTATCAGGCTGTTGAGGGCCAAAATCCATGGGCCTTGACAGTCTTTTAATACCAGGCCGCAGCAGTCTGCATTTTACTTGGCTGGTTAACAAAAATAGGGGGACCCCTACGCCGTTTTTTTTTCGAGGGGATCCCCTATTTTTGTTAACCAGCCAAGCTAAGCAGACTGCTGTGGCCTGGTATTATCAGGCTTGCAAGGTCCATGGATATTGGATCCTTACCAGCCTGAAAAACCAGGCCTCAGCGGTCTGCTTCATCTGGCTGGTTAACAAAAATAGGGGGACCCCACGCCAATTTTTTTCGAGGGATCCCCTATTTTTGTTAATCAGCCAAGATATGCAGACTGCTGTGGCCTGGTATTATCAGGCTGGCAAGGTCCATGGATCTTGGCTCCTTAACAGCCTGAAAATCCAGGCCTCAGCGGTCTGCTTCATCTGGCTGGTTAACAAAAATAGGGGGGACCCCACGCCAATTTTTTTCGAGGGGATCCCCTATTTTTGTTAATCAGCCAAGATATGCAGACTGCTGTGGCCTGGTATTATCAGGCTGGCAAGGTCCATGGATCTTGGCTCCTTAACAGCCTGAAAATCCAGGCCTCAGCGGTCTGCTTCATCTGGCTGGTTAACAAAAATAGGGGGGACCCCACGCCATTTTTTTTTCGAAGGGAACCCCTATTTTTGTTAATCAGTTCCCTCTGACGTCACTGATGGTGTCCCTGGCTGACCTGAAGTGAAAGTGGGAAGCAATCAATTAAGCTTTCCACTTCCTCTCCTGTCAGCCAGGAGAGGAGCTCATTCATTTGGGGGTTTACTGTGAGGCTGCAGCATTAGCTGCGGTCCCTGCAGTAAACATTAACCCTTTCTGAAGGTTTACACCGTGGGACCTGACTGTGCATGGGATAGGTAAGAATAATTTTGCTTTATTATTTTATTTTTATTACAGGAAATGGTTTTAGCAGGTAAATAAAATATGGTCAAAAACTGTGTGATTATTTCATTAAACTTCTTTTTTATGAAAGTGTGTGTGTTTGATTTTTCTTTCATACAATAGGATTAATAATTGATAGTTGTCTAATTGACAGCTCTCAATTATTAACCTGGCTTAAAGTGACCTTTCAATTGCAAGGTCATTTTAACCCCTTATTAACCCATTCGCCACCGCTACAGGGCAATGGGAATAGACGGGCAAAGTGCCAGAAAGGGCAAATCTAATTAGAGATTTGCCCTTTCTGGGGTGTCTGGGGGCAGATGTTAAGTAGCCGGGGGGGGCCAAAAAAAATGGTCCCTCTCTGGGCTATTATTATCTGCCCCCACTCACTGGCTTGGTCTGTCTGGTTGCGAAAATAGGGCGGGAGCCCACGCATTTTTTTTCAGCAATTTTACACCTCATATATATATATATACATGTCATTGAATTTGTGACACATATATATATATATATATATTTATAGTTCATACACTTCTACATAGTATAATAGCCGCTAATTCAATTGCCGGCTTTTGTGAAAATGCAGAACCCGACATGAAATGACACTTGGTGTACATAGGGTTAACCATGTCTTTTCATGTCGTTTGCTATCTGATTTGCACAAACAATTACATCAGTCTATGTGTGCAAAATTTCACACCTGTAGGGGTTAATTAAAGGTGTAAATTCATAGCAAAAAAGTCAGTTTTTTTTACAACGAATTTACACCTTTAATTAACCCCTACAGGTGTGAAATTTTGCACACAGCCACTCATGTAATTGTTTGTGCAAATCAGATAGCAAACGACATGAAAAGACATGGTTAACCCTATGTACACCAAGTGTCATTTGAAATGACACTTGGTGTACATAGGGTTAACCATGTCTTTTCATGTTGTTTGCTATCTGATTTGCACAAACAATTACATCAGTCTATGTGTGCAAAATTTCACACCTGTAGGGGTTAATTAAAGGTGTAAATTCGTAGCAAAAAAGTCCGTTTTTTTTACAACGAATTTACACCTTTAATTAACCCCTACAGGTGTGAAATTTTGCACACAGCCACTCATGTAATTGTTTGTGCAAATCAGATAGCAAACGACATGAAAAGACATGGTTAACCCTATGTACACCAAGTGTCATTTCATGTCGGGTGCTTCTGTCTTTTCACAGAAGCCGACTTTACCCGGCAATTGAATCAGAGGATATTTTACTATGTAGAAGTGTATAATCTATACATATATGTATATATATGTCACAATGACATGTATATATATATATATATATATGTATTCTATGTGTGTATATTTAGTGTTTACAAGGAAAGAAAGAGGTTTTTTTAGTTGCGATATTTGTTCCCATAGACTTACATGGGACTTCCGGTATCGGTATCGGGTATCGCCGATATTTTAATGGTATCGGCGATACCATTCCGATTCCGATACTTTTGGATATCGGAAAGTATCGCTCAACTCTAATTGCTACCTATCTTGCTAGGTTGCCTGTTGTGGAACCTAGGATTCCCATGCCAGATTTGTTTTTAGGGGATCGAGCTAAGTTTCTGAATTTCAAAAATAACTGTAAATTGTTTTTTTGCCTTGAAATCTAAGTCCTCAGGGAACGCAGCGCAGCAGGTTCAAATTGTCATCTCTCTCCTGCGCGGCGACCCTCAGGATTGGGCTTTTTCCCTGACACCTGGGGATCCTGTTTTGAGTGATGTTGATGCGTTTTTTCAGGCTTTGGGGTTATTGTACGATGAGCCTAATGTCACTGATCAAGCTGAAAAAACTTTGTTGGCATTAAGTCAGGGACTTGAGGACGCTGAGTTATACTGTCAGAGATTCCGTAAGTGGGCAGTCCTGACCAAATGGAATGATGACGCTTTGGCAGCTCTTTTTCGGAAGGGACTGTCAGATAATGTAAAAGATGTTATGGTGGGATTCCCTGTTCCCTCTGGTCTCAATGATTCTATGTCATTAGCGATTCAAATTGACAGACGTTTGCGTGAGCGGAAAGGTATGCGTGGAATAATGTTGCCTTGTGAACCTGCTTCTGAATCCATGCAGTGTGATAGAGTGGTTTCTGGGGCACAGCGTCATGAATTTCGAAAGCGCAATGGGTTATGTTTCTACTGTGGTGATGCCTCTCATGCTATTTCAGTCTGCCCTAAGCGGGGAAGATGTTTTGCACGCTCAGTTGTCTTGGGTAGTGTTCAGACTAAGTTCTTATTAACTGTTACCCTGATATGCTCTCTGTCCTCATTTTCTGCTCAGGCTTTTGTTGATTCTGGAGCAGCTATTAACCTGATGGATTTTGATTTTGCTAAACGTTGTGGGTTTCCCTTGATACCCCTACGGAAGTCTATTCCCCTACTGGGGATCGATTCTACCCCTTTGGCTGAGAATAAACCTCAGTTCTCTACTCAGGTGATGATGAGGGTAGAACCTGATCATCAGGAGAGTTGCAAATTTTTGGTTCTGTATAATCTGCATGACATTATCGTACTGGGTTTCCCTTGGTTACAGTCTCATAATCCTGTTTTGGATTGGAAATCTGTGTCTGTTACCAGTTGGGGCTGCCAATGTGTTAATACCAACACTCCTGTTTTTTCTGCCTCCCCCCAGGCTCAGGATGTTCCTGACTTTTTGATTGATTTTTCTGATGTGTTTAGCGAAAGTAAATCTGCATCCTTACCTCCCCATAGGAGCTATGACTGCGCTATTGAATTAGTGCCTGGTAGTAAATTCCCTAAAGGTCGCCTTTTTAACTTGTCTGTACCTGAACATGACGCTATGCGGTCTTATATCAAGGAGTCATTGGAGAAGGGTCATATCAGACCATCCTCTTCACCCTTAGGTGCCGGTTTTTTCTTTGTGGCCAAAAAGGATGGTTCATTAAGGCCGTGTATTGATTATCGTCTCTTGAACAATATTACTGTGAAATATCAATATCCTTTACCCTTGATCTCTGATCTGTTTTCCAGGGTGAAAAACGCTACTTGGTTTACCAAGCTTGACCTTAGGGGGGCATATAACCTTATTCGCATTAAGCACGGGGATGAATGGAAGACGGCATTTAATACCCCTGAAGGGCATTTTGAGTACCTTGTGATGCCCTTTGGGCTCACTAATGCTCCTTCCGTCTTCCAGTCCTTCATGAATGACATTTTCAGGGATTTTATGGATAAATTTCTGATTGTTTATTTGGATGATATCTTGATTTTTTCCAATGACTGGGACTCTCATGTAAAACATGTTCGGACTGTGTTCCAGATTTTGAGAGAGAATGCTCTGTATGTGAAGGGATCAAAGTGTCTTTTTGGCGTTCAGAGGATCTCATTTCTGGGATTCATTTTGTCCCCATCTTTTATTGAAATGGACCCGATCAAAGTTCAGGCCATCTGTGATTGGGTCCAACCTACTTCATTAAAGGCTCTTCAAAGATTCTTGGGTTTTGCCAATTTTTATCGTAAATTTATTGGTAATTTCTCTGTTATTGTTAAACCATTAACTGATTTGACCAAGAAGGGTTCTGATGTGGTGAATTGGCCTCCTGAGGCAGTCTCTGCATTTCAGGAACTTAAGCAGAGATTCACTTCTGCTCCTGTTCTACGGCAGCCTGATGTTTCTCTACCATTTCAGGTGGAGGTTGATGCCTCTGAAATTGGGGCAGGTGCCGTTTTGTCCCAAAGAGATCCAGAGACCTCTAAAAGTAACCCTTGTGCCTTTTTCTCTCGAAAATTTTCTCCCACTGAACGTAATTATGACGTGGGTAATCGGGAATTATTGGCCATGAAGTGGGCTTTTGAAGAGTGGAGACATTGGCTGGAGGGAGCCAAACATCAGGTGGTGGTCCTTACGGACCATAAGAATCTAGTTTATCTGGAATCTGCCAAGCGACTTAATCCTAGACAGGCCAGGTGGGCCTTGTTTTTCACACGTTTTAATTTTGTGGTTTCATTTCTTCCTGGCACTAAAAATGTTAAGGCGAATGCCCTCTCGAGGAGTTTCCTGGCGGACTCTCCTGAGTTATCTGATCCTTCTGTTATTTTGAAAGAGGGTGTAGTTCTTTCCGCCATCTCGCCCAATTTGAGACTGGCTCTGGAGGGGTGTCAGGAGGATAAGCCCGAGCGCTGCCCTGTTGGGAAATTGTTTGTCCCGGACCAGTGGAAAAAGAGTGTAATGTCTGAGATTCATTGTTCCGCATTGGCCGGTCATCCCGGAATTTTTGGTACCAGAGACTTGGTTAGTCGGTCCTTTTGGTGGTCTACCTTGTCTCGTGATGTCAGGGAGTTTGTGCAGTCCTGCGGGACTTGCTCTCGCTCCAAGCCTTGCTCTCGTTCTAGTGGTTTGTTGATGCCATTACCTGTGCCCAAGATACCATGGACCCATATCTCTATGGATTTCATTTCCGACCTCCCTGTTTCTCAGAGAATGACCGCCATCTGGGTGATTTGCGATAGGTTTTCCAAGATGATACATCTTGTGCCATTACCTAAGTTGCCTTCCTCCTCTGAATTGGTGCCTTTGTTCCTTCAGCACGTGGTTCGTTTACACGGCATTCCTGAGAACATTGTGTCTGACAGAGGAGTCCAGTTTGTTTCCAGATTTTGGAGGACCGTTTGTTCTAAAATTGGTGTTCAATTGTCTTTCTCCTCGGCGTTTCATCCTCAGACCAATGGTCAAACTGAGAGAACAAACCAGACATTGGAGACTTATCTAAGATGCTTTGTGTCTGCTGATCAGGATGACTGGGTCTCTTTTTTGCCTTTGGCTGAGTTTGCTCTTAATAATAGGGCTAGCTCTGCCACTTTGATGTCTCCATTTTTCTGTAATTCTGGGTTTCACCCTCGATTTTCTTCAGGACAGACGGAGGCTTCTGTCTGTCCAGGTGTTGACTCTGTTGTGGAGCGTATGCAACAGATTTGGGACCAGGTAGTGGAGAGGTTGTCCCTCTCTCAGGAGAGGGCCCAGCGGAATGCTAACCGGCATAGGACTGATGGTCCTCGGTTTAAAGTGGGGGACTTGGTCTGGTTGTCCTCAAGAAATATTCCTATGAGAGTGGCATCTCCTAAATTTAAGCCTAGGTTCATTGGACCTTATAAGATCATGGAGATTATTAATCCTGTTTCTTTTCGTTTGCTTCTTCCAGGGACATTTAAGATCCATAACGTGTTCCACAAGTCCTTGTTGAAGAGGTTTGTTGAGCCAGTGGTTAATACTACTGTGCCTCCTGACCCTGTTTTGGTTGAGGGCAATCTAGAGTATGTGGTTGAGAAAATATTGAATTCTCGTTTTTCTAGACGGAAACTCCAGTATTTGGTTAAATGGAGAGGTTATGGTCAGGAAGACAATTCTTGGGTGTTTGCTTCGGACATCCATGCTAGGAGACTCATCCGTGCGTATCATAGAACTCATCCTGACCGACCTGGTTGCTCAAATGAGGGTTCGGTGACCCCTCCTCAAGGGAGGGGTACTGTTGTGAATAGGCTGGAAATGAGTTCTGAGCAGAAGCTCCCTCTGGTGGTTACAAACGGTACTGGACTGTCCAGTGAAGATTGTGAGGATTGGGAATCAGGTGTTACTGACTGGTCTTATATAAGGGAGTCGCCTTCCCATCAGGGTTGCCGGTGATCAATTGTTCTGGTCTCAATCCTTGATTCCTGATTCCTTGGTAGCCTGCTGTTTCGTGTCTGAATCTCCTGCTAACAGATAAGACATTTTCTTCTTTTTGTTTTTGTGCTTGATTTTTGCATTTTGTCCTGCACTTCTGTGGGGGCCTTCAGGGTCCCCTCTGGGGGCTTTTGCCCTCTCAGTTCAGTTCAGCCACTGATGTTTGTACATTTGCTTTTTCCAGTTTTTTCAGTGGCTGCTGTTTTGTTTTTGGTTACACCAGAGAACTAATTTAGGTGGTAGAGGTCGTGTGATCTCAGGTGTTTTGAAATTAGTAGAGTTGGTGCTTTTCAGGGTTTTTTGGGATTGCAGTAAGTGCCCTTCCTATCCTTTTCTATTTAGTAAGTTTGGGCCCCAACGTTTGCTCATACTATTTTCTATCTGTGTCAGTATTTCTTCTTGTCTAACCGCCATTACATGTTTGGGGGCTTTCTATGTTCTTTGGGGATCTGCTCCGGGGCAGATAGCTTTCCTCTTTCTATCTTTAGGTGTAGTTAGTTTCTCAGGCTGTGACGAGGCGTCTAGGACCAACGAAGGAACGCTCCACGGCTGCCTCTAGTTGTGGTGGTTAGTCAGGGTACTGCAATCTCATAGTTTCCAACTGCTCTGGTGTATTTCCTTTTTTGCCTGCTCTCCTCAGCTACCAAATCATAACAATCACTATATTAATTGTATTTTTTTTCTCTTTATTCCACACAACGGTGACCAGCACTCGGTAGCCTGCACAGTTGGACCGTTCTGGGTCGATCCCTCAGGAGTCCGCCACCGAGGGACACTTCGAATGCCCCGGTGTTGTGAATGTTTTAGAAATGAATTCTGAGCAGAAGCTCCCTCTGGTGGTTACAAACAGTACTGAACCATTCAATGAGGATTGGCAATCAGGAATCACAGACTGGTCTTATATAAGGGAGGTTCCCTCCCATCATGGTTGCCGGTGATCAATTGTTCTTGTCTCAACGTTGTTTCCTGGTTCACTTGGAAGCTTGCTGAGTCTTGCCTCTTCTCCTGCTCTCAGATAAGATATTTTCTGTTTTTTGTTTTTGTGCTTACCATTTGCATATTTCTCTGCATTTCTGTGAAGTTCGCCGGGTCCCCCTCCCCGGGGGGCTTGTTCTCCTCTCAGTTCCTCTGGAGCCACTGTTATTTGTTCATTTGCCTTTTCCAGTTTTTTCAGTGGCTGCGGCTTAGTTTTGTTACACCAGAGAACTAATTTAGGTGGTAGAGGTCGTGTGATCTCAGGTGTTTTTGCAATTAGTAGCGTTGTTTTTTTAGGGGTTTTTTTGGATTGCAGTAAGTATCCTTCCTATTCTTTTTCTGTCTAGGCAGATTGGGCCCCAACGTTTGCTCATACTATTTTCTGTCTGTGTCTGTATTTCCTCTTGTCTAACCGCCATTACATGTTTGGGGGCTTCCTATGTTCTTTGGGGATCTGCTCCGGGGCAGATAGCTTTCCTCTTTCTATCTTTAGGTGTAGTTAACCTCTCAGGCTGTGACGAGGCGTCTAGGACCAACGTAGGAACGCTCCATGGCTGCCTTTAGTTGTGGTGGTTAGTCAGGGTACTGCAATCCAGTAGATTCCAACCTCTCTGGTGTATTGCCGTTTTTGCCTGCTCTCCTCAGCTACCAAAACATAACACCCTGGCCCATCTGCACCTTCCCAGCCTTCCCTGACATGTGAGCCGGCAGAGGGGTCAGGAAAAGAGCTATGAGCCCGAGTTCTTGCATCTGAATGCATCTGTCCAGGCTTTAATCAGCTTTAATCAGCTCAGCTCCAGCATTCTGGAGGTAAAAACACTTCTGCAAACCATGCATTCAGAAGCAAGAAGTTCTCCAAACCACAGATTTTTCGGGTCTGTAGTCGAGCGCATGGATACGCTATCTCCTAGCCAGCAGATGCATGTAATGCATTCTTGCCACGCTGCTCTAGCGCAGGTTACCTCCCAAGCTCCTCCACCCACCCCAGTAGTTCCTCCCACACCTGCCCCCCCTCCAGCCACTGTCCCTCCTCCCCCTCCTATTCAATACCAGCAACCTCCCCAGTACCAGCAACCTCCCCAGTTCCAGCAACCTCCCCACTTCCAGCAACCTGCCCACTTCCAGCAACCTGCCCCGTGCCAACATCCTTCTCCGTACCAACATCCTTCCCCATACCACTTCCCAACCACATCATCTGCTCCTCCAGTCCCTGCCCAACCCTCCTCCACCACCCACCACCTGTTCTGCCTCCCACATGTCCACCCGTTCTATTTCTTTTTCCACCCCTTCACCTCTTTTACCTGATCCTTCCCCACCACCATCACAGTCCACCCTCTCTCCACCCTCCCAATGTCGAAGTGTCCCGCAGCCCCTCCAGCAGTATCTACACCCCACACTATACCAATTTATGATATATTATTTTTAATAAAAAATAAACATTTATCGTTTGAAAAAATTTTTTTAATAAAAAACATTTTTTGTTTGAAAAAAAAATTATGTTCATACAATTTTTTATTGAGCATACAATAAAAGTAAAATTGGTAGCTTAAAATTGTTGTCTGTCATTTATTTCTAAGGTTAAATATGTGTAAAACAAAGGTAAAATAATGTGGATAAATAAGGTAACATTTATTGGGTATACAAAACCAGGTACATAACTTTGGGTAAAAGGTACCTTTTGGCCAAAGTTGTGTCCCTGGTTGTGTATTAGCCAAAGTATTTCACCTGTTACCCAAAGTTGTGTACATTGTTAGGTAATCCCCAACAAGGTACACAAATTTGGTTAAAAGGTGAAATACTTTGGGTAATACACAACCAGGGACACAACTTTGGCCAAAAGGTAAAATACTGTAGATAATCCACAACAAGGTACACAACTTTGGTTTGAAAAGGTATACTGTGGGTACAGAAGGTACATGACTTTGGTTAAGGTAACAGAGCAATTTTTCAAACTCTGTCATCCTGCCAGTCTAGTCTTCCTTCAGGTGACATAAAGTATTCTGCAAATTTGTCCCTCATTTGGGAAACAGCCACAGAACTTCTATTGGTAATGTTATGGTAATCATGCAAGGTGGTTTCTTCAGAGTGATCCTCAATGGAAATTGGTTCCTTACAGATAACAAAATTGTGCAGGACCACACAAGCTTTGATTACCTCATCCACAGTTTCAGTCTTGAGGTTGAAAGCAGTCAATAGGACACGCCATTTGGCTGTCAGAATACCAAAAGAGCACTCCACCATTCTTCTTGCTCTTGTGAGGCGGTAATTAAAAATTCTTTTTGTTGGTGTCAATCCACTGCTGGAGTACGATTTCAAAAGGTGTTCTGACAGCTGGAAGGCTTCATCCCCTACACAAACAAAAGGCATAGGTGGGCCAGATGTCTGAGGCAGCGGTCTAGGGGGTGGGAACTGGAAGGTGTTTCCATAGAGATGACGCCCCATAGCTGACAATTTGAAGACTTGTGAGTCATTGGAGCGGCCATAGGCCCCAATATCGACAGCAATAAATTTTCTATTTCGTGTCAGTGATGGCCATGAGGACAATGGAAAAATATTTTTTATAATTAAAATATTCGGATCCAGATCATGCAGGCTTGACAATGCGGATACAGAGCCCAGGCAATTAGGAAACTGACATATTTGAAGAAACTTGTCAGCAATTTGAAGCCAACTTTCTGTTGTGGGCTGTGGTATAAATTCCTCAACTAAAGAGTCCCACAATGCACGGCAAATGTGCTTTACAATTCCAGATATGGTGGAAATACCAAGTCTGTACTGGAAATGGAGTGAGGAAAGAGATTCTCCAGTTTCAAGGAATCTGTGAATAAAAAAAAAGGAGACAAATGAGTTCAAAATCACAGCATTACATACCGATATAGGAAAGATGTGTATCTTCGTACCGTGTTAGCCAGTAGATAGAGATACAAGATACAAGATCCCAGGTACTTTCAGCTGCATCACATCTAATGTGGTGTACCTAATTATTTGTACGAAATGTCCAACTGGGGGTCTGTATGTGGGGGAGACAGGGCTAAAACTGAGAACAAGGATGAATTCTCATCGACACACAATAAGAGAAAAAAGAATGGATCTACCTGTGGCCAAACACTTTTGTATCCCCGTTCATAGTATGATGGACATCAAATTACTTGTATTAAAAGCTAAATTTACATCTGAGAGAGACAGAAAAGTTTGGGAATATAAACTTATGATGACCTTTGATAAACTCATTGATGGCATGAATGTATCGCATGGATTTATGTCTTTTACATTGTCATGGAAATATATATGTATTCCATGTATTCAAAGTATATTCATATATATGCATTCACAGTTAGATAGATCTCACTTGCTAAAAATCCTGTGCTCACACATTTCTAGCTATAATCAGTCGTCTTAAACGAATCTGGCCTTCATAAGGAACAAGTACATAGAGTCTTAGTAGATATCTATTGTTTTACTTTTCTAGTCATGCATTCTTGCTGGGGCAAAGAGCAGTAAACAATAAATCTGCAACTTCAGCCTTTTATCATAATTATCATAATTATCATACTTACATTAGAACAGCCAATAATCTAGCAGCTTTTAATTGTATGTTAATTGACTAACCAGCCCCTTTTTGTAAACGTATAAAACCTTGAATGAATAATAAATGAGTAGTCTTGACGAACTGCCATACTGACACTTCCGTTGTGAACAGTCTCATTTCGTTCTGAGCGCTCAAAAAGACATTAAATAGAGATCTGGGAACAGCAAGCAGCAAACACTAAAGGATAAATTTGTCCTAATTAAATTTCCATAACAGTTGGCGCCTGCACGCGGGGCATTGGACGAAACGCACGAGGACCCAGCCGACCGGAGAGACGGGGGTGTTGGCCCTGGCCTTGGCACACGGAACGGAGACTGCAGCTCCATAAGTAAGGTAAGAAAACTCATCTTACCTGAATGTTCCCTGTGCCTAGTCCTAGCCTACACTTCTAGCCGGTCGGACGTGGTCATCACCGCATTCCCAGGTTGTGTAAAAAGTCCATACCCTTATCCAAAAGCCCTGGGATATAAGCCGAGTTGTTTGCTGCTGTGCTGTATATGTTTCATGTTTTATGTGAACCGGGAGAAAGTTGGAACGGTGACTGTGTTTTTGCGTGCTGATTTCTGGGGGCTGTATAGCAAAAGACAAATTGCTGGATAAGTTCCCGCAGAAATCTTTCACACACAGGAGGGAGGCCATCCCAGAAAGAATCCAGGTGTGAGGGGCAGGAGCTTTGTTTGGATAAGTTCTCACAATTATCGTCCACGCTCCGGGAGGTCATCCCAGTCAAATCAGACGTGGATAGTGAGAATTTTGATTAAGGCTATTACAGGGCGTACGGTACAGAAAGTGTTAGACCTTGAGCATGGCCGTGCTCAGTGCAGTTGGTGAGTTATCAGTTACCAGAGCAGTTTGTATGTGTCACAGTCACAGATCATCAAAAGGGGGATTCGTATTCTCCCGGGTGTCTGTCTCATTGTACATGTCACTGTCTGTCTTGCAGGTACTGTCGCTTTAAATCTCATTCAGAGAGCAGCGAGAAACCCCTTTGACCCCCCTCCTCTGCTAATCACGTTGTCACATCTGTTTCCTGGTTTTGATCTTTTTAAGATAGTTTTTTGGCTACAGGCTGAAGCATGAAAATTCTTAGGCATTCAGTCTGAACTATATTCATTTTTTGCTATTCTGAGGGATAATTTTTTTTTTTTGATACGTGATTTCAGTGCCTGTATAGACAGCAAGCAGAGATATAAGGGAGGGGGGAAGTGCTGGTAGCAGCGAGATGACATTCCAGAAGGCGCGGTAGGAAAAAGCCTACGCTACCAGACAAAAGTTTTAAAGTACTTTTCTTTTGTTTTTATCATTTTACAATCAGTTTTTCCACCTCTTTTCTGTTTTTTTAATTAGCGGTTTTAGTAACAAGGGTTGTTTTTCAGAGTTTTATGATTAATACGGTTTTTTCTTTCTCCCCTTTTTGGTGAATTTATTTTTTTTTTCTTTTTCTAGAGTTTTTTACTAAATCTAACTCTTTTTTTAAAGTTTTTCTTTTCAGTACACTTTTAAATAATTTTGGAGAGTTTTTTTTCTAATCAATTTATTTTAGAGTTTTATTCTCCAACCATTTTTTTTTCTCTACTAGCTTGCTTTAGACCAAGGTCACTCCACAGATAAGGAAAATTGCAGGCTGAGGGAGAGCGCACACACAAACTGCGCAGCGGCTTGACTAGTCCCTCCCATCGGGCATTCGGCGAGGACGCACAGAACCAGAGTGCAGCAGTTTTCAGATTTTTAATCACCGTTATTGAATAGGTTTTTGGAATAGACACAGTACGTGAGAATCGAAGGGCTAGGCATGTGAATAGGTCAGAGTACGTGATAAGCAAATAGACAGGCAGCCTTTACGCTGCATAATGAAATGTTTTTCTTGTTTTTGTTATTTGAAAGGTAACGGGAAAGTTTGTTAATAGATTACCATCTGCTATAAAAGAGCAGTGGTGCATCGTGTAGAAGGTACAGCAAGTTAATTTGAACGGACCAGGAAGTGATTTTTTATGTGAATAAGATTGAAAAGGTGTTAAATCGTCTGTGAGAAAAAGATCACTGACATGTCACAAGAGCAGAATTCAGAGTCACACACATCACATGTCCATCATGTGGAGACACAGGACAGGTGTAGGCTGCTCTCATTGAGTAAGGAGCCTTGTACAGGGAAAAACGCTCCCTGCCTCTCTCCACAGGGAGAAGGCATTTTTGTTTCAACCAATCCCTCTCAAGAGCCACAGGGGGGACACCCTCTCCTTTTTCTTCTCTCAGTCCCTTTCTCCTTCTTCTTCAGACTTTTCTCCTCTTTCCTCGCTGCCATCCCTCTCATTCCTTCTTTCCCCTCCCTCACATCTCTGACAAATCCATTTTCTTCATCTTCCTCTTCTTCTATCTCTTCCTCTCCAACTCTCAAATCTTCTTCTTCATCTTCTTCTACTTCTCCCCCTCCATCTTTCTCCTCTCTCTCCTCCATCTTTCTCTCTTTCCCCCCTTTCACTCTTCTCTCCCTCCCCTCTTTCCTTTTCCTCCCTTTCTCCTCCCACACCACACCCACCTGCTCATGTTTGCTCTCCTCCTTCCTCCTCCTCTCAGGCACATTCCACCTCTTCTTCACCCTCCCCTCCATCTCTCTCCCCTCCCCTTTCTCTCGCTCCTCCCTCACACCTCCCTTCTCTTCCTTTTTTTTCTACTTTGTTATCAACTGGGTCAACGCCCAATCAAAGCAATGTGGTGTCACTGTATTCAGTGTCTCCAGCACAGGGCACCCTGTCTATCCCAAGCACAGTACAAACATTGCTAGTCATTATATCAGGAGAAGAAAGTGCAAATTTCCCTTTACAAAACGTTGCAGGTAGCCCCAGACACAAAAACTAGCAGAGCCCACAGCTAGGGCATCACAGGGGGGTAGTGTAGCTACAGACACAAATGAGGAACCTCAGTGCCAAGCAGGGCTGCCAGCATGGAACCATGACACTGATCCACCGCAGCCTCAGCAAGGAAGTGGGAAATCCCCATGCAGCAAGACAACTTTTAAGCCCAAATCTCACCCAGTGTATGCACCAAGTACACCATGTCACTTCTTATCTGATGAAGATGAAGATGCAACGTCACACATGCTGCCCAATACTAGGGAAGAAAACACACAAGCACCAATAGAGCAGGGACAGGTAGAGGCACCATCCTATGAGCCCTTCATCCCAAGCCAGGTGATCAGTATGCTGCCAGACCCAGGGATACACCCCATGCCATTTTGCCAAAAAATGCAGCAGATCCAGCGAACATATGCAGCAGCCTGGATTGATCTCTGGACCGTAATGGAAATAAAAGCAGGTGATGCATTCTGGCCAATTATGAGAGAACACTTCAAGCTTCCAACAGAGTTAGATGCGTATGCCTGGGAGACAGGACCAAAGCTAATTGAGCAACTCAGAGAATGGGCCAAAAGCAGACTGACAGGACAAACTCTCAGCCTACATGACATGAGTAGTGTTGAGCGATACGATACCGCAAGTATCGGGTATCGGCCGATATTAGCTGTATCGGCCTTTCGATACTTAGTTCCGATATTTTCCATATATCGTATACCGGAATCGGAAGTTCCCATAATTCTTTGAGAGGCAATGTGATTTTAGTCAGCCAATGAGGAATCCTAAGAAGTGTGGGCACATCCTGTACTGCTACGGTCATGTTAACTAATGGCATGGCTGTGATTGGATGCTGAAATGATGTCAGAATGCACTATAAAAGGCGCCGCCGCCATTTTAGCGTCACTGTGCTGTGAATTCAGTAAGGGACAGAACGCTGCTGTGCTGACTCTGAGGGACAGTTAGAGATTGCGATTTAGTGTACTGTGCTTTAGGCAGGCTAGCACCAACCGCTGTGTAAAGCTTCCTTTTGCCTGCAGTGTTGTTTTAACAGCTCTGCAAGGTGTGTGAGTGCAGGTGACGCTGCAGTTTGCTCTGCATGCAACGCTGTCTGTAGGCATCTGCACGTGTCACTCACAGACTCTTTTTTTTTCTTCAGTGTAATTCTTGCTGCTCCATGCAATTTAAATTTTAGTGTGACGCGCTTCCATCCGTATCCAATACATTGGTTGCAAACACTATAGAAGTAGACAAAGGAGTAGCCTTTCACAGATTGTGAACAGTTGTGTTTCAGTGTTCACTTCAGTCTGTGTTTTTTATTTTTTGAGTGCACATCACGCTCCAGTTACTTGTTCAAGCACTGCTGCTTGTACTCTGCTGAGCGTGTCTCAGTGCCTCATCCTTGTCATTTCTCTACAATTGGTTCTGCTCCATTCCATTTAAAATAAATATAATCTATTAGTGTGACGCGCTTCCATCCGTATCCAATACATTGGTTGCAAACACTATAGAAGTAGACAAAGGAGTAGCCTTTCACAGATTGTGAACAGTTGTGTTTCAGTGTTCACTTCAGTCTCTGCGTAATAACCACACTTAGGCCTTATAACTTTTCTGACTTTCTTTATCAATCTACCAAGATGAAGAAGTCTGTGAGTAAGGCACGTGGTCGTGGCCGTGGAGTTTCAGCAGGGAGAGGACGTGGGGATTCTGTGGCTGCTGCCGCCCTCAGTGACACAGCATCCACCAGTTTTACCCATGAGCGTTCCTTTATGCGCACTTTGGTAGGAGCTCGGCGTGCCCCCCTGCTGCGGGAAGAACAAATTGAAGCCGTTGTTGGTTGGATGGCAGCCAATGCATCGACTTCAATTCCTTCCACCTCCTCTCAGGAACACAACACTGTTGAGCAACCATCTGTCTGTTCACCGCCTGTCAAATTGCCCAGGCAGTCAGAGAGTTCTGTACAGGAGCCAGCTGAGTCTCTGCTTCTGTTCTCAGAATCTGTTGGCTCGCAAACACGGGCACAGGCAAGCAGCATTCTGCAATTTGAAGAAGAGGGAGTATGCAGTGATGCGCAACAGCTGTGTCTCTCTCAATCTGAAGAGGCGGGTGAGCCAGTGCCGATGGACAGCACACCGCAGAACGCATCTCATGATGATGATGAGACTCAGGTGCCAGGTTTTGTGGAGCATGGTGCTGCCCAGACCATCCAACAGCAGCAAGTGTTGGAAGAGGGTAGTGGAGATGATGAAGTCCGAGACCCAACATGGCGTGAGCAACAGGAAGGTGGTGGGAGCAGCTCTGAGGAAGAGATTGGCCCAACGGTACAAAGAGGAGGGAGAGGTAGGATGCAGACTCGCTTGCCTGTAGCCTCCAGTTTGGCACCTGTTGGGAGCAGTTCTCTTACAAATGTCAAAATTGGCGCTCCCATGACTTGCACTGCGTGGTCCTTTTTTGACAGACTTGTAGATGATATTTGCTATGTTAAATGCAAGCTGTGTAAGCAAAAAGTTAAAAGAGGTAAAAATATCAGTAACCTGAATACCACAAATATGTGGAAACATGTACGGACAAAGCACGTAGCTGAGTTACAAAGACACACTGGAGATGTAGGCCAACCTACAGCAGCACCTACATCTTCAGGTCGTGTTGGAGCCTCTACCTCCAGCTCACACACACCTGGTTCGGCTTCCTCACAGGATCTCCATGGAAGAACCTCGGTCACTGTTGTCCATAGACAAACTGTTATTCCACCCACAGCAGCAAGTTCACAGTCATCGTCACACTCCCAGGCCACAAAACAGCCATCGGTAGCACAGGCATGGGATAAAAGACGGCCATACTCGGCAAACCATCCACGAGCACAGGCTCTGAATGCTGGCATTGCAAAACTCCTGTCCCTTGAAATGCTGTCATTCAGGCTGGTGGAGACTGACAGTTTCAGGAACTTAATGGCATTGGCAGTCCCACAATATAATGTGCCAAGCCGATTTTATTTCAGCAGGCAAGCCGTCCCTGCTCTGCAAAAACATGTCGAGGGAAACATTAAACATGCGCTACTAAACGCCGTCAGTAGCAGGGTCCACCTGACCACAGATGCGTGGACCAGTACCCATGGCCAGGGACGATACCTTTCGCTCACTGCCCATTGGGTCAATGTTGTGGAGCCGGGTACAGATCTTGCCAGTGGCACTGTACGTGTTCTGCCAACTCCAAGGATTGCAGGAATCCAGTCTGTACACATTGATTCCTCCTCCTACTCCAGTTCCTCAGAATCATCGCTGCACGAGCCGTCACGGTATACCTCCACATGGACCCGTGAACGCTTACCTGTTGCGACCGATATGAGCACAGCCGTGGCCAAACGTCAACAGGCCGTCCTGAAAATGATTTCAATGGGGAATCTAAGCCACACAGCGCAGGAGGTCTGGAATGCCATCAAGCAGGAGAGCGACGTGTGGTTTTTGCCTGCGAATCTCCAGCCAGGCTTGGTAGTGTGTGACAATGGCCGAAATCTGGTGGCAGCTCTGGGCCTTGGCAACCTTACTCACATACCATGTTTGGCACATGTGCTCAACTTGGTCGTGCAGAGTTTTTTGAGGGACTATCCGGATCTTGCTGGACTGCTGCAGAAGGTCCGCCTAGAGTGCGCTCACTTGCGACGTTCCAGCATAGCCAGATCGCGCATTGCTGCTCTGCAACGCCGATTTCGCCTTCCTGAACATCGCATCATATGTGACGTACCCACCAGGTGGAATTCCACGTTACATATGTTGGAGCGGTTGTGTGAGCAGCAGACAGCAGTAATGGAGTATCAGCTGCATCAGGCGCAATCAAGTCGCTCTTTGCGCCGTCCACACTTCACCACTACTGAGTGGGCCTCTATGAAGGACATCTGCGACGTTTTGCGTGTGTTTGATGTCTCAACGCGGATGGCGAGTGCAGATGATGCACTAGTCAGCATGACTGTCCCCCTTATCTGCCTGATTCAGAAATCACTGAAAGCACTAAAGGAAGAGGTTTTGGAAGAGGTGGAGGATGAGGAGTCACAAATTCAATTACCTTCAGGACAGTCAGCGCAACGTGGTTCCTCACAAAGGGCTGGGCAGGGCTCACTTTGTGAGGAGGATGAGGAGGAGGAGGAGTCAATGGAGGAGGAAGAAATCCCTACAGAGGGAGGTACACAACGCTCTAGTCAGTATGTAGAGCGAGGGTGGGGTGATGCAGAGGAGGCAGAGATGACGCCTCTTTCACAGGACAGCTTTTGTTGGCCAGTTGGGAGTCTGCAGCACATGGTTGATTTCATGCTTCAGTGCCTGAGAAACGACCGCCGCATCGCCCACATTCTCACCACGTCAGATTATTGGGTGTACACCCTCCTAGACCCTCGCTACCGGGACAACTTACAAACCCTCATCACACCGGGGAACCGGGACCGTAAAATGCGGGAGTACCAAGACACACTGGTGCAATCCATACTGTTTGTAGCGTCGGCGTCCCGGCCCTCTGCCAGGCAGGGACGCCGTTCCCCTTACCAGCGCTCTGCGTCCTCAGCGCCCCCAGCGTCCTCAGCGCCCCCAGCGTCCTCGGCGTCCTCCTTCCACCCTGTTGGTCCCGCGCGCTCCTTCCCTGCTGCTGGACTTAGGGCGCGCGCCCGCACCCTCCCCCGCTCTTAAAGGAGCCGCGCGCATTTTCCAAATTAGTCTCCGGCCAATGCCGGAGGACTCCACCCTATATTAAGGGCTTCCTCCTTAATGGAGGTGCCCGTGCAATGTTGTTGTTGCACTGTATAACTCTGCTTCAGCCCTCAGCTCCTGTTACCAGTTGCCTGCCTGTTACTTGTCTGTTTGCTGTCTGCCATCTGACTGCAAACCTCCCCGGAGGTTCGGACATCACCTGCAGTGATCCCCGGCTATTCCAGAGACTCTTGCCTGCTCACTTGGGAGCGATCATCTGCCATCCGACTGCAGCTTTATCCGAAGGTTCGGACATATCCAGCAGTGATCACCGGCTACTCCAGAGACTCCTGCCTGCTCGCTTGGGAGCGATCATCTGCCATCGGACTGCAGCCTACCAGGAGGCTCCAACATCTCAGGTCGTATATGCCTGTATATTCAGTAACTGTCCTGGTCACTTGCTGTGACAACCTGCCTGTCCAGAGACTGCCCTGGTCACTTGCTGTGACAACCTGCCTGCCCAGAGACTGCCCTGGTCACTTGCTGTGACAACCTGCCTGCCCAGAGACTGCCCTGGTCACTTGCTGTGACAACCTGCCTGCCCAGAGACTGCCCTGGTCACTTGCTGTGACAACCTGCCTGCCCAGAGACTGCCCTAGTCACTTGCTGTGACAACCTGCCTGCCCAGAGACTGCCCTGGTCACTTGCCGTGACAACCTGCCTACCCAGAGACTGCCCTGGTCACTTGCCGTGACAACCTGCCTACCCAGAGACTGCCCTGGTCTCTTGCCGTGACAACCTGCCTACCCAGAGACTGTCCTTGTCACTTCCCTTGAATTCCTGTCCGTATTCCCCGGGCGCCACCTGCTCTCTTACAAGTATACTGTCTTGTATAATAAAGCTCAGTGGTTTCACCTACCAGACCCGTTACAGTTTGCTCGGGCCATGGAACCCGGTGGCACCCAAACCCCTTCACTTCCAGAACTGTGTCATGAGCTGTCTCGCCAGAGGTCTCAACAGGAGGCTATCCTGGGTCACCTGCGGAACGTCAATTCCCGCTTGGACACTTTGAATCCATCACCAGCAACTACCGCTGGAGCCATGACTCACAATCCGGCAGTCTCGCTGCTTCCCAATTCCGTGATTTCCATTCCCGGACCTCGTCTTTCAGCTCCTCCTAGGTTTGGAGGCGACCCTGTTCTGGCTCGTGGTTTCATTAACCAGTGCACCCTGCATTTCGAACTCCTGGCACACCAGTTTAACTCTGACCGGGCCAAAATTGCCTTCATCATGTCCCATCTCACCGGAGAGGCTCTGGCCTGGCTTAATCCTCTCTGGGAGAGAGAAGATCCTCTGGTATCTGACCTGCCTGCTTTTCTCTCAGCCTTCCGGAAGATATTCGACGAACCTGGACGGAAGACCTCCTCTGCATCATCTCTGTTGCGTCTCCGTCAGGAGAGTCTCACCGTTGGTCAATATGCCATACGGTTCCGTACTGAGTTGGCTTGGGACAATAACGCCCTGATTTCGGTCTTCTGGGAGGGTCTGTCCGGTCGTATTAAAGATGAACTTGCCGGTCGGGACATTCCAACCTCCCTTGATGATTTAATAAATCTTGCCAATCGAATTGATCTACGGTTCCAGGAACGTGCCAAAGAGGTCACCCGTGAGAGAGGGTTTCCGCGTCGTGCACCCTCGTTTCAGAGACCTATAACCCCTTCCATTTCTCCCCAGATGCACACTGCTGAGCCTATGCAGGTCGACCAGACCAAGATGGTCAAAGCCCGTCAGGACTCACGCCGTGCCGAGAGGAGTTGCTTCTACTGTGGCAGTAAGGAGCACTGGATCCGTACCTGTCCGGAGAGGTCGGAAACGCCTGTGTCTAGGTTCGCTCGGAGAGGTCCACCTAGACCAGAATAAATCCTCTTCATCTCTGCTGCTGTCTGTCTCTATTCTCATCGGTAAGAACCGTTACTTCGAACTGGCCCAACTTGATTCTGGAGCAGCTGGGAATCTTGTTTCACAGGCTCTAGTAGAGAAGTATCGCATTCCCACCAAACCTCTGGTTGAACCAGTATCTGTTGCTGCTGTGGATGGGGGTCTCCTACCTCGTCCCATCCAACTTATCACCGAAGCCATAACCCTGCAGGTGGGAATGTTGCATTCTGAGAGCATCTCGTTTCATGTTTTACCTGGACTCTCTCATGCTTTCTTACTAGGTCTGCCTTGGCTCCAAAAACATGCACCCGTGCTCGACTGGCAGAATGGAGAGATTCTTCGCTGGGGACAGGACTGTCATAAAACGTGTCTGGTGCCTGTCCATCCCGTCCGTTCTTCTCCTACACCTGCTAATCTACCTGGACTCCCGATTCCATATTGGTCATTCGCTGATGTCTTTAATAAAAAGGAAGCAGAGACATTACCCCCGCATAGACCATATGATTGCCCGATCGACCTGCTACCCGGTACTACGCCTCCCCGTGGGCGTATTTACCCATTGTCCGCTGCAGAGACCAGGTCGATGTCAGAATATATCGAGGAGAATTTAGCGAAAGGATTCATCCGGAAATCTACCTCCCCCGCGGGAGCAGGTTTCTTTTTTGTAAAAAAGAAAGACGGATCTCTCCGTCCCTGTATTGACTACAGAGGCCTAAATTTGATCACGGTGAAGAATAAGTACCCTCTTCCGCTCATTCCGGAGTTGTTTGATCGTCTTAGAGGGGCTAGAATCTTCACTAAACTGGATCTTCGTGGAGCATACAACCTGGTTCGTATCCGTCGAGGAGATGAATGGAAGACGGCATTCAACACCCGGGATGGCCACTACGAGTATCTGGTTATGCCCTTTGGTCTCTGTAATGCTCCAGCAGTCTTTCAGGAGTTGGTCAATGACATCTTCCGGGACCTCCTCTACTCCTGCGTTGTGGTGTACCTTGACGACATCTTGGTCTTCTCTCCGGATCTCCAGTCTCACCGGAGGGATGTTCGTCAGGTTCTGCTCAGGCTCAGGCAGAATCACCTCTTCGCCAAATATGAGAAGTGCCTCTTTGAGCAGACCTCGCTTCCGTTTCTGGGCTACATTATCTCTCAGACTGGCCTATGAATGGATCCGGAGAAACTGTCTGCCATCGAGAAGTGGCCCCGACCAGAGGGGTTGAAGGCCATTCAGCGGTTCCTGGGATTCGCTAACTATTACCGTCTCTTCATACTGCACTTCTCTTCCAGGACTGCTCCTATCTCAGCGCTTACCCGCAAGGATGCTAACCCCAAACAGTGGACACCCGAAGCAGAGGAGGCCTTTCTTTCCTTGAAACAAGCCTTCTCTTCCGCTCCAGTGCTGCATCGCCCGGACGGCAACAAGCAGTTCTTCCTGGAGGTGGACGCTTCCTCTGCTGGAGCCGGAGCGGTACTTACTCAAAAATCTTCATCCGGGAAGATGGTTTCCTGTGGTTTCTTCTCCAAACTCTTCTCCTCCTCCGAGCGCAACTACTCCATAGGAGATCGAGAGTTATTGGCCATTAAGTTGGCATTGGAGGAGTGGCGTTACCTACTCGAGGGGGCTCTTCATCCGGTAATCATCTACACGGACCACAAAAATCTGTCTTACCTTCAGCATGCTCAGAGACTTAACCCTCGCCAAGCCCGGTGGTCCTTGTTTTTTGCCCGCTTTGATTTTCTTTTGCATTTTCGCCCGGCTGACAAAAACATCAAGGCGGATGCCTTGTCCCGGTCCTTCCTGGTGTCGGATCTCGAAGATGAGCCTAAACATATCATTGATCCCGCCAGAGTGATGCAAGTGGCTCCCGTGAGTCTAAATCGTCTCCCTCCTGGTAAGACGTTCGTATCAGAGACTGATCGGAAGAGAATTCTACTTTGGGGTCATTCGTCTAAACTCGCTGGCCACGCTGGTCAGAAAAAGACCCTCCAACTCATTACCCGGCATTATTGGTGGCCTACCCTGCACAAAGACGTGATAGACTTTGTTTCTGCCTGTGTCTCCTGTGCCCGCAACAAAGTTCCGAGACACCTGCCTGCCGACCGTCTTCTTCCGCTTCCTGTACCCGCTGCTCCCTGGCAACATATAGCCATGGACTTCATTACGGATCTGCCCGTCTCTGCCGGGTGGTCGCTGACCGCTTTTCCAAGATGGCTCACTTCATTCCTCTGCCAGGTCTTCCGTCTGCACCCGAGTTGGCTAAAGACTTTATCCGCCACATCTTCCGTCTTCATGGTCTGCCTCGTCACATTGTGTCGGATCGTGGGGTACAGTTCACCTCACGTTTCTGGAGAGCTACTTGTAAGTTACTAGATGTCACCTTGGATTTCTCCTCCGCTTACCATCCACAGTCCAATGGACAAGTTGAGCGAATAAATCAGAATCTGACCAGCTATCTCCGACACTTCGTTAATGCTCATCATTCTGATTGGGTGGAGCTCCTGCCTTGGGCCGAATTCTCTTATAATAATCACGAGAGCAAATCGTCCACCAAGTCTCCGTTTTTTATAGTCTTCGGTCAGCACCCTCGGATTCCTGTCCCCATTTCCATCTCTGTGGACAATCCAGCTGCGGAATCTCTGGTTAGAGAATGTCATGGGTGTATCGCCACAAGGATCGTCGCGATTACACACTCTGACTTCTCACAGCTGAGTTGCTGTTTCTTTGTGTTTGGTAATGAGGGAGTTAATTTTACCTAGCTCTTTGCTAAGACTAGGTCCAGCCTCGCCCGGCTGCTTTTGATTATGTTCTAATTAGATTCCTTCATATACCTGCCAGTCTGCTTGTTAGATGCCGGTGAAAGCATTCATGTAGTCTAGCAGACTGGATCGGTTCTGAGAATACTTAAGCTAAGAGCTCCTTAGTTGTTTTTACTCTTATAGCTTATAGTTTATCTCTGAGACCTTAGGTGTTCCTACTGTGTGTGAGTGTTGTATGTAAGACTTTATTTACTTTATTTCTTGTCTTTCTTGTATGTCTTTCTGTTCATTAACCGTTACCTGTTCATTCCCTTTGGTGGTAATTAGGGTCCTTCTTAGGACTAGATTACAGTTGGCAGGGATTGATAGGAGACAGGGTTTACGCTGGTGGCCTGGACCTCTGTACCTTTAACAGTACCTCCAGGTAGAGGGATTAGTTAGGACCCCAGTTTAGGGTCAGCATAGACCCCGGTCACCCTCTAGCCGGAGACAGCGTATAACGGATTCCGTATTGACCCACTGGACTTTCTGTCAGGTAATTCTATGTTATCATATATCTATGCGCATGTTATATTGTATGTTGCCCTTTTGATATAGATTACTGTCATCACATATATATATATCTGCTATACAGCGTGACATTTTCACCGGCCATACTAAAGATTCTCTCCAGCTGTCATGGATCCAGTAGCCCAGCTGGCCCGGCAGTTGCAGGGGTTATCCATGGAGTTTGCAGACATTAAGTCCAAGGTTTTGTTCCCCCCGGAGCAAACCAGATCTGAACCTAAGGTTGCTCTCCCGGACAGGTTCACTGGTGGGCGGGACAAATTTTTTACTTTCCGGGAGGCATGTAAATTGTACTTTCGGCTGCGGCCTCGGTCATCTGGGAGTGAAGAGCAGAGGGTGGGAATTGTTATCTCACTCTTACAAGGGGACCCTCAATCTTGGGCGTTCTCTATTCCTCCAGGCTCCCCAGATCTCCAGTCAGTGGATCGATTTTTTACTGCCCTGGGTCTGGTATATGATGATCCGGATCGAGTTTCCCTTGCTGAAACAAAGTTACGTAAAATACGGCAAGGAAATCGTCCAGCGGAGGAATATTCTTCTGAGTTCCGTAGATGGGCAACAGATACTCAGTGGAATGACCCAGCTCTTAGGAGCCAGTTTTGTCAAGGGTTGTCTGACAAATTAAAAGATGTGTTGGCTCAGTATGATTCTCCTCCATCACTGGAGGCTGCTATGGCCCTCGCTATTCGCATGGATAGACGAATTCGGGGAAGACGCGAGGTAACTCCGCCTCCCGTGATGACTCCACCTACTACTAAAGTCCCTTATACTGAGGTTCCCCTGGTCTGTTCTGAGGAACCCATGCAGTTGGGAGGGACATCTTTTTGTAGGAGGGAATTGGCGGTGCACCGCAAGACTAGAAGGTGTTTCTTTTGCGGGAGAGAGGGACATTTTGTTGGGGGGTGTCCATCCCGGGCCTCTTTGAGCAAAGGAGTTAACCTGGGAGTGTGTATTTCGTCCCCAAATCCCTCTCAGTTTCTCGTGCCTGCGGAGGTGGTGATTGGTACTAGAACTGAGAGGATTTCTGTTTTTCTTGATAGTGGGTCCGGGGCTAATCTGGTGGACGCTCGGTTTGCCCAGGTGCATGGTATGCAACTGAGTGTATTGGCCAAACCGGTCCCTATAGTCTCTATTGATTCTAGACCTCTCGGTCAAGGTAGCTTGGTACAAGCTGTTCATAACATAGATCTTCGAGTAGGGGCAAGACATAAAGAGCAATTGTCTTGTTATGTGTTGGAGGGTCTACCTACTCCTATTGTGTTGGGACTTCCTTGGTTGGCTAAACATAACCCAGTGATTGATTGGCAATCCGGAAAGATAAGCCAGTGGGGTGAATTTTGCAGGAATAACTGCATGAGCACGGTCATCGGTGCGGTTGTGCCTAGGACTTTGTCTCCTTTTCTGGAGGACTTTGGGGAGATGTTCTCAGAGGAGGGGTGTAAAGAGTTACCTCATCGCGCATATGACTGCTCAATAAAGTTGCTTCCTGATGCCTTATCTCGTACTTTCCCAGGGGCCGGGAAGACGGATGATCCGGTTCCTATTCCTCAGGAGGGAGTTGTAGTGTCAGCTGTATGCTCTGAGCTTGAGGGGGAGGTATTGGGGGCTCAGGGGGACGCCCCGGTGGGACTTCCAGGGAGACTGATAGTTCCAGATCGGTTAAGACTGAAGGTTACGGGGAACCGTTACAAACGGATGGCTGATAGGGGGAGAGTTTCTGGTCTAGATCTGAAGGTGAACGATCTAGTTTGGCTGTCTACCAGGAATATAAAACTTAAAGTTTCCTCCTGGAGGTTGGGTCCCAGATTCATCGGGCCGTACAGGATCAGTTCCATAATTAATCCTGTGGCATTTCGTCTGGACCTCCCTCCTACGTTTAAAATTCATAATGTGTTTCACAAGTCATTACTTAAAAAGTATGTGGCACCAGTCATACCGTCACCTCTACCTCCGCCTTCAGTGGTGGTCAATGATAACGTGGAATTTCATGGGTCGAAAATCATTGACTCACGTCTCAGTCGCCGATCCCTTCAGTACTTGGTTCATTGGAGGGGGTATGGTCCTGTGGAGAGGACGTGGGTCCCTGCGTCTGATGTTAACGCAGATCGATTGGTTCGGACCTTTCACACAACTCACCCGGGCAGACCTGGCCCTGAGGGTCCGGAGTCCCTCGTAGAGGGGGGGGTACTGTCATGGGTGTATCGCCACAAGGATCGTCGCGATTACACACTCTGACTTCTCACAGCTGAGTTGCTGTTTCTTTGTGTTTGGTAATGAGGGAGTTAATTTTACCTAGCTCTTTGCTAAGACTAGGTCCAGCCTCGCCCGGCTGCTTTTGATTATGTTCTAATTAGATTCCTTCATATACCTGCCAGTCTGCTTGTTAGATGCCGGTGAAAGCATTCATGTAGTCTAGCAGACTGGATCGGTTCTGAGAATACTTAAGCTAAGAGCTCCTTAGTTGTTTTTACTCTTATAGCTTATAGTTTATTTCTGAGACCTTAGGTGTTCCTACTGTGTGTGAGTGTTGTATGTAAGACTTTATTTACTTTATTTCTTGTCTTTCTTGTATGTCTTTCTGTTCATTAACCGTTACCTGTTCATTCCCTTTGGTGGTAATTAGGGTCCTTCTTAGGACTAGATTACAGTTGGCAGGGATTGATAGGAGACAGGGTTTACGCTGGTGGCCTGGACCTCTGTACCTTTAACAGTACCTCCAGGTAGAGGGATTAGTTAGGACCCCAGTTTAGGGTCAGCATAGACCCCGGTCACCCTCTAGCCGGAGACAGCGTATAACGGATTCCGTATTGACCCACTGGACTTTCTGTCAGGTAATTCTATGTTATCATATATCTATGCGCATGTTATATTGTATGTTGCCCTTTTGATATAGATTACTGTCATCACATATATATATATCTGCTATACAGCGTGACAGAGAATTCTCCTCCATCTGGGAGAGTACCCGGTCCGCACTCATTCAGTCATCCGAGCGCATGAAAAGACATGCTGACAAGAAACGTCTGGATCCTCCTCAATTCCGTCCTGGGGACAAAGTCTGGCTTTCGTCCAAATATGTTCGGCTCAAAATTCCTTCCTACAAGTTAGGTCCTCGGTTTATCGGTCCTTTTGAGGTCATCAGGCAGATCAACCCAGTGTCCTATAAATTGAAACTCCCGGCCAATTTGCGAATTCCTAACTCTTTTCATGTGTCTCTCCTCAAACCTGTGGTACTTAACTCTTTTTTCAAGTCTACAGGTACACCTCCTGCTCCAGTGTCTGCTGATGATGAATTTGAGGTAGAGAACATTCTGGCCACAAAAAGGGTAGGAAGAAAGACTTATTTTTTGGTGGATTGGAAGGGGTTTGGTCCTGAGGAGAGAACCTGGGAGCCTCGGGAGAACATCCATGCCCCTCTCATCCTAGCTAAATTTCTTTCTGGCCTAAAGAAGGGGGGCCTAGAGGGGGGGTACTGTAGCGTCGGCGTCCCGGCCCTCTGCCAGGCAGGGACGCCGTTCCCCTTACCAGCGCTCTGCGTCCTCAGCGCCCCCAGCGTCCTCAGCGCCCCCAGCGTCCTCGGCGTCCTCCTTCCACCCTGTTGGTCCCGCGCGCTCCTTCCCTGCTGCTGGACTTAGGGCGCGCGCCCGCACCCTCCCCCGCTCTTAAAGGAGCCGCGCGCATTTTCCAAATTAGTCTCCGGCCAATGCCGGAGGACTCCACCCTATATTAAGGGCTTCCTCCTTAATGGAGGTGCCCGTGCAATGTTGTTGTTGCACTGTATAACTCTGCTTCAGCCCTCAGCTCCTGTTACCAGTTGCCTGCCTGTTACCTGTCTGTTTGCTGTCTGCCATCTGACTGCAAACCTCCCCGGAGGTTCGGACATCACCTGCAGTGATCCCCTTCTATTCCAGAGACTCTTGCCTGCTCACTTGGGAGCGATCATCTGCCATCCGACTGCAGCTTTATCCGAAGGTTCGGACATCTCCAGCAGTGATCACCGGCTACTCCAGAGACTCCTGCCTGCTCGCTTGGGAGCGATCATCTGCCATCGGACTGCAGCCTACCAGGAGGCTCCAACATCTCAGGTCGTATATGCCTGTATATTCAGTAACTGTCCTGGTCACTTGCTGTGACAACCTGCCTGTCCAGAGACTGCCCTGGTCACTTGCTGTGACAACCTGCCTGCCCAGAGACTGCCCTGGTCACTTGCTGTGACAACCTGCCTGCCCAGAGACTGCCCTGGTCACTTGCTGTGACAACCTGCCTGCCCAGAGACTGCCCTGGTCACTTGCTGTGACAACCTGCCTGCCCAGAGACTGCCCTAGTCACTTGCTGTGACAACCTGCCTGCCCAGAGACTGCCCTGGTCACTTGCCGTGACAACCTGCCTACCCAGAGACTGCCCTGGTCACTTGCCGTGACAACCTGCCTACCCAGAGACTGCCCTGGTCTCTTGCCGTGACAACCTGCCTACCCAGAGACTGTCCTTGTCACTTCCCGTGAATTCCTGTCCGTATTCCCCGGGCGCCACCTGCTCTCTTACAAGTATACTGTCTTGTATAATAAAGCTCAGTGGTTTCACCTACCAGACCCGTTACACTGTTGTACATTCCAGCCGAGAGAGATGCTGCTGCTACTGCTTTACAAAGCAGCTCTGTGCGTCGAGGCAGTGTAGACACCTCTACAACAAGAGGGAGCACAAGCAGCACCTCTGCACAGGGCAAGAGCTGTATGTTACAAATGTGGCGAAGTTTTGTGACAGCGCCAGCAAGGTCTACACCATCCGAGACGGCTCCAGTCACCAGGAAGCAACGTTTCCGTAAGATGGTGACAGACTACTTGTCTTTCCTTCTAAGTGTACTCCCAGATGCCTCTTCCCCTTTCAAATGTTGGGTCTCTAAGTTGGATACATGGCCAGAGCTTAGCCAGTATGCATTGGAGGTGCTGGCTTGCCCTGCTGCCAGTGTATTATCTGAGCGCGTCTTTAGTGCTGCAGGTGGTGTACTAACAGACCGTCGCATGCGACTATCCTCAGAGAATGTAGACCTGCTTACTTTTCTGAAAATGAACAAGGCATGGATATCACCTGAATTTGCCTGTCCGTTTTCAGATTAAATAACTGTTTGGCAACGTTTTCCATGTCTCCTGTTATGTTCATCTTTCTACCACCTGAACTCTACTCCCTGGGCTACAACACCGCCATTTGTTGCTCGTAAGTAATTGGCAGGGGTACTGACTCCTGGCCAGCCTGGTTACAGCACGACAGCTGTTTCCTGGCAGTGTGAACGTCAATTATCCTCCAATAAGTTGTGCTGTCGTGTTGCATTCGGGTTAGCCGACTCTATGGTGCCTGCAGTTTAGGTGATTCCTATGTGTGCTGTGGGATATGTAAATAAAGGCTGTTTCCATTGTGACAATAGGACAAGCACCCACTGTAGGACTGTGTGATTCGGTAACTGCGGACGGCTTGCGTCCTGTCAACTTACATTTTCATGGGTGCGTTCTGCTACCCGTCCGGGGTCCAGTACCGTCAACTGGTTCTCCCCAGTGCCTTTGGCCTAGGTGCCTCCATCTCAGTATACGAGTTCCAGCAACGTCTGCTGGTCCTTGGTAGTGCTTTGGAGCACAGGTACCTCCTGCTTAGTAACCGTGTCACAGTAACGTCAGCTGGTACTCGGTTGTGACATTGCCTCTTTTCCTTCTGCTACCCGTCCGGGGTCCAGTACCGTCAACTGGTTCTCCCAGTGCCTTTGGCCTAGGTGCCTCCATCTCCGTATACGAGTTCCAGCAACGTCTGCTGGTCCTTGGTAGTGCTTTGGAGCACAGGTACCTCCTGCTTAGTAACCGTGTCACAGTAACGTCAGCTGGTACTCGGTTGTGACATTGCCTCTTTTCCTTCTGCTGCCCCTCCGGGTTCCAGCACAGTCAGCTGGTCCTCGTTACTTCCATTGTCTCTTGTTCCATCTGATACCCGTCCGGGTTCCAGTAACGTCAGCTGGTTCTCGGAAATTAGACGACCTTAAAGACCACCCAGAAGAAGATGACGACAACAAGGACGACGAGCATGAAGCCAACCAGCCTGAACACCATCACAAAGAAAAAATAAAAGATTACCCAGAAGAAGATCACCAACAGGACAAAGAAGGTTAAGACAAACTACAAGATACAGAACAACAGACAGAAGAACAATAAGCAGAAGATCAAAAAGCAGAAGAACATGAAGTATAAGACCAAAATGAAGAGCAAAATATATGCTCTAAATTCTAAGCAGAAGAAGACTAAGCAGTGTATGGGGGTGAGTCTGTTCCTCCTCGTGGTGCCCCTGGAAAATGCCTGCTGCTGCAGGCTAAACTGAACACGGACAAATACTGTTGTAATTTAAATCTTTTGTGACAGCAAGAACGGAAGGATGAAAAATTCATACTTTTACAGATTACAAGTACAGGAATCTCTGTCACAAATAAGAATATGATGAAGAAGATGAAGAGGAAGAAGATGAAGAATTTGAATATGAAGAAGATTAATAGTTTAATAATAACAATATGAGTAATGTAAACAAAAACATGAATAGCAAGAAGTTTAAGAAGAAGATTAAGAAGGTGAAGATGAAGAATAATTTGATGAGAAAGATGATGCTGCTGAAGATTATGAAGGAGAAAGTGTGGCACTGGCAAAAGTTAAAAAGGTGAAGAGCATGGAAGTTGTGAAACATACATATTTGCCAAAATAGAGAAAAGGTTAACAACATTGTCAATTTGTTCGTCAATCCAAACGTATTTCCAAAAAAAAATATATTAATGCTATTCCAATGCATTGGTTAAACATGTATGCCTTTATTGTCTCCTCAACCTCCCCCAATACATTCTACATTACTCTTTGTTGTTTTCCTTCATGTACAATTAACCAACAAGGCAAGAATGGGTTTTTTTTAATGTCGATATTTGGTTCCCATAGACTTACATTGGACTTCCGGTATCGGTATCGGGTATCGCCGATATTTTAGTGATATCGGCGATACCATTCCGATCCGATATTTTTAGATATCGAGCAGTATCGCTCAACACTAGAGTTGAGCGATACTTTCCGATATCCAAAAGTATCGGAATCGGAATGGTATCGCCGATACCATTAAAATATCGGCGATACCCGATACCGATACCGGAAATCCAATGTAAGTCTATGGGAACAAAATATCGTAACTAAAAAAACCTCTTTCTTTCCTTGTAAACACTAAATATACACACATAGAATACATATATATATATATATATATATACATGTCATTGTGACATATATATATACATATATTTATAGTTTATACACTTCTACATAGTAAAATAGCCTCTGATTCAATTGCCGGGTAAAGTCGGCTTTTGTGAAAAGACAGAAGCACCCGACATGAAATGACACTTGGTTTACATAGAGTTAACCATGTCTTTTCATGTAGTTTGATATCTGATTTGCACAAACAATTACATGAGTGTAAGTGTGCAAAATTTCACACCTGTAGGGGTTAATTAAAGGTGTAAATTCGTTGTAAAAAAAAACGGACTTTTTTGCTACGAATTTACACCTTTAATTAACCCCTACAGGTGTGAAATTTTGCACACTTACACTCATGTAATTGTTTGTGCAAATCAGATATCAAACTACATGAAAAGACATGGTTAACTCTATGTAAACCAAGTGTCATTTCATGTCGGGTTCTGCATTTTCACAAAAGCCGGCAATTGAATTAGCGGCTATTATACTATGTAGAAGTGTATGAACTATAAATATATATATATATGTGTCACAAACTCAATGACATGTATATATATTGTAACATTTTCAGGGATATAGCTCTGAGATCGCCGTCTGGGTAGACAGAGTGGCACGGAAACAGTTCATTCAGACAGCAGTTCTGGTGAAAACTGGCCGCAACCAGCTTTATTAAAGTCCACAGCCAACAGATAAAAATAAATCATAAACATAAGACCTAGGCTTGTCGAGCCACTAATTACACTTAGATAGATTTCCCTTTCTATCCGGGTCCAGACTCTACCAGTCTGTGCCCAAAACAACACATATGTTCAGCATTTGTCAGCATTTACCAGCATTTACCAGCATTGAGGTTCACAGAGTCTCCTCCTTGTGTCTGAAGGCACCTTCAACGTCCAGACTTGAGAGAGCTCCCCTCCTATTCAGCCGCTATTCACACGGATTCTCACTGAGGCTACTCCTGTGTCCGGGGTACATCGAGCACCCAGACTGAGATAGCTCACACTCCTGGAGACACCTTCTTGTGCCGGGACACCTTCCTGTGTCCAGACTAAGCGTGCTCCCACTCCTGGAGACTGCTTCTTGTGCCGGGACACCTTCCTGTGTCCAGACTAAGCTTGCTCTCTGACTGTGTTTGCAGACACCTACTTCTGGTCTCCTAATTAACAGCTGAATGGTTTCAGGCCTGAGCTGCAAGTGTGTGCTGAATGTGAGGTGTAGTGACCTTTCTCTACCACTAGGTTTACAAAGCCACACATTTCCCTTATACCATACAGCACAGTACCTAGGTGAAATGTACACCCCATTCAACACATATTCCTTCACTGTCTCACAATATATATGAGGTGTAAAATTGCTGAAAAAAAATGCGTGGGCTCCCGCCCTATTTTCGCAACCAGACAGACAAAGCCAGTGAGTGGGGGCAGATAATAATAGCCCAGAGAGGGACCATTATTTTTGGCCCCCCCCCGGCTACTAAAATCTGCCCCCAGACACCCCAGAAAGGGCAAATCTCTAATTAGATTTGCCCTTTCTGGCACTTTGCCCGTCTATTCCCATTGCCCTGTAGCGGTGGCGAATGGGTTAATAAGGGGTTAAAATGACCTTGCAATTGAAAGGTCACTTTAAGCCAGGTTAATAATTGAGAGCTGTCAATTAGACAACTATCAATTATTAATCCTATTGTATGAAAGAAAAATCAAACACACACACTTTAATAAAAAAGAAGTTTAATGAAATAATCACACAGTTTTTGACCATATTTTATTTACCTGCTAAAACCATTTCCTGTAATAAAAAGAAAATAATAAAGCAAAATTATTCTTACCTATCCCATGCACAGTCAGGTCCCACGGTGTAATCCTTCAGAAAGGGTTAATGTTTACTGCAGGGACCGCAGCTAATGCTGCAGCCTCACAGTAAACCCCCAAATGAATGAGCTCCTCTCCTGGCTGACAGGAGAGGAAGTGGAAAGCTTAATTGATTGCTTTCCACTTTCACTTCAGGTCAGCCAGGGACACCATCAGTGACGTCAGAGGGAACTGATTAACAAAAATATGGGTTCCCTTCGAAAAAAAAATGGCGTGGGGTCCCCCCTATTTTTGTTAACCAGCCAGATGAAGCAGACCGCTGAGGCCTGGATTTTCAGGCTTTTAAGGAGCCAAGATCCATGGACCTTGCCAGCCTGATAATACCAGGCCACAGCAGTCTGCATATCTTGGCTGATTAACAAAAATAGGGGATCCCCTCGAAAAAAATTGGCGTGGGGTCCCCCCTATTTTTGTTAACCAGCCAGATGAAGCAGACCGCTGAGGCCTGGTTTTTCAGGCTGGTAAGGATCCAATATCCATGGACCTTGCAAGCCTGATAATACCAGGCCACAGCAGTCTGCTTAGCTTGGCTGGTTAACAAAAATAGGGGATCCCCTCGAAAAAAAAACGGCGTAGGGGTCCCCCTATTTTTGTTAACCAGCCAAGTAAAATGCAGACTGCTGCGGCCTGGTATTAAAAGACTGTCAAGGCCCATGGATTTTGGCCCTCAACAGCCTGATAATACCAGGCTACAGCAGCCCCACATTTGGCGCATCAAAAGATGTGCCAATTGTGGCACTTTACCCGGCTCTTCCCACTGCCCTGTAGCGGTGGCAAGTGGGGTAATAAGGGGTTAATGTCACCGTTGATTGCACGGTGACAATAAGCCCGGTTAATAATGGAGAGGTGTCAATAAGACACCGATCCATTATTAATCCCAAAGTTATTAAATGTATAAAAAAAAGACAAAGCAAGAAAAAAGTCTTTTAATGAAATAAAAGAGACAACACAGTTTTCATTAATTTTATTATACACTCATTCCTGCGACGCCATCGATCTCCTGTAAAAAAAGAAAAAAACAAACCAACAGTATACCACCTGTCCGACGCAGTCCATAGTAACGACAGTCCCACGACGATCCAGCTCTGCTACATCGCAATGACAGGCAGAGCCTGTCATCCCGACGCAGCACAGCTGATTACCTGCTTCCCCGGCGGTGACGTCATCGGACTGACTGCTTTACGGCCGGGATTACCCAGCAGTCACTGCAGTTATCGCGAGAAACTGCATGTGACCGCCGGGGAAAGATGATGGCGGCCATGAAGCAGTCCAGGACGTGACCGCCGGAGATCTTCTGCCAGGTAAGTGCCGCTGACTCCTGACAGACCCGACCGACGGACACTGACAGTGACAGTCACAATCCCGATTCCGGTATCCGATATGACGAAAATATCGGAACTCGGAATCGGAATTCCGATACAGCCAATATCGGCCGATACCCGATATTTGCAGTATCGGAATGCTCAACGCTACTCAACACTAGACATGAGTCAAGACAAGACAGAGTCTGTGGAGAAGTTCCATGACAGAGTAATGCAAGTGTTTCAAGATTTGGGCCT
>JARQOD010000002.1:122985339-123015772 GCA_033576555.1 Oophaga sylvatica | reverse complement strand
GAAAAAACGCATCAAAAAGCATCTGCGTTTTCTGCCAAGAGTCCTGTTGTAATGTATGTAGTACAGTAACAAATTCTTCCTGACCATCGACTAGCACTGGGTCAGGGCAAGGAGAAGAACGTCCAGGAAACGTATTGGGTGTCGCACCTTTAGTAGGGATACATGAAGACAGGGTGGATTCTCATAGTTTCTGGGCAGTTGAAGACACAAGCAACGGCACTTATAATTTTACTGATTTTATAGGGTCCAATGTACTTATGTCCCAACTTAACGATGGAATCCTTAACTTAAGATTTCTGGTGACAGCCAGACCAAGTCTCCTACCTTGAAAGCTGGTGAAGGTTTACGAAATTTATCTGCTGCTTTCTTGTACCTTTCCTGAGCCCATTCCAGATTCTCCTTTAGAAGATCCATATTCTTCTGTAAAGACGTGATTCTTTCAGCCACTGCTGGAAAAGGGCGTTTCTATGGGAAATCGTGGTAGAATGTTAGGATGATAACCTAGATTAGAGTAAAAAGGAGACTGCTTAGTGGAGGCACTCTGAGATTGTTATACGAGAACTCAGCTAATGAAGTAGATCAGTCAATCACCTGTAGTGGCAGATAAAGCAGCGGAGATACTGCTCCAGGGTTTGATTGGTTCTTTTCGGTCTGTCCATTAGTCTGGGGATGAAAAGCAGAAGAAAGGTTTACTTTAATGTCCAATGCTGCACAGAAATTTTGCCAAAACCAAGAAGTGAATTGCACCCCTCGATCCGAAATAACCTCATCCGGTACTCCATGAAAGCGAAACACATCTTTAATCATCAAATCTGATGTCTGTTTTGCAGTGGTAAGCCGACACAAGGGATAAAATGAGCTGCCTTTGTTATACGGTCAACCACCACTAGAATGGTGTTCTTCCCTTGAGAGGTTGGTAACTCCACAATAAGTCCATAGAAATGGATCCCCACGGGCGGGACGGGGTGGGAAGAGGCTGTAACAGACCAGTTGGTGAGGAGCGAGGTGTTTTTGCATCTTGCACAGACTTCACATGAAGTGACATAGTTTAAAACATCCTTCCTACAAGTGGCCACCAAAAAAAAACGAGAAAGAAATTCCTGTGTCTTTAGAATTCCTCTATGCCCAGCTATCTTGGAATCGTGAATGAGTTGCAATACTCTCAATCTGACTGTTTCAGGAATATACAGGCGTTGTCCCTGAATCCACACACCATTCTTAAAGACAAGACTTACGTCCCTTGGGGTTGTGCCAAAAAGGAATCCGCATGGTATGCTTCCTTGATGTCCTTAAGTAGGTCTTGATTATGAATTACTCCTAGGAATCTAGAGTCAGGAAGAATAGTCTTAGGAGGAGTAATTGGATGTGTCTCTGCTGAGTAAATCCTAGAGAGTGCATCAGCCTTTCCATTGCGCGATCCTGGTCTATAAGAAATGATAAAATTAAATTGGTTTAAGAAAAGATTCCAGCGAGCCTGGCGAGGATCAGGCACTTAGCCGACCTGATAAACTCAAGGTTACGATGGTCTGTCAGGACGACTATTTGCTGTGCAGCTCCCTGAAGAAGGTGTCTCCATTCTTTGAAGGCGGCAATAATGGCCAACAACTCTCTATTGCCCACATCGTAGTTCCTCTCAGCCGAAGACAACGCTGGGAAAAGAAGGCACAGGGATGCAAGACATTCTTCTCACCTTTCTCTGAGAGAGTATAGCTCCAACGGCACAGTCTGAAGCATCCACCTCTATTATGAAGGCAAGCTCGGGGTTGGGATGTACTAGGATAGGTGCAGTGGTAAATTTATCTTTTAGACGGGAAAATGCTTCCTGGCTTGGGGAGTCCAGGAGAACCTAGACTCTTTCCGGGTAAGTTGGGTGATAGTGACACTACCTCCAGAGAAATTTCTAATGAAACGTCTATAGAAGTTGGCAAACCCGATGAAGCGCTGTACCTCCTTCACATTTTAGGACTTGGCCAATCCTTGATGGCTTGGGTTTTGCTTCCATCCATACTAATTCCTTGTGTAGACAGTACATACCCCAGAAATTGAATTTCGGTCCTATGGGAATTCACACTTTTCAAGTTTGATGTAAAGATGATTTTGTCTTAGACGTTCCAAGACCATTCTCACATGTCCATGATGTTCCTCTGTGGAGTTAGAAAAAATTAGAATATCATCCAAATAAATTACCACGAATGTATCTAGGGGATCCCTGAAGATGTCATTCACCAAGTTTGGAAAGTGGCTGGGGCGGTACTCAGACCAAAAGGCATAACTAGATATTCAAAGTGTCCATAGCGTGACCTGAATGCAGTCTTCCATTCATCCCCAGGTCTAATACGGACTAAGTTATAGGCCCCACGAAGATCTAGTTTAGAGAAAATTTTGGCATGTCGCACTCTCTCCAATAACTCAGGGATTAAAGGCAATGGATAACGGTTTCTAATAGTAACCTTATTGAGTTCCCTATAGTCTACGCATGGTCTCAGAGATCCATCTTTCTTCTTTACAAAGAAGATGGGTGCACCTGCAGGGGATGAAGAGGGGCGTATGAAGCCCTTGGCTAGATTTTCGTTTATGTAATCCTTTAAAGCCTTTAGCTCGGGCCCCGCCAGGGGGGAGATCTTACCAAAAGGTATCTCTGCTCCAGGCAATAATTCAATTGGACAATCATATGGACGGTGGGAGGAAGCTGGTCACGTTCTTCTTGTCACATAAATCCACATAGTCCTGTATACAGCTGTAGTTCAGGGACTGACATGGTTCCTTTAGGAACAGAGCAAGCTGAAACTTTTGGACTCATCTGTTTCTCTGGAAAGTGTAATTCCTTGGTCTCCCAGTTAATGGTAGGATTCTGAGCCTGCAGCCATGGTAGCCCTAGAATAATGGGAAAGTGGGGAGAAGAGATAAGCATAAAGGACAGTTTCTCTTGATGATCTTTACCCATAAGAACCCTCAAAGGCTCTGTTTCCTGATCCACTGTCCAGAGGTCAGCAGGGAGCCATCCACAGTTTCCATCTGTACTGGAGTAGCCTTCTTCACTGAACGTATCCCCTGTTTCAGAGCAAAGGAGACATCCATAAAATTTCCACTTGCCCCTGAGTCGATCATAGCAGAGCTAGACACCCAAGCTGAGTCCAACCCAGAGTTTGATGGAAAGAAAGCAATGAGAATTGTTTTTCTTACAACTCAGCTGGGACACCGCTGAGGAAACTTGAAAAATGGGAGCGTTTACACAGTCAACGTCCTCAGAGGTAACGGAGTTAAGTTCGAGAAATCAAGATCTGTTTGCTGCAGATCTCTCTGGAGCCTGAGGCTCGGACCTGACAGATCCCCTCTCGCAACACTCACAATGAATGAGTGCTGCAGTAGTCTTACGAGAACGGCTGGGGCAGTTTATAATGAAGTGCCCTGACTTACTACAATAGAAACATAGATTCTCCTTAAAACGATGTTCCTTGCGTGCATCACTAACCCGTCGTTGTAAAGAGTCTACCTGCATGGGTTCAGGTTCAGGTTCCCGTGTAATCCTACTCAAAGGTTCCTTAGCTGGAGAGGAAGGTAGGAAAAGGTTAGTGCGATTGTTTTCGAACCATCTCTCTTGCCTGCGTTCAGTCAGACGAGTATCAATACGGATGCAGTAGTTAATAAAGTCACCTAACGCAGTGGGAGGGTCGGCACGAGCAAGTTCATCCTTAATCAGTGGAGATAACCCCTTTCGAAAAATAGATTTTTTGGCGGAACTGTCCCAGGTGGTATCAAGGGCCCATCTCCTGAAATCCAAGGCATATTCAGCTACCGAGTGCTTACCTTGGCGCAAAGCTAACATGGCTGCTTCAGCTGTTGCACCTCGATTGGGTCATCAAACACCTGCCCCATGGCTGAAATAAAATCATCAAGGTGATTCAAACAATCATCCTCAGTCTCAATCAGAGGGTTTGCCCACATCAAAGCCTTGTTGGTAAGCAACATAATTATAGTAAGCACCTTAGATCGTTCAGTGGGAAATTGTGAAGCATGTGCAGAAAAAAAAAGATTGCATTGATTAATAAATCCCCTGAATTTCTCACATTCACCGCCAAAACGAAAAGGGGGCAACTTGGGAATCCCAGAACTCGGGGCTACGGCAGGAGCCTGGACTCGCTCCTCTAGAACCTCAATCCTGGCTCGCAAATCCTGGGCAGTCTGTCCAAACACTTGCAAATTGTGATTAGTGAGGTCCTGTAGGCTTGAAAAACGGGTCTTTATATTCTGCAAATCTGCAAGGATATTATCAGTCACTCCGCAAAGTTCCTTTAATGCGGGCCTCCATTTTCCAGATCTTTTAAGACAGGAGTACTGGAAGAAGAGGAGAGGAGAAAAAAAAAAACAATAGTGTTTACCTGTGGTAAACACTGCAGAGAGAAAAAAAAATTAAGGGAACTGCTCACCTGGAATGGTTGTGAGAAGTCACAACCACTATCATCACAGAAAGTTCACCCGGACATCTGATATCCACAGTTACAGCAGACAAAAAAGAGAAAAGAAAAAAAAACAATAGTGTTTACCTGTGGTAACACTGCAGAAAAAAAAAACACTTAAGGGAATTGCTCACCTGGAATGGTTGTGAGAAGTCACAACCACTGTCATCACAGAAAGTACAACCGGACATCCGATATCCACAGTTACAGCAGACACAGCCTTTCCAGACCCAGCAGACACTAACGTTTTGGCTTCAGAATCTTGTAATGTATGTAGTACAGTTCATATAGCGTCTTGTGCTTGGGTGCGATGAAAATACATGAGACACAGGTTTGATATAGAAAGTCTTGTATTACTTCATACAAGTTGGCAAAAAAGTCACACAGTTTGCAGACACAGAAGCAGGAGACACAGCAGGCCAGAGTAATCTAAGCTCAGCAATCACTCTCCACAACAGGTTCAGGATCTTCTTCTCTGTTACCGTAAGTCCATGCAAACGTGGGTCTTTCAAAGAGCAGGGTTCAGAGTCCACAAGTGCTTCAGAGTTCCTCAGTAGGAATAGCTGGAGTACAAGGTCCAAGGCTTTAGGAGTCAGGTCACAGGTTCACTGCAGGCTAGATTCTGAAGCACTGATTGCTCAGCTGTGGCTGCTTAAGAAGCAAAAGGAGAGAATCAGGGCGGGAACATGCAAGCTGGAAACTCCATTTTGACTGAGGGCAAGATAGCTGCAGCAAGACAGAAAGTAAAATGGCTGACGAACAAACTGAGTTTCAGGAACATTACACAGAACCTTACACCTGTTTTTGTGCAGAAAATTCAGCAGTAAAATCTGCAGCGTGTGCACATACCCTCCAAAGCTGCGCGGCACCGCTCATTGGCGGAGCCGCCCCTGGCTGCGCGGCTTTGGCTGGTGATAAAAATCCCGTGCGGCATCACTCATTGGCTTAGCCGGCGGGGCGGAGGAATTGAATCCCGCGCATCTCAAAGCCACGTGGTACCGCTCATTGGCTGAGCTGCCGCCGGCAGAGCCTATGAGCGGCGCTGGATTCAAATCCTCCGCCAAAGCCGTGCGGCACAGCTCATTGGCTGAGTGGTGCCGTGCAGCTTTGGTGGGGGATTTGAATCCCGCACCGCTCATTGACTCAGCCGCCGGCAGCTCAGCCAATGAGCGGTGCTGCACGGGATTTGAATTCCCCGCGAAGGCTGGCGATCAATCAGCTGCTAGCGGTATTTGCGCCAGATTTGAATACCCCTAGCAGCTGATGTGATTGGTAGCTCGCTGCCAGGTTCCTGATCTATCAGCTGTTAGCGGTTTGCCGATCTCCTGGCGGTGTTAGCACCACTAACAATACACAGGATGTTCATTTCACCGCACTCCCGATGCAATAGCATCGGGCCTATTTCTAGTACAAGTATAATAGATTGTTATGGCTAAAATGTACGTGTGTAATTCTTTCAACACTAATGAGTACACAATTTCCAATTACACAATGATGACCATTGCTTCTTTATTTTTCCAATTTAAGGGTAAGGACTCACTAAAGGCCCTCATACAATTTATATGAAAGCTGGCTGATATTGTAGATATCGTTAGGACTGGCCAACCGTTAATCTGTAATCTGTAGGGCTTTCTGACTCTTCTCTGACAGAAGATGGGTAGAGAAGGACCCGGCCTGTTAAATTTCAGCATCCAGTCCATTTGTTCTCACCAGAAGGGGTGGACATCAGTCAGAGGCCTCTAATACAGCCAAATCAAATATCATGCTTTGCACTGAGAAGAGGCAACATCTCAAAACATGTGTCACCAAAATGAGATTCTGGTTTGGCATTTTCCTAAGTCATGTAATGGGTCGATATTGACTTTTAGGATTGCTATTTCCAATAGGTGGACCTAGAGTTCAATTCTTCCTTTCTGAAGAGTTAGTTTGCAAATTTAAGTTGTCCTTAGAAATTCACTGCCTCTGGCAGCAGCTCTCTCATACAGAAAACAGGATCCTTTGCTAGGTGAAGAGAATGGGGCATCAGACTGCGCTGCTCGCCTGTCAGGATAATGTACCAGAGAAGTCCAAGCGAATGTAATAGAGAATAGACTTTATTTCTACGCGTTTCGTGGTGATCACACCACTTCCTCAGGACAGTCTATACACATACAGGGTCTGATATTTATAGCAAAGTAAGGCACATGAAGACGCCTCCTTTAAAAAAAAAATGCCACACCCAGTGGGTGGAGAATCAGACTAAAACACATATATATCATAATCCACCACAAAACAATCATAAAATATACTGGAGTATATCACTTAAAACCATTGCTCATATATTTAAAAATTTAAATACAATAAAACACAAAAAAAAGGTAGTTCAATAAATAACAAAAAAAAAAATTAGTTCAATAATAAAAGCAGTTCAATAAATATATAGATTTTGCAAGCTGGGGAGTGCTTGAACCTATGATGTTGATCCATTCATTCTTTGTGAGGACCTTGCTACTTGTGTTTTAAACTATTGAGCCATGGGTGGATTTGATTGGATCTTTTTATTTGGTGGTAGTTGAAATCAAAGAGATGATACTAGGTTAAAAAACTCTGGGAAAAAGAAAAAAAAACAGGTGTGTTTTAAAATGTTCATAGACATTGATCCACGGTTGACACCCACACAAAAAGAATTTTTGTATGAAAGCATGCATTTCATACTCCATAATAATTTCTTTACCATTCAAGATGCCCTATACCATTAGATACTTGGGACCACGATGGGCTCGAAGGTGGCACCAACTTATGCAAATTTGTTCATGGCCATCTTCGAGTCCATCTTCATATATAGCAGTATACATGCAACTAATATCATCATTTACAAAAGTTATATAGATGATTTATTCTTTATTTATGATAATTCAAAGGATGATGTGGGGTCCTTCCTCATGATCCTTGAAAATAATACTTGGGGTTTGGGTTTCATCCCCGTAGTAAACCCTGACACAGTCGACTTCCTTGACCTCACTTTCTTCCATGATAATACAAAAATTCACACAAGAACCTACTTCAAACCTGTGGATGCGAACAGTTATGTCCATTATCAAAGTGGACATTGCACCAAATGGTTGAGGAATATTCCACTTAACCAATACAAAAGAATCAAGAGGAACTGTAGTATGGACACAGATTTCATTAACCAATCAAAAGTGTTATCACATAGATTTCTTGAAAGAAGTTACCCCCAAAAATTGATCCATAGAGCCTTCTCTGAAAGCAACAAAAATAGAACGGACAGACCTAATCTTTAATAAATCAAAAAAATCAGCATCTGATACTAAGTTCAACTTCAATTTTATTACCACTTTTTCAGCCCAGAACAAGAGAATTTGTCTGGTTCTGAAAAAACATTGGGGCATACTTCTTAATGATCCCATATCGGGGAAGCTTCTTCCCAACAATCCCCTGGTAACCTTCCGAAGGGCCCCGACATTAACAAACATGTTGGCTCCAAGCCGGCTAAAGAAAAATGAGGATTTCAATCACTCTGCAAAAAAGCTCAGACAAGGCTCCTATAGGTGTGGGATCCCGAGATGTCTATGTTGCTCCAGCATCATTCATGATGCAAAAACCTTTTCATCAGACAGTTGAGATTCAGATGAGTTTCAAATCAAATACCATTTGACTTGCCAATCCAGTTTCGTCATCTATGTCATTATCTGCGAATGTAAGAAATTATATGTGGGTAGGACAACGCAACAGCTACATAAAAGAATAAACTCGCACAGGCATAATATAAAAGAAGGATTTCTACAGCATGGCCTGTCCAGGTATTATGCGTTATATCACAACAAAAGGATCTCCTTCAGGGTGATCCCCATTGACCATGTTCCCCTTGATAACCCCAACAGAGACCAGACTCTTAACAGGAAAGAGATCTTCTGGATTCACAAGTTGAAGACTATAAATCCCCATGGTCTCAACGAAACAAGTGATTTGTTCAATTGACTTATTTATGGAGTTTGCTCTGTTCCCCTGTACAACCTACCTCAATTCTCCTCTGTACTTCGTGACACAGATATGATAAACATCTGCTCCTTGATATGAAGGGATTCATCCCTTCATTGTGGTTTGTTTCTCCTTTTTTTTTTCTCTTCAAAATGCTTTGTCTGAGTTTTTTTTCTTTTTCTTTTTCCCAGAGTTTTTTAACCTAGTATCATCTCTTTGATTTCAACTACCACCAAATAAAAAGATCCAACCAAATCCACTCTTGGCTCAATGGTTTAAAACACGAGTAGCAAGGTCCTCGCAAAGAATGAATGGGTCAACATCATAGGTTCAAGCACTCCCCCAGCTTACAAAATCTATATATTTATTGAACTGCTTTTATTATTGAATCATTTTTTTTTTTTATTTATTGAACTACCTTTTTTGTGTTTTATTGTATCTAAATTTTTAAATGTATCAGCAATGGTTTTAAGTGATATACTCCAGTATATTTTATGATTATTTTGTGGTGTTTTTATGATATATATGTGTTTTAGTCTGATTCTCCGCCCACTGGGTGTGGCATTTTTTTTTTAAAGGAGGCGTCTTCATGTGCCTTACTTTGCTATAAATATCAGACCCTGTATGTGTATAAACTGTCCTGAGGAAGTGGTGTGATCACCACGAAACGCGTAGAAATAAAGTCTATTCTCTATTACATCCGCTTGGACTTCTCTGGTACATTATCCTGACAGGCGAGCAGCGCAGTCTGATGCCCCATTCTCTTCACCTAGCAAAGGATCATCACATCGGGGCTCGCAGCAGCCGCCAATGCTAAGTGCAGTGGTTGTGTCTCACACAACCATAATAGGTGAGTGAATTTGATTATCTCTATCAAATATTTCTTTTATCTCGGATAAGACCCTATGTGCGCTCTGTATTTCTTCTAGCTACCTTGATACAGAAAACAGGAGCACAGCAAAGCTGAGCATTCCTGGGTATGGAAAAGTCAGAAGAGATAGACATTGGCTAAACTATAACTAAAACATACACAGCCATTAGTAAATATTTGAGATTTAAGGCAGAACATGGTTTTGGGCTGCACCTTACCCCCTGACGAAGGCAGCGTGCCAAAAACGCGCTTTGGGGAGGACGCCATCCAGGAAAGAGAGACCTGTATTATTTCAGTGAGTATCACTCTCTTTACTATGGAATTTACTTCACATTTACTTATGTTGGTCTCACTTTCATATTCATAGCTCCTGACATTTCTATTGTGCCTTTTTGCATCATTGTGTATAATCACACTATGCAGATTTAGTGACATTTCCTTGGAGTTGTACTGCACTTGCACTTTATTAACCAATACATGCAATATTACTCCGATAAAAGCACTTTATTACTAAGGATCAGGGTTGAGCATTCCGATACTTCCGATACTTCCGATACCTGAAATCCAATGTAAGTCTATGGGAACAAAATATCGGAAGTAAGTATCGGAAATACTTCCGATATTTTGTTCCCATAGACTTACATTGGATTTCAGGTATCGGAAGTATCGGAATGCTCAACCCTACTAAGGATATATTTGTATTAACCCCTTAATGTCCATTGACGTGCACAGTCCGTCATTACAAGGTGTCAGTTTTGGCACCTTGACGGACTGTGCACGTCATCCCTTTGAACTACCACTGCATGTAAACACACAGTGGTAGTTCAGTGCCGACAGCTGTCACAGACAGCTGACAGGCACGGCAAGCGGTGCGGCGACCTTTGCCGTCGGTCCCCGCACCTACAGCGCTGTGATTGGTCAGTCAATCTGACTGACCAAACACAGCAGCGATCAGGCAGAAGAGGCTGAAATTTCAGCCTCTTCTGCCAGATCAGTGCAGGAGCTCAGCGCTGCAGTGGCCAAGCTTCCTGCACTGACAGCCAGGAGCGGCGCCCCACACCGCCCCAGGCTGTTAACCCCCTGACTGCTGCGATCGAGCGCGTTCGCAGCGCTCAGGGGGGGAGGCAGAGGGTCGGGAGCTCCCTCTGCCTCAGATCGGCGCCCTGCAATGTATTTGCAGGGCCCGATCTCTGCCTTGATGACCCGGGGGTTGTCATGACAACCTCCAGGTCATCTAGCTACGGAAAGCTGCTGTAACCATGCTCACAGCAGCTTTCACCATAGGTACAATGCATTGCAATGCTGATCGGTTCCTGTTTAGGCACACAGGGACTCTCCAAATGCGACATGGCGTCCAATCTTGAGGTCCTGGTTCCGAATCCTCTGCTGTGTGGAGCTTGCAGCAGAAGCTTGAGCTAAGTTTTTCGTTGTTCCTTTCCTTGTCTGTCTCATGCTTGTTACTACCACCTGTGTTTACATCTTCTGCAGTGGTGAGGCTAGCGTACTCACCGGCCAGTGCACTAGTCAGGGTTTAGTGCAGTGTTTCTCAACTCCAGTCCTCAGGACCCACCAACAGGTCATGTTTTCAGGATTTCCTTAGTATTGCACAGGTGATAATTTTATCACCTGCTCAAGTATTAATTCCATCACCTTTGCAATACTAAGGAAATCCTGAAAACATGACCTGTTGGTGGGTCCTGAGGACTGGAGTTGAGAAACACTGGTTTAGTGGGATGACAGCTAGGGACAAGGCAAGTGACGGTGGTAGTGGGAAGGACCCGCATAGGGCGTTAGGGGAACCTAGAAATAGGCACAGGTTGTTGTTTAGGAGGTGCCCCATCCCTTGTTTCATATTGTTAATGTCTTCCTCCCCCTTTTTCCATCCCGTTGTGTGTGTGTTGTGCCGTCCGCTGGACCAAATTCTGCTGGGTAGTGACAATTACCAACCGTACCATTCTTCCGGTGAGCCTATGGTGCAAGCGGAGGCTTTTGCTCACCTGATCCAGACCCTCACAGATGAGGTTACTGAGTTGTGGACTAAGTGGTGCAGCAGCTTCAGGAGGTGTTGTGGTTCTTGGTCTCAGCTCATGTCCAAGCTCAACCGGAACCCAAAATTTCTCTCCCTGACAGGTTCTCTGGAGGGAGAGATAAATTTTTGATGTTCAAACAAATCTTTGAACACATATTGAATGTCCATTGCATTATTATTCCAATCAAGTGGTGGTGAGTTCATCCTCACTGCAGTCTCTAGACCGTCCCCTGCAACGCGCCAAACTCTTTTCTGACTGTGCAAGTGGTGGAAAAGGGAGCCGATGGCTCTCTGTTCTGCTTAATTTATTAGCAAATTTGGTGTCCCATGGATGCAGATACTGTTAGAAGTGTTTCAGGTCACTGCCGGACCGACCCATCTCGCATTTGACAGAATTGCCAGATGGCTAGTCTGGTCCTGGCTGTCAATCACCAATGAGGGAGGGAGGTGGGGACATACAAACTAGTAGGCGTAATATTGCATTGTGCTGATTAGACATGCCAAGGATGCATCGCACACCCTAATTAGCATGATTGGTTAATCTTTAGTTTTTGCAGAATGGAGATAGAGATTAGATCACTAATGGTGTGAGTTTTAGAGAGGCTATGTCCCCTACAAGGCAATGTGCCCAATTTATATTGTCAGTTTGGGATGACAGACTCTCTTGAATATCCAATCTTTTCTATATTATAGAGCTGACATCTAATTTATTATATCTAATGTTCTATTATAGTTGGTGCTTGATGAAATACCTGCATAGTAGTCAATTAGTACTGTGTTAGTTATATCTTGCCATTTTTACTCCCTGTACTACTATTCTTTAGAAGACAACTTGTATCTGCTGGCAACAGCCATTATAGGGGGTAAAGTTCATATGTATTTAAAGGAGACCTGTCATTAGGGGACTGTACAGAGAGATCTGACTAGTCTGATGCAGTCCCTGGCCGGCTTCTCCCTGCCCTATGTGTACCTTGGGAACGACCTGTCAACTGGGTGGGAAGAAACTGGTCAGGGAATGCATCGGACTAATCAGGTCTTGTCTTCCAGTCCTGACCAGCCTTTCAAACTACGTTTTCTCTGAAACGCCACAGCGTATCAAGAAAAAACATATGTGGCTGCAAACACACAGTTGTAAGGGGTTACAAGGACTGTTATGTTCCCCATGTATTTCCCGGTTGAGTATAAGTGTTGTGCATATTGTTGTGTAAATTTCTGTGACCTGTATTTGTATTTATTCTTGTCTATATGTATAATGTTGCCTTGTAATGCTGCTGTGTATAATATTATGTATAGGGAAAGCATAGTAACCTCATTAGGCCACAAGATGGGGCACGTTAGTGTGTAGCCCTGGTGTTAGGCACACGCAGTACCCTGGAGAGTGTATGGCGAGACAGCAGTTTAATGCTAAATATTCATTCACTCGACATATACTAGACACACCCTTAGGGTAGTGGAGTTTGCTCTTGAGGAGTGGTCAAGGTATGTGTTAGAGTGATTTGTAGTCAGTGTCTAGACCTCAGAGAGAGAAGACGTCTGGAGGGAGGAAGGAGTCCAGCCTGCTCTATCATCAGTTCAGATCGTGGAGGCTGGTACAGGTGGTCTCATTCACCTTAGCCTAGTCAGAGCTGTACCTCATCAGCATACACTGGAAGGAAAGAAGAAGTTTAGTGCAGAAAGTCTTCAGCATCCTGTCTAAAGGACGGTATCAGGTTCAGAGACGTGCTCCTGCCTATTGATAACTGAGCATCTGTAACTAACTTTGAAGTGAAGGAAAAGAAAGAAGTGACTACTCGACCCTTGGCTAGTGTGAGTGCTTATGTTACCAGCGTGGACAAGGCGAAAGGCACAGTGGTTTATTGGATTAGTGCTTACGGATTGCAGAAGTCCTGCACATTGCTCCCGGTCACTGGGGACCGAAGGATCACTACTGTTTCAAGCATAGTGATAAGAAAACCAGGAATTTACCGGACCCTAGGTCGCGGCAAACAAGCCCCTTATAGTCAGTACGTAACTGGGGTCAGGGGGAGTGAAGACTTTGAATCAGTGCACGATAAGATAAGAATTCAGCTCCCTCGCAGGAAGGCTCCTAACACAAAGCTGACTGGGTGGTACAGCTATAGATTAGCTGGAGATTTTGAGGGAACTACGCTTCAGGCTGGTTGTACTCGTTGTATTGGAAGTAAAGGAGGCCCCTAACTTGTCCAGCTGCTGTCTCAAGATACACTCTCCTTGGATCAGCCTCCCTGGGACCTGCCTGAACATCTTACAAGTAAAGGTATGGAAAGACGCTGACCGTGTGAGACTGTGTTCTTTATCTGCACTCGACTTCACAAATCCCATAGACTTTGAGGGACCAGTCCCACCTGTAGGGACCCGACATCTAGCTGCATCACCATCCCCTCAGAGATCTACAGCAGCGCTGGTACTAATTACCAGAATACTACAGGTGGCGTCACGAACTGTATATAAACCTATCCCCTGTAAATATATCCCCAACATACGCCAGACCGCCAGGGCCACAGACCGAGCCACAGCTACCTGTGACAAAATCCCCATAGACTTCTACGGGCTCGGCTCTGAGTACCCCATTGCCCTGGTAATCCACAATTGTGGTGGCGGGTCGACACATTAGTACACTTTATATAGGACTGTAAATAGTTAATACAGGAGGGGTCACTGTGGATAAGTCAGGAACAGTTTCTTGGTAGGTTTGTCAGGGTCAGAGCGCCCAGGAAGCTCGGGTGGGCTCTATAGCCCGGGCAGCACTGTGACCATGTGTAGCCCAGCTGTAACTGGAGCCACATGTTACCCTGGAAGATGCACGAAAGGTAAACCCACAACAACCCATAAGCACACAGCACTTCACATTTTCCTGGTGCCACCAGACGGAGCCCTTGGAGACGACAGCAGGGAGATGAAGGCAGTCTAGCTGAGAGTTAGCTAGTCGTTGGTTTTACCTCAGAGTGTCAGTTTTACCTCAGCAGAGGAGATTAGAGCAGACTGTGAGAGATTCCAGTCAGAACGGCAGTTACCTCAGACGAGCTGAGAGGGAAAGACTAGCAAGAAAGAGAAAGCCTGAAGACTTCAGCAAACACTCAGTTTAGGAGTGGAGTCCAGTAGTAGTGGGAAAGATTGCCACTTAGCCTGGTCAAAATTGAGTTTACTGAGAGACCTTCAGTGAGCGTTTTAGTGAGTAAGCGTGCCGACGCTTGGAGAGCGGTGAAGATAAAGAAAGCTGACATCTGCTGCTAGCTTGTGCTTATGATAGTGGTGAGAGTAGGACGAAAGGCAGGTGGAAGAAAGAAGAGAGAGAGTGACAGAGGTTAACCAGCATTGATAGCTTACCTCCACTCTGCACCACCGTACACTGGGTCCGCGCTTGCCAGCATCTGCACGACTGGTAGGAGACACCGGAGACCCTGCTGGACTACAGGTCGCAGGGGCCCAACAGTGCTGATACGTAACTGGGGTCAGGAAGAACAGGAGTCTGGCCTGATCAGCCATATAGAGACTTAGTTCTGTCCACAAGAAGGCCTCACTACAAGGTCAGCCGGGCGTAGCTGAGAAGACGGAGTTAGGCTTTGTTTTATGCAAGTCAGAAACTCACACACTTAAAGGAGTAAGGAGGCCCTGCACCTACTCAGTGGGATTACTGGACGTGCATCCTCCACCCTGACAGCTTCCCGGGTCGTGCCTACAACTTCACCATCAGTAAAGGTACAGAAAGAGACTTTCTTGTGTGTGTCTGCCTTATTGATCCTGCACCCCTACACCGCCATATACCCTGAGGGATCAGTCTTGCCTGTGGGAGACTTAACATCTTGCTGCCCAGTAACAACCCCTCAGAGGATCTACCCTGCAGCGCTGGTCACCCTGACCAGGAACCACAGGTGGCGTCACGAATATTTCTACAAACCTATAATCCCCTGTAAATACCCCTTTTTAGTGAGCGCCCAGGGCAACGGTCCGAGCTGTGCTACCCGTGACATCCCCCAGTGAAGTGAACGGGCTCGATGCCGAGTACCCCACAGGCCCTGGCTACGTGCGACTCAACCACGCAACGTTTAATTGAAAAGCCCAGCCATTCAGAGTCCAGATAGACAGAAGTGCAGCTGAAGCAGCAGTGTGACCACAGTTGGGAGCAGAAGCTTGAGAAGTGTTCCTAGAGCAGTGCAGGGACACAGGTCGCTCATCATGTGGCAGATCATTGCATGGACTGTTGCCCTCAGATCTGGGACGAAACAGACGAGGGAACCCCCAAATGTAGTGAGTCTGGACAAGGAGGACGCTGTGTTACCACAACAGGTTGTACGACCCCGTAATGCACTGAAGGATGTAGAGAGGAGTGAAGAGGAAGTGTTTAATGTAAACTGTGTGGAACCATATGCTGATGTTGTTACTGACAAGGATGTGCTGCTAAACAAAGCAAGTATAGTTCTGCATTTTAAGTCTGAATTGGATTCTGTCTCTTTGTGTGCAAGAACGCTAGTGGCGGAACTTCAGCAAGCCCGATGGGACCCTGACGGTGCAGAAGGCATGTCGACAATGGGACATTATTTTCATGTGACGGGAGACCAGGGCGCGCTATAGCATATACTTTCAGCCACGACTGCGGCCCTGGCTCTACCCCTCACACAGCCAGGCTCTGATTTATGCTGCCTGTAGTTCGGGCAACATGAAACTAATGACAAGTTCTTTTTATACAACTTCTATTTACTTCTTTATGAATTTGTATGCAATAATCTCACCATAGTTGATTATCTCTATATAAAAGGAAAAAATGATTACCATCCAGGCATTACAAAGTTATGAATTTTTTTAGCTTACTTTATTACCTTAATTTGCTTCCTTCTCTGCCAAACTAATTACTGCAAATCTGTTTCATGCTACTTTTGAAGCTCATTTCAACTCCTGGTTGTCAAGATAACTGCACTATATTCTAAGTATATGAATTTATCTTTCTAGATATGAGGTGGGGAGCAAAGATACTCAGACAGCAAATCCCTTGTCTGAATGTTTGAATGTATTGTACAGATTTTTCTGAGCAGCAGTCTAAAGGAGCTTCTTAATGGGGTTTTATGTTTTCAGAAAAATTCTATCTATGGATGCATTTTGTTGTTAAAAAACAAACTGTTCTTTACTCACCTGCCCATGGTCTAGGGTTGAGATTTTGCTACTGTCCCGGTCGCTGTTGTTTGTCTGTAGTGCTGACATCATATTGATAGCGCCATGGGTGGCCATAACGCCGGTTTAATCGGTGCAGCTGCATCGGGGCCCAGAGGCTCCAGGGACCCCTGCAGGGCGCTAATAATGAGGGCAAGCTGGCCAGTTTCTCTGGGCCCAAGGCTCTGGGGCCCCTGGCCAGATTGCCCTCATGTTCGCGGGCAGAGAGCGATCCCAGCAGCTCTACTGCCTGCAAGAGAAAATAGCAGGAGGGGAGCTGCAAGGATCCGTCCTGCTTCCTGCCCGGCGCCCACACTTCTTGTCACTGACACAGAGAGCAGCGCCGCTGGATGACGTCATCATTTAGTTGCCGGCTGTGCCAGAGCGAGGAAGCACGGGCGCAGGTGATGCTGCGGACAGGTGAGAGGTGCTGTGTGTGTGTTTTGTATGTGTGTGTGTGTTTTGTATGTATGTGTGATTTGTATGTATGTGTGTGTGTTTTGTATGTATGTATGTGTTTGTGTGTTTTGTATGTGTGTGTAGAGATGAGTGGTGGTGTGTGTGTGCGTGCTTGCATGTGTAGCGCTGCAGGAGAATATGCAGAGAGGTCAGTGGTGCTTTGTGTGTCTGTGTGTGTAGGTGGAGGAGAGGGGAATGATGGGGTGATGGGGAGAAGGCAATGATGGGGGTGATGGGGAAAAGCCAATGATGGGGGTGATGGGGAGAAGGTAATTATGAGGTGATGGGGAGAAGGCAATGATGAGAGTGATGGGGAGAAGGCAATGATGAGAGTGATGGGGAGAAGGCAATGATGGAAGTGATGGGGAGAAGGCATTGATGGGAGTGATGGGGAGAAGGCAATGATGGGAGTGATGGGAGAAAGCAATGATGGGAGTGATGGGGAGAAGCCAATGATGGGGTGATGGAGAAATCAATGATGGGGGTGGTAGGGGAGAAGGCAATGATGGAGGTGGTGGAATGGGCAATGATGGGGTGGCAGGGGAGTAAGTAAAGATAGTGGTGGGTAGAAGGCAATGATGGAGGTGACGAAGAAGGCAATGATGGAGGTGGCGAAGAGGGCAATAATGGGGTGGGGGAGAGGACAATAATGGGATGTGGGGGGAGGAGGACAATGAGGGGTGTGGGGGATTGGGATGGGAAGAAGGGGGACTTATAATGGCCTTAGGAACAGGGGGAGGAAGACATTATCACTTATTATGTCTAACACAGTCCCTTAGTATATAGTGTACTCACTTATTATGTCTAACACAGTCCCTTAGCATATAGTGTACTCACTAATTCTGTGTAACACCATCCTTAGTTACAGTTTCCTCTTTTATTATGTATAACACCGTCCCTTATTACGTACCATCCTCTCTAGTTATATATGGTGCCGTCCCTTATTATATAGCTTCCTCTAATGTTATGTATAGTGCTGTCTCTTACATAGTGTATTCTTGTTAATTTTGTTATTCACAGCGCCCTCTTATTACATAGTCCCCTCTCTTTTTAGATATAAAATGACTGCTGATCGAAGAGCCAGTGACCAGATTACCAGTCCATCAGCCCCTCCATTAGAAAGGAAGCTTTCCCCTTCTCCATCAGCCATCATTGCATTATACAGCTAACAAGACAGGACGGTATGTAATAAAAAACAGGGCTCTATATATTCCAATATTTAAGGGACGGTACTGTACATAACAAGAGAGGGCACGGTAAAAGGGACATCAATATACATAATAAAGGAGACTATGTAATATATATATACTGTACATGCATGTGTGTGTGACTATATATATATATATATATATATATACATATGAAACTGGAAAATCAAATTAAAGAAGCATTTCAACAAAATGTTTATACTCTAAGCCTGTCTAAATGTGTAAATATACTCACCGATTGGCATCTCCAGTCTTCAGAGCTTCTCTGGTCCTCTTCGGGGGTCAAATGACTTTTATGCCAACTTTCCGGATCACACTGGGTTCAATGTCAGAACAAGGGTCAATAGGCTTTCATTGTAAAAGCCACTGATGGCTCACACATTGACCCCAATGTGATTCAGCAAGTCAGAATAGAAGCCACGTACTGTAAGTGAGAAGAAAACCCGAGCAGGTTTGAAAACCAGTAAAAACTGCTAGCAGTGAGTATATCTACACACTTGGACTAAACTAGACATATGCAATGCTGGAACCGATCAAGCAACTGACAGGATCTATGGATGGAAGGCTTTTGAGTGTCATCGTAAAGAAAGGTGGCTATATTGGTCACTGATTTTTTTGTTTTTGAATGTCAGAAATGTTTATTTCTAAATTTTGTGTTGTTATATTGGTTTACCTGGTGAAAATAAACAAGTGAGATGGGTATATATTTGGTTTTTATTAAGTTGCCAAATAATTCTGCACAGTAATAGTTACCTGCACAAACAGATATCCTCCTAAGATAGCCAAATCTTAAAAAAAAACACTCCAACTTCCAAAAATATTAAGCTTAGATATTTATGAGTCTTTTGGGTTGATTGAGAACATAGTTGTTGTTCAATAATAAAATCCTCTCAAATACAACTTGACTAATAATTATGCAAACAGTGTACTTAAAAAATCCCAGAGGAGACAGACATTATATCAATTTCTCATTTACAAATCTGCCTAAAGATGGCCATGCACATTAGTCCAAAGTTAAGCACATTGGTGATTTTAACCATTGTGATTGTTTGTTTTAGACGACCGACTATCATAGCGAGGTGTGTTTAAAAATATTACCGTTCAGTAACTAATGCGTGAAAGATCATTTATTGAAAGCTCGTTCCCAAAAATACCTTTCATTTTGTAATGGGAAATATGGAATATGACAGGCTACGTTCCCACGATGAGCTTTGGGAGAGTTTTTGATGTTGCAGATTTTCTTCATTAAGTAATATGGGTTACTTGCATTTTTCATAAATATGCAGCATAAAACAACTCACCAAAAACTCATTGTGGGAATGTAGCCTTAGGGCATGTGCACACATTCAGTATTTGCTGCAGATTTTGTTTGGTTCAAATACTGGAGTGTTGGCAGGAAAAGCACTGCGCAGATTATGCACATTTTTGCTTCATTTTTTTGCATGCATTTTTATATGTTTTTTCCCTATTAATTTGATTTGGTGAAAAACTCTGAAAGAATTGACATGTTGAAGGCTCAAATCTGCAATGAAAAAGTAAGCAGCATCTGAATGATATTTCAGAAATCTCATTCACTTTGTTGGTACTGCAAAACACTGCATATTGTTCACAGGAGAAAGATGAATTGACTAACATCTCAAAATCCACTAAAAACTTTAAAAAAAATTCTGCACAATTACTGATTTATCTCTTTTTGTATAGAACAGTGATTGAGTGCCGGCACAGCCATGTGGTTCCTCGCTTTAGCATTGTTGGGTTTGGGCCTCCTGTACAGGTGGTACAGACAGAGTCAGATACTGGAGAATCTCTCCGACAAATACGTCTTCATTACTGGATGCGACACTGGATTCGGAAACCTGCTGGCCAAGCAACTTGATAAACGTGGAATGAAGGTTCTGGCGGCTTGTTTGACAGAGAAGGCGGCGGAGAATCTGAAGAATGAGACATCTAGTAGAGTGCAGACCGTCATCCTTGATGTCACTGATAGTGAGAATGTGAGATCTGCTACTAAATGGGTCTCTGCTATAGTCAAAGATAAAGGTAAGAATGATATTCAATAATCTCATGTTTGAAGTAATATTTCAAACTTTCTTAAAGGGAATCTGTCACCCTAAATTGGCGGGATATTTAAATGATGGCAGTCAGGTCAGATGGGCGGTGTTTTGGGTACTTGCCTTAACATGTTGTTCGCCGCTGTCTCCATTATTTCTGGGAATTGTAGTCGTTGCCCTCCATATAACGCGCCTGCGCATTGCAATCTGCGGGCAAAGCATACTGCGCGTGCGCAATTCAAGATTGCAATGCGCGGGCGCGTTATATGGAGAGCAACGACTACAATTCCCAGAAATAATGGAGACAGCGGCGAACAACATGTTAAGGCAAGTACCCAAAACACCGCCCATCTGACCTGACTGCCATCATTTAAATATCCCGCCAATTTAGGGTGACAGATTCCCTTTACGCTTTATATACATATTTGTGGGATACAGATGCTGAATACACTTCAGTGAAAATGTGTCAAGGCATCACGATCTTCCCCAAAAATTTTATTAGCTAAACCTTTCCAAATATATGTCTAGTTTAGTCCAAGTGTGTAGATATACTCACTGCTAGCAGTTTTTACTGGTTTTCAAACCTGCTCGGGTTTTCTTCTCACTTACGTGGTTTCTATTCTGACTTGCTGAATCACATTGGGGTCAATGTGTGAGCCATCAGTGGCTTTTACAATGAAAGCCTATTGACCCTTGTTCTGACATTGAACCCAGTGTGATCCGGCAAGTTGGCATAAAAGTCATTTGACCCCCGAAGAGGACCAGAGCAGCTCTGAAGACTGGAGATGCCAATCGGTGAGTATATTTACACATTTAGATTACGTTACACATTAAGACAGGCTTAGAGTATAAACATTTTGTTGAAATGCTTCTTTAATTTGATTTTCCAGTTTCATAATAGCTCTGTCCCCAAGTGCAGTTTGTTGTGAAAAAATAAACTGTGTTTTACTCACTTACCCCAGGAGAAGTGCGGAGTCTCCGCCGCTCACTCAATCTTTGTTGTTTGTTCGCAGCACTGATGTTATGTGGACAGTGATATAGCCAATCATTGAGCTCAGTGATTGGCTGCAGCGCTATCCAGGGGTGGAAACTGACAGCTTGGGGCCCCTGTGCAAAAACTGTGTCTGGGTCCCCTTCCTTTTATGGCGACAAAGCTATATATATATATATATATATATAGTCACACACACATGCATGTACAGTATATATATTACATAGTCTCCTTTATTATGTATATTGCTGTCCCTTTTACAGTGCCCTCTCTTGTTATGTACAGTACCGTCCCTTACATATTGGAATATATAGAGCCCTGTATTTTATTACATACCGTCCTGTCTTGTTAGCTGTATAATGCAATGATGGCTGATGGAGAAGGGGAAAGCTTCCTTTCTAATGGAGGGGCTGATGGACTGGTAATCTGGTCACTGGCTCTTCGATCAGCAGTCATTTTATATCTAAAAAAAGAGGGGACTATGTAATAAAAGAGGGCATTGTGAATAACAAAATTAACAAGAATACACTATGTAAGAGACAGCACTATACATAACATTAGAGGAAGCTATGTAATAAGGGACGGCACCATATATAATTAGAGAGGATGGTATGTAATAAGGGACGGTGTTATGCATAATAAAAGAGGAAACTGTGTAACTAAGGATGGTGTTACACAGAATTAGTGAGTACACTATATGCTAAGGGACTGTGATAGACATAATAAGTGAGTACACTATATACTAAGGGACTGTGTTAGACATAATAAGTGATAATGTCTTCCTCCCCCTCCCCCTGTTCCTAAGGCCATTATAAGTCCCCTTTCTTCCCATCCCAATCCCCCACACCCCTAATTGTCCTCCTCCCCCCACATCCCATTATTGTCCTCTCCCCCACCCCATTATTGCCCTCTTCACCACCTCCATCATTGCCTTCTTCGCCACCTCTATCATTGCCTTCTACCCCACCACTATCTTTGCCTACTCCCCTGCCACCCCATCATTGCTTATTCCACCATCTCCATCATTGCCTTCTCCCCACCACCCCATCATTGTTTTCTCCATCACCCCATCATTGGCTTCTCCCCATCACTCCCATCATTGCCTTCTCCCCATCACTCCCATCATTGCCTTCTCCCCATCACTCCCATCATTGCCTTCTCCCCATCACTCCCATCAATGCCTTCTCCCCATCACTCCCATCATTGCCTTCTCCCCATCACCCCATCATTGCCTTTTCCCATCACCCCCATCATTGGCTTCTCCCCATCACCCACATCATTGCCTTCTCCCCATCACCCCCATCATTCCCCTCTCCTCCACCTACACAGACACACAAAGCACCACTGACCTCTCTGCATATTCCCCTGCAGCGCTACACATGCAAGCACGCACACACACACCACCACTCATCTCTGCACACACATACAAAACACACAAACACATGCATACATACAAAACACACACACATACATACAAATCACACATACATACAAAACACACACATACATACAAAACACACACACACACACAGCACCTCTCACCTGTCCGCAGCATCACTGGCGCCCGTGCTTCCTCGCTCTCGCACAGCCGGCCGCTAAATGATGATGTCATCCAGCGGCGCTGCTCTCTGTGTCAGTGACAAGAAGTGTGGGTGCCGGGCAGGAAGCAAGATGGATCCTTGCAGCTCCCCTCCTGCTATTTTCTCTTGCAGGCAGTGGAGCTGCTGGGATCGCTCCCTGCCCGCCGAACATGAGGGCAATCTGGCCAGGGCCCCCCGGAGCCTTGGGCCCGGAGAAACCGGCCAGCTTGCCCTCATTATTAGCCGCCCTGCAGGGGTCCCCAGGAGCCTCTGGGCCCCGATGCAGCCGCACCAGTTAAACCGGTGGTATGTCCGCCCATGGCGCTATCAATATGATGTCAGCGCTACAGACAAACAACAGCGACCGGGACAGTAGCAAAATCTCAACCCTAGACCATGGGCAGGTGAGTAAAGAACAGTTTGTTTTTTAACAGCAAAATGCATCCATAGATAGAATTTTTCTGAAAACATAAAACCCCATTAAGAAGCTCCTTTAGACTGCTGCTCAGAAAAATCTGTACAATACATTCAAACATTCAGTCAAGGGATTTGCTGTCTGAGTATCTTTGCTCCCCACCTCATACCTAGAAAGATAAATTCATATACTTAGAATATAGTGCAGTTATCTTGACAACCAGGAGTTGAAATGAGCTTCAAAAGTAGCATGAGACAGATTTGCAGTAATTTGTTTGGCAGAGAAGGAAGCAAATTAAGGTAATAAAGTAAGCTAAAAAAATTCATAACTTTGTAATGCCTGGATGGTAATCATTTTTTCCTTTTTATATAGAGATAATCAACTATGGTGAGATTATTGCATACAAATTCATAAAGAAGTAAATATAAGTTGTATAAAAAGAACTTGTCAATAGATTCATGCTGCCCGAACTACAGGCAGCATAAATCAGAGCCTGGCTGTGTGAGGGGTAGAGCTAGGGCCGTAGTCGTGGCTGAAAGTATATGCTTTAGTGCGCCCTGGTCTCCCGTCACATGAAAATAATGTCCCATTGTCGACATACCTTCTGCTTTGCCTTCTGCACCGTCAGGGTCCCATCGGGCTTGCTGAAGTTCCGCCACTGGCGTTGTTGCACACAAAGAGACAGAATCCAATTCAGACTTAAAATGCAGAACTATACTTGCTTTGTTTAGCAGCACATCCTTGTCAGTAACAACATCAGCATATGGTTCCACACAGTTTACATCAAACACTTCCTCTTCACTCCTCTCTACATCCGGGGTCGTACCACCTGTTGTGGTAACACAGCGTCCTCCTTGTCCAGACTCACTACATTTGGGGGTTCCCTCGTCTGTTTCGTCCCAGATCTGAGGGCATCAGTCCATGCAATGATCTGCCACATGATGAGCGACCTGTGTCCCTGCACTGCTCTAGGAACACTTCTCAAGCTTCTGCTCCCAACTGTGGTCACACTGCTGCTTCAGCTGCACTTCTGTCTATCTGGACTCTGAATGGCTGGGCTTCTCATTTAAACGTTGCGTGGTCACAGCGCTGCCCGGGCTATAGAGCCCACCCGAGCTTCCTGGGCGCCCTGGCCCTGACAAACTAACCAAGAAATTGTTCCTGACTTATCCACAGTGACCCCTCGTATATTAACTATTTACAGTCCTATATAAAGTGTACTAAAGTGCCCCACCTTGTGGCCTAATGAGGTTACTATGCTTTCCCTATACATAATATTATACACAGCAGCATTACAAGGCAACATTATACATATAGACAAGAATAAATACAAATACAGGTCACAGAAATTTACACAATAATATGCACAACACTTATACTCAACCGGGACATGCATGGGGAGCACAACAGTCCTTGTAACCCCTTACAACTGTGTGTTTGCAGCCACATATGTTTTTTCTTGATACGCTGTGGCGTTTCAGAGAAAACGTAGATTGAAAGGCTTGTCAGGACTGGAAGACAAGACCTGATTAGTCCGATGCATTCCCTGGCCAGTTTCTTCCCACCCAGTTGACAGGTCGTTCCCAAGGTACACATAGGCCAGGGACTGCATCAGACTAGTCAGATCTCTTTGTATAGTCCCCTAATGACAGGTCTCCTTTAAATACATATGAACCTTACCCCCTATAGTGGCTGTTGCCAGCAGATACAAGTTGTCTTCTAAAGAATAGTAGTACAGGGAGTAAAAATGGCAAGATATAACTAACACAGTACTAATTGACTACTATGCAGGTATTTCATCAAGCACCAACTATAATAGAACATTAGATATAATAAATTAGATGTCCGCTCTATAATATAGAAAAGATTGGATATTCAAGAGAGTCTGTCATCCCAAACTGACAATATAAATTGGGCACATTGCCTTGTAGGGGACATAGCCTCTCTAAAACTCACACCATTAGTGATCTAATCTCTATCTCCATTCTGCAAAAACTAAAGATTAACCAATCATGCTAATTAGGGTGTGCGATGCATCCTTGGCATGTCTAATCAGCACAGTGCAATATTACGCCTACTAGTTTTGTATGTCCCCACCTCCCTCCCTCATTGGTGATTGACAGCCAGGACCATGCTAGCCATCTGGCAATTCTGTCAAATGCGAGATGGGTCGGTCCGGCAGTGACCTGAAACACTTCTAACAGTATCTGCATCCATGGGACACCAAATCTACTAATAAATTAAGCAGAACAGAGAGCCATCAGCTCCCTTTTCCACCACTTGCACAGTCAGAAAAGAGTTCGGCGTGTTGCAGGCGACGGTGTAGAGACTGCAGTGAGGATGAACTCACCACCACTTGATTGGAATAATAATGCAATGAACATTCAATATGTGTTCAAAGATTTGTTTGAACATCAAAAATGTATCTCTCCCTCCAGAGAACCTGTCAGGGAGAGAAATTTTGGGCTCCGCTTGAGCTTGGACATGAGCTGAGACCAAGAACCACAACACCTCCTGAAGCTGCTGCACCACTTAGTCCACAACTCAGTAACCTTATCTGTGAGGGTCTGGATCAGGCGAGCAAAAGCCTCCGCTTGCACCATAGGCTCACCGGAAGAATGGTACGGTTGGTAATTGTCACTACCCAACAGAATTTGGTCCAGCGGACGGCACAACACACACACAACGGGATGGAAAAAGGGGGAGGAAGACACTAACAATATGAAACAAGGGATGGGGCACCTCCTAAACAACAACCTGTGCCTATTTCTAAGCTCCCCTAACGCCCTATGCGGGTCCTTCCCACTACCGCTGTCACGTGCCTTGTCCCTAGCTGTCATCCCACTAAACCCTGACTAGTGCACTGGCCGGTGAGTACGCTAGCCTCACCACTGCAGAAGATGTAAACACAGGCGGTAGTAACAAGCATGAGACAGACAAGGAAAGGAACAACGAAAAACTTAGCTCAAGCTTCTGCTGCAAGCTCCACACAGCAGAGGAAACGGAACCAGGACCTCAAGCAGCTAATGCACAGATGGCACCAGAGAGCTCCCAACTCTGGTCTCCAGAGAAAAACTCTATTACTAACAGTCAGCTGATGCATCATGTGGCTATTTAAAGGATGGTGGGAGTGGTCACCACCCACATCAGCAGACCAGCAACACAGAAGCGGCCAGCAAGGAAACTGACATTAACCCTTGCTGGCCCAAAAGTTAAAACCATGTTTAAATTAAAGCAGAACCAGAGCTGTCATGACTCCAAAAATTAGTTGTGACAAATAGAATGCTAGATCATCCAAATTAATAAAAAATAAACCATTGAAACACAAAGGATTCTATCTCATTGCAAGAATAACATAGTAACATGGTTATTAAGGTGGAAGGAAGACTTTAAGTCCATCTAGTTCAACCCATATCCTATCCTAACCTGCCCTAACATGTTGATCCAGAGGAAGGCAAAAAAAAAACCCAAGTGGCAAACAGTAAGCTTCACATTGGGGAAAAAAATTCCTTCCCGACTCCACATACGGCAATCAGACTAGCTCCCTGGATCAACGCAGTATCTAGGAAACTAGTGAATATAGCCTGTAATATTATACTTTTCAAGAAAGGCATCCAGTCCCTTCTTAAATTTTAGTAGGGAATCATTTATTACAACATTAGACGGCAGAGAGTTCCATAGTCTCACTGCTCTTACAGTAAAGAATCTGCGTCTGTGATTATGGCTAAACCTTCTTTCCTCCAGACGTAGAGGATGCCCCCTTGTCCCCGTCACAGGTCTAAGAGTAAAAAGATCATTAGAAAGGTCTTTGTACTGTCCCCTCATATATTTATACATTGTAATAAGATCACCCCTAAGCCTTCGTTTTTTCAAACTAAATAACCCCAAGTGTAATAACCTGTCCTGGTATTGCAGACCCCCCAGTTCTCTAATAACCTTGGTCGTTCTTCTCTGCACCCGCTCCAGTTCAACAATGTCTTTCTTATACACCGGAGACCAGAACTGTACAGTCATGGCCAAAAGTTTTGAGAATGACACAAATATTATATTTTCACATGATCTGCTGCCCTCTGGTTTTTATGTGTGTTTGACAGATGTTTTTATCACAGACAGAAATATAATAATTGCAAACATATGAGTAACAAAAGCTTATATTGACAGTTAGAATGAGTTAATGCAGCAAGTCAATATTTTCAGTGTTTACCCTTCTTCTTCAGGACCTCTGCAATTCTCCCTGGCATGCTCTCAATCAACTTCTGGACCAAATCCTGACTGATAGCAGTCCATTCTTGCACAATCAATGCTTTCATTTTGTCAGAATTTTTAGGTTTTTGTTTGTCCACCCGTCTCTTGATGATTGACCAAAAGTTCTCAATGGGATTAAGATCTGGGGAGTTTCCAGGCCATGGACCCAAAATCTCTATGTTTTGTTCCCTGAGCCATTTAGTTATCAACTTTGCTTTATGGCAAGGTGCTCCATCATGCTGGAAAAGGCATTGTTGATCGCCAAACTGCTCTTGGAGGGTTGGGAGAAGTTGCTCTTGGAGGACATTCTGGTACCATTCTTTATTCATGGCTGTGTTTTTAGGCAAGACTGTGAGAGAGCCGATTCCCTTGGCTGAGAAGCAACCCCACACATGAATGGTTTCAGGATGCTTAACAGTTGGCATGAGACAAGACTGGTGGTAGCACTCACCTTGTCTTCTCCGAATGAGGCGTTTTCCTGATGTCCCAAACAATCGAAAAGGGGATTCATCAGAGAAAATAACTTTACCCCAGTCCTCAGCAGTCCACTGCCTGTACCTTTTGCAGAATATCAGTCTGTCCATTATGTTTTTTCTGGAGAGAAGTGGCTTCTTTGCTGCCCCCCTTGAGACCAGGCCTTGCTCCAAGAGTCTCCGCCTCATAGTGCGTGCAGATGCACTCACACCTGCCTGCTGCCATTCCTGAGCAAGCTCTGCACTGCTGGTAGCCCGATCCCGCAGCTGAAACACTTTTAAGAGACGATCCTAGCGCTTGCTGGTCTTTCTTGGGCGCCCTGAAGCCTTTTTGGCAACAATGGAACCTCTCTCCTTGAAGTTCTTGATGATGCGATAGATTGTTGACTGAGGTGCAATCTTTCTAGCTGCGATACTCTTCCCTGTTAGGCCATTTTTGTGCATTGCAATGATGACTGCACGTGTTTCTTTAGAGATAACCATGGTAAACAGAAGAGAAACAATGATGCCAAGCACCAGCCTCCTTTTAAAATGTCCAGCGGTGTCATTCTTACTTAATCATGACAGATTGATCTCCAGCCATGTCCTCATCAACACCCACACCTGTGTCAACTTTAGTGATTTTTAGACGCCGCCATACTTCCTGTGGAGTTAAGCAGGTGACATTTAATGGAGAAATTTTTTTTATCACTGATCATGTTATCTGTCATGGGATTTTCTTGTGTAAATACAGTTGAAAAAAAGTCATTTAGCATTTTGGCTTTTTCCTCATCCTCATCCACCATTTCACCCACACTATTTTTAAGGGGACCAACACTATCATTTTTTAGTTTCTTGCTATTTATGTAGTTAAAGAATATTTTGGGATTATTTTTGCTTTCTCTGGCAATGAGTCTCTCTGCCTCAATCTTTGCTGTCTTGATTTGCTTTTTACAGAATTTATTCAGTCTTCTGTATTTTTTTAATGCCTCATCACTACCTACTTGCTTTAATTCCCTAAACGCTTTCTTTTTGTCACTTATTGCGCCCCTTACAGCTCTATTTAGCCATAGTGGTTTCCTTCTAATTCTAGCATGTTTATTCCCATAGGGTATATACTGTGCACAGGTCCTATTCAGGATGCTAATAAACGTCTCCCATTTTCTTTGTGTATTTTTATGTCTCAGGATATCGTCCCAGTTTATTGCACCAAGATCATCTCTCATCCGTTGGAAATTCGCATTCCTGAAGTTTAGTGTCCTTGTAACCCCTCGACTACACATCTTATTAAAGGATACATGAAAGCTTATTATTTTGTGATCACTATTACCCAAGTGACCCCCAACCCTTATATTTGATATACGGTCTGGCCTGTTGGATAATATTAGGTCTAGCAGTGCCCCCCCTCTTGTTGGGTCCTGAACTAGTTGTGAAAGGTAATTGTCTCTCATAGTTGCCAAAAACCTTTTACCTTTGCTGGAACTGCAGGTTTCTGTTCCCCAATGTTTTTCAGGGTAGTTGAAGTCCCCCATAATAATGACTTCTCCTTGAGTCGCTGCTTCATCTATTTGCTTTACGAGGATATTCTCTGTTGCTTCCGTTATTTTAGGAGACTTATAACAAACCCCTATCAGTAATTTATTATTTTTCCCCCCTCCCCTAATCTCCACCCACAGAGACTCTACATCTTCATTAGATTCACAGATATCACGCAGGATGGGTTTTAACCCCTTAACGACCAAGCCATTTTGTAGGTTAAAGACCGGGCCAATTTTACAATTCTGACCACTGTCCTTTTTGAGGTTTAACTCTGGAACGCTTTTTCGGACTTGGCGATTCTTAGATGTTTTCTCGTGAATATTGTACTTTAGATAGTGGGGAAAATTTCTTCAATATAACTTGGTTTATTTTTGAAAAAAAGGAAAAATGGCAAAAATTTTGAAATTTGCAATTTTTAAACTTTTAAAAATTTTTTTCCATTAAATAGAGAGAATTTTCACAAAAAAATTTGTTTAAAAAAAACATTCCCACATGTCTACTTTTCACAGCACAATTTGGGAACAAAATTTTTTTTTTGTTAAAAGTTATTGGTTTTAAAAGTTGACCCAATTTTTAATTTTTTCCAACAAAATTTACAAAACCCCTTTTTTTTTTAAGGCCCCCTCACATTTGAAGTAATTTGAGGGGTCAATATGACGAAAAAAACCAAAAGTACAGCATTTTAAAAAATGAACCCCCCAAAGTGTTCAAAGCCCCATTCAAGAAGTTTTTTAAACCCCTTTAGGTATTTACAAAAATTTAAGCAATGTGGAAGGAAAAAATGAAAAATTTAAATTTTTTTCCCCCAAAAATTTTTTTTTCCGACACAATTTTTTTAAATTTTGTCAAGGGGATCAGAAGAAAATGAACCAAATATTTGTTTTCAATTTCTCCAGAGTACCCGTACCCCATGTGTGGGGGTAAACCCCTATTTGGGCCATGGGGAGGCCGGGGGGGCCAAGCGCCATTGTTTTTTCAAAAATGGGATTTGT
>JARQOD010000002.1:122937543-122985239 GCA_033576555.1 Oophaga sylvatica | reverse complement strand
TTTCGTGGTGATCACACCACTTCCTCAGGACAGTTTATACACATACAGGGTCTGATATTTATAGCAAAGTAAGGCACATGAAGACGCCTCCTTTAAAAAAAAAATGCCACACCCAGTGGGCGGAGAATCAGACTAAAACACATATATATCATAAAACACCACAAAATAATCATAAAATATACTGGAGTATATCACTTAAAACCATTGCTGATACATTTAAAAATTTAGATACAATAAAACACAAAAAAGGTAGTTCAATAAATAAAAAAAAAAAATGATTCAATAATAAAAGCAGTTCAATAAATATATAGATTTTGTAAGCTGGGGGAGTGCTTGAACCTATGATGTTGACCCATTCATTCTTTGCGAGGACCTTGCTACTCGTGTTTTAAACCATTGAGCCAAGAGTGGATTTGGTTGGATCTTTTTATTTGGTGGTAGTTGAAATCAAAGAGATGATACTAGGTTAAAAAACTCTGGGAAAAAGAAAAAGAAAAAAAACTCAGACAAAAGCATTTTGAAGAGAAAAAAAAAAGGAGAAACAAACCACAATGAAGGGATGAATCCCTTCATATCAAGGAGCAGATGTTTATCATATCTGTGTCACGAAGTACAGAGGAGAATTGAGGTAGGTTGTACAGGGGAACAGAGCAAACTCCATAAATAAGTCAATTGAACAAATCACTTGTTTCGTTGAGACCATGGGGATTTATAGTCTTCAACTTGTGAATCCAGAAGATCTCTTTCCTGTTAAGAGTCTGGTCTCTGTTGGGGTTATCAAGGGGAACATGGTCAATGGGGATCACCCTGAAGGAGATCCTTTTGTTGTGATATAACGCATAATACCTGGACAGGCCATGCTGTAGAAATCCTTCTTTTATATTATGCCTGTGCGAGTTTATTCTTTTATGTAGCTGTTGCGTTGTCCTACCCACATATAATTTCTTACATTCGCAGATAATGACATAGATGACGAAACTGGATTGGCAAGTCAAATGGTATTTGATTTGAAACTCATCTGAATCTCAACTGTCTGATGAAAAGGTTTTTGCATCATGAATGATGCTGGAGCAACATAGACATCTCGGGATCCCACACCTATAGGAGCCTTGTCTGAGCTTTTTTGCAGAGTGATTGAAATCCTCATTTTTCTTTAGCCGGCTTGGAGCCAACATGTTTGTTAATGTCGGGGCCCTTCGGAAGGTTACCAGGGGATTGTTGGGAAGAAGCTTCCCCGATATGGGATCATTAAGAAGTATGCCCCAATGTTTTTTCAGAACCAGACAAATTCTCTTGTTCTGGGCTGAAAAAGTGGTAATAAAATTGAAGTTGAACTTAGTATCAGATGCTGATTTTTTTGATTTATTAAAGATTAGGTCTGTCCGTTCTATTTTTGTTGCTTTCAGAGAAGGCTCTATGGATCAATTTTTGGGGGTAACTTCTTTCAAGAAATCTATGTGATAACACTTTTGATTGGTTAATGAAATCTGTGTCCATACTACAGTTCCTCTTGATTCTTTTGTATTGGTTAAGTGGAATATTCCTCAACCATTTGGTGCAATGTCCACTTTGATAATGGACATAACTGTTCGCATCCACAGGTTTGAAGTAGGTTCTTGTGTGAATTTTTGTATTATCATGGAAGAAAGTGAGGTCAAGGAAGTCGACTGTGTCAGGGTTTACTACGGGGATGAAACCCAAACCCCAAGTATTATTTTCAAGGATCATGAGGAAGGACCCCACATCATCCTTTGAATTATCATAAATAAAGAATAAATCATCTATATAACTTTTGTAAATGATGATATTAGTTGCATGTATACTGCTATATATGAAGATGGACTCGAAGATGGCCATGAACAAATTTGCATAAGTTGGTGCCACCTTCGAGCCCATCGTGGTCCCAAGTATCTAATGGTATAGGGCATCTTGAATGGTAAAGAAATTATTATGGAGTATGAAATGCATGCTTTCATACAAAAATTCTTTTTGTGTGGGTGTCAACCGTGGATCAATGTCTATGAACATTTTAAAACACACCTGTTTTTTTTTTCTTTTTCCCAGAGTTTTTTAACCTAGTATCATCTCTTTGATTTCAACTACCACCAAATAAAAAGATCCAATCAAATCCACCCATGGCTCAATAGTTTAAAACACAAGTAGCAAGGTCCTCACAAAGAATGAATGGATCAACATCATAGGTTCAAGCACTCCCCCAGCTTGCAAAATCTATATATTTATTGAACTGCTTTTATTATTGAACTAATTTTTTTTTTTGTTATTTATTGAACTACCTTTTTTTTGTGTTTTATTGTATTTAAATTTTTAAATATATGAGCAATGGTTTTAAGTGATATACTCCAGTATATTTTATGATTGTTTTGTGGTGGATTATGATATATATGTGTTTTAGTCTGATTCTCCACCCACTGGGTGTGGCATTTTTTTTTTAAAGGAGGCGTCTTCATGTGCCTTACTTTGCTATAAATATCAGACCCTGTATGTGTATAGACTGTCCTGAGGAAGTGGTGTGATCACCACGAAACGCGTAGAAATAAAGTCTATTCTCTATTACATTCGCTTGGACTTCTCTGGTACATTATCCTGACAGGCGAGCAGCGCAGTCTGATGCCCCATTCTCTTCACCTAGCAAAGGATCCTGTTTTCTGTATGAGAGAGCTGCTGCCAGAGGCAGTGAATTTCTAAGGACAACTTAAATTTGCAAACTAACTCTTCAGAAAGGAAGAATTGAACTCTAGGTCCACCTATTGGAAATAGCAATCCTAAAAGTCAATATCGACCCATTACATGACTTAGGAAAATGCCAAACCAGAATCTCATTTTGGTGACACATGTTTTGAGATGTTGCCTCTTCTCAGTGCAAAGCATGATATTTGATTTGGCTGTATTAGAGGCCTCTGACTGATGTCCACCCCTTCTGGTGAGAACAAATGGACTGGATGCTGAAATTTAACAGGCCGGGTCCTTCTCTACCCATCTTCTGTCAGAGAAGAGTCAGAAAGCCCTACAGATTACAGATTAGACGGTTGGCCAGTCCTAACGATATCTACAATATCAGCCAGCTTTCATATAAATTGTATGAGGGCCTTTAGTGAGTCCTTACCCTTAAATTGGAAAAATAAAGAAGCAATGGTCATCATTGTGTAATTGGAAATTGTGTACTCATTAGTGTTGAAAGAATTACACACGTACATTTTAGCCATAACAATCTATTATACTTGTACTAGAAATAGGCCCGATGCTATTGCATCGGGAGTGCGGTGAAATGAACATCCTGTGTATTGTTAGTGGTGCTAACACCGCCAGGAGATCGGCAATACCGCTAACAGCTGATAGATCAGGAACCTGGCAGCGAGCTACCAATCACATCAGCTGCTAGGGGTATTCAAATCTGGCGCAAATACCGCTAGCAGCTGATTGATCGCCAGCCTTCGCGGGGAATTCAAATCCCGTGCAGCACCGCTCATTGGCTGAGCTGCCGGCGGCTGAGTCAATGAGCGGTGCGGGATTCAAATCCCCCACCAAAGCTGCACGGCACCACTCAGCCAATGAGCTGTGCCGCACGGCTTTGGCGGAGGATTTGAATCCAGCGCCGCTCATAGGCTCTGCCGGCGGCAGCTCAGCCAATGAGCGGTACCACGTGGCTTTGAGATGCGCGGGATTCAATTCCTCCGCCCCGCCGGCTAAGCCAATGAGTGATGCCGCACGGGATTTTTATCACCAGCCAAAGCCGCGCAGCCAGGGGCGGCTCCGCCAATGAGCGGTGCCGCGCAGCTTTGGAGGGTATGTGCACACGCTGCAGATTTTACTGCTGAATTTTCTGCACAAAAACAGGTGTAAGGTTCTGTGTACATGTTCCTGAAACTCAGTTTGTTCGTCAGCCATTTTACTTTCTGTCTTGCTGCAGCTATCTTGCCCTCAGTCAAAATGGAGTTTCCAGCTTGCATGTTCCCGCCCTGATTCTCTCCTTTTGCTTCTTAAGCAGCCACAGCTGAGCAATCAGTGCTTCAGAATCTAGCCTGCAGTGAACCTGTGACCTGACTCCTAAAGCCTTGGACCTTGTACTCCAGCTATTCCTACTGAGGAACTCTGAAGCACTTGTGGACTCTGAACCCTGCTCTTTGAAAGACCCACGTTTGCATGGACTTACGGTAACAGAGAAGAAGATCCTGAACCTGTTGTGGAGAGTGATTGCTGAGCTTAGATTACTCTGGCCTGCTGTGTCTCCTGCTTCTGTGTCTGCAAACTGTGTGACTTTTTTGCCAACTTGTATGAAGTAATACAAGACTTTCTATATCAAACCTGTGTCTCATGTATTTTCATCGCACCCAAGCACAAGACGCTATATGAACTGTACTACATACATTACAAGATTCTGAAGCCAAACGTTAGTGTCTGCTGGGTCTGGAAAGGCTGTGTCTGCTGTAACTGTGGATATCGGATGTCCGGTTGTACTTTCTGTGATGACAGTGGTTGTGACTTCTCACAACCATTCCAGGTGAGCAATTCCCTTAAGTGTTTTTTTTTTTCTGCAGTGTTACCACAGGTAAACACTATTGTTTTTTTTTCTTTTCTCTTTTTTGTCTGCTGTAACTGTGGATATCAGATGTCCGGGTGAACTTTCTGTGATGATAGTGGTTGTGACTTCTCACAACCATTCCAGGTGAGCAGTTCCCTTAATTTTTTTTTCTCTCTGCAGTGTTACCACAGGTAAACACTATTGTTTTTTTTTTTCTCCTCTCCTCTTCTTCCAGTACTCCTGTCTTAAAAGATCTGGAAAATGGAGGCCCGCATAAAGGAACTTTGCGGAGTGACTGATAATATCCTTGCAGATTTGCAGAATATAAAGACCCGTTTTTCAAGCCTACAGGACCTCACTAATCACAATTTGCAAGTGTTTGGACAGACTGCCCAGGATTTGCGAGCCAGGATTGAGGTTCTAGAGGAGCGAGTCCAGGCTCCTGCCGTAGCCCCGAGTTCTGGGATTCCCAAGTTGCCCCCTTTTCGTTTTGGCGGTGAATGTGAGAAATTCAGGGGATTTATTAATCAATGCAATCTTTTTTTTTCTGCACATGCTTCACAATTTCCCACTGAACGATCTAAGGTGCTTACTATAATTATGTTGCTTACCAACAAGGCTTTGATGTGGGCAAACCCTCTGATTGAGACTGAGGATGATTGTTTGAATCACCTTGATGATTTTATTTCAGCCATGGGGCAGGTGTTTGATGACCCCAATCGAGGTGCAACAGCTGAAGCAGCCATGTTAGCTTTGCGCCAAGGTAAGCACTCGGTAGCTGAATATGCCTTGGATTTCAGGAGATGGGCCCTTGATACCACTGGGACAGTTCCGCCAAAAAATCTATTTTTCGAAAGGGGTTATCTCCACTGATTAAGGATGAACTTGCTCGTGCCGACCCTCCCACTGCGTTAGGTGACTTTATTAACTACTGCATCCGTATTGATACTCGTCTGACTGAACGCAGGCAAGAGAGATGGTTCGAAAACAATCGCACTAACCTTTTCCTACCTTCCTCTCCAGCTAAGGAACCTTTGAGTAGGATTACACGGGAACCTGAACCTGAACCCATGCAGGTAGACTCTTTACAACGACGGGTTAGTGATGCACGCAAGGAACATCGTTTTAAGGAGAATCTATGTTTCTATTGTAGTAAGTCAGGGCACTTCATTATAAACTGCCCCAGCCGTTCTCGTAAGACTACTGCAGCACTCATTCATTGTGAGTGTTGCGAGAGGGGATCTGTCAGGTCCGAGCCTCAGGCTCCAGAGAGATCTGCAGCAACAGATCTTGATTTCTCGAACTTAAACTCCGTTACCTCTGAGGACGTTGACTGTGTAAACGCTGCCATTTTTCAAGTTTCCTCAGCGGTGTCCCAGCTGAGTTGTAAGAAAAACAATTCTCATTGCTTTCTTTCCATCAAACTCTGGGTTGACTCAGCTTGGGTGTCTAGCTCTGCTATGATCGACTCAGGGGCAAGTGGAAATTTTATGGATGTCTCCTTTGCTCTGAAACAGGGGATACGTTCAGTGAAGAAGGCTACTCCAGTACAGATGGAAACTGTGGATGGCTCCCTGCTGACCTCTGGACCAGTGGATCAGGAAACAGAGCCTTTGAGGGTTCTTATGGGTAAAGATCATCAAGAGAAACTGTCCTTTATGCTTATCTCTTCTCCCCACTTTCCCATTATTCTAGGGCTACCATGGCTGCAGGCTCAGAATCCTACCATTAACTGGGAGACCAAGGAATTACACTTTCCAGAGAAACAGATGAGTCCAAAAGTTTCAGCTTGCTCTGTTCCTAAAGGAACCATGTCAGTCCCTGAACTACCAGCTGTATACCAGGACTATGTGGATTTATGTGACAAGAAGAACGCTGACCAGCTTCCTCCTCACCGTCCATATGATTGTCCAATTGAATTATTGCCTGGAGCAGAGATACCTTTTGGTAAGATCTACCCCCTGGCGGGGCCCGAGCTAAAGGCTTTAAAGGATTACATAAACGAAAATCTAGCCAAGGGCTTCATACGCCCCTCTTCATCTCCTGCAGGTGCACCCATCTTCTTTGTAAAGAAGAAAGATGGATCTCTGAGACCATGCGTAGACTATAGGGAACTCAATAAGGTTACTATTAGAAACCGTTATCCATTGCCTTTAATCCCTGAGTTATTGGAGAGAGTGCGACATGCCAAAATTTTCTCTAAACTAGATCTTCGTGGGGCCTATAACTTAGTCCGTATTAGACCTGGGGATGAATGGAAGACTGCATTCAGGTCACGCTATGGACACTTTGAATATCTAGTTATGCCTTTTGGTCTGAGTACCGCCCCAGCCACTTTCCAACACTTGGTGAATGACATCTTCAGGGATCTCCTAGATACATTCGTGGTAATTTATTTGGATGATATTCTAATTTTTTCTAACTCCACAGAGGAACATCATGGACATGTGAGAATGGTCTTGGAACGTCTAAGACAAAATCATCTTTACATCAAACTTGAAAAGTGTGAATTCCATAGGACCGAAATTCAATTTCTGGGGTATGTACTGTCTACACAAGGAATTAGTATGGATGGAAGCAAAACCCAAGCCATCAAGGATTGGCCAAGTCCTAGAAATGTGAAGGAGGTACAGCGCTTCATCGGGTTTGCCAACTTCTATAGACGTTTCATTAGAAATTTCTCTGAGGTAGTGTCACCTATCACCCAACTTACCCGGAAAGAGTCTAGGTTCTCCTGGACTCCCCAAGCCCAGGAAGCATTTTCCCGTCTAAAAGATAAATTTACCACTGCACCTATCCTAGTACATCCCAACCCCGAGCTTGCCTTCATAATAGAGGTGGATGCTTCAGACTGTGCCGTTGGAGCTATACTCTCTCAGAGAACAGGTGAGAAGAATGTCTTGCATCCCTGTGCCTTCTTTTCCCAGCAGTTGTCTTCGGCTGAGAGGAACTACGATGTGGGCAATAGAGAGTTGTTGGCCATTATTGCCGCCTTCAAAGAATGGAGACACCTTCTTCAGGGAGCTGCACAGCAAATAGTCGTCCTGACAGACCATCGTAACCTTGAGTTTATCAGGTCGGCTAAGTGCCTGACTCCTCGCCAGGCTCGCTGGAATCTTTTCTTAAACCAATTTAATTTTATCATTTCTTATAGACCAGGATCGCGCAATGGAAAGGCTGATGCACTCTCTAGGATTTACTCAGCAGAGACACATCCAATTACTCCTCCTAAGACTATTCTTCCTGACTCTAGATTCCTAGGAGTAATTCATAATCAAGACCTACTTAAGGACATCAAGGAAGCATACCATGCGGATTCCTTTTTGGCACAACCCCCAAGGGACGTAAGTCTTGTCTTTAAGAATGGTGTGTGGATTCAGGGACAACGCCTGTATATTCCTGAAACAGTCAGATTGAGAGTATTGCAACTCATTCACGATTCCAAGATAGCTGGGCATAGAGGAATTCTAAAGACACAGGAATTTCTTTCTCGTTTCTTTTGGTGGCCCACTTGTAGGAAGGATGTTTTAAACTATGTCACTTCATGTGAAGTCTGTGCAAGATGCAAAACACCTCGCTCCTCACCAACTGGTCTGTTACAGCCTCTTCCCACCCCGTCCCGCCCGTGGGGATCCATTTCTATGGACTTCATTGTGGAGTTACCAACCTCTCAAGGGAAGAACACCATTCTAGTGGTGGTTGACCGTATAACAAAGGCAGCTCATTTTATCCCTTGTGTCGGCTTACCCACTGCAAAACAGACATCAGATTTGATGATTAAAGATGTGTTTCGCTTACATGGAGTACCGGATGAGGTTATTTCGGATCGAGGGGTGCAATTCACTTCTAGGTTTTGGCAAAATTTCTGTGCAGCATTGGACATTAAAGTAAACCTTTCTTCTGCTTTTCATCCCCAGACTAATGGACAGACCGAACGAACCAATCAAACCCTGGAGCAGTATCTCCGCTGCTTTATCTGCCACCTACAGGATGATTGACTGGATCTACTTCCATTAGCTGAGTTCTCGTATAACAACTCTCAGAGTGCCTCCACTAAGCAGTCTCCTTTTTACTCTAATCTAGGTTATCATCCTAACATTCTACCACGATTTCCCATAGAAACGCCTTTACCAGCAGTGGCTGAAAGAATCACGTCTTTACAGAAGAATATGGATCTTCTAAAGGAGAATCTGGAATGGGCTCAGGAAAGGTACAAGAAAGCAGCAGATAAATTTCGTAAACCTTCACCAGCTTTCAAGGTAGGAGACTTGGTCTGGCTGTCAACCAGAAATCTTAAGTTAAGGATTCCATCGTCTAAGTTGGGACATAAGTACATTGGACCCTATAAAATCAGTAAAATTATAAGTGCCGTTGCTTGTCGTCTTCAACTGCCCAGAACTATGAGAATCCACCCTGTCTTTCATGTATCCCTACTAAAGGCTGCGACACCCAATACGTTTCCTGGACGTTCTTCTCCTTGCCCTGACCCAGTGCTAGTCGATGGTCAGGAAGAATTTGTACTGTACTACATACATTACAACAGGACCTCTTGGCAGAAAACGCAGATGCTTTTTTGATGCGTTTTTTCCTGCGGATTTGTATGCGTTTTTGTGAGCTAAATAAAGATATGTTATTTAACAAAAAAAAAGGTTTGTGACGTCATTTCTTGTCCAACCTCCTCTTTTACATTTGTCCAACCCATGTTCCATTACACACACAGATAGACAGATAGATTATAGATAGATAGATAGAAGATAGATAATAGATAGATAATAGATAGATGATAGATAGATAATAGATAGATAGACAGATAGATAGAAAATAGATAGATAATAGATAGATAGATATTACATAGATAATAGATAGATAGAATGGTACATAAATAGTTAATAACACACGCGCACACACACACAAAATATTCACGCAATAGCGTTAATTAAAAAAAAAATGGAAAAAAATTGGCGTGGGCTCCCGCGCAATTTTCTTCGCCAGAGGGGGAAAGCCGACGGCTCGGGCCAATATTTCTAGCCTGGGAAGGGGTTAATACCCATGTAGCTTCCCAGGCTATGAATATCAGCACGCAGTTAGCCTTTACTGGCTAATAAAATAGGGGGACCCCCCAAAAAAATGATGTGGGGTCCCCCAGTAACTTTTAGCCAGAAAGGCTATGTAGACAGCTGCGGGCTGATATTCATAGCCTAGGAAGGGGCCATGGATATTGGCGCACCCCCCCTTGCTAAAAATACCAGCACCCAACCGCCCCAGAATTGGCGCATCTGTATGATGCGCCAATTCCGGCACTTAGCCCTGCTCTTCCCACTCCCCTGTAGCGGTGGGATATGGGGTAATAAGGGGTTAATATCACCTTGCTATTGTAAGGTGACATTAAGCCCAGTTAATAATGGAGAGGCGTCAATAAGATGCCTATCCATTATTAATCTTATATTAATAAAGTGTTAAAAAAAAACACACGCATAAGAATAAAGTACTTTAATGAAATAAAACACAACACCGTTTTCATATCTTTATTACACGCTCAGATCCAAGCGACGCCCTTGATCTCCTGTAATAAAAAGTAAAAAAATAAAACAACCGTATACTCCCTGTCCGACGCAGTCCAATTAATAACGAATGTCCCACGATGGTCTGCCCTATAGAACAGTAACATCAGGTGATGCCACTGCTCTGTAGGGCCTCCCAGTGATGCACAGACAGGAGACAATGACTCCTGCAGTGCATCACTGAGGTTGCCTGAGTTCATTCTCTCACTTTATGGCAATGCTGCGTGGGAATTTTCTCACCCAGCATTGCCAGTGAGAGAATGAACGGAAGTGACGTCATTCTCTCCCGGCGTCTGAGCGATACACACAGCGGAGGATTACCTCCACTGTCAGTGTATCAGAGGGGCGGTGTAGAGCACTGACATCACCCGATGTCAGTGTTCTATATCGGAGATCATCGTGGGACACTCGGTAATAACTGGATTACGGCGGACAGGTGATGTATAGGTTGATTTATTATTTTATTTTATTTTTATTACAGGAGACAATGGCATCGGGGATTAGGTGATTGGTGAGTATATACTCTATGTTATGTGTTGTATGTTATATGTATGTACAGTATGTTCTGTATGTTATGTGTTGTATGTTATATGTATGTTCTGTATGTTATGTGTTATATGTTATATGTATGTACTGTATGTTATGTGTTATATGTATGTTCTGTATGTTGTGTTATATGTATGTTCTGTATGTTATGTGTTGTATGTATGTTCTGTATGTTTTGTGTTGTATGTTATATGTATGTTCTGTATGTTATGTGTTATATGTATGTACTGTATGTTATGTGTTATATGTATGTTCTGTATGTTATGTGTTGTATGTTATATGTATGTACTGTATGTTATGTGTTGTATGCATGTTCTGTATGTTATGTGTTGTATGTTATATGTATGTTCTGTATGTTATGTGTTGTATGTTATGTGTATGTTTCTGTATGTTATGTGTTGTATGTTATATTCATGTTCTGTATGTTATGTGTTGTATGTTATATGTATGTTCTGTATGTTATGTATTGTATGTTATATGTATGTTATGTGTTGTATGTTATATGTATGTTCTGTATGTTATGTGTTGTATGTTATGTGTATGTTCTGTATGTTATGTGTTGTATGTTATGTGTATGTTCTGTATGTTATGGTGTTGTATGTTATGTGTATGTTCTGTATGGTATGTTTTATATGTATGTTCTGTATGTTATATGTTGTATGTTATATGTATGTTCTGTATGGTATGTGTTGTATGTTATATGTATGCTCTGTATGTTATGTGTTTGTACTGTATGTTCTGTATGTCATGTGTTGTATGTTATATGTATGTTCTGTATGTTATGTGTTGAATGTTATATGTATGTACTGTATGTTATATGTTATGTGTTATATGTATGTTCTGTATGTTATGTGTTGTATGTTATATGTATGTTCTGTATGTTATGTGTTATATGTATGTACTGTATGTTATGTGTTATATGTATGTTCTGTATGTCATGTGTTGTATGTTATATGTATGTTCTGTATGTTATGTGTTACATGTATGTTCTGTATGTTGTGTTGTATGTTATGTGTATGTTCTGTATGTTTTGTGTTGTATGTTATATGTATGTTCTGTATGTTACGTGTTGTATGTTATATGTATGTTCTGTATGTTATGTATTGTATGTTATATGTATGTTCTGTATGTTATGTGTTGTATGTTATATGTATGTTCTGAATGTTATGTGTTTTATGTATGTACTGTATGTTATGTGTTATATGTATGTTCTGTATGTTATGTGTTGTATGTTACATGTATGTTCTGTATGTTATGTGTTGTATGTTATATGTATGTTCTGAATGTTATGTGTTTTATGTATGTACTGTATGTTATGTGTTGTATGTATGTTCTGTATGTTATGTGTTGTATGTTATATGTATGTTCTGTATGTTATGTGTTGTATGTTACATGTATGTTCTGTATGTTATGTGTTGTATGTTATATGTATGTTTTGTGTTATATGTATGTTATGCATTGTATGTTATATGTATGTTCTGTATGTTATGTGTTGTATGTTATATGTATGTTATGTGTTGTATGTTATATGTATGTTCTGTGTTATATGTATGTTATGTGTTGTATGTTATATGTATGTTCTGTATGTTATGTGTTGTATGTTATATGTATGTTCTGTATATTATGTGTTGTATGTTATATGTATGTTCTGTATGTTATGTGTTGTATGTATGTTCTGTATGTTGCGTGTTATATGTATGTTCTGTATGTTATGTGTTGTATGTTGTATGTTCTGTATGTTGTGTATGTAATGTATGGTTTTTTTTACATTCAACACATTAGCCGGATGATGGGACTACTACTGTCCTATCATTGGCTAATGTGTCACTCACTGACAGTGTAGCAGGCATAGCCGGATGGGACTATCGAACGATGCCTGCATACACACACAGCCAGCAGAGTCCCGCACATACACAGATTACGCACACACACACCCGCAGACCCCCACACAGCCCCGCACACACACACATACCAAAGCCGGGCGAGACCGCTCAGCCAATGGCGGGAGATTTGAATCCCGCGCCGATCATTGGCTGAGCCCCCGCCGGCTCTGCCAATGATTGGTGCCAATGAATCCCGCGCTGATCAAAGCCGCGCGGCACCGCTCATTGGCTGAGCCGCCGCCGGCTCAGCCAATGAGCCTGAGCGGGATTCAAATTCCCCGCGAAAGCTGCGTGGCACCACTCAGCCAATGGTGGGGGATTTGAATCCCACGCCGCTCATTGGCTGAGCCACCCACCGGCTCTGCCAATGAGTTGTGCGCACCGCTTTGGCGGGGGATTTGAATCCCGCACGGCACAATGAGCGGTGCACGCACGGCTTTGGCGGGAGATATGAATCCCGGCCGCCATATCGGAATAACCCATAGCTTGGGTGTTCCAATATGGCGGTCGGCGTACTTCCGGTCGCGGTGCATTGTGGAAGTGACACAAGCGCCGGAAGTGTGTGACAGAATTTATTGGTAATTATATATTAGATGAACGTGCTGCCATGTCCCCTCGCCGCTCTGTTGTATGGACTGCTTCCTCCTGTGAGACTGGCAGTACTGAAGACACTGTAGAGTGACCTTCAGTCCCTCTTCTTCTCCCCCACAAACAGTGCACAGACTGACTGTAGCTACCTTACATTAGGAGAGGTAACAGACTGATGATAATGAACAGAGAAAACCGTTGATCAGTGTTAAGGCCCCGTTTCACGCTACGATATCGTGAACAATATCGTTGCAGCGTCACCGGTTTGGTGACGTTGCAGCAATGTCGAAACTACATTGTTGCGTGTGACACGTATTACGATCAAAGATCAGTTGGCTGATCGTTAATCGTTGCAGAATGTACTGGACCATAAATCTATCGTTGGTTTCCCGCTGGGCAGCACACATCGCTTCTTGTGACAGCGGCAGACTAATGATCAGTGAGCTACCAGCGCAGTACAGCAAACGCTGGGAGCTGGTATCCAGGGTAAACAGTGGGTAACTAAGTGCCGCGCGGCACTTAGTTACCCGCTGTTTACCCTGGATACCAGCGTGCTCACTGGTCTTGATCGCTGGTGAGTCTGCCTACGTGACAGCTCACCAGCGATCAGCTAACGATGTCCCAACGATCCCAACCACGTCGAGGCTTCCATCTGAAATCGTAAAAAAGTGAATGTGCTCCTGAAAAAACTATAGAGTTCAGTTACCAAAAAGAGTCCAAAACATGCAGCTTTGAACTTTGACTTTCTTCTGGCATTGTCCACCTTTAAGTCAATCACATCTATTGGGGAACAGTCAATGAGCCCCCATAAACATTAGACAACCAATATCAGTGGGTTCATCTGATATTAGTCGAATGTGTTATGGGTAGTGTTGAGCGATACGATACTGCAAATATCGGGTATCGGCCGATATTAGCTGTATCGGGCTTTCGATTCCGAGTACCGATATTTTCGTCTTATCGGATACCGGAATCGGGATTGTCACTGTCACTGTCAGTGTCCGTCGGTCGGGTCTGTCAGGAGTCAGCGGCACTTACCTTGCAGAAGATCTCCGGCGGTCACGGGCTGGACTGCTTCATGGCCGCCATCATCTTTCCCCGGCGGTCACATGCAGTTTCTCGCGATAACTGCAGTGACTGCTGGGTAATCCCGGCCGTAAAGCAGTCAGTCCGATGACGTCACCGCCGGGGAAGCAGGTAATCAGCTGTAATGTATGTAGTACAGTTCATATAGCGTCTTGTGCTTGGGTGCGATGAAAACACAGGAGTCACAGGTTTGATATAGAAAAGTCCTGTATTACTTTATAGAAGTTGGCAAACCCGATGAAGCGCTGTACCTCCTTCACATTTCTAGGACTTGGCCAATCCTTGATGGCTTGGGTTTTGCTTCCATCCATACTAATTCCTTGTGTAGACAGTACATACCCCAGAAATTGAATTTCGGTCCTATGGAATTCACACTTTTCAAGTTTGATGTAAAGATGATTTTGTCTTAGACGTTCCAAGACCATTCTCACATGTCCATGATGTTCCTCTGTGGAGTTAGAAAAAATTAGAATATCATCCAAATAAATTACCACGAATGTATCTAGGAGATCCCTGAAGATGTCATTCACCAAGTGTTGGAAAGTGGCTGGGGCGGTACTCAGACCAAAAGGCATAACTAGATATTCAAAGTGTCCATAGCGTGACCTGAATGCAGTCTTCCATTCATCCCCAGGTCTAATACGGACTAAGTTATAGGCCCCACGAAGATCTAGTTTAGAAAAAATTTTGGCATGTCGCACTCTCTCCAATAACTCAAGGATTAAAGGCAATGGATAACGGTTTCTAATAGTAACCTTATTGAGTTCCCTATAGTCTACGCATGGTCTCAGAGATCCATCTTTCTTCTTTACAAAGAAGATGGGTGCACCTGCAGGAGATGAAGAGGGGCGTATGAAGCCCTTGGCTAGATTTTCATCTATGTAATCCTTTAAAGCCTTTAGCTCGGGCCCCGCCAGGGGGTAGATCTTACCAAAAGGTATCTCTGCTCCAGGCAATAATTCAATTGGACAATCATATGGACGGTGAGGAGGAAGCTGGTCAGCGTTCTTCTTGTCACATAAATCCACATAGTCCTGGTATACAGCTGGTAGTTCAGGGACTGACATGATTCCTTTAGGAACAGAGCAAGCTGAAACTTTTGGACTCATCTGTTTCTCTGGAAAGTGTAATTCCTTGGTCTCCCAGTTAATGGTAGGATTCTGAGCCTGCAGCCATGGTAGCCCTAGAATAATGGGAAAGTGGGGAGAAGAGATAAGCATAAAGGACAGTTTCTCTTGATGATCTTTACCCATAAGAACCCTCAAAGGCTCTGTTTCCTGATCCACTGGTCCAGAGGTCAGCAGGGAGCCATCCACAGTTTCCATCTGTACTGGAGTAGCCTTCTTCACTGAACGTATTCCCTGTTTCAGAGCAAAGGAGACATCCATAAAATTTCCACTTGCCCCTGAGTCGATCATAGCAGAGCTAGACACCCAAGCTGAGTCAACCCAGAGTTTGATGGAAAGAAAGCAATGAGAATTGTTTTTCTTACAACTCAGCTGGGACACCGCTGAGGAAACTTGAAAAATGGCAGCGTTTACACAGTCAACGTCCTCAGAGGTAACGGAGTTTAAGTCCGAGAAATCAAGATCTGTTGCTGCAGATCTCTCTGGAGCCTGAGGCTCGGACCTGACAGATCCCCTCTCGCAACACTCACAATGAATGAGTGCTGCAGTAGTCTTACGAGAACGGCTGGGGCAGTTTATAATGAAGTGCCCTGACTTACCACAATAGAAACATAGATTCTCCTTAAAACGATGTTCCTTGCGTGCATCACTAACCCGTCGTTGTAAAGAGTCTACCTGCATGGGTTCAGGTTCAGGTTCCCGTGTAATCCTACTCAAAGGTTCCTTAGCTGGAGAGGAAGGTAGGAAAAGGTTAGTACGATTGCTTTCGAACCATCTCTCTTGCCTGCGTTCAGTCAGACGAGTATAAATACGGATGCAGTAGTTAATAAAGTCACCTAACGCAGTGGGAGGGTCGGCACGAGCAAGTTCATCCTTAATCAGTGGAGATAACCCCTTTCGAAAAATAGATTTTTTGGCGGAACTGTCCCAGGTGGTATCAAGGGCCCATCTCCTGAAATCCAAGGCATATTCAGCTACCGAGTGCTTACCTTGGCGCAAAGCTAACATGGCTGCTTCAGCTGTTGCACCTCGATTGGGGTCATCAAACACCTGCCCCATGGCTGAAATAAAATCATCAAGGTGATTCAAACAATCATCCTCAGTCTCAATCAGAGGGTTTGCCCACATTAAAGCCTTGTTGGTAAGCAACATAATTATAGTAAGCACCTTAGATCGTTCAGTGGGAAATTGTGAAGCATGTGCAGAAAAAAAAAAATTGCATTGATTAATAAATCCCCTGAATTTCTCACGTTCACCGCCAAAACGAAAAGGGGGCAACTTGGGAATCCCAGCACTCGGGGCTACGGCAGGAGCCTGGACTCGCCCCTCTAGAACCTCAATCCTGGCTCGCAAATCCTGGGTAGTCTGTCCAACCACTTGCAAATTGTGATTATTGAGGTCCTGTAGATTTGTAAAACGGGTCTTTATATTCTGCAAATCTGCAAGGATATTATCAGTCACTCCGCAAAGTTCCTTTATGCGGGCCTCCATTTTCCAGATCTTTTAAGACAGGATTACTGGAAGAAGAGGAGAGAAAAAAAAAAAACAATAGTGTTCACCTGTGGCAACACTGCAGAGAGAAAAAAAAAATTAAGGGAACTGCTCACCTGGAATGGTTGTGAGAAGTCACAACCACTATCATCACAGAAAGTTTCAAACAGACATCTGATATCCAGAGTTACAGCAGACAAAAAAGATAAAAGAAAGGAAAAAAAAACAAAAAACAATAGTGTTTACCTGTGGTAACACTGCAAAAAGAAAAAACTTAAGGGAATTGCTCTCCTGGAATGGTTGTGAGAAGTCACAACCACTGTCATCACAGAAAGTACAACCGGACGTCTGATATCCACAGTACAGCAGACACAGCCTTCCAGACCCAGCAGACACTAACGTTTTGGCTTCAGAATCTTGTAATGTATGTAGTACAGTTCATATAGCGTCTTGTGCTAGGGTGCGATGAAAACACAGGAGTCACAGGTTTGATATAGAAAAGTCCTGTATTACTTCATACAAGTTGGCAGAAATAGTCACACAGTTTGCAGACACAGAAACAGGAGACACAGCAGGCCAGAGTAATCCAAGCTCAGCAATCACTCTCCAATACAGATTCAGGATCTTCTTCTCTGTTACCGTAAGTCCATGCAAACGTGGGTCTTTCAAAGAGCAGGGTTCAGAGTCCACAAGTGCTTCAGAGTTCCTCAGTAGGAATAGCTGGAGTACAAGGTCCAAGGCTTACAGGAGTCAAGTCACAGGTTCACTGCAGGCTAGATTCTGAAGCACTGATTGCTCAGCTGTGGCTGCTTAAGAAGCAAAGGAGAGAATCAGGGCGGGAACATGCAAGCTGGAAACTCCATTTTGACTGAGGGCAAGATAGCTGCAGCAAGACAGAAAGTAAAATGGCTGACGAACAAACTGAGTTTCAGGAATATATACATAGAACCTTACATCAGCTGTGCTGCGTTGCGATGACAGGCTCTGCCTGTCATTGCGATGTAGCAGAGCTGGATCGTCGTGGGACTGTCGTTACTATGCACTGCGTCGGACAGGTGGTATACTGTTGGTTTGTTTTTTTTCTTTTTTTACAGGAGATCGATGGCGTCGCAGGAATGAGTGTATAATAAAATTAATGAAAACTGTGTTGTCTCTTTTATTTCATTAAAATACTTTTTTCTTGCTTTGTCTTTTTTTTATACATTTAATAACTTTGGGATTAATAATGGATCGGTGTCTTATTGACACCTCTCCATTATTAACCGGGCTTATTGTCACCGTGCAATCAACGGTGACATTAACCCCTTATTACCCCACTTGCCACCGCTACAGGGCAGTGGGAAGAGCCAGGTAAAGTGCCACAATTGGCACATCTTTTGATGCGTCAAATGTGGGGCTGCTGTAGCCTGGTATTATCAGGCTGTTGAGGGCCAAAATCCATGGGCCTTGACAGTCTTTTAATACCAGGCCGCAGCAGTCTGCATTTTACTTGGCTGGTTAACAAAAATAGGGGGACCCCCACGCCGTTTTTTTTTCGAGGGGATCCCCTATTTTTGTTAACCAGCCAAGCTAAGCAGACTGCTGTGGCCTGGTATTATCAGGCTTGCAAGGTCCATGGATATTGGATCCTTACCAGCCTGAAAAACCAGGCCTCAGCGGTCTGCTTCATCTGGCTGGTTAACAAAAATAGGGGGGACCCCACGCCAATTTTTTTTGAGGGGATCCCCTATTTTTGTTAATCAGCCAAGATATGCAGACTGCTGTGGCCTGGTATTATCAGGCTGGCAAGGTCCATGGATCTTGGCTCCTTAACAGCCTGAAAATCCAGGCCTCAGCGGTCTGCTTCATCAGGCTGGTTAACAAAAATAGGAGGGATCTGACGCCATTTTTTATTCGAAGGGAACCCCTATTTTTGTTAATCAGTTCCCTCTGACGTCACTGATTGTGTCCCTGGCTGACCTGAAGTGAAAGTGGAAAGCAATCAGTTAAGCTTTCCACTTCCTCTCCTGTCAGCCAGGAGAGGAACTCATTCATTTGGGGGTTTACTGTGAGGCTGCAGTATTAGCTGCGGTCCCTGCAGTAAACATTAACCCTTTCTGAAGGATTACACCGTGGGACCTGACTGTGCATGGGATAGGTAAGAATAATTTTGCTTTTTTATTTTATTTTTATTACAGGAAATGGTTTTTGCAGTCAAATAAAAGATGGTCAAAAACATGTGTCTTTATTTCATTAAAATGATTTTTAATTAAAGTGTGTGTGTTTTATTTTTATTTCATGCAATAGGATTAATAATTGATAGTTGTCTAATTGACAGCTCTCAATTATTAACCTGGCTTAAGGTCACCTTTCAATTGCAATGTGGCTTTAACCCCATATTAACCCATTCGCCACCGCTACAGGGCAATGGGAATAGACGGGCAAAGTGCCAGAAAGGGCGAATCTAATTATAGATTTGTCTTTTCTGGGGTGTCTGGGGGCAGATGTTAGTAGCCAGGGGGGCCAAAAATAATGGTCCCTCTCTGGGCTATTATTATCTGCCCCCATTCGCTGGCTTTGTCTGTCTGGTTGCGAAAATAGGGCGAGAGCCCACGCATTTTTTTTAAACAATTTTACACCTCATATATATATATATATATATATATATACATGTCATTGAATTTGTGACACATATATATATATTTATATTTATAGTTCATACACTTCTACATAGTATAATAGCCGCTAATTCAATTGACGGCTTTTGTGAAAATGCAGAACCCGACATGAAATGACACTTGGTGTACATAGGGTTAACCATGTCTTTTCATGTCCTTTGCTATCTGATTTGCACAAACAATTACATCAGTCTATGTGTGCAAAATATCACACCTGTAGGGGTTAATTAAAGGTGTAAATTCGTAGCAAAAAAGTCCGTTTTTTTTACAACGAATTTACACCTTTAATTAACCCCTACAGGTGTGAAATTTTGCACACATAGACTGATGTAATTGTTTGTGCAAATCAGATTGCAAACGACATGAAAAGACATGGTTAACCCTATGTACACCAAGTGTCATTTCATGTCGGGTGCTTCTGTCTTTTCACAGAAGCCGGCTTTACCCGGCAATTGAATCAGAGGATATTTTACTATGTAGAAGTGTATAAACTATACATATATGTATATATATATGTCACAATGACATGTATATATATATATATATATGTATTCTATGTGTGTATATTTAGTGTTTACAAGGAAATAAAGGTTTTTTTTAGTTGCGATATTTTGTTCCCATAGACTTACATGGGACTTCCGGTATCGGAATCGGATATCGCCGATATTTAGTGATATCGGCGATACCATTCCGATCCGATATTTTTAGATATCGAGCAGTATCGCTCAACATTAGTGTTGAGCGATACGATACTGCAATATCGGGTATCGGCCGATATTAGCTGTATCGGGCTTTCGATTCCGAGTACCGATATTTTCGTCTTATCGGATACCGGAATCGGGATTGTCACTGTCACTGTCAGTGTCCGTCGGTCGGGTCTGTCAGGAGTCAGCGGCACTTACCTTGCAGAAGATCTCCGGCGGTCACGGGCTGGACTGCTTCATGGCCGCCATCATCTTTCCCCGGCGGTCACATGCAGTTTCTCGCGATAACTGCAGTGACTGCTGGGTAATCCCGGCCGTAAAGCAGTCAGTCCGATGACGTCACCGCCGGGGAAGCAGGTAATCAGCTGTGCTGCGTTGCGATGACAGGCTCTGCCTGTCATTGCGATGTAGCAGAGCTGGATCGTCGTGGGACTGTCGTTACTATGGACTGCGTCGGACAGGTGGTATACTGTTGGTTTGTTTTTTTTTCTTTTTTTACAGGAGATCGATGGCGTCGCAGGAATGAGTGTATAATAAAATTAATGAAAACTGTGTTGTCTCTTTTATTTCATTAAAATACTTTTTTCTTGCTTTGTCTTTTTTTTATACATTTAATAACTTTGGGATTAATAATGGATCGGTGTCTTATTGACACCTCTCCATTATTAACCGGGCTTATTGTCACCGTGCAATCAACGGTGACATTAACCCCTTATTACCCCACTTGCCACCGCTACAGGGCAGTGGGAAGAGCCGGGTAAAGTGCCACAATTGGCACATCTTTTGATGCGCCAAATGTGGGGCTGCTGTAGCCTGGTATTATCAGGCTGTTGAGGGCCAAAATCCATGGGCCTTGACAGTCTTTTAATACCAGGCCGCAGCAGTCTGCATTTTACTTGGCTGGTTAACAAAAATAGGGGGACCCCTACGCCGTTTTTTTTTTCGAGGGGATCTCCTATTTTTGTTAACCAGCCAAGCTAAGCAGACTGCTGTGGCCTGGTATTATCAGGCTTGCAAGGTCCATGGATATTGGATCCTTACCAGCCTGAAAAACCAGGCCTCAGCGGTCTGCTTCATCTGGCTGGTTAACAAAAATAGGGGGGACCCCACGCCAATTTTTTTCGAGGGGATCCCCTATTTTTGTTAATCAGCCAAGATATGCAGACTGCTGTGGCCTGGTATTATCAGGCTGACAAGGTCCATGGATCTTGGCTCCTTAACAGCCTGAAAATCCAGGCCTCAGCGGTCTGCTTCATCTGGCTGGTTAACAAAAATAGGGGGGACCCCACGCCAATTTTTTTCGAGGGGATCCCCTATTTTTGTTAATCAGCCAAGATATGCAGACTGCTGTGGCCTGGTATTATCAGGCTGGCAAGGTCCATGGATCTTGGCTCCTTAACAGCCTGAAAATCCAGGCCTCAGCGGTCTGCTTCATCAGGCTGGTTAACAAAAATAGGGGGGACCCGACGCCATTTTTTATTCGAAGGGAACCCCTATTTTTGTTAATCAGTTCCCTCTGACGTCACTGATTGTGTCCCTGGCTGACCTGAAGTGAAAGTGGAAAGCAATCAATTAAGCTTTCCACTTCCTCTCCTGTCAGCCAGGAGAGGAACTCATTCATTTGGGGGTTTACTGTGAGGCTGCAGCATTAGCTGCGGTCCCTGCAGTAAACATTAACCCTTTCTGAAGGATTACACCGTGGGACCTGACTGTGCATGGGATAGGTAAGAATAATTTTGCTTTTTTATTTTATTTTTATTACAGGAAATGGTTTTTGCAGTCAAATAAAAGATGGTCAAAAACATGTGTCTTTATTTCATTAAAATGATTTTTAATTAAAGTGTGTGTGTTTTATTTTTATTTCATGCAATAGGATTAATAATTGATAGTTGTCTAATTGACAGCTCTCAATTATTAACCTGGCTTAAGGTCACCTTTCAATTGCAATGTGGCTTTAACCCCATATTAACCCATTCGCCACCGCTACAGGGCAATGGGAATAGACGGGCAAAGTGCCAGAAAGGGCGAATCTAATTATAGATTTGTCTTTTCTGGGGTGTCTGGGGGCAGATGTTAGTAGCCAGGGGGGGCCAAAAATAATGGTCCCTCTCTGGGCTATTATTATCTGCCCCCATTCGCTGGCTTTGTCTGTCTGGTTGCGAAAATAGGGCGAGAGCTAACGCATTTTTTTTAAACAATTTTACACCTCATATATATATATATATATATATATATATATATATATATATACATGTCATTGAATTTGTGACACATATATATATATTTATATTTATAGTTCATACACTTCTACATAGTATAATAGCCGCTAATTCAATTGACGGCTTTTGTGAAAATGCAGAACCCGACATGAAATGACACTTGGTGTACATAGGGTTAACCATGTCTTTTCATGTCCTTTGCTATCTGATTTGCACAAACAATTACATCAGTCTATGTGTGCAAAATTTCACACCTGTAGGTGTTAATTAAAGGTATAAATTCGTAGCAAAAAAGTCCGTTTTTTTTACAACGAATTTACACCTTTAATTAACCCCTACAGGTGTGAAATTTTGCACACATAGACTGATGTAATTGTTTGTGCAAATCAGATTGCAAACGACATGAAAAGACATGGTTAACCCTATGTACACCAAGTGTCATTTCATGTCGGGTGCTTCTGTCTTTTCACAGAAGCCGGCTTTACCCGGCAATTGAATCAGAGGATATTTTACTATGTAGAAGTGTATAAACTATACATATATGTATATATATATGTCACAATGACATGTATATATATATATATGTATTCTATGTGTGTATATTTAGTGTTTACAAGGAAATAAAGGTTTTTTTTAGTTGCGATATTTTGTTCCCATAGACTTACATGGGACTTCCGGTATCGGAATCGGATATCGCCGATATTTAGTGATATCGGCGATACCATTCCGATCCGATATTTTTAGATATCGAGCAGTATCGCTCAACACTACTCAACACTAGTTATGGGACTTTTAGTTGTTTAGCTAGGAGAGAATTAGCGTAATAACACGGCATAGAGAACGATAGCAGTTTTTCCACATCAACCGCAGAACCACAGTACTGCCTGTATTGCCCTTACCCAGTATAGCCCTTACTATGAAGATGCTGGAAAAGATACACTTGCCATCATTCTGTTTTAGGCAGAGAGTGTCAGGAGCGCTCCTGCTTCAGTGAACCTCTGCAACTTGCTCTGCCATGTCTGTTGCTCACCTCAGCCTTGAGGAGTGCACATACTATACTCTCCAAAGTTCTTAATACAAAACCAACCGTAAGCTAAAATACAAAGCTGATAGAAAATGTTTAGCAAGAGACAACAATTTTATTGTACACTACAGAAAACATTGGGGAATCCAGCCAAATAGCAGTGCTAGTATCAATGGCTGAATACTCCTCTCACATCAAATGAGAGCAAGATGCATGACCAAATCCTTGGCCGTTGATAGATGGCCTTCTACAGTAATAACAAGCCTCGGGTGGACCTTCCGGATATCATGCAACTGTTGGGTGAAGGCCGGGATCACACATGCGAGTAAATCGGCCGACACTCGCATGTGAAATCCCAGCTCTGGCGCCGGCACTCGGGAGTGGAGCGAGCGGCTGCATGTATTTATATGCAGCTGCGCGCTCCACTCCTAACTGCCGGCGCCAGAGCTGGGATTTCACATGCGAGTGTCGGCCGATTTACTCGCATGTGTGATCCCGGCCTTCACCCAACAGTTGCATGATATCCGGAAGGTCCACCCGAGGCTTGTTATTACTGTAGAAGGCCATCTATCAACGGCCAAGGATTTCACATGCGAGTGTCGGCCGATTTACTCGCATGTGTGATCCCGGCCGAATTGTGATTCTGCAAACCATTTTATCAGAATAATAAATCCCCCAAAAATCTCACAAACACAACACTGCCTCCTAATTTGTTCTAGGGAAGAATGTAATGAGAATCCAAATTAATTCTCTCTGTATTCCCACCTGTGCTCTTCTTGATAGCCTAACCTTGCCCCTATTTTTTTCAGCACCATTATGCTTCTATCCTCCAGACTTTCTACTTAGCTCCTCCAAAAACCTATTGATATTTGATGAGTTGCAGTGACCCCCTTTATTGCTGTTTGCCCTGAAGACCAAGTGATCATTGCTCTTTCCTACCTTTTATGAGTATAACCAGGTCTAATGTTATGCCGAAGTTCAGGAATGTTCTTCACAATTGCTCTTTCTTGGTCATCTGCTGTGTGCAAAACAAGAATACATGAAATCTAATAAGTTTACAGTAACACAGTAATGAAGTGCAATATGGCACATTCGGATTCGTGAGCGGAAAAGCGAGCAAAATTTTATAAAATACGTAAAAATCGATAACATTCGTTAAAAGTGCGGGAAAATATTTGCCCTGCCACAAAAATAATGGTGGTGTATCATGAGCGTTTGGCACAGGTTAGATGAGGGGAGCGGGTTTTCAGAGCCCAGAGGTGCGGTGTTCTTGTAAGCACAGCACAGCAGTCATTTAATTTTTCCTAACTTTATGTCTGCACATTGCGGCTAGCCAATCAGGGCGCAGGAAACACCCACATTGTCCTGACACAACGGCTTGTGTCATTGGCTGCTGAAATCACATGTCCCTCTCCATATAAATAGCGGACATCTTGTTTTAGCTCCATTTTGACACTGTAACAGCGCAGAGAGGCTGCTCCTGACGTTGCCACTGTTAACAGCAAGATTTTAACTAATTAGTTAGGCGGTTGTACATCAGTCAGATAGTGTAGCTAGATAGTGTCCAGTGTGGCTGTTAAATTTAAATTCCAGAATTTTTTCTTTTTTTTTGGGGGGGGGGGGCATTACTGAGGTTCACAGACAAAGCCAGCAGGGAACATGTCCCACAAGTGTGATGTGCACTGCTTCTATTGTGATCCATGTGAGTCGCTCACGGTACCAGGGCTTATGGGGTACTCGGCACCGAGTCCGTTGAAGTCTATGGGGAATATGTCACAGGTAGCACAGCTCGGTCCGTTGCCCTGGGCGCTCATACAAAGGGGGATATTTACAGGGGATTGTAGTAATTGTTCGTGACGCCACCTGTGGTTTCTGATCAGGGTGACCAGCGCTGCAGGGTGAATCCTCAGAGGGGTTATTACTGGGCAGCAAGATGTTAAGTCTTCCACAGGTAAGACTAGTCCCTCTAAGTATATGGCGGTGCAGGGTGCAGGCAATAAGGCAGACACACACAAGTCAGTCTCTTTCCATGCCTTTACTGGTGGTATTTGCAGGTATGTCCCGGGAAGCTGCTCAGGGTGGAGGATGCACATCCAGGTAATCACTGAGTAGGTTTAAGGCCTCCTTTCTCTTTAATGTGTGTGAGTCCTTCGCGTGAAGCGAAGTTTAACTCTGTATAGAACAGCTATGCCCGGCCGACATTGTGGTGGAGCCTTCTTTTGGCAAGAACTAAGTCTTTTTATGCAGCGTCCCGCTAGACTCCAGTTCTCCCTGACCCGGTTACGTATCAGCACTATAGGGCCCCTCTGCGACTTGAAGTCCAGCAGGGATTCCGGTTTTCTCCTACTAGCCGTGAAGGTTTCAGCAAGGCTTCGGACCCGGCGTCCGGTTAAGCAGAGTGGAGACAGCAAATGTTGCTATAACGCCTCGGTCACTCTTTCTCTTGTCACCACTCGCCCGTCGCCCTACTCTCACCCTTAACATAAGCACAGGTAGCAGTAGGCGTAGTCGTCAGCTTTCTTCCTTCCACAGCTCACTGACCGTTTCTCAGTTAACTCGATGTTCCGATAACTGTAGTCCCCTTCCTTCTTTTCCTTCCTAGACTCTGTCCAGAGCAGCTTTCAGGACCTTTCGTCAGACTGAATACAAGCCCGCTCCGAGAGTCACTTTCCACCTTCATAGGGTACTAACAGTCAAGATGTTCTGAGGTAACAGCTTGCAATCTTTCGTCCTCTGTCTCGTCTGACAGGAATCAACTCTGACAGGAACTAGCTCTGACAGGAAATCTCCGTCTGTCTGTCTAGTATGACTCACTCCTGAATCACTCCAAGACTAACTGAACTGAACTACTGCTAACGTCTCCCACACCCTTAAATACTCTAAAGGGGCTCCCTCTGGTGGCAATCTAGGGAAGTGTGGAGATGTGAATGAATATCAGGTTTTTGTAATTACCTTTCTGTGCATACTCCTGGGAACATGTGTACCAAGCGCAGCTGGGCCACACATCCCCCCCTAGTTATCGTCAGCACTCCCGGGCTGAAATAGAAAAACAATTTTTATAATAACATCAACATAACTCATCCCTTGCGGGAGGTAAGGACACTTCAACGTTACAGTGTGTACAAATGGCAATAGAAAAGTATCAAAATACTTTTCACATTAAATAAATACAAGACAAGATTCTTGTGGAGGACCCGCACCAAAAACCTCCCACGTGGGTCCTGGGTGGGCTGCAGGACTTCATTGCTGCAGACCTCACTCAAGGCCACACCATACGGGTTTTTCTTCAGAGGTAGAATGGCTTTTACCTAAAACCAAGATGGGGCACCGAAGTGCTAACTATTTACAACTAAAGTTCTGTGCTGCAATAGTCCTCAGCACGCAGTCCTTTGCATAAGAACATTTCACATTATACTTCACATTACCCAACTGGGGTATACTACTTCAAATTATGTAAACATCATCACATATTTTCAACATTCAATAAAGTGCAAATCTTCTTTGAACTTTTTACAGTTGCAGTAAACCCTGTCTGGGTCCTACTGTTCTTCTTTGCATATTGCGATTACTTCTTCCATACCTGGGGCTGGAAGTACGCGGTGCGCTCTGGAACGCATCACCAGTAGATCATGTCCTGCTACCTGTGTCTGGGTAGCTACAGTTTTCTTTACAATTTTGCGACTTGCTGGAGGCCTTACAGGTGCCTCTTCTGAATACAGATTTGGCTCAGTAGGGGTCGCTATTGCAGTCGCTACGCTCTGCAGCGTTTCCAAGGATGACGCAGATGTGCGCAGTGGCTTAATTTGGGACGCACTAGCCTGTTGCGTTGCAGAGTAGGATGCAGGGTAAGATACAGGTGCGCGCAGTGGCTCAGTTGGAGACGCACTAACCTGCTGCTGCCGCTGCTCCTGCTCACGGCGTCGCCACTCGTTCTCCATCTGGGCGGCATATTCCACGTCGTCCAGGTACTCCATCTCCTCCCAGTCGATCTCCATCACTTGCGGCTGGGTGTCCTCCAGTGTCCCTACCGGGGGACTGCATTCCGCTGCGGCCTCTGGTTCCAGGCCTGGCTGGCATTCTGGTCCGGGCAGGGCCTCCTCAGCCTCCTTCCCTCCCGCCGCGTCCTCGGCGGAGTCAGGATCAGCACTTTTGGGGCCGGCCTCCGGTTTTTCATCAGCCGCTTGCAGTGGTGGCGCAGGTGACATCTGCGCATCCAGGGGGGAGAGCGTCGCGTCCCACAGCAGCCGCTGTTTCAGGGCACGCCAGCTTTTCTCCATCGCATCCATCTTTTCACGGTGCCGGGCCATGTCCCTTAGCACCGCATCAACTCCTCCACTTTCTGCATTGTTTGGTCGGTCTCCCGACCTGGGGACGGTTCAGGCACAGGCAGTAGCTCTTCAGGGGAACGGAGTCTGCGCACCGCCGTTCCTCCACACAGCGTCTCCTGTCCTTCCGCCATCTCACTCCAGGCCAGACTGTGTTTTCCATCAGGAACAATCTGGTCTCTTCCGTGGAGGCGGGACTTTCGCTTTCTCTTTTTGGCATATAGGATGAAGAGTAGGCGGATTTCTCTTGCAGTAGGGCAGGCTCTCACATTATAATAGCATTTAGACAGGGCGCCCATAGCTTTCACGCCACAGGGGGGGGTACGCCCACGAAGGCACGCCCACCTTCTTCACCAGCGCCTCAGGGCGCGAATATGGCGGCAAAATGGCGGAAAATGGCGCCAAAAATTACAAAAACTGCACAGTCTTTTTGCACAAAACAGTCCAATTCTAGGCAACACAGGACTCACATTTAGTAAGCTTCGTATCCTGTTCGTGACGCCAAAGATGAGTCGCTCACGGTACCAGGGCTTATGGGGTACTCGGCACCGAGCCCGTTGAAGTCTATGGGGAATATGTCACAGGTAGCACAGCTCGGTCCGTTGCCCTGGGCGCTCATACAAAGGGGGATATTTACAGGGGATTGTAGTAATTGTTCGTGACGCCACCTGTGGTTTCTGTTCAGGGTGACCAGCGCTGCAGGGTGAATCCTCAGAGGGGTTGTTACTGGGCAGCAAGATGTTAAGTCTTCCACAGGTAAGACTAGTCCCTCTAAGTATATGGCGGTGCAGGGTGCAGGCAATAAGGCAGACACACACAAGTCAGTCTCTTTCCATGCCTTTACTGGTGGTATTTGCAGGTATGTCCCGGGAAGCTGCTCAGGGTGGAGGATGCACATCCAGGTAATCACTGAGTAGGTTTAAGGCCTCCTTTCTCTTTAATGTGTGTGAGTCCTTCGCGTGAAGCGAAGTTTAACTTTGTATAGAACAGCTATGCCCGGCCGACATTGTGGTGGAGCCTTCTTTTGGCAAGAACTAAGTCTTTTTATGCAGCGTCCCGCTAGACTCCAGTTCTCCCTGACCCCGGTTACGTATCAGCACTATAAGGCCCCTCTGCGACTTGAAGTCCAGCAGGGATTCCGGTTTTCTCCTACTAGCCGTGAAGGTTCTAGCAAGGCTTCGGACCCGGCGTCCGGTTAAGCAGAGTGGAGACAGCAAATGTTGCTATAACGCCTCGGTCACTCTTTCTCTTGTCACCACTCGCCCGTCGCCCTACTCTCACCCTTAACATAAGCACGGGTAGCAGTAGGCGTAGTCGTCAGCTTTCTTCCTTCCACAGCTCACTGACCGTTTCTCAGTTAACTCGATGTTCCGATAACTGTAGTCCCCTTCCTTCTTTTCCTTCCTAGACTCTGTCCAGAGCAGCTTTCAGGACCTTTCGTCAGACTGAATACAAGCCCGCTCCGAGAGTCACTTTCCACCTTCATAGGGTACTAACAGTCAAGATGTTCTGAGGTAACAGCTTGCAATCTTTCGTCCTCTGTCTCGTCTGACAGGAATCAACTCTGACAGGAACTAGCTCTGACAGGAAATCTCCGTCTGTCTGTCTAGTATGACTCACTCCTGAATCACTCCAAGACTAACTGAACTGAACTACTGCTAACGTCTCCCACACCCTTAAATACTCTAAAGGGGCTCCCTCTGGTGGCAATCTAGGGAAGTGTGGAGATGTGAGTGAATATCAGGTTTTTGTAATTACCTTTCTGTGCATACTCCTGGGAACATGTGTACCAAGCGCAGCTGGGCCACACACATGCATGAGTATAGCATAATAAATTCACATGTAGCTAGTGAAAAAATATTAAACAGCCTGCTGTATCCCACCTTGTTATGTAGTGCTGTGGTGATATAAAACTGTCTGCAGACCTAAGGCACATTAAAAAAAAGTTATAATTTTTTTGTTCCTAAATGTGAAACAGCCTGCTACATCCCACGATGTCATTTTGTGGCAGTGATATGAACATTTCTGCAGACCTAAGGCACGTTAAAAAAAAATTATAATTTTTCAGTTACAAAAAGTTAGACAACCCGCCATATCACACTTGTAGAGGACTGATCCAGAGGCCACAAAAAATTCTTCTCTTAATAACGTCATACAGTAAGGGACCTAACTTTAAAAATAGAGGGAAGGGATTAAGCAATAATATTACTCGCGCTAATGGATCAAACACACTCCCAATACTGATTTAACACATACCTTAGTTTACAAGGGATAAGTATGCAATAAATGCACCCGCGGTGAATTTCATATGATAGTAAGGCTTTCATGTAGTGAGGGTACTTTTGTGAAAAAACAACAAATGCTCAGCGCTCCTCCACCTGCAGAGCCGCACTCCACATATATATCCCTTCCCTCTCTTTTTTTCTCCTTGTGGTTGGAGTTCTGTACTTGCTGCTGATCTGACACGTATACACGTGCGCCGCTACACACATATATATAACTTTAAAAATAGATTGTAGCATCTAGTGTGTTATAGAGGCCTGATCCTTGGTCGAAAAAAAAATTGTTCTGTTATTAACATCATACAGTAAGGGACCTGACTTTAAAAATAGTTTATAGGAGATCCAAGATGGCCACCGCAGGGATCAGACACACATGAGGGAGCTCCACATCCAGAGGAGTCAATCTGTGCCATCCATCCTTAATAGTGCTTCACTAACCATCCTGCTCTGCTCTGGTGGGTGCCCAGTGCCTGGGGGACCAGAAAACAGCATTTTTAAACCAAGTTGTTCAGCCTGAGATTGCCTGCACAGCCTTTTCAATCTGCGGCCTACTACAAGGCCTGAATTCGTGGTCCCCCTGCCGGAAAAAGTTTGTTTCTCCTTTGGCTGGGGATAGTCCCTGCACACCTTCCCCTCCATCCACCTGTGACAGATCTACAGTGAAGGTCCGGCTGAGGGGTGAGTGAACTTCTGGGAGCCTCCAGCACATACCATTTAGGGAGGCCTGCCACCATCATCCATCACGGGGGGCCGCCCTGCTGCATCTGTGGTGAAGACCCTGCAGGCAGTAAGATACTCTCGGGACCAGTCCTCTCCCTACCCATCTGCTGTCTTACCTGCTGATGCTGCTACTTTTTGCACCCAGAGGGGGAGAGAAGGAGGATTGCAGATCGGGTTCTGTGTGATTGCAGGGAGCTGTGTCTCCTCTCCTCCTGTGCAATTATACAACAGGAGAATTCCCCATCAGCTACAGAATCACTGAGCAGCCTAGAGCCTTCAAAGAGGGACACTGCAGATTTCCTCTACTGTAGCCTGAGCAGTGCTGTTGCCGATCCCCAATAGTGGCCAGAGGAGCTTGTTAAGAAACACCAATAACTGTGAGGGGTTTTCAGAGGATCCAGGCAGGGGCGCACCTATAATGATGCAAGTTGAGCCTGTTGCCCCAGGCGGCAGTCAGCTGATGTGCAGTGAGGGCAGCAACATCACTGCAGTGCTCTCCTGTACTAGCTCCAGCCTGCAGTCAGCATAGGAGACTGGAGCTGACAGAACAGCACAGAGAGCCTCCCCTGTCACCTCACTTCTCCAGCCCTGCTTCTCACTGCAGCTCCAGACCGCCCACTTACTCATGTCTGGCATGGGGCAGCAGGGTCAGAAGGAATTTACCAGTGTCTGATTATCTGAGTGCAGTGAGCAGAAGCCCAGAGAGCACCGGAGTTGTACCTAGGAACAAAGAAGCTAAGAGGCAAGCATTAATAGAATTAAGAAGAAAAAAAAGCGGTGTCTACTCTGCTCCCACGCTACTAACTCAAAAGAAAATCACCACTCCTGTGGTGAACTATAACTCTGTTATGTTTCGGTAGCTGAGGAGAAATTGCAAAAAAAAGCCAAAGTAGTAATACACCAGAGAGGCTGGAAACTATTGGATTGCAGTACACTAAACTAACCGCCACACTAGAAGTAGCCGTGGAGCGTACCTACGGTGATCCTAGACGCCTCGTCACAGCTGGAGAGATAACTACACCTAAAGGCAGAAAGATGAAAGCTATCTGCCCCGGAGCAGAATCCCCAAAGAAATAGGAAGCCCCCAAAACATGTAATGGCGGTTAGACAAGAAGAAAACACGGACACAGACAGAAAATAGAATGAGCAAACGCTGGGGCCCAATCTGTCAAGATAGAAAAGTATAGGAAAGAATTCTGACTGGAACCCAAAAAAACCCTGACAAAAATACCAACACTTCTGATTAGCAAAAAACCTGAGATCACACGATCTCTACCACCTAAATCAGATCTCTGGTGTAACTCACAACAACTCAGCAAATAAAAAGTGACAAAGGAACAAAGCAAAAGTGCAAACACAAAAATGAGCACAATTGCAGCGCCAGACCCCAAAAGGGGACCAGGCTGTAGTCCACTGCAAGCAGCAAACCAGCAGTGAAAATCCAACAAAGGAAAAAAAACAACAAAACACTTCTCTGAATGAGAGCAGGAAAGCAAGCTGTGCTCCAAGCAAGACCAGGAGGAACAATTGATTACCGACAAGGCTGATGGGAACTCAGGTCACTTATATCAAACCATTCAGAGCCAGCTGAAGGCCATTCAGTAATTAGTTCATTACCCTCAGCAACCACCAGAGGGAGCCCCCGCTCAGAAGTCGCCTCCAAAGTATTCACAACGTAACTCCCAGCATGCCATAGGAGCTGCTGTACATGCTGGGAGTTATAGTTCTCCTCAACGGCATAAGGATAACAGTCAACCATGTGACATAAATGGCACGTATGGGATTGTAAATGGAATCAGATGGCTGATCCACGCTGCTGGATCCACAGGCCGCATGTATCAGACATTGGCAGTATGATCTCAGCCAGGTGTGTTTGACTCTGAAATGCTGCGTTTCAGGGAAAAACATGCTTTAAAAGTCACCGAGGACTAATGCCACACAGGTGACTAGTCACACAGGTGGGTCCCTGGTGGCTTTTCGCCATCCTCTCCCACTGAGGGACAATTTTCTTCCTGCGTGCGTGTCCAGGAACAGACCAGTCATTGGCAGCAAGAAGGGAGAAGTCAGACATGTTTTTCTCTGTGACGCTGCAGCGTTTCAGAGACAAACATACCTGGCTGAGATCGTACAGCCGGTGCCGGACACAGGCTGCCCATGGATCACACAGCAGGTATCAGCGGTCAGGGTCACTTTACCGGTATGTGTAGATGTTCAGTATTAGGCAGCGCTTTGGATGCAGCACATTTCCGCTCCGTCCAAAGCGCTGCCGGCTTCTGAACGCAGGCGATTCCGCATGTGTTCATTGAACCGTGCAGAATCACCACGTCCTATACATTGTATGGGGACATTTATCTTGCAGAGACTGAGCATCTCCACAAGATAAATAGACATGCTGCGGTCTGGAAAGACGCGCCACATGTGCGTGTACGCAGGTGATCCGCAGGCATCTGTGCACACATAGTGGACATGGGAGTTCATGAAATCCCATTCACTATGCTGTAACATCTGGACGCTGCAGGTTGGATGCTGTGGATGCACGCAGCGCCCAATCCACAGCGAATACTGACCGTGGAAACATACCCTAAAGTGTTTGTTCAGCGTTGCTTACTTCGGCATTAGGAGGCAAACAGCGTTGAAGACATAGTCCACAGATACCTGACAGGACAGATGCATGAATGGCAGCCATCATGGACATGTCTTGGTAAGTATGGTTTTGCACAAGACATCAGCACCACTCACTTCCCAATGTATAAATAAATGATGCTGGAGAAACCCTTTAATCCAGGGGTGGGCATCTAATTTTCCCATGGGGCCACATAAGAGACCGTGACTGTTGTTGAGGGCCGAACCAATTGGCTGAAATTAATTCAACTCAATATTAATATCAATATAATTATTGATATTATTGATAATTATATTAATATTAATTGTACCACTTAATATTGAGCAGAATTGAGTATGCTGACATCACCTATATATCGTTTGAACCCGAGTACAGCCCCTTCTGTATATCGTATGAGCTCGCCAACAGCCCCTTATATGCAGCTTGAGCCCAACAGTCTCCCTATGTACACTGCATTAGCCCCACACAGCCTCCCTACATACACTGCATGAGCCCCACACAGCCTCCCTATATATATACTGCATGAGCCCCACACAGCCTCCCTATATACATTGCATGAGCCCCACACAGCCTCCCTATATATACTGCATGAGCCCTACACAGCCTCCCTATATACACTGCATGAGCCCCACACAGCCTCCCTATATACACTGCATGAGCCCCACACAGCCTCCCTATATACACTGCATGAGCCCCACACAGCCTCCCTATATACACTGCATGAGCCCCACACAGCCTCTCTATATACTGCATGAGCCCCACACAGCCTCTCTATATACTGCATGAGCCCCACACAGCCTCCCTATATACACTGCATGAGCCCCACACAGCCTCCCTATTTACACTGCATGAGCCCCACACAGCCTCCCTATATACACTGCATGAGCCCCACACAGCCTCTCTATATACTGCATGAGCCCAACACAGCCTCCCTATATACACTGCATGAGCCCCACACAGCCTCCCTATATACACGGCATGAGCCCCACACAGCCTCCCTATATACACTGCATGAGCCCCACACAGCCTCCCTATATACACTGCATAAGCCCCACACAGCCTCTCTGTTAGAACCCTCTTGTTAGTTTTTTTTCAGTTTGCTGGTCACATGACCTTTTTTCCCTATTTAGTCTGGCTCCGCCCTTCTGGCTTTGCTGGACTTCATTGTATCCTAAATTCTAGACGGTATAGAGGGAGTTTGCAGTATCTCGTCGCTTGGAGGGGTTATGGACCCGAGGATAACTCATGGGTGAGGGCGGATGATGTTTCTGCGCCTAGACTTGTCAGAGTGTTTCACAAGAGGTTTCCGGATAAGCCTAAGTCCTAGGGGATCCGGAGGATCCTCTTAGAAGGGAGGGTACTGTTAGAACCCTCTTGTTAGGTTTTTTTCAGTTTGCTGGTCACATGACCTTTTTTCCCTATTTAGTCTGGCTCCGCCCTTCTGGCTCTGCTGGACTTCATTGTATTATCTACTCTTAAGCTAGCCGGGTGCTTAGGTGCCTTTCTCAGTCAGTTTTGCTTGATCTTAGGATCTCTAAGTAATTTGTTTTCTGTTTTGTTACCCCTGCTACAACTTCTGTTAGGAGGTGTCCACCTTTTCTCCCAGTCCCTAGATCTTGTAGGGATTCCTCCCTCGCATCTATAGGTCTTCGTTCAGACTAGCTGAGGACTTTAGCGGGTCTGGTCGCAGGATCAGGTTCCCGTTACATCGTAGTGATCCAGCTTAGTTCTATTGTAGGGACAGAATTCCCATCTTTCCTTAGTGCTTGTAGCAGATCATAACAGTAAGTCCAGCCCCAAAAAAAAAAAAAATCTCTAAGGAAAGATTTTCTGTTTCCATCATGGTGTCGGTTCAGGATTTGGCTCAACGCCTGCAGGGACTCTCTCTGGAGGTGGCTGAGATCCAGCAACACGTGAGTAGTTGTTCTGGAGCACATTTCGTGGAGCCAAAGGTACGTTTGCCTGATTTATTTTTTGGTGAACAACAAGATTTTTTTCTTTTAAAAATGCTTGCTTGTTGTATTTCCGTTTGAGAACCAGATCCTCTGGTGATGAATCACAGCGCATAGGGTTCATAATGTCACTTTTGCGCAAAGAACATCAGGACTGGGCCTTTTCTCTGCAACCTAGTGATCCATGCTTTAGATCAGTGGATAGTTTTTTTTTCTGCTTTGGGGTTATTGTATGACGATCCGGATCGTGTTTCATCAGCTGAGACAGAATTGAGACGTTTGAGACAGGGATCAGGTAATGTGGAAAAATATTGTACTCACTTCCGACGGTGGTCCACTCAGGTGGGGTGGAACGATTCAGCTTTGAAAAGTTTATTTCTTGCAGGGTTAAGTGAAAGGGTTAAAGATTTGCTGATTGCTTATCCTATACCTGGTAACTTGCAAGAGGCTATGCAATTAGCCATACGGGTGGATAGGAGACTGCGTGCAAGGGATAATGAGAGTAAATCTGCCTTGTCAGCTCCAAGTCTGGAGAGGGACTCTACTGACATTGGAGAGCCGATGGAAATTGGAGCAATGGTACCTCACTCTCGGGAAAAAGACCGCAGATTTGCTGAAGGTTTGTGTTTCTATTGTGGTAAGTCTAAGCATTTTATTAAGAACTGTGCGCTTCGAATGAATAAAGAGAAAAGAAAAAATGAGGTTAGTTTCGCACATATAGCTTGTTTAAACAATAAAGGTGTCTTTCTTTCTGCTACCACTGCTGTTGAGGAGGAATTAATGGAGTTTCGGGTATTTGTGGATTGTGGTTCAACTCTCAATGTGATTGATGGGAAATTTTTGGAAAAACTAAAATTAAAACCCAAACTTCTGTCTTCCCCTATTAATGTGGTTTCTGTGGATGGTTCTCTCTTGAAGAATGTTACTCACCATATCTGTGAATTTCCTCTTACTATTAATGGTGTTCATCAAGAGAATTTGGATTTGGTAGTTTTGAATAATTTGCCCTCACCGGTGATTTTGGGGTTACCTTGGTTAAAATTGCACAATCCGGTACTGGATTTGTCTACCAATGAAATTAAGTCCTGGAGTCCTAATTGTTATGACAAGTGTTGTAACGGGCGTATTGCTGCTGTAGTTAAGGGGGAGTTACCTGTACCTATTCACGATTTTTGGAAAGTTTTTTCTGATAAGGAATCACAAGTATTGCCTCCTCATAGAGATTATGATTGTGCAATTGAATTTGTCCCTGGAGCAACTCTTCCTAAAAGTCGTTTATTTAATTTGACTATTCCTGAGAGAAAGGCTTTGGAGGAATACATACAGACAAGCTTGGCCGCCGGTCACATTAGGCCTTCCAAATTTCCTGTGGCGGTTGGATTTTTTTTTTGTTAAAAAAAGGACGGCGGTTTACGGCCTTGTCTAGACTTTCATGAGATTAATAAGATTACTGTACGCAATCCTTACCCACTGCCATTGATTCCTGATTTGCTTAACCAGTTAGTGGGGGCCAAGTGGTTCTCAAAAATTGATCTTCGAGGGGCATACAATTTGTTGCGCATGAAGGAGGGGGATGAATGGAAGACTGCGTTTAACACTCCCTGGGTCATTTTGAGAATCTGGTCATGCCTTTTGGGCTTTCCAGTGCTCCGGCATTTTTTCAGAATCTTATTAATGACATCCTTAGACCTTTGATCGGCAGAAGTGTGGTTGTGTATTTGGATGACATTTTGATTTATTCACCGGATTTGGAGTCTCATTGGAGGAGTGTGCGTGAAGTATTACAGTTACTGAGTGATAGTTCACTTTTTGCCAAGCTAGAAAAATGTGAGTTCGCTGTACAGAGACTTAGTTTTTTGGGCTACATTGTCTCCAGTGAAGGTTTTGAGATGGACCCGGTGAAAGTGCAAGCTGTGCAGGATTGGCCTAGACCTATTGGTGTGAAATCAATACAGAGGTTTTTGGGGTTCGCAAATTATTATAGAAAATTTATTAAAAAATTTTCTGTGATTGCCAAACCTCTGACCGATCTCACCAGGAAAGGTGCTGATGCGGTTCAGTGGACTACTGAGGCCATTGAGGCTTTTGTGTTGCTAAAGGAGAAGTTCAGCTCTGCTCCCATCCTTACGCAGCCTGATGTGACTAAACCATTTTTGGTTGAGGTTGATGCTTCTTCTGTGGGGGTCAGCGCGGTGTTGTCTCAGGAAAAGATGGATGGAGTACATCCCTGTGCTTTTTTTTCAAAGAAATTTTCTGAGTCTGAACTAAATTATGATATCGGTAATCGGGAATTGTTGGCAATTAAACTCGCATTTGAACACTGGCGTCATTTTTTTTTTCCCGTTCAAGTCTTCACCGATCATAAAAATCTGGTCTACCTTGATGCTGCCAAACGCTTGAATGCCCGTCAGGCTAGGTGGGCACTGTTTTTCTCGCGGTTTAATTTTACCGTTACTTACATCCCAGGTACTAAGAATGTTAAAGCCGATGCTTTGTCTCGCAGCTTTTCTCCTATGGTGGGTACTGAGGAGGAGGAAAACATTTTGCAAGAGGGGGTTGTTATTGCTGTTTTGGACTTTGTGTTGGAAGATGAGATTCTTAAAGCACAGGAGAATGCCCCATCTAACACGCCGCATGGGAGGTTGTTTGTGCCTGGTCACATTGTCACATTGTAGAAGGATTATCTTTATTCTCATTTGCACAAGGAAAGACTAGAAGCAATGGGATGAAACTGAATGCGAGGAGACACAGATTAGATATTAGAAAAAACTTTTTGACAGTTAGGGTGATCAAGGAGTGGAACAGGCTGCCACGAGAGGTGGTAAATTCTCCTTCAATGGAAGTCTTCAAACGGAGGCTGGACAGACATCTGTCTGGGATGATTTAGAGAATCCTGCTTTGAGCAGGGGGTTGGACCAGATGGCCCAGGAGGTCCCTTCCAACTCTACCATTCTATGATTCTATGATTCTATGGTACCCTGAGGAGAGATTTGTTTGTTGAATGTCATGACTCTCGGTTGGCAGGTCATCCTGGAATCTCTGAGACCAAGAGACTTGTGGGTCGCAGCTTTTGGTGGCCTGAATGGCAGAAGGAAGTCATTAAGTGGGTGCGTCAATGCACTGTGTGTGCTAGCTCTAAGTCTTCTCATACTCCTGCTGCTGCGGGGTTGCTTTGCCCTCTGGAGGTCCCTAGTGCACCTTGGACACATTTGGCTATGGACTTTATTACTGACCTTCCTTCCTCTGAGGGTTTCACTGTCATCTGGGTGGTCGTGGACAGTTTTAGCAAGATGTGTCACTTGGTTCCTTTCATCAAACTGCCCTGCGCTAAGACTCTCGCTAAGGCCTTTGTCAAGGAAATTGTCAGACTACATGGCGTTCCTACTGACATTGTTTCCGATAGGGGACCTCAGTTCGTGGCTCATTTTTGGCGCGCCTTTTGTGACAGGTTGGGAGTTCATTTGTCGTTTTCGTCCGGATATCATCCTGAGTCTAATGGCCAGACAGAAAGGAAAATCCAGGATGTTGAGCAGTTCTTGCGTTGTTTTGTGACTGATAATCAAGAGGGGTGGTCTGAGTTTCTGCCACTTGCTGAGTTTGCTCTTAACAACCATACATCCGCTTCTGCTGGTTGTTCGCCTTTTTTTTGTTGTACTGGGAGACATCCGTCGTTTGGGTCATTTTCCAAGTTGGGATCGGCTGTACCTGAAAGGAGAATTTTTCTGGTAGTTTGGACTGATGTGCGTGGTAATCTTCAGGAGGCTAACAAAAGATCCAAAGTGTATTTTGATAGAAAACGACAAGAGGTTTTGTTTGCTATTGGTGACATGGTTTGGTTGTCCTCTAAGAATCTGCGCTTGAGGATTCTGTCTAAGAAATTGGGTCCCAAGTTTGTAGGGCCCTTTAAGGTGCTTCAGGTTATTAACCAATCTGCTGTTAAGTTGGAGCTTCCTACCTCCTGGAAGATTAATCCGGTGTTTCATGTTTCTCTCTTGAAAAAAGCTGAGGTCTCAGATGGAGACGTCTCGGCCACTGTTCCCTGGTGGTGGAGGACGGGCAATATGAGATTTCCTGCATACTAAATTCTAGACGGTATAGAGGGAGTTTGCAGTATCTCGTCGCTTGGAGGGGTTATGGACCCGAGGATAACTCATGGGTGAGGGCGGATGATGTTTCTGCGCCTAGACTTGTCAGAGCGTTTCACAAGAGGTTTCCGGATAAGCCTAAGTCCTAGGGAATCCGGAGGATCCTCTTAGAAGGGAGGGTACTGTTAGAACCCTCTTGTTAGGTTTTTTTTCAGTTTGCGGGTCACATGACCTTTTTTCCCTATTTAGTCTGGCTCCGCCCTTCTGGCTCTGCTGGACTTCATTGTATTATCTACTCTTAAGCTAGCCGGGTGCTTAGGTGCCTTTCTCAGTCAGTTTTGCTTGATCTTAGGATCTCTAAGTACCGTATATACTCGTGTATAAGCCGATCCGTGTATAAGCCGACACCCCTAATTTTGCCACAAAAAACTGGGAAAAATTAGTGACTCATGTATAAGCCGGGTGTATAAACTGCCCTCCTGCTCTGTGCTGCCCCCGTCCTGCTCCTTGCTCCCATCCAGCTCTGTGCTCCCCCATTCTCCTCTGTACTCCCCCCTCCTGCTCCGTCCTCCGCTGTGCTCCCCAATTCCTTCTCCGTCCTCCTGTGCCCCCCCTCCTGCTCCGTGCTCCTCTGTGCCCTCCATCCTCCCCGTCCTGCTCCGTGCTCATTGTCCTCCTCCATTCTTCCCCGTCCACCGATCTCCCCCCCCTCCTGCTCCATGCTTCCCCGTCCTGCTCCAGCTTCCCCCGTCCACCGATCTCCCCCCCCTCCTGCTCCATGCTTCCCCCATCCTGCTCCAGCTTCCCTGTCCACCGATCTCCCCCCCTCCTGCTCCATGCTTCCCCCGTCCTGCTCCAGCTTCCCCGTCCACCGATCTCCCCCCCTCCTGCTCCATGCTTCCCCCGTCCTGCTCCAGCTTCCCCGTCCTCCTCTATGCTTCCCCCATCCACCGTTCTCCCCCCGTCCTGCTCGTGCTCCTTGTCCTCTCCTCCATCATACTCACCCCTCCCCGTGCCATCGCTGAGCGTCCCTGCAATCCTGCGTTCTCCCAGTCTTCTTGCAGCTCTCCAGCGCTGAGCGGTGACGTAATACCACTCATTAAGGCCATGAATATGGAGGCCACGCCCATGGGAGTGGCGTCGCGTCCATATTACATGACCTTAATGAGCGAGTATTACATCACCGCTCAGTGCTGGAGAGCTGCAAGAAGACTGGGAGAACGCAGGATTGCAGGGACGCTCAGCGATGGCACGGGAGGGGTGAGTATGATCACAGCCACCGGCTCCTGCCGCGGCATCCCCCCCGCTGGTTTCTGCCCTATGACTCGTGTATAAGCCGAGGGGGCATTTTCAGAACGAAAAAAGGGGTTGAAAATCTCGGCTTATACACGAGTATATACGGTAATTTGTTTTCTGTTTTGTTACCCCTGCTACAACTTCTGTTAGGAGGTGTCCACCTTTTCTCCCAGTTCCTAGATCTTGTAGGGATTCCTCCCTCGCATCTATAGGTCTTCGTTCAAACTAGCTGAGGACTTTAGCGGGTCTGGTCGCAGGATCAGTTACCCCGTTACATCGTAGGGATCCAGCTTAGTTCTATTGTAGGGACAGAATTCCCATCTTTCCTTAGTGCTTGTAGCAGATCATAACACTCTCTATATACTGCATGAGCCCCACACAGCCTCCCTATATATACTGCATGAACCCCACACAGCCTCCCTATATACACTGCATGAACCCCACACAGCCTCCCTATACACACTGCATGAACCCTGTTGTGAATGGGTTTGAGATGAGTTCTGAGCAGAGGCTTCCTCTGGTGGTTACAAGCGGTGCTGGTCTGTCCAGTGAAGATTGTGAGGACTGGGAATCAGGTGTTACTGACTGGACTTATATAAGGGAGTCACCTTCCCATCAGGGTTGCCGGTGATCAATTGTTCTGGTCTGAATCCTTCATTCCCGTTTCCTTGTAGCCTGCTGTGTCGTGTCTGCATCTCCTGCTAACGATAAGACATTTTCTTCTTTTTGTTTTTGTGCTATATTTTTGCATTTTTGTCCTGCACTTCTGTGGGGGCCTTCAGGGTCCCCTCCGGGGGCTTTTGCCCTCTCAGTTTAGTTCAGCCACTTATGTATGTACTTTTGCTTTTTCCAGTTTTTTCAGTGGCTGCTGTTTTGATTTTGTTACACCAGAGAACTAATTTAGGTGGTAGAGGTCGTGTGATCTCAGGTGTTTTTGAAATTAGTGGTGTTGGTGCTTTTCAGGGTTTTCTGGGATTGCAGTAAGTACCCTTCCTGTCCTTTTCTATTTAGTTAGTTTGGGCCCCAGCGTTTGCTCATACTATTTTCTTTCTGTGTCAGTATTTCATCTTGTCTAACCGCCATTACATGTTTGGGGGCTTTCTATTGTCTTTGGGGTTCTGCTCCGGGGCAGATAGCTTTCCTATATCTATCTTTAGGTGTAGTTAGTTTCTCAGGCTGTGACGAGGCGTCTAGGACCAACGTAGGAACGCTCCACGGCTGCCTCTAGTTGTGGTGGTTAGTCAGGGTACTGCAATCTCATAGTTTCCAACTGCTCTGGTGTATTGCCTTTTTTTACCTGCACTCCTCAGCTACCAAATCATAACAGTATCACTGGCCAAAACTGAAAATTGTGTGGTACTCACAGAAGGGAAAAATATTATGAAAGAAAAAAAAAAAAAAAGGTTGTCAGAGTTGTCAGAGATATTTTTCTGTGTGTTGCATTTTTTTTTTTTTCCCCTCTGTATCTCTGGGTGCTGGGGAGGATCTTTTCTCTCAATGGAGTTTGCACAGTTGTCTGGCCGTGTGGATCAGCTTGCCACTGAGGTTCAGAGTATTGCTACCTATCTTGCTAGGTTGCCTGTTGTGGAACCTAGGATTCCCATGCCAGATTTGTTTTTAGGGGATCGAGCTAAGTTTCAGAATTTCAAAAATAATTGTAAATTGTTTTTTGCCTTAAAATCTAAGTCCTCAGGGAACGCAGCGCAGCAGGTTCAAATTATCATCTTTCTCCTGCGCGGCGATCCTCAGGAGTGGGCTTTTTCCCTGACACCTGGGGATCCTGTTTTGAGTGATGTTGATGCATTTTTTCAGGCTTTGGGGTTATTGTACGATGAGCCTAATGTCACTGATCAAGCTGAAAAAGCCTTGTTGGCATTAAATCAGGGGCTTGATGACGCTGAGTTATACTGTCAGAGATTCCGTAGGTGGGCAGTCCTGACCAAATGGAATGACGACGCTTTGGCAGCCCTTTTCCGGAAGGGTCTGTCAGATAATGTAAAGGATGTTATGGTGGGATTCCCTGTCCCCTCTGGTCTCAATGATTCTATGTCATTAGCGATTCAAATTGACAGACGTTTGCGTGAGCGGAGAAGTATGCGTGAGATAGTGTTGCCTTGTGAACCAGCTTCTGAACCCATGCAGTGTGATAGAGTGGTGTCTGGGGCACAGCGTCATGAGTTTCGAAAGTGCAATGGGTTATGTTTCTACTGTGGTGATGCCTCTCATGCTATTTCAGTCTGCCCTAAGCGGGGAAGACGTTTTGCACGCTCAGTTGTCTTGGGTAGTGTTCAGACTAAGTTTTTATTAACTGTCACTCTGATATGCTCTCTGTCCTCATTTTCTGCTCAGGCTTTCGTTGATTCTGGAGCAGCTATTAACCTGATGGATTATGATTTTGCTAGACGTTGTGGGTTTCCCTTGATACCCCTACAGAAGTCTATTCCCCTACTGGGATCGATTCTACCCCTTTGGCTGAGAATAAACCCCAGTTTTCTACTCAGGTGATAATGAGGGTTGAACCTGATCACCAGGAGTGCTGCAAATTTTTGGTTCTGTATAATCTGCATGACATTATTGTGCTGGGTTTCCCTTGGTTACAGTCTCATAATCCTGTTTTGGATTGGAAATCTGTGTCTGTAACCAGTTGGGGCTGCCAATGTGCTAATACCAACACTCCTGTTTTTTCTGCCTCCCCCCAGGCTCAGGATGTTCCTGACTTTTTGATTGATTTTTCTGATGTGTTTAGCGAAAGTAAATCTGCATCCTTGCCTCCCCATAGGAGCTATGACTGCGCTATTGAATAAGTGCCGGGTAGTAAATTCCCTAAGGGTCGCCTTTTTAACTTGTCTGTACCTGAACATGACGCTATGCGGTCTTATATCAAGGAATCATTGGAGAAGGGTCATATCAGACCATCCTCTTCACCCTTAGGTGCCGGTTTTTTCTTTGTGGCCAAAAAGGATGGTTCATTGAGGCCGTGTATTGATTATCGTCTCTTGAACAATATTACTGTGAAATATCAATACCCGTTACCCTTGATTTCTGACCTGTTTTCCAGGGTGAAAAACGCTACTTGGTTTACCAAGCTTGACCTCAGGGGGGCGTATAACCTTATTCGCATTAAGCACGGGGATGAATGGAAGACGGCATTTAATACCCCTGAGGGGCATTTTGAGTACCTTGTGATGCCCTTTGGGCTCACTAATGCTCCTTCCGTCTTCCAGTCCTTCATGAATGACATTTTCAGGGATTTTGTGGACAAATTTCTGATTGTTTATTTGGATGATATCTTGATTTTTTCTAATGACTGGGACTCTCATGTGAAACATGTTCGAACTGTATTCCAGATTTTGAGAGAGAATGCTCTGTATGTGAATGGATCAAAGTGTCTTTTTGGCGTACAGAGGATCTCATTTCTGGGATTCATTTTGTCCCCATCTGTTATTGAAATGGACCCGGTCAAGGTTCAGGCCATCTGTGATTGGGTCCAACCTACTTCATTAACCCCTTCATGACCCAGCCTATTTTGACCTAAATGACCAGGCCATTTTTTGCAATTCTGACCAGTGTCCCTTTATGAGGTAATAACTCAGAACGCTTCAACGGATCCTAGCGATTCTGAGATTGTTTTTTCGTGACATATTGGGCTTCATGTTAGTGGTAAATTTAGGTCGATAATTTTTGCGTTTATTTGTGAAAAAAATGGAACTTTGGCCAAAATTTTGAAAATTTCGCAATTTTCAAATTTTGAATTTTTATTCTGTTAAACCAGAGAGTTATGTGACACAAAATAGTTAATAAATAACATTTTCCACATGTCTACTTTACATCAGCACAATTTTGGGAACAACATTTTTTTTTGTTAGGAAGTTATAAGGGTTAAAAGATGACCAGCGATTTCTCATTTTTACAGCAAAATTTACAAAACCATTTTTTTTAGGGACCACCTCACATTTGAAGTCACTTTGAGGGGTCTATATGGCAGAAAGTACCCAAAAGTGACACCATTATAAAAACTGCACCCTCAAGCTACTCAAAACTACATTCAAGAAGATTATTAACCCTTCAGGTGCTTCACAGGAACTAAAGCAACGTGGAAGGAAAAAATGGACATTTTAATTTTTCCAACAAAATTTTTCTTTTAGCATCAATTTTTTCATTTTTGCATGGGCAACAGGATAAAATGGATCCTAAAATTTATTGGGCAATTTCTCCTGAGTACACAGATACCTCATATGTGGTCATTAACCACTCTTTGGGCGCACGGCAGGGCTCAGAAGGGAAAGAGCGCCATTTGACTTTTTGAATGGAAAATATGCTGGAATATTTAGCGGTTGCCATGTCGCATTTGGAGAGTCCCTGTGTGCCTAAACATTGGAGCTCCCCCACAAGTGACCCCATTTTGGAAACTAGACCCCCAAGGAACTTATCTAGATGCAGAGTGAGCACTTTGAACCCCAGGTGCTTCACAAATTGATCCGTAAAAAAAAGAAAGTACTTTTTTTTCACAAAAATTTTCTTTTAGCCTCAGTTTTTTCATTTTCACATGGGCAACAGGATAAAATGGATCCTAAAATTTGTTGGGCAATTTCTCCTGAGTACACCGATACCTCATATGTGGTCATAAACCACTGTTTGGGCGCACGGCAGGGCTCAGAAGGGAAGGAGCGCCATTTGACTTTTTGAATGGAAAATATGCTGGAATATTTAGCGGATGCCATGTCGCATTTGGAGAGTCCCTGTGTGCCTAAACATTGGAGCTCCCCCACAAATGACCCCATTTTGGAAACCAGACCCCCAAGGAACTTATCTAGATGCAGAGTGAGCACTTTGAACCCCAAGTGCTTCACAAATTGATCCGTAAAAAAAAGAAAGTACTTTTTTTTTCACAAAAATTTTCTTTTAGCCTCAGTTTTTTCATTTTCACATGGGCAACAGTATAAATTGGATCCTAAAATTTGTTGGGCAATTTCTCCTGAGTACACAGATACCTCATATGTGGTCATAAACCACTGTTTGGGCGCACGGCAGGGCTCAGAAGGGAAGGAGCGCCATTTGACTCTTTGAATGGAAAATATGCTGGAATATTTAGCGGATGCCATGTCGCATTTGGAGAGTCCCTGTGTGCCTAAACATTGGAGTCCCCCACAAATAACCCCATTTTGGAAACTAGACCCCCCAAGGAACTTATCTAGATGCAGAGTGAGCACTTTGAACCCCAAGTTCTTCATAAATTGATCCGTAAAAAAAGAAAATACTTTTTTTTTCACAAAAATTTTCTTTTAGCCTCAGTTTTTTCATTTTCACATGGGCAACAGTATAAATTGGATCCTAAAATTTGTTGGGCAATTTCTCCTGAGTACACAGATACCTCATATGTGGTCATAAACCACTGTTTGGGCGCACGGCAGGGCTCAGAAGGGAAGGAGCGCCATTTGACTTTTTGAATGGAAAATTAGCTCCAGTCGTTAGCGGACACCATGTCATGTTTGGAGAGCCCCTGTATGCCTAAACTTTGGAGCTCCCCCAAATGACCCATTTTGGAAACTAGACCCCCTAAGAAACTTATGCAGATGCACAGTGAGCACTTTGAACCCCAGGTGCTTCACAAAAGTTTATAACGCAGAGCCGTGAAAATAAAAAAATCATTTTTTTTTCTCAAAAAATGATTATTTAGCCCCATATTTTTTATTTTCACAATGGTTACAGGAGAAATTGGACCCCAAAAGTTGTTGTCTAATTTGTCCTAAGTATGCTAGTACCTCACATGTGGGGGAGAACCACTGTTTGGGCACACGTCAGGGCTTGGAAGGGATGTAGTGACGCTTTGAAATGCCGACTTGATGGAATGGTCTGCGGGCGGGCAGAGCCCCTGATGTGCCTAAACAGTAGAAACCCCCCACAAGTGACCACATTTTGTAAACTAGACCCCTCAAGTAACTTAACTAGATGTGTGGTGAGCACCTTGAACCCCACGTGCTTCACAGAAGTTTGTAATGCAGAGCCGTGAAAATAAAAAATCATTTTTTTCCTCAAAAACTGATTTTTTTAACCCGCAATTTTTTATTTTCACAAGGGTAACAGGAGAAATTGGACCACAAAAGTTGTTGTACAGTTTGTCCTGAGTACACTGGTACCCCATATGTGGGGGGGAACCACTGTTTTGGCGCATGGGAGAGCACAGAAGGGAAGGAGCGCCATTTTGGAATGCAGACTTGATGGAATGTTCTGTGGGCGTCATGTTGCATTTGCAGAGCCCCTGATGTGCCTAAACAGTAGAAACCCCCCACAAGTGACCCCATTTTGGAAACTAGACCCCCAAGGAGCTTATCTAGATGTGTAGTGAGCACTTTGAACCCCCAAGGGCTACACAGAAGTTTATAACGTCGGGCCATGAAAATAAAAAAATCATATTTTTTTCCACAAACATGATCTTTTAGTCCCCAATTTTTTTATTTTCCCAAGGGTAACAGGAGAAATTAGACCTCAAAAGTTGTTGTCCAATTTGTCCTGAGTACGCTGATATCCCATATGTGGGAGAAAACTACTGTATGGGCACACTTCGGGGCTCGGAAGGGAAGTAGTGACGTTTTGAAATGCCGACTTGATGGAATGGTATGCGGGCGTCATGTTACGTTTGCAGAGTCCCTGATGTGCCTAAACAGTATAAACTCCCCACAAGTGACCCCATTTTGGAAACTAGACCCCGCAAGGAACTTATCTAGATGTGTGGTGAGCACTTTGAACCCCCAAGTTCTTCACAGAAGTTTATAACGCAGAGCCGTGAAAATAAAAAATCATTTTTTTTTCCACAAAAATAACTTTTTTAGTCCCCAATTTTTTTTTCCCAACAGTAACAGGAGAAATTAGACCCCCAAAGTTGTTGTGCAATTTTTCCCGAGTACGCTGATACCCCATATGTGGGGGTAAACCACTGTTTGGGCACACGTCGGGGCTTGGAATAAAGGGAGCACTGTTTGACTTTTT
>JARQOD010000002.1:122878781-122937443 GCA_033576555.1 Oophaga sylvatica | reverse complement strand
CAGTTAAAGGTTTAACAATAACCGAGAAATTACCAATAAATTTACGATAAAAATTGGCAAAACCCAAAAATCTTTGAAGAGCCTTTAATGAAGTAGGTTGGACCCAATCACAGATGGCCTGAACCTTGACCGGGTCCATTTCAATAACAGATGGGGACAAAATGAATCCCAAAAATGAGATCCTCTGTACGCCAAAAATACACTTTGATCCCTTCACATACAGAGCATTCTCTCTCAAAATCTGGAATACAGTTCGAACATGTTTCACATGAGAGTCCCAGTCATTGGAAAAAATCAAGATATCATCCAAATAAACAATCAGAAATTTATCCACAAAATCCCTGAAAATGTCATTCATGAAGGACTGGAAGACAGAAGGAGCATTAGTGAGCCCAAAGGGCATCACAAGGTACTCAAAATGCCCCTCAGGGGTATTAAATGCCGTCTTCCATTCATCCCCGTGCTTAATGCGAATAAGGTTATATGCCCCCCTGAGGTCAAGCTTTGTAAACCAAGTAGCATTTTTCACCCTGGAAAACAGGTCAGAAATCAAGGGTAACGGATATTGATATTTCACAGTAATATTGTTCAAAAGACGATAATCAATACACGGCCTTAATGAACCATCCTTTTTGGCCACAAAGAAAAAACCGGCACCTAAGGGTGAAGAGGATGGTCTGATATGACCCTTCTCCAATGACTCCTTTATATAAGACCGCATAGCGTCATGTTCAGGTACAGACAAGTTAAAAAGGCGACCTTTAGGGAATTTACTACCAGGCACTAATTCAATAGCGCAGTCATAGCTCCTATGGGGAGGCAAGGATGCAGATTTACTTTCGCTAAACACATCAGAAAAATCAATCAAAAAGTCAGGAACATCCTGAGCCTGGGGAGAGGCAGAAAAAACAGGAGTGTTGGTATTAACACATTGGCAGCCCCAACTGGTTACAGACACAGTTTTCCAATCCAAAACAGGATTATGAGACTGCAACCAAGGGAAACCCAGTACGATAATATCATGCAGATTATACAGAACCAAAAATTTGCAGCACTCCTGATGATCAGGTTCAACCCTCATTATCACCTGAGTAGAGAACTGAGGTTTATTCTCAGCCAAAGGGGTAGAATCGATCCCAGTAGGGGAATAGACTTCTGTAGGGGTATCAAGGGAAACCCACAACGTTTAGCAAAATCATAATCCATCAGGTTAATAGCTGCTCCAGAATCAACGAAAGCCTGAGCAGAAAATGAGGACAGAGAGCATATCAGAGTGACAGTTAATAAAAACTTAGTCTGAACACTACCCAAGACAACTGAGCGTGCAAAACGTCTTCCCCGCTTAGGGCAGACTGAAATAGCATGAGAGGCATTACCACAGTAGAAACATAACCCATTGCGCTTTCGAAACTCATGACGCTGTGCCCCAGACACCACTCTATCACACTGCATGGATTCAGAAGCAGGTTCACAAGGCAACACTATTCCACGCATACTTCTCCGCTCACGCAAACGTCTGTCAATTTGAATCGCTAATGACATAGAATCATTGAGACCAGAGGGGACAGGGAATCCCACCATAACATCCTTTACATTATCTGACAGACCCTTCCGAAAAAGGGCCGCCAAAGTGTCGTCATTCCACTTCGTCAGGACTGCCCACCTACGGAATCTCTGACAGTATAACTCAGCGTCATCAAGCCCCTGATTTAATGCCAACAAGGCTTTTTCAGCTTGATCAGTGACATTAGGCTCATCGTACAATAACCCCAAAGCCTGAAAAAATGCATCAACATCACTCAAAACAGGATCCCCAGGTATCAGGGAAAAAGCCCAATCCTGAGGATCGCCGCGCAGGAGAGAGATGACAATTTGAACCTGCTGCGCTGCGTTCCCTGAGGACTTAGATTTTAAGGCAAAAAACAATTTACAATTATTTTTGAAATTCTGAAACTTAGCTCGATCCCCCAAAAACAAATCTGGCATGGGAATCCTAGGTTCCACAACAGGCAACCTAGCAAGATATGCAGCAATACTCTGAACCTCAGTGGCAAGCTGATCCACACGGCCAGACAACTGTGAAAACTCCATTGAGAGAAAAAATCCTCCCCAGCACCCAGAGATACAGAGGGAAAAAAAAAAAAATGCAACAAACAGAAAAATATCTCTGACAACTCTGACAACCGTTTTTTCTTTCACAATATTTTTCCCTTCTGTGAGTACCATACAACTTTAAATTTTAGGCCGGTGATACTGTTATGTTTCGGTAACTGAGGAGTGCAGGTAAAAAAGGCAATACACCAGAGCAGTTGGAATCTATGAGATTGCAGTACCCTGACTAACCACCACAACTAGAGGCAGCCGTGGAGCGTTCCTACGTTGGTCCTAGACGCCTCGTCACAGCCTGAGAAACTAACTACACCTAAAGATAGAAATAGGAAAGCTATCTGCCCCGGAGCAGATCCCCAAAGAACATAGAAAGCCCCCAAACATGTAATGGCTGTTAGACAAGAAGAAATACTGACACAGACAGAAAATAGTATGAGCAAACGTTGGGGCCCAAACTAACTAAATAGAAAAGGATAGGAAGCGTACTTACTGCAATCCCAAAAAACCCTGCAAAGCACCAACTCTACTAATTTCAAGAACACCTGAGATCACACGACCTCTACCACCTAAATTAGTTCTCTGGTGTAACAAAATCAAAACAGCAGCCACTGAAGAAACTGGAAAAAGCAAAAGTACAAACATCAGTGGCTGAACTAAAGTGAGAGGGCAAAAGCCCCCGGAGGAGACCCTGAAGGCCCCCACAGAAGTGCTGGACAAAATGCAAAAATAAAGCACAAAAACAAAAAGAAGAAAATGTCTTATCTGTTAGCAGGAGATGCAGACACGACACAGCAGGCTACAAGGCAAACAGGAATCATGGAGTGAGACCAGAACAATTGATCACCGGCAACCCTGATGGGAAGGCGACTCCCTTATATAAGACCAGTCAGTAACACCTGATTCCCACTCCTCACAATCTTCACTGGACAGTCCAGTACCGCTTGTAACCACCAGAGGGTGCCTCTGCTCAGAACTCATTTCAAGTCCATTCACAACAGAAAACAAAACCACAGAAACAAGCAGAAAATAACTTATCTGAAAGTTACAGGAGACAGCAGAAAGCAATCTGACTTTCAAACTAGACCAGGAAGAGACAACTAATCACCGGCGAGGATCATGGGAAGGTTACTCCCTTAAATATCCCCAGTCATCACTCCCAGATTGCCAATCGTCCGCAGCTGAATCCTCAGCTGAAGGGCCTCTGTCAGTCAAGGCAGCTTCATTACTATCAGCAGCCACCAGAGGGAGCCCCAACTTAGAATCCAGCACGTTCACAACACAGTAGTGTATTATAGTTGTAACATTAAGAAAGTGCTGGAGAGTGATTCAGGAGAAGACAGAACAGGCCAGAGGGCCACACAGTATGGAAAGGCACAAAACGCTAGGGAAAAGCAGAATGCGGGCAACTGCCCCCTTTTACGATGGTATCCCTTAGAGAATCCAGGGCCTATGGCTCGAATCAAGACAGAGTAAGTTTTTTCATCTCCCAGTGAAGGGGAGCTGGAGTGGGAGCCGGAATGGGAAAGTGGGCGCAGGAATATGGGGACCCCAGAGCCAGGACTAGCATCTCAGACGCTAGAGGAGTCAGCATTGAGAAGGAAAGCTCAGGCTGAATATGGGACTAGAGAGCCAGGAAGAGCATCTCATAGGCTAGAGGAGCCAGCATTGAGAGGGAAAGCTCAGGCTGAAAACATGAACTTGTGCTGTGCTGAAACTGCCATGGATTGTTTGTTATCAAGTAAAGTTACACTGTTAAAGCGGAATATGGTGTCTGTTCCTGAGTGTCTGATATCATCCGGAGACACAACTATGGGATCAGCAGGATCTTCAAACGCAAACGTGAGTTTTGTGCAATACTCCAACACCACACATCAGATGCGACATTATATTTTCTTTGTGGGGTGCCAGGGTGTGGGCACACAAAAGCCCCTTGCCATTACTACCACCCTGGCCACGTCACAGCGGCATGCCACTGGCTGGGGGCCACTGGAGGAGCGGGGGCCCTAGGCGGCTACTTGGTCTGCCTGCCCCTAATGCTGGCCCTGCCTAACAGACAACGTCACATGTCAGAATCTGCCTTGATCTGTGTAAGGGCCCATAGAATCACCGACCGTTAATTGGTCAACTACATGCTCCATAACATGTATTCTTAAACAGGCTGACCGCACTTCCATGTGCAACAAAAGATTGCTAATTGTGGGCATAGAACATCATGTCCTGCTTACACAGGATGTTGTGCTTTTTTCCAAGCAGAAGCGAGCTTATCTTTCTTATTTTGAAAACCTTTATGCTACATTCCCACAATGAGCATTGAGTTTTTGATTCTGCTGATTTTCAGGTTGGAGGTGTTAGAGTATGTGCACACGTTGCAGATTTGCCTGAGGAATTTTCTGCACAGAATCCGCACTTCCTTGCAGAAAACGCAGGTGCTTTTTTGATGCATTTTTTAAGCTTTTTTTGATGCGGATTTGATGCACTTTTAATGCAGATTTTTATGCGTTTTTTCATACGGATTTTCTATGTGTTTTTGTAAGCTAAATGTTCTGTATGTTATATGTTGTATGTTCTTTTTGTTTTTTGTTTTTTTACATTGAACACATTAGCCGGATGATGGGACTACTACTGTCCCATCATTGGCTAATGTGTCACTCACTGTCACTGTAGCAGGCATAGCCAGATGGGACTTGTAGTCCCATCGGACCATGCCTGCATACACACACAGCCCCGGCAATCCCCGCACAGCCCCGGCAACCCCCGCAGACCCCCTGGACAGCCACGCACAGCCTCAGCAACCCTTGCAGACCCCCCTCACAACCTAGGCAACCCTCGCTCAGCCCCGGCAACCCCCGCAGACCCCCCCAGACAGCCAAGACAACCCCCACACAGCCCCGACAACCCCCGCACATCCCCGGCAGACCCCCCAGACAGCCCCAACATCCCCCACACAGCCCCGGCAACCCCCGCAGACCCCCCCCACACACATGCACACACACATAGCCTCGCACACTATACACGCACACAGTCAATGCCCACGCTCCGCCCACACACTTCCCTCCTCCTGATCTGCAGCGTTTCATCCGCAGCAAAACTGCAGATCTTTTTACACCTGCGGTTTTGCTGCGGAAGTGCCCGACTCAATGCAAGTCAATGGGTGCAGAAATGCTGCAGTTCCGCAAAAAGAATTGACATGCTGCGGAAAATGAAACGCTGCGATTCTGCGTGTTTTTTTCATGCATGTGCACAGCGTTTCTGTATTTCCCACTGATTAACATTGTGTGCACAATGCACTGCGGCTTTGAAGCAATTCGGCGAGTCCAAAAACGCTGCGGAAACGCATCAAAATCCGCAACGTGTGCACATACCTTAAGGGCCTGTGCACACATTGCGGATTTGCCTGCGGATTTTTCCGCGCCGAAACCGCACCTCTTGGCAGAAAATGCAGGTTTTGACGCAGTTTTGACGCGGTTTTTGGCGCGGTTTTGACGCGGTTTTTCATGCTTTTTCTCATGCAGTTTTGTATGCGGTTTTGACAGCTAAATAAAGATATGTTGTTTAAAGGGAATCTGTCACCCTAAATTGGCGGGATATTTAAATGATGGCAGTAAGGTCAGATGGGCGGTGTTTTGGGTACTTGCCTTAACATGTTGTTCTCCGCTGTCTCCATTATTTCTGGGAATTATAGTCGTTGCCCTCCATATAACGCGCCTGCGCATTGCAATCTGCGGGCAAAGCATACTACGCGTGCGCAATTCAAGATTGCAATGCGCAGGCGCGTTATATGGAGGGCAACGACTACAATTCCCAGAAATAATGGAGACAGCGGCAAACGACATGTTAAGGCAAGTACCCAAAACACCGCCCATCTGACCTGACTGCCATCATTTAAATATCCCGCCAATTTAGGGTGACAGATTCCCTTTAACAAAAAAAAAAAGATTTGTGATGTCATTTCTTGTCCAACCTCCTCTTTTACATTTGTCCAACCCACACTCCATTACACACACACAGATAGAGATAGGCCGGCGTCACACTTGCGAGTGTGATGCGAGTAAGTCGCACGACTTTCTCGCATCAACACCCGGCACGGCCGCCCGCTCTCAGACCCGAGTGTGCGGGTGCATGTATTGCTATGCAGCCGAACACTCGGTTCTGAGAGAGGGCGGCCGTGCCGGGTGTTGACGCACACACAGCCCTGCACATACACCGATCACGCACACAGGCCCGCACACCGATCACGCAGACACCAGCACACAATTACCGCCCCACACACACAGCGCCGCACACTATACACACCCACGCATCGCCCACACACTTCCCTCCTCCCGAACTGCAGCGGTTTCAGCCGCAGCAAACCCGCAGATCTTTTTTAGATCTGCGGTTTTGCTGCGGAAGTGCCCGACTCAATGCAAGTCAATGGGCGCCGAACCGCTGCAGTTCCGCACAAAGAATTGACATGCTGCGGAAAATAAAGTGCGGCGAAACCGCGCGTTTTTTTCCGCAGCATGTGCACAGCAGACATGCGGTTCCCATTGGAATACATTGCATGTGCACTGTGCTGCGGGTTTGATGCGTTTCCGCACATTGAAAAACGCAGCGGAAACGCATCTAAAAACGCAACGTGTGCACAGGGCCTAAGGGGGCACTGGCAGTTTTATTAAGGTAATACTGCGGAACTAATTGTAGATGCCAGTACTGCCAGCACTACCTTAACCCCTTTACCACCAGGGTTCTTCAGATTTTGAATTTCCGTTTTTTGCTCCCCTCCTTCCCAGAGCCATAACATTTTTATTTTTAGGTCAATATGGCCATGTGAGGGCTTGTTTTTTGCAGGAGAAGTTGTGCTTTTGAACAACACCATTGGTTTTAACAAATCATGGACTGGAAAACGGGAAAAAACTTCCAAGTGCGGTGAAATTGCAAAAAAAACAATTATACAGCTGCTTTTTTGCCATGTTCTCTAAATGCTAGAACTGACCTGCCATTATGAAAGGGGTTAATCATGGACAGCACATTGATGGCACACTGATACCATCCATGTGCTGCTTGTGAATTTTAGTAGACATGTACTGGTACTTTTCATCCTTGATGCATGTAAAAAACAGATATGTCTCCGTAATTTTTCCACAGATACACGGTCCACAAAAAACATGAACATGTGAACAGCTCCATCTATAATATAATGCTGGGAGCGTCACTCTGTCTGAAGCCTTTATAGACTGCGCAAGCGCGACGCGCCTGCGCAGTCTGGACAGAGTAACGCTCCCGGCGATGAGGGTGGCCCAGGAGATCGCGGTATGCGTAAGCACTGAACGCATACCGCGATCTTTGCCACAACCCCCTACTGATCCCACCGATCCCGTGTTGCCGGCGCCGCGGGTCTTGCTGGGATGTCAGGACCGGAGAGGGCGGGTTGTGGCGCCGGAATCGGCTCATGCCCAGTTCGCGCTTTCCGGCGCCATATTGTGGAAGACAAACTGCAGTGTGTCTTCAAGAAAATGGCGCCGGAAAGCGAGGACTGCGCAGGCGTCGATTTCGCCGTCATCAGCGCATGCCCAGTACGCGCTTTCTGGCACCAGTTTGTGGAACACACATGCAGTGTCTTCAAGAAAATGGCGCTGGAATGCGCGTACTCCGGTGCCACACTCCTCCCCAGCATCTGGCAGAACGGGACAACGCTGGAGCAAGGGGAAGAAAGGTGAGTATAAATTTTTTTTTTTTTTTTTTTTTTTTTTTTGTATGTGTGCAGTTTCATAGGGGTGAACGGGACCATACATATCATGATACGGGGGTGAGAGGTAGCATGCATATCCGGATTGGGGGTGAGAGATAGCATGCATATCAGGATTGGGGGTGAGGGGACCATGCATATCAGGATTGGGGGGTGAGGGGACCATGCATATTAGGATTGGGGGGTGAGGGGACCATGCATATCAGGATTGGGGGGTGAGGGGACCATGCATATTAGGATAGGGGGTGAGAGGACCATGCATATCAGAATAGGGGGCTGAGGGGGCCATGCATATCAGGATAGGGGGTTAGGGGTTCCATGCATATCAACATAGGGGGGTGAGGGACCATGCACATCAGGATTGGGGGGTGAGGGACCATGCATATCAGGATAGGGGGGTGAGGGGACCATGCATATCAGGATTGGGGGGTGAGAGGGCCATGCATATCGGGATAGGGGACTGAGGGGGCCATGCATATCAGGATAGGGGGGTGACGGGACCATGCATATCAGGATTGGGGGGTGAGAGGACCATGCATATCAGGATTGGGGGGTGAGGTGACCATGCATATCAGGATTGGGGGTTGAGGGGACCATACATATCAGGATAGGGGGTGAGGGGACCATGATATCAGGATTGGGAGGTGAGGGGACAATGCACATCAGGATTGGGGGGTGAGGGGACCATGCATATTAGGATAGGGGGGTGAGAGGACCATGCATATCAGGATAGGGGACTTAGGGCATCATGCATATCAGGATTGGGGTGTGAGGGGACCATGCATATCAGGATGGGGGGTGAGAGGACCATGCATATCAGGATAGGGGACTTAGGGCATCATGCATATCAGGATATGGGGGTGAGGGGACCATGCATATCAGGATGGGGGGTGAGAGGACCATGCATATCAGGATTGGGGGGGTGAGGTGACCATGCATATCAGGATTGGGGGGGTGAGGGGACAATGCATATCAGGATAGGGGGAGGAGTGGGCCATGCATTTCAGGATTGGGGGGTGAGAGGACCATGCATTCCAGGATTGGGGGGTGAGGAGACCATGCATTCCAAGATTGGGGGTGAGGGGACCATGCACACCAGGAATGGGTGGTGAGGGGACCATGCCTTCCAGGATTGGGGGGGTGAGAGAACCCTGCATTCCAGGATAGGGGGTGAGAGGAACCATGCATACCAGGTTTTGGGGTGAGGGGACCATCCATTCCAGGATTGGGGGGTGAGAGGACCATGCATTTTAGGATAGGGGGGTGACAGAACCATGCATACCTGGATTGGGGGGTTAGGGGATCATGCATACCAGGATGGGGGGTGAGAGGACCATGCATACCAGGATTGGGGGGTGAGGGGACCATACATATCAGGATAGGGGTGTGAGGGGACCATGCACATCAGGATAGGGGGGTGAGGGTACCATGCATACCAGGATGGGGGGTGAGAGGACCATGCATACCAGGATTGGGGAATTGAGGGGACCATGCATTCCAGGATGGGTGAGAGAACCATGCATACCAGGATTGGGGGGTGAGGGGACCATGCATATCAGGATAGGGGTGAGGGGACCATGCATATCAGGATTGGGGGGTGAGGGGACCATGCATATTAGGATAGGGGGTGAGAGGACCATGCATATCAGAATAGGGGGCTGAGGGGGCCATGCATATCAGGATAGGGGGGTTAGGGGTTCCATGCATATCAACATAGGGGGGTGAGGGGACCATGCATATCAGGATTGAGGGGTGAGGGGACCATGCATATCAGGATAGGGGGGTGAGGGGACCATGCATATCAGGATTGGGGGTGAGAGGGCCATGCATATCAGGATAGGGGACTGAGGGCACCATGCATATCAGGATAGGGGGTGAGGGGTTCCATGCATATCAGGATAGGGGGGTGACGGGACCATGCATATCAGGATTGGGGGTGAGAGGACCATGCATATCAGGATTGGGGGGTGAGGTGACCATGCATATCAGGATTGGGGGTTGAGGGGACCATACATATCAGGATTGGGAGGTGAGGGACAATGCACATCAGGATTGGGGGGTGAGGGGACCATGCATATTAGAATAGGGGGGTGAGAGGACCATGCATATCAGGATAGGGGACTTAGGGCACCATGCATATCAGGATTGGGGTGTGAGGGGACCATGCATATCAGGATATGGGGGTGAGGGGACCATGCATATCAGGATGGGGGGTGAGAGGACCATGCATATCAGGATTGGGGGGTGAGGTGACCATGCATATCAGGATTGGGGGGTGAGGGGACAATGCATATCAGGATAGGGAGGTGAGGGGACCATGCATATCAGGATAGGGGGTGAGGAGACCATGCATTCCAAGATTGGGGTGAGGGGACCATGCACACCAGGATTGGGTGGTGAGGGGACCCTGCATTCCAGGATAGGGGGGTGAGGGAACCATGCATACCAGGTTTCGGGGTGAGGGGACCATCCATTCCAGGATTGGGGGGTGAGAGGACCATGCATTCTAGGATAGGGGGGTGACGGAACCATGCATGCCTGGATTGGGGGGTTAGGGGATCATGCATACCAGGATGGGGGTGAGAGGACCATGCATACCAGGATTGGGGGGTGAGGGGACCATACATATCAGGATAGGGGTGTGAGGGGACCATGCACATCAGGATAGGGGGGTGAGGGGACCATGCATACCAGGATGGGGGGTGAGAGGACCATGCATACCAGGATTGGGGAGGTGAGGGGACCATGCATTCCAGAATGGGTGAGAGAACCATGCATACCAGGATTGGGGGGTGAGGGGACCATGCATATCAGGATAGGGGGTGAGAGGACCATGCACATCAGGATAGGGGGGTGAGGGGACCATGCATACCAGGATGGGGGTGAGAGGACCATGCATACCAGGATTGGGGGGTAAGGGGACCATGCATACCAGGATTGGGGGATGAGGGGTACCATGCATACTAGGATAGGGGTGAAGGGTACCATGCATACCAGGATTGGGGATGAAGGAACCATGCATACCAGAATTGGGGGGTGAGGGAATCCCATACATCCTATGATAGGGATGAGGGTGGAACATGTATACCAGGATTGGGGGTGAGGGGACCATGCATACCAGGATTGGAGGGTGAGGACACCATGCATACCAGGATTGAGGGGTGAGGGCACCATGCATATCGGGATTGGGGGTGAGGGCACCATGCATACCAGGATTGGAGGGTGAGGACACCATGCATACCAGGATTGGGGTGTGAGGGCACCATGTATATCAGGATTGGGGGGTGAGGGCATCATTCATACCGGGATTGGGTGGTGAGGGGACCATGCATTCCAGGATTGGGTGGAGGGGACATGCATACCATGATTGGGGGTGAGGGGACCATACATACCACGATGTGGATGAGCAGGTACCATGCATACCAGGATAAGGATGAGAGGATACCTTGCATACCAGGATTGGGGGTGAGGGGACCATGCATACCAGGATTGGAGGGTGAGGACACCATGCATACCAGGATTGGGGGGTGAGGGCACCATGCATATCAGGATTGGGGGGTGAGGGCATCATACATACCGGGATTGGGTGGTGAGGGGACCATGCATTCCAGGATTGGGTGGAGGGGACATGCATACCATGATTGGGGTGAGGGGACCATACATACCACGATGTGGATGAGCAGGTACCATGCATACCAGGATAGGGATGAGAGGATACCTTGCATACCAGGATTGGGGGGTGAGGGGACCATGCATACCAGGGTGAGGTATTGGGTGCCATGCATACCAGGATTGGGTGGGGTGAGGGGACCATGCATACCAGGATAGGAGGGCAGCACATACCAGGATGGGAGACCATATACCAATAAAAATGCTTGCCACCTGGGCGTAGAACAGGTTCATCACTATAAGTCAAAAGATATGCTTGAAGTATAGCCATGAAAAATCAGTAAATTTTATTGAGACACACAATATAAAAACAATATAAAATGAAGTACCAGGACATACCTACCCCTTGGAGAAAGCTAACGCGAAACGCACGTCGGGGAGCTGCACTACTGCTGTCAGGTCATATGTCCTTTCTTTATTTACATTATTTTGCACTGTTTTGCACTTTATGTGGATACCATTTGCTGCTAAAGTATTTACTCATAGCCAGTGGATAACTGTGTACACTTGTACCATATTGTGACTTCACTTTTTCTGCTGGTCACATGGCAATTTGGTAATGAGTTATCACCAGAATTATACATATGTCTGGAGGTATTTGCCATTAAATAGTCTTATACTATCTGTACTGCAGATTGGAGTATACTCCATCTTCATCTTTGGATAATTTTATCCTGCATGTACTTCTGTTTAGGGTGCAAACTTTTGTACATATTGACAGACTATATCAATTAATTGGATTTATAGGCCAGTGTGGCATTCTTTTGGAATGTACTTCTTTTTATATTGTTTTTATATTGTGTGTCTCAATAAAATTTACTGATTTTTCATGCTATACTTCAAGCATCTCTTTTGACTTATATTTAATTTGTTGAAGTGGCATTTCTTTAGGCCAGATATAGGTTTCGGGTTCATCACTAGTAGATTATAATGGCAAAAACAAAAATACCTCTGGTCATGATGGGGATAACATTGCAAAAGATAGGGGAAGCTTTGTAATATATTCATTTATTGTTTCATTAGTGAGAATCACTAATGAATAGTGTTGAGCGATATTGCTCGATATCTAAAAATACCGTATCGAAATTGTATCGCCGATAGCACTAAATATCGTCGATATCCGATTTCGATAGCGGAAGTCCCATGTAAGTCTATGGGAACAAAATATCGAAATTAAAAAAAACCTTTATTTCCTTGTAAACACTAAATATACACACATAGAATACATATATATATATATAATATATATATATATATATATATACATGTCATTGTGACATATATATATACATATATGTATAGTTTATACACTTCTACATAGTAAAATATCCTCTGATTCAATTGCCGGGTAAAGCCGGCTTCAGTGAAAAGACAGAAGCACCCGACATGAAATGACACTTGGTGTACATAGGGTTAACCATGTCTTTTCATGTCGTTTGCTATCTGATTTGCACAAACAATTAAATCAGTCTATGTTTGCAAAATTTCACACCTGTAGGGTTAATTAAAGGTGTAAATTCGTTGTAAAAAAACAGACTTTTTTGCTACGAATTTACACCTTTAATTAACCCCTACAGGTGTGAAATTTTGCACACATAGACTGATTTAATTGTTTGTGCAAATCAGATAGCAAAGGACATGGTTAACCCTATGTACACCAAGTGTCATTACATGTCGGGTTCTGCATTTTCACAAAAGCCGGCAATTGAATTAGCGGCTATTATACTATGTAGAAGTGTATGAACTATAAATATAAATATATATATATATGTGTCACAAATTTAATGACATGTATATATATATATATGAGGTGTAAAATTGCTGAAAAAAAATGCGTGGGCTCCCGCCCTATTTTCGCAACCAGACAGACAAAGCCAGTGAGTGGGGGCAGATAATAATAGCCCAGAGAGGGACCATTATTTTTGGCCCCCCCCCGGCTACTAACATCTGCCCCCAGACACCCCAGAAAGGGCAAATCTCTAATTAGATTTGCCCTTTCTGGCACTTTGCCCGTCTATTCCCATTGCCCTGTAGCGGTGGCGAATGGGTTAATAAGGGGTTAAAATGACCTTGCAATTGAAAGGTCACTTTAAGCCAGGTTAATAATTGAGAGCTGTCAATCAGACAACTATCAATTATTAATCCTATTGTATGAAAGAAAAATCAAACACACACTTTAATAAAAAAGAAGTTTAATGAAATAATCACACAGTTTTTGACCATATTTTATTTTCCTGCTAAAACCATTTCCTGTAATAAAAATAAAATAATAAAGCAAAATTATTCTTACCAATCCGATGTACAGTCAGGTCCCACGGTGTAATCCTTCAGAAAGGGTTAATGTTTACTGCAGGGACCGCAGCTAATGCTGCAGCCTCACAGTAAACCCCCAAATGAATGAGTTCCTCTCCTGGCTGACAGGAGAGGAAGTGGAAAGCTTAATTGATTGCTTTCCACTTTCACTTCAGGTCAGCCAGGGACACAATCAGTGACATCAGAGGGAACTGGTTAACAAAAATAGGGGATCCCCTCGAAAAAAATTGGCGTGGGGTCCCCCTTATTTTTGTTAACCAGCCAGATGAAGCAGACCGCTGAGGCCTGGTTTTTCAGGCTGGTAAGGATCCAATATCCATGGACCTTGCAAGCCTGATAATACCAGGCCACAGCAGTCTGCTTAGCTTGGCTGGTTAACAAAAATAGGGGATCCCCTCGAAAAAAAAACGGCGTAGGGGTCCCCCTATTTTTGTTAACCAGCCAAGTAAAATGCAGACTGCTGCGGCCTGGTATTAAAAGACTGTCAAGGCCCATGGTTTTTGGCCCTCAACAGCCTGATAATACCAGGCTACAGCAGCCCCACATTTGGCGCATCAAAAGATGTGCCAATTGTGGCACTTTACCCGGCTCTTCCCACTTGCCCTGTAGCGGTGGCAAGCGGGGTAATAAGGGGTTAATGTCACCGTTGATTGCACGGTGACAATAAGCCCGGTTAATAATGGAGAGGTGTCAATAAGACACCGATCCATTATTAATCCCAAAGTTTTTAAATGCATAAAAAAAAGGCAAAGCAAGGAAACAGTCTTTTAATGAAATAAAAGAGACAACACAGTTTTCATTTCTTTTATTGCACTCTCATTCCTGCGACGCCATCGATCTCCTGTAAAAAAAGAAAAAAAACAAACCAACAGTATACCACCTGTCCGACGCAGTCCATAACGACAGTCCCACGACGATCCAGCTCTGCTACATCGCAATGACAGGCAGAGCCTGTCATCGCGACACAGCACAGCTGATTACCTGCTTCCCCGGCGGTGACGTCATCGGACTGACTGCTTTACGGCCGGGATTACCCAGCAGTCACTGCAGTTATCGCGAGAAACTGCATGTGACCGCCGGGGAGAAGAGGATGGCGGCCATGAAGCAGTCCAGGACGTGACCGCCGGAGATCTTCTGCCAGGTAAGTGCCGCTGACTCCTGACAGACCCGACCGACGGACACTGACAGTGACAGACCCGACCGACGGACACAGACAGTGACAGTGACAAATCCGATTACGGTATTCGATAAGACATATCGAAACGAATTATCGAAAGGCCGATAGAGCTAATATCGGCCGATAGCCGATATTTGCATTATCGTATCGCTCAACACTACTAATGAAACATTGTTGGTAAAAAGGGACACTGACCAAAAACTGCTGAAACTAGGATTCAAAACAATGATGACATTTGTACCATTTAGAAAAATCATTGAATGAGGCCTAATACTGAGTGCTGATGATTGTGGTGGAGGCTCTATTCTGCAACAAAGGGCATCTTTGGACCTTGTAACAAGACAATGATTGAAAGCAAAACCTCAACATCCACCAAGGCTTGATTTCAAATGTAGTTCTTGAAAATTATGGAGTGGCCAGAAGTAATCTGACTTAAGCCCCATAGAAACATTTTAAAGGAAAGTGAAGAAGGAGGTTCCAGCACACAGACCAAATAGTAAGGAGCTGTAAGTCACTGCCTATGAACTATGGACGAATATTCCTCAGGAAGGCTGCCAGAAGCTGCTGTTTGGCTATTCATCAGGTCACAACAGCCAAAGGAGCTCTACTAAGTACTAAAGTCATTTGTGAAGGGGTGGAATAACTCTGAGACTGCAGGAGTAATTAAAATGGAATTTTGAGTTGAATTTGGAGAAACCGCTTATTATTTTAGTTGTGTTCAGCAATTTAAATTGTTCTTGTTTAAATAGACATTGCCGAGTACGTAATTCTTAGGCCGCTTTCAGATAGCCATTTTTGTTTTATGTATGAGAAAATAACCCAGATCAATTTGTTGGATCTTTTTTTTAATTTGTATCCTTTTTTGTGTCCTTGTGGCATTCATTTTTTCTCATATGTAAAAAAAAGTTTAAGCTTCTGCGATACATTAAACTGTAGAATACGAACATCACTTGAATGATGCATCTGTTATTTTTCACTGACACATTCACTTGGGCAAATTTGAAAAGAAAATTGAATTAAAAATAACATGTCTCAGGTTGTTGTTTTTTTTCTTGCAATTGGTCCACTTTCCCCCCTAAAAATAATTGGACATGAGAAAATGTCCATAAACGTTAATGGGTGTGTGTAATATCCATGAATAAAACATCTACAAGAATCACTGGCACTTGAATAAGGCTTTACTCATTATTATGTGAGACAGAAATAGCATTGCAAAGCGTTCAAACAAATTTCATAAAAGATTTCCTTCTATGTTTGTTTTTCAGTTCTGTAATTCCAATTTGTGTTAAATAGGAAGAAAAAAGAAAAAATTACAACCCCTTACCTTACAAACTTTCTTCTTCACCTGCTATCTGAAGGTTCAGACACTAATCGCAGCCTCTATAAGAGCCTGAGTTCATTGCCTCGAGAAAACCATGAGATAAGCAAATCCTCCTGTCTTGTTTCAAGATTTCCCATATGACCTTTGGTTACTTGCTACGCCCCTGATATAACATCCTTAGGCATTGTTTTCTAACAGTAAATACTGTAAACGTAATAGGTGGAATCAGTCATGTTATATAATTGATATACAGCTCTGGCAAAAATTAAGAGACCACTGCAAAATTTTCAGTTTTTCAGTTTGTCTGATTTTCTCTTTATAGGTATATTTTTGAGTAAAATGTAAATGCAATGCTCTTTTATTCTATAAACTAATGACATGTCTTCGAATTTCCAAGCACTAAATTTTGTATTTATTTTCAGAAAATGAGAAATGGTCAAAATAACAAAAAAATGCAGTGCTTGCAGAGCTCAAATAATGCTAAGAAAACAAGTTCATAAAGAGTTCAGCGTTGCATGCTTTCTACCAGTCTTTCACACTGCTTTTGGGTGACCTTATGCCACTACTGGTACAAAAATTTAAGCAGTTCTTCTTTGTTTGATGGCTTGTGACTATCCATCTTCCTCTTGTTTATATTCCAGAGGTTTTCAATGGGGTTCAGGTCTGGAGATTGGGCTGGCCATGACAGGGATTTGATGTGGTGGTCCTTCATCCACTCATTGATTTACCTAGCTGTGTGGCATGGCACATTGTCCCGCTGGAAAAACCAGTCCTCAGAGTTGGGGAACATTGCCTGAGCAGAAGGAATCAACTGTTTTTCCAGGATAACCTTGTATGTGGCTTGATTAATTCGTCCTTCGCAAAGATTAACCTGCCCAATTCCAGCCTTGCTGAAGCATCCCCAGATCATCACCGATCCTCCACCAAATTTCACAGTGGGTACAAGACACGGTGGCATGTACGCCTCTCCAGGTCTCCGTCTAACCATTAGACAACCAGGTGTTGGACAAAACTGAAAATTAGACTCACCAGAGAAGATTACCTTACTCCAGTCCTCTATGGTCCAATCGTTATGGTATTTGGCAAACTTTAGACTGGCTCTCCTTTGCTTCTCATTGATAAAAGGTATTTTTCTAGCTTTACATAACTTGAGCCCTGCCTCTAGGAGCCTGTTACAAACTGTTTTTGCCATTCACTTCACCCTAGCTGCCATTTGCCATTCCTTTTGTAGGTCACTTGATGTCATCCTGCAGTTGCTGAGTGATATTCAAATAAGATGACGGTCATCCCGGTGAGAAGAGAGTCGTTTTCGCCCTCTACCGGAATGTAGCTTTGTTGTCTCCAATTTCTGCTGCTTGACCTTGTAATGGACTGCCGTCTTAGAAATTTTAAGGATGTTGGCAACATGACGCTCACTGTGTCCCTCTGCTAGTAAAGTCAGAATTAAGCCCTTCTTTTCCTCACTCAAGACTTTTTTTTCAACTCCTTTGGCATGATTAAAAGTTATTTTTTCATTTCTATTACTTTTGGGATATTACTAGCACTTGTTTTGACATCCAGCTTGTCCTATTGCAAGAGGATTGTGAACACCACAGCAGGGTGTTTTATACTTTCCTTTGTTAAATAAGACTTGGTTCAGGTGATTACCTAATCAGAAGCACATTAAGTAGAATGAGGTGTACTCTGGTTGGAATTCAACTGACACTGGAATGGAATGGCTGTCAGACATGTAGAGAAGCTGATTTTTATAAAGCTGTGCAGTGGTCTCTTACTTTTTGCCAGAGCTGTATATTCGATGTACAGTTCCACATAATATGTATTGTAAGGATTGTACTCACTCAGGTGCGTAGGAGGAAACAGGAGGCATATTCTCTTCAACGTCCATGTGGGTTTATTTGCTTCATAAACCATCAAAACTCCAACAAACTGTAAACCGTCTTTACATCAGGCAAAACACATCATCAGTGTCCATAGCAGAGCTCTGCTCTTTCAGGCCTGTGGGTACACAGGCTGTGCAATGTCCAGCACGCAGGCTCTATCTGGAGCTACAGATCCAGGGAGGCTTCTCTCTCTCTGCACAGAGACCACTCTGTAGTGTCCAGCCTGGACACATGGAAATCTGTCCACACTGGCAGACTCCCAAACACTCCTATGTGCCAAACACACCTCCATTACATAGCTATAACCCCACCCACAGGTGAGCTATGGATCACATGGGCTGGCCACATGGTCATGACCTCACGGCAGGTCCTCAAACTCACAACCACATACACAGGGAAAAGTGAGCACCCTCACTCGGAGGTATATGGGTAGCCAGACCCTCCGATCTCTCATAACTACCCGTAACCCGGACACAAATGTGAACAACAACTGCTTAGTGCTTATGTGGTAATATATAGCCAGAGAAGTACCAACAATTATCCTTCCACTATTTTTACCACCAATTAAAGTATAGAATATAGCAAAAAATGGTATTTAAAACTTAGCTTTTACTAAGTTTCTTTAAAAAAGGGGTTTTCACCCCTATTAATCAAACGTGAACCAATACACTAGTGCACCAAATATACATATAAATCCAACAATAAATATGGTTTAAAACAAGAACCAATACACTAGTGCACCAAATATACATATAAATCCAACAATAAATATGGTTTAAAACCCAGTGGGGTATACCATCAAACAAAACACTCCCTGTTTGGGAAAATTTCTTTGCTCTCTATTTAAATACTGTAAACATTATACATTATAGAGGGTAAATGGAACAATCTCACCCATTTTGATGCTTCCTCTATATATTTTTCATGGAGTCGTGGTCCACAGATTATCCCTATTATTCTCTGCAAATAATCCTGGCACCCCAAGACTCCTGCCCTTACAAGGACAGTCCACAGCTGGCCCTCTATAATGTATAATGTTTACAGTATTTAAATAGAGAGCAAAGAAATTTTCCCAAACAGGGAGTGCTTTGTTTGATGGTATACCCCACTGGGTTTTAAACCATATTTATTGTTGGATTTATATGTATATTTGGTGCACTAGTGTATTGGTTCTTGTTTGATTAATAGGGGTGAAAACCCCTTTTTTAAAGAAACTGTTAGTAAAAGCTAAGTTTTAAATACCATTTTTTGCTATATTCTTAGTGCATATGTACACTGAAGGAAAAATACTTCGGGTTACATCACAGGGAGCAGACATCCCTGTGATACATTCCTCCCATTAATTATACGGCCATTAGTCACGCTACATACTTCCCCCCTCTGCCTAAAGCCTTGGGGCTTGGCACTTTCTCTTACCTGACCATAGACTCTTCTCAGTCATTCCTGACAGTTAAACCGTCTAAGTCAGACCCTGCTACTGAACCATTTTGTAGTCATCCTACTCCATCTCATCTTTTGAGAGAGATGCCCCCTTGTCAGACCACCCGCTTCCCCGGTGGTCAGTATGGTGTCGCGACTCCCTTGCACTCATACCTCTTGACTGGAGTGACTCTTTGTCACCACATCTGCTACAAGGTCTCCCGCCTAGATCACTCAGCCCTGAGCTAACTGAGGCATCACTACTTCTTCCTCTTCCATCAGGCCACCTTCTGTTCTCTCTCTGCTGGCCATTTCTCCTATGGTCTTTATTGCCCGGAGAGCAGTCCTTCCATTTGTCTTTATGTCCTCTGTTAGCTTCAGCTTGAGGACTTCCAGTATTTAGAGAACCTCTTAGTCTCTCTATACCGCGAGTTGAAGGTGGCGGCCATCTTCCCATTGCCTGCAGCTCTCTATTGATCTGCGCCCTCTCAAGTCTTAACTGCTCTACCTCTTTCAGGTATGACACGTGATACTCCAGGAGCATCTGGATATTCCCAAGGCTCTCCATGGATCCGACAATGAGGAATGGCACCATCCCATCTTCACCCACAACCTGGGCGACGTCACAAAGGTCATTCTCACTAAGCACGCCTGGGAACGGAACTTGCCGGCAGCACGGTTGAGGAGCGAGAGGACTCCGGGGGCCGACAGAGGGTAAGCATATCCCTATTTTTTATTTTCATTCTATTTTTTTTACAGGAATATGGTACCCAGGGCCTGGAGGAGAGTCTCCTCTCCTCCAGACCCTGGGTACCATCCGCACATGAAGTGTTCACTTTACACATGGTGGGCATAGCCACATGCGTAAAGTGAGCATTTCAATGCAATCCTATGGCGGCGGAATCGCCGCGATTCCACAAAATTGATGAACATGCTGTGGATTTTTCCGCCATGCGATTCCGCAGTGGAAAAAATCCGCAGCATTTGCACAGCAACTGCGGAATCCCGTAGGATTGCATGGGATGCGTTTTGTTAGTGTTTTTATAAGCTTTTCCGCAGCGGAAACTCTTAAAAAATGCAACGTGGGCACATAGCCTCACAGTTGTCAGACCGTCCACTCCTCTGATTCAGACTAGCCAGCACTCCAACATGTGCTTCTTGGACCGTTGCCTGCAGTCTAGCACCAATTGTAAGGATTGTACTCACTCAGGTGCGTAGAAGGAAACAGTAGGCATATTCTCTTCAACGTCCATGTGGGTTTATTTGCTTCATAAACCATCAAAATACCAACAAACTGTAAACAGTCTTTACATCAGGCAAAACACATAATCAGTGTCCATAGCAGTGCTCTGCTCTTTCAGGCCTGTGGGTACACAGGCTGTGCAATATCCAGCCACAGACCAAGGGAGGCTTCTCTCTCTCTGCACACAGACCACTCTGTAGTGTCCAGCCTGGACACATGGAAATCTGTCCACACTGGCAGACTCCCAAACACTCACTCCCATGTGCCAAACACACCTCCATTACATATCTGTAATCCCACCCACAGGTGAGCTATGGATCACATGGGCTGTTCACATGGTCATGACCTCAAGGCAGGTCCTCAAACTCACAACCACAAACATGGAAAAGGGGTACAGTGAGCACCCTCACTCGGAAGTATATGGGTAGCCAGACCCTCCCATCTCTCATAGCTACTTGTAAACCGGACCCTAATGTGAACAACAATTACTTAATGCTTACGTGCACTAAAGGAAAATACTCCTGGTTAGAGATGAGCGACTTTGCCTCCAGGAGGGTCGAGTCGGGTTTCGGACCACCCGACTTTTCCAAAAGTCGAGTCAAACGAAATCGGTCGACTAACGGAAAAAGTGGAAGGTCCGACTGAAACTCGATCTGACCCTAATGCAAGTCAATGGGGAAGAAAAGTTGGCAGTCAGTGGAGGACAGTAAACACAACTACAGTGCCCATTTCAATGCCAACGACATCAATTCTTATTACTTAAGCTTGTCAACCTTAATTTACTTTATAATATTATTAACGCATTGAAAAGTGGGGGTTATTTGGCTAAAGTTGTGGGGGGCAGCAGGGCTGGCTCCAGGTTTTCGTGGGCCCCGGGCGAAAGAGTTTCAGTGGGCCCCTTTAACACATACTACAATTCATGATGCTCCGATACGGCACAGAAATATAGGTATAGTACAATGCCAATTACTTCACTTCTTACATTACGAGTGATATCTATTGTAAATTCTACAATAGCTCAAAAACCAGACAGTATAGTCCTCCATACAGTATTATGGGCACCACATAGTGCGCCATACAGAAGAATGAGCCCCATATATTGCTCCATACATAATTGGTCCCATATAATATTCCATACAGTATATGATGAGCTCCACATAATGCTCCAGTATATGATGGTCCCCATATAATGTGCCATACAGTATGGGACGGTCCCCATAGAGTATAATGAGCCCCACATATTGCTCCATACAGTATAATGAGTCGCATATAAAACTCCATACAGTAAATTATGGGCCCCATATATTGCTCCATACAGAATTGGTTCCATATAATGCTCCATACAGAATAGGCCCCATATATGCTCCATATGATGCTCCATATATAAAGGGCCCTATATGATGCTCAAGTGTATGATGGGCCTATATAATGCTCCATATATAATGGGCCCCATATGATGCTCCAGTATATGACATGTCACTGTCAGGAAACGCGGAAGATGTCACAGCGGTGGAACATGGAGAGGTAAGTATTGTAAGTGCTGGGGCCCTGAGCAAGCAGGGGGCCCACTCGTGGGCGCCGGCACTGGCACAGGGCCACTCATAGTACGACGGTGTCTCTGACGGCCTGCTCAGGGCCCCGGCACTTGCCCGGGTGGGCCAGGTGCTGACGCCGGCCGTGGGGGGGTACAGCCCAGTTAGGGAGGTGGAAAAACTGGCATATGTTGAGGTGTAGGCTGGACGTTCAGCAGCTGCAAATGGAGGAATTGAAGAAGTTGGAGGAAGAGGAGGACAAAGCGAGCCATTTTGCTTTCAACCTATGTGTCATCAGGGGAAGGTGGTACAAAATCCTTTGAAACCCAGGCATGGTTCAGATTAATGAAGGTGAGATCACCAACATTTTGGGTCGACAGCCGGGTCCTTCTTTCTGTCAGGAGATTGATCCAGCAGCACTGAAGACTCTTTCTGATAGCACACTACCAGCAGGGCAAGCGAGCTCCTGTAAGGCATATTGTGCCAATTCAGGCCAGGTGTCCAGTTTACAGGCCCAGTAGTCAAAGGGGAATGACCTGTGAGGGAGAACATCGATAGGGGAGGAGAGGTAATTTTGAACCATAGTTGACAACTGCTGTCTCCTGTCTGTTGCAATCGATTCAGTATTAACAGTCGTGTGAGCGGTACTCAAGAAATCAGTCCACAACATGCTCCATACAGAAACCCCTGTCTCCAACGCCACTTCGGCTGTGTGCAACACGAACACCTCTTCCATTTGGCCCAGTACGGCTCGTGATAGAACCTGCACCGCTGCTGTGTGCTGGGAAGGCCTCTAACAAACGGTTTACCAGAGTTGCTTGTTTGTTTGCCAATATAAGCGCTAGGTTCTCCTGTGGCATGATGTTCTGTAATTTGCCTTTATAGCGTGGATCGAGGATGCTGGCCAACCAGCAGTAGTCATCCTTCATAATTTTGCTAATGCGGGGGTCCCTTTTTAGGATCCGCAAGACATAATCACAAATGTGGGCCAATGTTCCAGGTGTCAATGATGCACTGCCAGTGGTGGGTGGAGGAGCACTTTCTGCCAAATCCACATCCCTCCAGTCAAGCACAAACCCTGTACCTGACCTTGGAAAGCCAACATTTTCTCTTGCCCCCTGAGAAGCATCCTCCTCCCCAAAATAATCATCCCTGTTATGTTTCGGTAGCTGAGGAGTGCAGGTAAAAAAGGCAATACACCAGAGCAGTTGGAATCTATGGGATTGCAGTACCCTGACTAACCACCACAACTAGAGGCAGCCGTGGAGCGTTCCTACGTTGGTCCTAGACGCCTCGTCACAGCCTGAGAAACTAACTACACCTAAAGATAGAAATAGGAAAGCTATCTGCCCCGGAGTAGAACCCCAAAGATAATAGAAAGCCCCCAAACATGTAATGGCGGTTAGACAAGAGGAAATACTGACACAGAAAGAAAATAGTATGAGCAAACGCTGGGGCCCAAACTATCTAAATAGAAAAGGATAGGAAGGGTACTGCAATCCCAGAAAACCCTGAAAAACACCAACTCTACTAATTTCAAAATCACCTGAGATCACACGACCTCTACCACCTAAATTAGCTCTCTGGTGTAACAAAATCAAAACAGCAGCCACTGAAAAAACTGGAAAAAACAAAAGAACAAAACTCAGTGGCTGAACTAAACTGAGAAGGCAGAAGCCCCCGGAGGGGACCCAGAAGGCCCCCAAAGAAGTGCAGGACAAAATGCAAAAATATAGCACAAACACAAAAGAAGAAAAAGACTTATCTGGAAGCAGGAGATGCAGACACGACACAGCAGGCTACAAGGGAAACTGGAATGAAGGATTCAGACAAGAACAATTGATCACCGGCAACCCTGATGGGAAAATGACTCCCTTATATAAGACCAGTCAGTAACACCTGATTCCCAGTCCTCACAATCTTCACTAGTACCGCTTGTAACCACCAGAGGGAGCCTCTGCTCAGAACTCATCTCAAACCCATTCACAACAGTACCCCCCCCTTGAGGAGGGGTCACCGAACCCTCATTTGAGCAACCAGGTCGGTCAGGATGAGTTCTATGATAAGCACGGATAAGTCTCCTAGCATGGATGTCCGAAGCAAACACCCAAGAATTGTCTTCCTGACCATAACCTCTCCATTTAACCAAATACTGGAGTTTCCGTCTAGAAAAACGAGAATCCAATATTTTCTCAACCACGTACTCCAGATTGCCCTCAACCAAAACAGGGTCAGGAGGCACAGCAGCAGGAACCACTGGCTCAACAAACCTCTTCAACAAGGACTTGTGGAACACGTTATGGATCTTAAATGTCCCTGGAAAAAGCAAACGAAAAGAAACAGGATTAATAATCTCCACGATCTTATAAGGTCCAATGAACCTAGGCTTAAATTTAGGAGATGCTACTCTCATAGGAATATTCTTTGAGAACAACCAGACCAAGTCCCCCACTTTAAACCGAGGACCATCAGTCCTATGCCGGTTAGCAAACTGCTGGGCCTTCTCCTGAGAGAGGGACAACCTCTCCACTACCTGGTACCAAATCTGTTGCATACGCTCCACAACATAGTCAACCCCTGGATAGACAGAAGCCTCCGTCTGTCCTGAAGAAAATCGAGGGTGAAACCCAGAATTACAGAAAAACTGAGACATCAAAGTGGCAGAGCTAGCCCTATTATTAAGAGCAAACTCAGCCAAAGGCAAAAAAGAGACCCAGTCATCCTGATCAGCAGACACAAAGCATCTAAGATAAGTCTCCAATGTCTGGTTTGTTCTCTCAGTTTGACCATTGGTCTGAGGATGAAATGCCGAGGAGAAAGACAATTGAACACCCAGTTTAGAACAAAAAGTCCTCCAAAATCTGGAAACAAACTGGACTCCTCTGTCAGACACAATGTTCTCAGGAATGCCGTGTAAACGAACCACGTGCTGAAGGAACAACGGCACCAATTCAGAGGAGGAAGGCAACTTAGGTAATGGCACAAGATGTATAATTTTGGAAAACCTATCACAAATTACCCAGATGGTGGTCATTCTCTGAGAAACAGGAAGATCGGAAATGAAATCCATAGAGATATGGGTCCATGGTCTCTTGGGCACAGGCAATGGCATCAATAAACCACTAGAGCGAGAGCAAGGCTTGGAGCGAGAGCAAGTCCCGCAGGACTGCACAAATTCCCTGACATCACGAGACAAGGTAGGCCACCAAAAGGACCGACTAACCAAGTCTCTGGTACCAAAAATTCCGGGATGCCCAGCCAATGCGGAACAATGAATCTCAGACATCACACTCTTTTTCCATTGGTCCGGGACAAACAATTTTCCAACAGGGCAGCGCTCGGGCCTATCCTCCTGACACCCCTCCAGAGCAAGTCTCAAATTGGGCGAGATGGCGGAAAGAACTACACCCTCTTTCAAAATAACAGAAGGATCAGATAACTCAGGAGAGTCCGCAAGGAAACTCCTCGAGAGGGCATCCGCCTTAACATTCTTAGTGCCAGGAAGAAAGGAAACCACAAAATTAAAACGTGTGAAAAACAAGGCCCACCTGGCCTGTCTAGGATTGAGTCGCTTGGCAGATTCCAGATAGACCAGATTCTTATGGTCCGTAAGGACCACCACCTGATGTTTGGCTCCCTCCAGCCAATGTCTCCACTCTTCAAAAGCCCACTTCATGGCCAATAACTCCCGATTACCCACGTCATAATTACGTTCAGTAGGAGAAAATTTTCGAGAGAAAAAGGCACAAGGGTTACTTTTAGAGGTCTCTGGATCTTTTTGGGACAAAACGGCACCTGCCCCAATTTCAGAGGCATCAACCTCCACCTGAAATGGCAGAGAAACATCAGGCTGCCGTAGAACAGGAGCAGAAGTGAATCTCTGCTTAAGTTCCTGAAATGCAGAGACTGCCTCAGGAGGCCAATTCACCACATCAGAACCCTTTCTGGTCAAATCAGTTAATGGTTTAACAATAACCGAGAAATTACCAATAAATTTACGATAAAAATTGGCAAAACCCAAAAATCTCTGAAGAGCCTTTAATGAAGTAGGCTGGACCCAATCACAGATGGCCTGAACCTTGACCGGGTCCATTTCAATAACAGATGGGGACAAAATGAATCCCAGAAATGAGATCCTCTGTACGCCAAAAAGACACTTTGATCCCTTCACATACAGAGCATTCTCTCTCAAAATCTGGAACACAGTTCGAACATGTTTCACATGAGAGTCCCAGTCATTAGAAAAAATCAAGATATCATCCAAATAAACAATCAGAGATTTGTCCACAAAATCCCTGAAAATGTCATTCATGAAGGACTGGAAGACGGAAGGAGCATTAGTGAGCCCAAAGGGCATCACTAGGTACTCAAAATGCCCTTCAGGGGTATTGAATGCCGTCTTCCATTCATCCCCGTGCTTAATGCGAATAAGGTTATACGCCCCCCTGAGGTCAAGCTTGGTAAACCAAGTAGCATTTTTCTCCCTGGAAAACAGGTCAGAAATCAAGGGTAACGGGTATTGATATTTCACAGTAATATTGTTCAAGAGACGATAATCAATACACGGCCTTAATGAACCATCTTTTTTGGCCACAAAGAAAAAACCGGCACCTAAGGGTGAAGAGGATGGTCTGATATGACCCTTCTCCAATGATTCCTTGATATAAGACCGCATAGCGTCATGTTCAGGTACAGACAAGTTAAAAAGGCGACCTTTAGGGAATTTACTACCCGGCACTAATTCAATAGCGCAGTCATAGCTCCTATGGGGAGGCAAGGATGCAGATTTACTTTCGCTAAACACATCAGAAAAATCAAACAAAAAGTCAGGAACATCCTGAGCCTGGGGGGAGCAGAAAAAACAGGAGTGTTGGTATTAACACATTGGCAGCCCCAACTGGCCACAGACACAGACTTCCAATCCAAAACAGGATTATGAGACTGCAACCAAGGGAAACCCAGCACGATAATGTCATGCAGATTATATAGAACCAAAAATTTGCAGCACTCCTGGTGATCAGGTTCAACCCTCATTATCACCTGAGTAGAAAACTGGGGTTTATTCTCAGCCAAAGGGGTAGAATCGATCCCCAGTAGGGGAATAGACTTCTGTAGGGGTATCAAGGGAAACCCACAACGTTTAGCAAAATCATAATCCATCAGGTTAATAGCTGCTCCAGAATCAACGAAAGCCTGAGCAGAAAATGAGGACAGAGAGCATATCAGAGTGACAGTTAACAAAAACTTAGTCTGAACACTACCCAAGACAACTGAGCGTGCAAAACGTCTTCCCCGCTTAGGGCAGACTGAAATAGCATGAGAGGCATCACCACAGTAGAAACATAACCCATTGCGCTTTCGAAACTCATGACGCTGTGCCCAGACACCACTCTATCACACTGCATGGTTTCAGCTGGCTCACAAGGCAACACCACTCCACGCATACTTCTCCGCTCACGCAAATGTCTGTCAATTTGAATCGCTAATGACATAGAATCATTGAGACCAGAGGGGACAGGGAATCCCACCATAACATCCTTTACATTATCTGACAGACCCTTCCGGAAAAGGGCCGCCAAAGCGTCGTCATTCCATTTGGTCAGGACTGCCCACCTACGGAATCTCTGACAGTATAACTCAGCGTCATCAAGCCCCTGATTTAATGCCAACAAGGCTTTTTCAGCTTGATCAGTGACATTAGGCTCATCGCACAATAACCCCAAAGCCTGAAAAAATGCATCAACATCACTCAAAACAGGATCCCCAGGTGTCAGGGAAAAAGCCCAATCCTGAGGATCGCCGCGCAGGAGAGAGATGATAATTTGAACCTGCTGCGCTGCGTTTCCTGAGGACTTAGATTTTAAGGCAAAAAACAATTTACAATTATTTTTGAAATTCTGAAACTTAGCTCGATCCCCTAAAAACAAATCTGGCATGGGGATCCTAGGTTCCACAACAGGCAACCCAGCAAGATAGATAGCAATACTCCGAACCTCAGTGGCAAGCTGATCCACACGGCCAGACAACTGTGCAAACTCCATTGGGAGAAAAGATCCTCCCCAGCACCCAGAGATACAGAGGGAAAAAAAATGCAACAAACAGAAAAATATCTCTGACAACTCTGACAACCTTTTTTCTATCACAATATTTTTTCCCTTCTGTGAGTACCATACAATTTTCAATTTTTTGGGCCGGTGATACTGTTATGTTTCGGTAGCTGAGGAGTGCAGGTAAAAAAAGCAATACACCAGAGCAGTTGGAATCTATGGGATTGCAGTACCCTGACTAACCACCACAACTAGAGGCAGCCGTGGAGCGTTCCTACGTTGGTCCTAGACGCCTCGTCACAGCCTGAGAAACTAACTACACCTAAAGATAGAAATAGGAAAGCTATCTGCCCCGGAGTAGAACCCCAAAGATAATAGAAAGCCCCCAAACATGTAATGGCGGTTAGACAAGAGGAAATACTGACACAGAAAGAAAATAGTATGAGCAAACGCTGGGCCCAAACTATCTAAATAGAAAAGGATAGGAAGGGTACTTACGGCAATCCCAGAAAACCCTGAAAAACACCAACTCTACTAATTTCAAAATCACCTGAGATCACACGACCTCTACCACCTAAATTAGCTCTCTGGTGTAACAAAATCAAAACAGCAGCCACTGAAAAAACTGGAAAAAACAAAAGAACAAAACTCAGTGGCTGAACTAAACTGAGAAGGCAGAAGCCCCCGGAGGGGACCCAGAAGGCCCCCAAAGAAGTGCAGGACAAAATGCAAAAATATAGCACAAACACAAAAGAAGAAAAAGACTTATCTGGAAGCAGGAGATGCAGACACGACACAGCAGGCTACAAGGGAAACTGGAATGAAGGATTCAGACTAGAACAATTGATCACCGGCAACCCTGATGGGAAAATGACTCCCTTATATAAGACCAGTCAGTAACACCTGATTCCCAGTCCTCACAATCTTCACTAGTACCGCTTGTAACCACCAGAGGGAGCCTCTGCTCAGAACTCATCTCAAACCCATTCACAACACATCCCCCTCATGCTCCTCATCTTCCTCTTCTTCCTCCACCTCGTCCAGGACAGTTCCCTTTGCAGACAATGGCTGACTGTCATCAAGGCTTCCCTCCTCCTCTTCCTCCTCCGCTGCTGACGCCTGATCCTTAATGTGCGTCAAAGTTTGCATGAGCAGAGACATAAGTGGGATGCTCATGCTTATGATGGCGTCGTCTGCGCTTACCAGCCATGTGCATTCCTCAAAACACTGAAGGACTTTACAGAGGTCTTTCAGCTTTGACCACTGTACACCCGACAACTCGATGTCTGCCCTCAAACTGCCTGCCCGTGTATCCTCCCACAAATGCATTACAGCCTGCCTCTGTTCGCACAGCCTCTCAACCATGTGCATGGTGGAGTTCCACCTTGTTGCAACGTCTATGAATAGGCGGTGCTTGGGGAGGTGGAGCGATCGCTGCAGCCTCTGCATACAACTGGAGTCTACGGCGAGCGACAGATGTGCGAGCACAGTCTTCGCACCTTATGGAGCAGGGCTTTTAACTCCGGATAATTATTTATGAAGCACTGCACCAATAGGTTCAAGGTGTGAGCCAGGCAAGGTATGTGTCTGAGTTTTGCCAGGGCTATGGCCGCCACAAAATTACAGCCGTTATCACTGACTACCTTGCCTGGCTCAAGATGTAGACTGCCCAGCCATGACTCAGTTTCTCGCTGCAAGTAGTCGGCCAGTACCTCAGCGGTGTGTCTGTTGTCGCCCAATGACATCATCTTTAAAACAGCCTGCTGACGCTTACCACTAGCTGTTCGATAGTGGGACACCTTGTGTGCAACACTGGCAGCTTCGGATGGAGTACTCGTGCGACTGCGCTCTTTCGACGAGCTTTCGCTTCTGGAGGAGGAGGAGGAGGGTCGAACGCCTACAGCCAACTGTTGCCTATACCGTGGGCTATGAAGCACTGTCCCACCGCCACTGTCCCCTGTGGACCCTGCATCCACCACAGTCACCCAGTGCGCAGTGATTAACACGTAACGGCACTGGCCATGCCTACTGGCCCATGCATCTGTTGTGAGGTGCACCTTTCCACTCACTGATTGTTTGAGTGCATGGATAATGCGTTCTTTCACATGCAGGTGGAGGGCAGGGATGGCTTTTCTAGAAAAGAAGTGCCGACTGGGTAGGTCATAGCGTGGGACAGCTTAGGCCGTGAGCTCTCGGAACGCTGCGCTTTCAACCAAACGGAAGGACATCATCTCTAATGAGATCAGTTTGCAATGTAAGCGTTCAAAGCCAGTGTAAGCGGATGAGTACTTTCTTGTCCTACTCAGAGTGTCTGCTAGGGTGAGCTGGACTTGAGAGCTACATATGGGGGAACTAGTGGTGGACATGGCGGACTGGTGATGGTGATGGTGGTGGTGGTGTTGATGGCCTAGATTCAGTCTTTCTTTGGAAAAACATTGTGATTCCTTGACTGCTTTGGCCTTGCGACGACACCGCAACATTTCTTGCTGGTGGTGTGCTAACCGGTGGGCTTACAGTGGGTTAAGCGATGTAGCATTGCTGGCTACCTTCAGTCGGAGCAGGTGCACATGTGCTACCTGAGGTTTTGTAGTCCGTCCACGCTTGCAAGTGCATGGTGTTTAAATGTCTAAGCATGCAACTGGTATTCAAATTTCGGAGATTTTTCTCTCGGCTAAAGGTCCTTCTGCACTTCTTACAGATAACCTTTGACTCATCAATAGGATTTTGGTCAAAAAAGTGCCACACTGAACTCTTCCTACTATGGGATAAATTTTCAGGGCTTGCACGCTGTGCTAATTTGACCATTTGGCCAAGCTGTCCTGCAACCCTTTTTGTTTTTTTAACTCATTTTTGGATTGCTACGGGGCTGCCAGATAACCCCAGCTGTGATGTCGATGCTTGCTACGGATCCTCCTCCTCGTCTGAGCTATTGCCAGCGGCACCCTCTTCCCCCAATGGTTGCCAATCCAGGTCAACAACTGGGTCATCCATCACCTCCTCTTCAATTTCATCTGCACCTTCTTCTGTGTCACCGTGTAAGGTGGTAGAGTATGCGGGAAGGGGCACGTGAGTTTCATCAGGGTCAGAATCTGGCTCAGTAGACTGCGAGGGCAATGCAGGGCTCTGGGTGAATGTACCAGCAGAATCATATAGCAGTGGCTGTGCATCAGTGCACTCCATGTCATATTCATCTTGGAGTGGGGATTTCAGGATTTGACTTGATAACCCAGGCATGGTATGTGAAAATAGTTACATGGAGTAATCTGAAGTGTGGCCTGCCGCATCCTTCACTTTTGCTGTGGGTGAAGAACACAAGGAAAGGTGTCGTTCCTGACCAGGAGCCTGCACTGACGACTGACGAGTGCTTGCAGTTTTTTGAAACTTCAGAAGAGGAGGCGATAGAGCTGGAGGCTGTTTCGGCAATGTAAGCCAAAACCTGTTCCTGATGCTCCAGCTTTAAAAGCGGTTTACCTACTCCCAGAAAAGGGAGCCTTCCAGGCCTTCTGTAGCCACACGATGACGCAGGCTCAACACCTCCTGCCTTAGGTGCTATTGTGCTTTTGGCACTACCTGCAGATGCACCACCATCAGTACCAGCTGCCCCCCCTCCCATGTCTGCGGCCTCTTCCACCATACTTCCTCATGTTTGGGAAAATGTACCAAACATACCAGCAGATATATGGTACTGTATCAGAAGCGTACAGCTGTATACAGTGTAGGGGAAAATTTAAATCTCCGTATATATTTCCGTAGTCACACACAGGCGCTCTCTCAGTATGGATTTGACTGTAATACAAAAAGCAGAAAAAAGGTACTGTATCAGAAGATACCAGTGTATATAGTATAGGGTAAAATTAAAATTTCCTAATATATTTCTGAAGTCACACACAGACGCTCTCTCAGTATGGATTTGACCAGAATACAAAAAGCAGAAAAAAGGTACTGTATCAGAAGATACCAGGTGTATATAGTATAGGGTAAAATGTAAATCTCTGTATATATTCCCAGAGTCACACACAGACGCTCTCTCAATATGGATTTGACCCTAATACAAAAGTAGAAAAAAGGTACTGTATCAGAAGATACCAGGTGTATATAGTATAGGGTATAATTTAAATCTCCGTATATACAACCACTGGCAAAAATTATGGAATCACTGGCCTTGGAGGATGTCCATTCATTGTTTTATTTTGTAGAAAAAAAACAGATCATACATGGCACAAAACTGAAGTAATTTCAAATGGCATCTTTCTGGCTTTAAAAAACACTAAAAGAAATCAAGAACAAATAATGTGGTAGTCAGTAATGGTTATTTTTTTAACCAAACATAGGGAAAAAATTATGGAATCACTCAATTCTGAGGGAAAAAATTATGGAATCATGAAAAACAAACAAAAAAACACTCCACCACATCACTAGTATTTTGTTGCACCACCTCTGGCTTTTACAACAGCTTGCAGTCTCTGAGGCATGGACTTAATGAGTGTCACACAGTACTCTTCATCAATCTGGCTCCAACTTTCTCTGCTGTTACCAAATTATCTTTGCAGGTTGGAGCCTTGTCATGGACCATTTTCTTCAACTTCCACCAAAGATTTTCATTTGGATTGAGATCCGGACTATTTGCAGGCCATGCCATTGACCTTATGTGTCTTTTTTCAAGGAATGTTTTCACAGTTTTTGCTCTATGGCGGGATGCATTATCATCTTGAAAAATGATTTCATCATCCTCAAACATCCATTCAATTCATGGGATAAGAAAAGTGTCCAAAATGTCAACATAAACTTGTGTTATTTATTGAAGATGTAATGACAGCCATCTCCCCAGTGCCTTTACCTGACATGCAGTCCCATATCATCAATGACTGTGGAAATTTGCATGTTCTCTTTAAGCAGTCATCTTTATAAATCGCATTGCAACGGCACCAAACAAAAGTTCCAGCATCATCATATTGCCCAATGCATATTCGCGATTCATCACTGAATATGACTTTCATCCAGTCATCCATAGTCCACGACTGCTTTTCCTCAGCCCATTGTAACCTTGTTTTTTTCTGCTTAGGTGTTAATAATGGCTTTCATTTAGCTTTTCTGTATGTAAATCCCATTTCCTTTAGGCGGTTTCTTACCGTTTGGTCACAGACGTTGACTCCAGTTTCCACCCATTCATTCCTCATTTGTTTTGTTGTGCATTTCCTGTTTTGGAGACATATTGCTTTAAGTATCCGGTCTTGATGCTTTGATGTCTTCCTTGGTCTACCAGTATGTTTGCCTTTAACAACCTTCCCATGTTATTTGTATTTGGTCCAGATTTTAGACACAGCTGACTGTGAACAACCAACATCTTTTGCAACATTGCTTGATGATTTACTCTCTTTTAAGAGTTTGATAATCCTCTCCTTTATTTCAATTGACATCTCTCGTGTTGGAGCCATGATTCATGTCAGTCCACTTGGTGCAATAGCTCTCTAAGGTGTGATCACTCCTTTTTAGATGCAGACTAATGAGCAGATGCAATTTGATGCAGGTGTTAGTTTTGAGAATGAAAATTCACAGGGTGATTCCATAATTTTTTGCCTCAGAATTGAGTGATTCCATAATTTTTCCCTATGCTTGGTTAAAAAAAATAACCATTACTGACTACCACATTATTTGTTCTTGATTTCTTTTAGTGTTTCTTAACCCCTTAGTGACAGAGCCATTTTGCAGCTTAATGACCGGGCCAATTTTTACAATTCTGACCACTGTCACTTTATGAGGTTATAACTCTGGAACGTTTTAATGAATCCCGCTAATTCTGAGAATGTTTTTTCGTGACATATTGTACTTCACAATAGTGGTAAAATTTCTTTAATATGACTTGTGTTTATTTATGAAAAAATGGAAATATGGCGAAAATTTAGCAATTTTCAAACTTTGAATTTTTATGCCCTTAAATCAGAGAGATATGTAACACAAATTTCTTAATAAATAACATTTCCCACATGTCTACTTTACATCAGCACAATTTTGGGAACAAAAATTTTTTTTGTTACGAATTTACGAAGTTATAAGGGTTAAAAGTTGACCAGCGATTTCTCATTTTTACAACACCATTTTTTTTTTAGGGCACACATCACATTTGAAGTCACTTTGAGGGGTCTATATGATAGAAAATACACAAAAGTGACACCATTCTAAGAACTGCACCCCTCAAGGTGCTTAAAACCACATTCAAGAAGTTTATTAACCCTTTACGTGCTTCACAGGAACTGAAGCAATGTGGAAGGAAAAAATTAACATTTAACTTTTTTTGCAAAAACTTTACTTCAGAACCAATTTTTTTTATTTTCACAAGTGTTAAAAGAAAAAATGAACCACAAAATTTATTGTGCAATTTCTCCTGAATACGCCGATACCCCATATGTGGGAGTAAGCCAGTTTTTGGGCGCACGGAAGAGGTCGCAAGGGAAGGAGCGCCGTTTGACTTTTTCAGCGCAGAATTGGCTGGATGCCATGTCGCATTTGTAGAGTCCCTGATGTGTCTAAACAGTGGAAACCCCCCACAAGTGACCCCATTTTGGAAACTAGACCCCCTAAGGAACTTATCTAGATGTGTGTGGAGCACTTTGAACCTCCAAGTGCTTCACAGAAGTTTATAACATAGAACCGTGAAAATAAAAAATCATATTTTTTCCACAAAAACGATCTTTTCGCCCCAATTTTTATTTTCCCAAGGGTAACAAGACCCCAAAAGTTTTTGTGCAATTTGTCCTGAGTATGCTGACACCCCATATGTGGGGGTAAACCACTGTTTGGGTGCATGGCAGAGCTTGGAAGGAAAGGAGCGCCATTTGACTTTTTCAATGCAGAATTGGCTGGACGCCATGTCGCGTTTGTAGAGGCCCTGATGTGTCTAAACAGTGGAAACCCCCCACAAGTGAAACCCATTTTGGAAACTAGACCCCCTAAGGAACTTATCTAGATGTGTGGTGAGCACTTTGAACCTCCAAGTGCTTCACAGAAGTTTTTAACATAGAACCGTGAAAATAAAAAATCATATTTTTTCCTCAAAAACGATCATTTCACCCCAATTTTTATTTTCCCAAGGGTAACAGGAGAAATTAGACCACAAAAGTTGTTGTCCAATTTGTCCTGAGTACGCTAATACCCCATATGCGGGTGGGACCACTGTTTGGGCGCACAGCAGGGCTTGGAAGGGAAGGAGCGCCGTTTGACTTTTTCAAACCAAAATTGGCTGGAATTGAAATTGGACGCCATGTCGCGTTTGGAGAGCCCCTGATACGCCTAAACAGTGGAAACCCCCCACAAATGACACAATTTTGGAAAGTAGACCCCTTAAGGAACTTATCTAGATGTGTCGTGAGCACTTTGAACCCCCAAGTGCTTCATAGAAGTTTATAACGTAGAGCCATGAAAATAAAAAATCATTTTTTTCCTCAAAAATGATTCTTTAGTCTGCTATTTTTTTATTTTCACAAGTGTTAAAAGAAAAAATGAACCACAAAATTTATTGTGCAATTTCTCCTGAATACGCCGATACCCCATATGTGGGAGTAAGCCAGTTTTTGGGCGCACGGAAGAGGTCGCAAGGGAAGGAGCGCCGTTTGACTTTTTCAGCGCAGAATTGGCTGGATGCCATGTCGCATTTGTAGAGTCCCTGATGTGTCTAAACAGTGGAAACCCCCCACAAGTGACCCCATTTTTGGAAACTAGACCCCCTAAGGAACTTATCTAGATGTGTGTGGAGCACTTTGAACCTCCAAGTGCTTCACAGAAGTTTATAACATAGAACCGTGAAAATAAAAAATCATATTTTTTCCACAAAAACGATCTTTTCGCCCCAATTTTTATTTTCCCAAGGGTAACAAGACCCCAAAAGTTTTTGTGCAATTTGTCCTGAGTATGCTGACACCCCATATGTGGGGGTAAACCACTGTTTGGGTGCATGGCAGAGCTTGGAAGGAAAGGAGCGCCATTTGACTTTTTCAATGCAGAATTGGCTGGACGCCATGTCGCGTTTGTAGAGGCCCTGATGTGTCTAAACAGTGGAAACCCCCCACAAGTGACCCCATTTTGGAAACTAGACCCCCTAAGGAACTTATCTAGATGTGTGGTGAGCACTTTGAACCTCCAAGTGCTTCACAGAAGTTTTTAACATAGAACCGTGAAAATAAAAAATCATATTTTTTCCTCAAAAACGATCATTTCACCCCAATTTTTATTTTCCCAAGGGTAACAGGAGAAATTAGACCACAAAAGTTGTTGTCCAATTTGTCCTGAGTACGCTAATACCCCATATGCGGGTGGGACCACTGTTTGGGCGCACAGCAGGGCTTGGAAGGGAAGGAGCGCCGTTTGACTTTTTCAAACCAAAATTGGCTGGAATTGAAATTGGACGCCATGTCGCGTTTGGAGAGCCCCTGATACGCCTAAACAGTGGAAACCCCCACAAATGACACAATTTTGGAAACTAGACCCCTTAAGGAACTTATCTAGATGTGTCGTGAGCACTTTGAACCCCCAAGTGCTTCATAGAAGTTTATAACGTAGAGCCATGAAAATAAAAAATCATTTTTTTCCTCAAAAATGATTCTTTAGTCTGCTATTTTTTTATTTTCCCAAGAGTAACAGGAGAAATTGGACCCCACAAGTTGTTGTGCAATTTTTCCTTAGTACGCTGATACCCCATATGTGGGGTGAAACCACTGTTTGGGCGCATGGGAGAGTTTGGAAGGGAAGGAGTGCCATTTTGTAATGCAGACTTTGATGGAATGTTCTGCGGGCGTCATGTTGTGTTTGCAGAGCCCTTGATGTGCCTAAACAGTAGAAACCCCCTGCAAGTGACACCATTTTGGAAACTAGACCCCCCAAGGAGCTTATCTAGATGTGTGGTGAGCACTTTGAACCCCCAAGTGCTTCACAGAAATTTATAAACTCAGAGCCGTGAAAATAAAAAATCATTTTTTTCGTCAAAAATGATTTTTTTAGTCAGCTATTTTTTATTTTCCCAAGGGTAACAGGAGAAATTAGAATCCCAAAATTGGTGTGCAATTTGTCCTGAGTACGCTAATACCCCATACATTGGGATAAACCACTGTTTGTGCGCACGGCAGGGCTTGGAAGGGAGGGAGCGCCATTTGACTTTTTGAACACCATGTTGTGTTTGGAGACCCCCTGATGTGTCTAAACAGTGGAACCCCCCCACAAGTTACCCCATTTTGGAAACTAGACCCCTTAAGGAACTTATCTAGATGTGTGGTGAGCACTTTGAACCCCCAAGTGTTGCACAGAAATTTATAAACGCAGAGCCGTGAAAATAAAAAATCATTTTTTTCCTCAAAAATGATTTTTTTTAGCCAGCTATTTTTTATTTTCCCAAGGGTAACAGGAGAAATTAGAACCTCAAAATTGGTGCGCAATTTGTCCTGAGTGTGCTGATACCCCATATGTTGGGGTAAACCACTGTTTGGGCACACGGCAGGGCTCGGAAGGAAGGGAGCACCATTTGACTTTTTGAACGCCACGTCGTGTTTGGAGACCCCCTGATGTGCCTAAATAGTGGAAACCCCTCAATTCTAGCTCCAACCCTAACCCCAACACACTCCTAACCCTAATCCCAACCCTAACCCTAATCCCAACCCTAATTGTAACCCTAACCCTAATTGTAACCCTAACCCTAATTCCAACTCTAACCCTAATTATAACTCTAACACTAAGGCTAGGATCATATTGCGTTTTACCAGCCCGTTCAACACATAGCGTTGACGGGCTGGTAACGGTATGAACCCAGCCTAACCCTAACCCTAATTGTATCCCTAACCCTAATTATAACCCTAACCCTAATGGAAAAATAAAAATAAATAAAATTTCTTTATTTTATTATATGTCCCTAACAAAAGGGCTGATAAAGGGGAGGTTTATGTACTGTTTTTTTGTTTTGATCACTGTGATAGTTTATCACAGTGATCAAAATGTACCTTTAGAGAATGAATGGAGTCATTCATTTTTTGAATCTGCCGCCAGGCAGAGTTGGCGGGCGCACTGCGCATGCCATTTTTTTTACAGGATGAAGAGGACGGAGGATCAGAGGACAGGGGGCGCTGCAGGAGCGCAGAGGGGCCATGGGGGAACACCTTCAGGTACCGGAGGTGATTGGGGGTCCTGGGGACAGTATTTCTCTCCCCTCAGATGTGCGATCACATCAGAGGGGAGAGAAATTGCAGGCAGGATCGCGTTTTTTATTTTTCTTTTGCGATCGCCGTTATAGGGTTAATAACGGCGATCGCAAAAGCGGGGGGACTGGGGGTGACCCTAATTATGTTCTCTGGGGTCTCGGCATGCGCCCGCCTTTTTCTTTACCGGAAAAAGACGTCGGGAGCTGCGGGAGCCACAGGAGGACTGGGGGGACACCGGGAGGCACGGGGAGCTGATCGGGGGTCCCGTGGACCCCATTTCTCTCCCCTCTGATGTGCAATCACATCAGAGGAGAGAGAAATTAAAGGGAAAATAGCTTTTTTTGCGATCGCCGTTATAGGGTTAATAACGGCGATCGCAAAAGCAGGGTCGGTAAAAACTGACCCAAATCATGTTCTCTGGGAGTAGCCGAGACCCCAAAGAAAATCCGACTCTGGGGGGCGCTTCAGGATTTTTCCACAGCGCCATTAATTAACGGCGCTGTGGTTTAAGAACCCTTAATGACCGCCGTTAAAAGGCGTATCGGCGGTCGTTAAGGGGCTAAAGCCAGAAAGTTGCCATTTGAAATGACTTCAGTTTTGTGCCATGTCTGTTATGTTTTTTTTCTACAAAATAAAACAACTGAATGAACATTCCCCAAGGCCGGTGATTCCATAATTTTTGCCAGGGTTGTATTTTCGGAGTCACACACAGACGCTCAGTATGGATTTGATCAGAATACAAAAAGCAGAAAAAAGGTGCTGTATCAGAAGATACCAGGTGTATACAGTGTAGGGGAAAATTTCAATCTCCGAATTTATTTCCGGAGTCACACACAGATAGTCAGCATGTATTAGTCCGTGATACCAGCCGGTACACGGTAGTGTGTGAGGAGCGTACAGCTATATACGGTGTGGGAAAAAATGAACGCTCGGTAACTGTGCAGAAAAAAAGAATAAAAGTATTAGTGCTGTGTAAAAAGCAGTCTGAACAGCAGTGTACACACAGCAATACAGCTAACAGGCATCCTAATAACCAGTGCTGAGTGCCTTTCTATCTTTTGGGGGCTTTTTTAACCTATTTTTTCTCTCTAAAGGATTAATCTCTTATTTTACTATCTGTGTGTTTAAAGGTTTAAAGGTTAACTATATTGCATTTAAATCTTGGTGTAGCTATATTCACAAGGGGTTAATTAAGGGTGGGGGTTCATAATTAAGGTTTATAAGGGCCAGCTGGTTGGGGCTCAAGTCTTTTTGGAAGTGCATTAGAGCAGCAGGGTGATTTGCTGCTGAAGGAGAAAAAAAAAAAATCTCTTTAAATCTTCTGCTTCAGCGAGTGTGAGCGAGCTGAGTGTGACCGTTGCGCAAGTGTGAACGGTGGTAAGTGTGACTTGAGATTCAGTGACTTTGGATTCAAGGAGTTTCCAAGGGAGGAATTACTGAATTGCTGTTATATTTTATTAATACTTTTTATTTATTTTTACTTCTCTTTGCTGTCTGGTGAAATCCCCATTAGATATGTGCTCCACTATTGCCAATGCCATCCAGTGTACATCTTGCCACATGTATGCAGTCCTTGAACAGCCGGTCGAGGGTGCATACTGCTGCGTGAGATGTGAGCATGTTGTGCATTTGGAAGCCCAAATCTTGGATCTAAATGTGCAGCTGGCAACACTGAGATCCATAGACAATATGGAAAGGATTCTTCTGCTCACTGAGCAGACGCTCAATGGGATAGATGAGGGGGGGATGCTAGGGGGGAGCTGCAGGACACTGAAGTAGGAAGCTGGGTGACAGTTAGAAAGCGGGGTAGAGGGAAGAGCGCCAGGGAGGCTAGTCCTGATCTGGCACACCCCAATAAGTTTGCAAAGTTGGCAGATGAGGGGGTTGTCAGTACAGGGGTAGCACTGCTGCAGCCAGGCATGTCCTCTGAAAGCCGGGGAGTGTCTGCTCCAGTAAGGGGGGAATTAGGAGAGCAGGGCAGGCCAGACAGGTGCTGGTAGTGGGGGACTCAATTATTAGGGGAACAGATAGGGCAATCTGTCACAAAGACAGGGATCGTCGAACAGTGTGCTGCCTACCTGGCGCTCGAGTCAGACACATCGCTGATCGGGTTGACAGATTACTGGGAGGGGCTGGTGAGGACCCAGCGGTCATGGTGCACATTGGCACAAATGACAAAGTTAGAGGTAGGTGGAAGGTCCTTAAAGATGATTTCAGGGAATTAGGCTGCAAGCTTAAAGCAAGGACCTCCAACGTGGTATTTTCTGAAATACTGCCGATACCACGTGCCACACCAGAGAGGCAACGGGAGATTAGGGAGGTTAATAAGTGGCTCAAGAATTGGTGTAGGAAGGAGGGGTTTGGGTTCCTGGAGAACTGGGCCAACTTCTCAGTTGGCTACAGGTTCTATGCTAGGGATGGGCTGCACCTCAATGGTGAGGGTGCAGCTGTGCTGGGGGAGAAAATGGCTAGAAGGTTGGAGGAGTCTTTAAACTAGGGACTGGGGGGGAGGGTATTCATTTTATAGGAGGGGAAGGCAGTGCAGATAGAGACCTGGGCACAAATAATGAAATTGGGGTGGGGTGGCATGGAGGGTGGGGTTAGAACAGTTAATAATTTAAGAAAGAATAGAGGTACAGAGAGATACATAAAGTGCATGTATACTAATGCTAGAAGCCTCACCAACAAAATGGCGGAATTAGAATTAATTTTGTTGGAACATAATTATGACATGGTGGGGATATCTGAGACTTGGCTGGATGAGAGCCACGACTGGGCGGTTAATTTACAGGGCTATAGTCTGTTTAGAAATGACCGTAAAAATAAGCGAGTGGGGGTGTGTGTTTATATGTAAAATCATCCTTAAAACCCATCCTGCGTGATATCTGTGAATCTAATGAAGATGTAGAGTCTCTGTGGGTGGAGATTAGGGGAGGGGGGAAAAATAATAAATTACTGATAGGGGTTTGTTATAAGTCTCCTAAAATAATGGAAGCAACAGAGAATATCCTCGTAAAGCAAATAGATGAAGCAGCAACTCAAGGAGAAGTCATTATTATGGGGACTTCAACTACCCTGAAATACATTGGGGAACAGAAACCTGCAGTTCCAGCACAGGTAATAAGTTTTTGGCAACTATGAGAGACAATTACCTTTCACAACTAGTTCAGGACCCAACAAGAGGGGGGGCACTGCTAGACCTAATATTATCCAACAGGCCAGACCGCATATCAAATATAAGGGTTGGGGTCACTTGGGTAATAGTGATCACAAAATAATAAGCTTTCATGTATCCTTTAATAAGATGTGTAGTCGAGGGGTTACAAGGACACTAAACTTCAGGAAGGCAAATTTCCAACGGATGAGAGATGATCTTGGTGCAATAAACTGGGACGATATCCTGAGACATAAAAATACACAAAGAAAATGGGAGACGTTTATTAGTATCCTGAATAGGACCTGTGCACAGTATATACCCTATGGGAATAAACATGCTAGAATTAGGAGAAAACCACTATGGCTAAATAGAGCTGTAAGGGCGCAATAAGGGACAAAAAGAAAGCGTTTAGGGAATTAAAGCAAGTAGGTAGTGAAGAGGCATTAAATAAATACAGAAGACTGAATAAATTCTGTAAAAAGCAAATCAAGACAGCAAAGATTGAGGCAGAGAGACTCTGCCAAAGAAAGTAAAAATAATCCCAAAATATTCTTTAACTACATAAATAGCAAGAAACTAAAAAATGATAGTGTTTGTCCCCTTAAAAATAGTCTGGGTGAAATGGTGGATGAGGATGAGGAAAAAGCCAATATGCTAAATGACTTTTTTTCAACTGTATTTACACAAGAAAATCCCATGATAAATAACATGATCAGAGATAAAAAAATTTCTCCATTAAATGTCACCTGCTTAACCCAGCAGGAAGTACGGAGGCGTCTAAAAATCACTAAAGTTGACAAATCCCCGGGCCCGGATGGGATACACCCCCGAGTACTGCAGGAATTAAGTACAGTTATAGATAGACCATTATTTTTAATCTTTAAAGATTCCATAATAACTGGGTCTGTACCACAGGACTGGCGTATAGCAAATGTGGTGCCAATATTCAAAAAGGGGGCAAAAACTGAACCTGGAAATTATAGGCCAGTGAGCTTAACATCTACTGTGGGTAAAATCCTGGAGGGTTTTTTAAGGGATACTATATTGGAGTATCTGAAGCTGAATAACCTCATGACACAGTATCAGCATGGGTTTACGAGGGACCGTTCTTGTCAGACTAATCTGATAAGCTTTTATGAAGGGGTAAGTTCAGGACTGGACCAAGGGAATGCAGTGGACGTGGTGTTCATGGACTTCTCAAAAGCTTTTGATACAGTGCCACACAAAAGGTTGATACATAAAATGAGAACAATGGGGATAGGGGAAAATATGTGTAAGTGGGTTAAGAACTGGCTCATGGATAGAAAACAAAGGGTGGTTATTAATGGAGCACACTCGGACTGGGTCACGGTTAGCAGTGGGGTACCACAGGGGTCAGTATTGGGGCCGCTTCTCTTTAACATATTTATTAATGACCTTGTAGGGGGCATACAGAGTAGTATTTCAATATTTGCAGATGACACTAAACTCTGCAGGGTAATAAATACAAAGGAGGATAATTTTATATTACAGGAGGATTTATGTAAACTAGAAGCTTGGGCTGATAAATGGCAAATGAGCTTTAATGGGGATAAATGTAAGGTCATGCACTTGGGTAGAACAAATAAGATGTATAATTATGTGCTTAATTGTAAAACACTGGGCAAAACTGTCACTGAAAAAGACCTGGGTGTATGGGTGGACGACAAACTCACATTTAGTGGCCAATGTCAGGCAGCTGCTGCCAAGGCAAATAAAATAATGGGATGCATTAAAAGAGGCATAGATGCTCATGGGGAGAACATAATTTTACCTCTATACAAGTCACTGGTGCGACCACACTTAGAATACTGTGTGCAGTTCTGGTCTCCGGTGTATAAGAAAGACATAGCTGAATTGGAGCGGGTGCAGAGAAGAGCGACCAAGGTTATTAGAGAACTGGGGGGTCTGCAATACCAAGACAGGTTATTACACTTGGGGTTATTTAGTTTGGAAAAACGAAGGCTTAGGGGTGATCTTATTACAATGTATAAATATATGAGGGGACAGTACAAAGACCTTTCTAATGATCTTTTTACTCTTAGACCTGTGACGGGGACAAGGGGGCATCCTCTACGTCTGGAGGAAAGAAGGTTTAGCCATAATCACAGACGCAGATTCTTTACTGTAAGAGCAGTGAGACTATGGAACTCTCTGCCGTCTAATGTTGTAATGAGTGGTTCCTTACTAAAATTTAAGAAGGGACTGGATGCCTTTCTTGAAAACTATAATATTACAGGCTATATTCACTAGTTTCCTAGATACAGCGTTGATCCAGGGAGCTAGTCTGATTGCCGTATGTGGAGTCGGGAAGGAATTTTTTTCCCCAATGTGAAGCTTACTGTTTGCCACTTGGGTTTTTTTTGCCTTCCTCTGGATCAACATGTTAGGGCAGGTAAGGATAGGATATGGGTTGAACTAGATGGACTTAAAGTCTTCCTTCAACCTTAATAACTATGTTACTATGTTACTATGTAAGTGCTGCTGCACACAAGAAAATCCTCCCCTGTCACTGCACACTAACTGTACAGCACGATTGATATCAGCACAAGCACAGAATAACTTCTCTTTCCAGCCCTAACTCTCTCCCTACTGATAAACAGCGTCAGCAACCTCTCCCTACTGTTAAGATCGGCAGAATTAAAATGGTGGTCGGCGGTCAGGGCTTTTATAGACACTATGACGCCACCCAAAGCAAGCCAATCACTGCAATGCCCTTCTCTAAGATGGTGGTGGACGCTGCCCATGTCATCTCATTGCCCACAGTGTACGTCCTTGCTCATTGGCTGAAAAAAGGTGCCTGCAAGCATTATGGGAATATCGACTCTGGCGCTTGGGTCGACGACCGCATGACTGACTTCACGCTATGGTCATGTTTCGCTCGGCGAAACCCGACTTTGGCAAAAGTCGGCGACTTATGAATCTGACTGACCTTTTTCGCTCAACTCTACTCCTGGTTATGAGCCGCACGTACCAGAGCTTTGGGGTACTCGGCACCGAGCCCGTTGATGTCTATGGGGGATGTCACGGGTAGCACAGCTCGGTCCGTTGCCCTGGGCACTCACTGTAATGTGGGATATTTACAGGTGACTTGAATAATGATATGGGGATTCGTGACGCCACTTGTGGTGCCTGGTCAGGATGACCAGCGCTGCTATGCAGATCCACTGGAGGGTTAATATTGGGCAGCTAGGTGTTAAGCCTTCCACAAGTAAGGCTGAGTGATCCTCCAGGGCAGATAGATATGCAAAGGTGCAGGACAAACGGGGACCCGGCAGTCAGAGATAATAAGGGAGACACACACATAAGTCACTTTGGTACCTTTACTGTAGGTGTTGCAGGTACTCCCCGGAGCACTGTAGGGTGAAGGATGCACATCGAGATTCCTCCAGTGGTAGGTGTGTGGCCTCCTGTCTTCTGCCTTTATGTGATAAAGTCCTGACCTGCCTGTAGCTAGGTCTAACTTGGTCTCCGTCTTGCACCTGGCTGATCTTGTGATTGGACCTTCTCCTGAAGCACACAGTCTCTATTTGCAGTGCCCTGCTAGACTCCGTTCTTCTGATCCAGCTACGTATCAGCTCTGTGGTACTCCTTGGACTTGTAGTCCTCCAGGAACTCCGGTATTCTCCTAATGGGTCGTGGAGATCCCTATAGGCTCGGACCCCGGTGTCCGGTGATACTTGTTGAGATGAGCTATTAAGGCTCCACTGTCTCATAAACTTTTCCACTTGCCTTTGGCCTACCTAGATCCTCACACGATCACACACGCTGGCAGTTGATGGGCTGCCTCTTCGCCGCTCTTTTAGCGTCAGCACGCTTTCCACTGAGCTACACTTCTAAATTCAGCTCTGACTAGGCTGGAGTGATTTCTCTGTGTCACTCTTACTAGACTCCACTTGCAGACTGAGCTAAACTGAAACTAAACTTCTTTTTATATGCCTAACACAGCTCCCTCTGGTGGTCTTTAGGATAGCTGTACGTGTGTGTGTGTATAATGACCTCTAGTGGGATCTTCTTTCAGTGCACCCTTCTGGGAGATATGGATTCAGTCACAGCTAGGCTCCACATTCCCTCCTAGTAGAACTCAGCACTCCGGGGCTGAAATACAAAAACAAAGAACAATAACATTTTATAAATAACTCTTCCTTTACAGGAGGTAAGGCACTCTTGAACGGTTGCATAACGGTAAATAAACAGCTATGTACATTAGCATAATGATGGGTTGAGGGTTTGAGCAACCATAAAAGTCCCAGTCTCTTTTGGAAAAGGATGCTCAAAAGGGGTTAGAGAAAACAAGCAAAATAATGTCCATTCTTCTTGTTTCAATTTTTAAGAGGAAAAATAGGTTAATAAATAGCAGTATTATAAAGGCATATTAAAACAATATATACATTTATATGCAGTGGTTCTTGATAATTATTTACATGGATTAGGTCCTACTCTCTGTACCTATCAGGTAATTGCCCTCTTGTTATGCGTACTGACCTACGTGGTGTAGTGGTAGGTGAGGTGTCAGTTACCCTGTTACTCCTGCGTGCAGGTAAGTTGTAGTACTGCCTTAGCCTCTCTAGGGATCTGGCAAGTATACTGGGAGTTGGATGAACTGGCTTAACTTCCGCAGGGGATCCTTCGTCCTGAGGTTCAACTTCTTGGGGTACCGCTTCTTGGGGTTCCACTTGTTGAGGTTCTGCTGGGGCAAGTTCCTCTGGTACTGACTCTACTGCAACAACTGGTTGTAGAGGTTCTTCTTGAGGTTGATAGAATTGAAGCACGGGAATGATTACAGCTTCTCCAATTCTGGGCCAATCCGCGGGGAAATCTCCTAAGTCTGTATGTATGACTGATTCATCAAGCTTTTCCTGATTGACAACAGGTTCTTCTTCCTGAAGCTTTAATGGGTTTGGACACAACTTAAGGTGATCTCGGGATACAGTTGCAGTCGTTCTTCCTCCATCCTTGCTAATTATGCACGTTTTCTTGTTGTCAAACCTTGATTTCTGGATGATGTAGGGCTCTCTTTCCCATTGATCGTCGAGTTTGTGTAACCTCCTCTTTCTTTTCAGTACGACTTCACCAGGTGCGAAAGGTTCAGCTGGCGCACTTTTGTTGTAGCGATCTTCTTGTTTATCCCTGACTCGATTGAGACTTTCTTCAACGCAGGCTTGTACTTTTCTGTACTGTTCCTGTCTGTTTGTGTCCCAGTCTTCCGTAGTCACATCTGCTTCTGGTTCTACAACTCCAAGCTCCAGATCCATAGGCAGCTTTCCTGGTCTGGTCCGCATGAGGTAGGCTGGGGTGCAGTTGGTGGAACTCACAGGTATGTGATTGTACAGATCTACCAGGTCAGGTAGTAAGTCTGGCCACCGATTTCTCTCCTCGAGTGGTATTGTCTTCAACAGGTCAATGACGATGTGATTCATCTTCTCACAGAGACCATTGGTTTGGGGGTGGTACGGTGTGGTTCTGATCTTCTTACACCCATACAAGTGACAGAACTCTTTGAACAATTCGGCCTCGAAGGCTGGGCCTTGGTCAGTTAGCACCTGCTCAGGATATCCGTGTGGTCTGCAGAAATACGCTTGGAACGTCTTTGCTGCTGTTTCTGCCGTCAGATCTTTGACAGGAGCGACCACCAGGAACCTGGAGTAGTGATCCACCATAGTCAGGGCATATGAGTATCCTAACCGGCTGGGTGACAACTTGACATGGTCCAGGGCCACGATCTCCAAGGGACGAGTCGTCTTGATGGGTTGCAGGGGTGCCTTCTGACTGCTGTAGTCCTTTCTTCTGAGGCCACAGGGTCCACAGTTCTGGCACCACCTCTCGATGGAGCTGCGCATTCCCACCCAGTAGAAACGACACTTCAACAGGGTCTCCAGCTTCTTCCAGCCAAAGTGTCCCGCTTGATCGTGGTAGGCTTCTAACACCATCTGGATGTCTGCTCTGGGGACTACTATCTGCCATACCATCTCATGGGTCCTTGGGTTGACGTACCTCCGGCACAGCTTCTCACGGTAGATGAACAGCCAGCTTCTTTCATTCCACAGCTGCTTTGCTTGTAGAGATGCATCCTTCTCCAAGGAGGAACCTTCTTGAGTTATCAGCTCCTTGATTCGGCTGACAACTGGATCGCTGTCCTGAGTCTCCTTCCAGCTGTGGTGAGGTAGAGGATTTAACGTCTTACCACACGGCCTCCTGCTGGCTTGTTGCTCGTGGATCATCCCATTCCTGTGAAAGGCAGGTAGTTCAATCTCTTCCAGATCATCCACTTCTTCTGTGTCCGATTCATGAGGCATCCTGGATAGGGCATCAGCGTTGGCATTCTTGCGGCCTGCTCGGTACTTGATTGTGAATTGGTAGTTTGACAGTCGAGCTATCTGTCGTTGTTCCATGGCTCCCAGCTTAGCTGTTTCAAGATGCGTCAAGGGGTTGTTATCGGTGTAGGCAGTAAACTTGCTGGAGGCTAGGTAGTGCTTAAACCTCTCCGTGATGGCCCAGACCAGTGCTAGGAACTCCAACTTGAAGCTGCTATAGTTCTCTGGGTTTCTCTCGGTCGGGCGGAGCTTCCTGCTAGCATAGGCGATGACTTTCTCCAGGCCATTTTGCTTCTGACTGAGGACTGCTCCCAATCCTTCATTGCTGGCATCAGTATACAGCAGGAACGGCTGGCTGTAGTCAGGGTAAGCTAGGATCTCATCGCCTGTCAGGATCTCCTTCATTTCCTTGAATGCTTCTGCCTGTTCTTTACCCCAATGGAATGGAGAATTTCTGCTCTTGAGGGACTGTCCCACCAGGAGGTCTTGCAGAGGCGCTGCTTTCTTGGTGTAGTCCTTCACAAACCTCCGGTAGTACCCTGTCAGTCCCAGGAACTGTCGCACCTCCCTGAGATTTTTCGGCTCCAGCCATTTCTGGATGGCGGTGATCTTTTCAGGGTCTGGCGCTACTCCTTCTGAGCTGACAATATGTCCCAGATACTGTACCTTCTGTTTGAGCAGATGGCACTTTGAAGGCTTCAGTTTCATCCCATACTTGGACAGTGACTCGAACACCTCCGCCAGGTGCTTCAAGTGATCTTCATACGTTTTGGAGTACACGATGACGTCGTCCAGGTACAGCAACACAGTTTCAAAGTTGAGATGTCCCAGGCAGCTCTCCATCACTCTCTGGAACGTTCCAGGGGCACTGCTGAGTCCAAACGGCATTCTGTCAAACTCACAGAGTCCCATCGGGGTAGTGAAAGCCGTCTTCTCCCGATCCTCTTCAGCCACAGCTACTTGCCAGTACCCACTAGTGAGGTCAAGGGTGGAAAAGTAGTTAGCAGTTTTTAAGGCAGCTAAGGATTCCTCAATGCGTGATAAAGGGTATGCATCCTTATGTGTAATGCGATTTACCTGTCTGTAATCTACACACATTCTCATGCTCCCATCCTTTTTCCTGACTAGGACTAGAGGTGCTGCCCAGGGACTACAACTATACCTTATCACCCCTGCTTCCTTCATATCACGCAACATTTCCTTGGCTTTCTGGTAGTGTGCTGGAGGTATAGGCCTGTACCGTTCTTTAATGGGAGGATGATTGCCTGTGGGGATGTGATGTTGAACCCCTTTAATTTTCCCAAAGTCGAGTGGGTGTTTGCTGAATACCTGTGCATACTCCTGAACTACTCGGTATACTCCTTGTTTCTGGTGGACTGGAATGGTGTCTGTCCCGATATGGAGCTGCTGACACCAATCCTCCACCTGGGTGGTCGGACCATTATCCTCCACTGGTTGTGGGGAGGTTAAGGGCTCCGTTGGGTGAATGGAGTTATTATCCACAGCCTGTAACTTAGCAACAGTGGCATAACGTGGTAATTTGACTTCATCCTCGCCCCTGTTGAGAAGACGCACTGGCACCCTCCCATTATGTACCTCCACTACCCCTCTGGCAGTCAAGAGTGTAGGTCTGTGCTCTGAACAATGGGGCTCTACTACTGCTTGGTAGTTCTGTCCTCTCAGACCTATTGCTGCTCTACACCAAATAAGCATTTCACTCATTGGGGGTATCACAATGGGGTTCGGGTCTGTCACCCGTACATTACCAATCTCACCACCGGTCAGTTTCACTTGCTGCTGGCACATCAGGGTCCGAATCTCCTTCCGGATCACTCCCTTTTGCTTTGGTCTGGCAATTTCGGCGAGCTGTTGGAGTAAAAACACAACCTCCTCCAAACAGTTACTAATAATGTTAGTGCCTAAAACCACATTCAACCCATTTTCCTCATTAACAGTCTTCACTACAAGAAGTCCCTGGTTCTTTAGCTCCACTCTCCCCACCTTTACGTCTACATTTTTAGCCCCCAGTAAGTCAAGAGGGAGGCCATTAGAGGCATATACGGCAAAGTCAGGGTTTGGGGGTTGGAGACCGTCATTGGACCAGTATTTATTGTAGAGAACATCAGGTATGACGGTTACCTGAGATCCAGTGTCCAGCAGGGCAGGGATGGCGATCCCGTCCAATATGATGGACAGGTAAGGTCTTCCTCCCACAAACCTGCGGTTCCAGTCTGAGGGGCCTGAAGAATCTATTCCTGGGTGTTGGCCCTCGGACCCAGGATTTGCTCGTTTAAAGGACACCGACGTGCTGGGTGACCTTCTCTGTGGCAGCGGTAGCAGATGATCTCTCGGCGGGGATGATGCTGGTCGCGGATCCTTCCTGGGGGTGGCGTTGTCCTCCTCCTGTGGGGCGACGTCCTCCTCTCCTCCAGCGCATCCAAGGGACATCCTCTGGGCAGTCAGCTAGCAGGATCTTTCCTTCTTCCTCCGTCGACAGTTGCAGGGCACTCATTACAGTGGCCAGGTTTTTGGTCAACTGGCGCACTTCTGAGCGCAGACAGTCCAGCTCAGTAGGGGGCGCCACCTGCGTTTTGGCTTCCGCAACCAATGGGGAAAAGGTGGATGCTGCTGGCTGTAGGGTGGCTTCACTCGGGTGACACTGGGTTGCCATCCCGGGTGTTTCCAGGGGTCGCAGTCCTTTTATAGCCATGAACTTAAGAGCATCAAAGGTAGCATCAGGATGATCCAAGGACCACCAGTGCACAGTCCGGCTTTCAGCTTGGGACTTCAATCCCGTACAAATTGTTCTTTTAACATTTTATTTTCGTTGGAGACACTCATGGGGTTAACTTGTTTGAGTGCTCGCAGGGCCCCTTGTAGTCGACAGGCATAGTCCCTAATGCTGTCATCTGGTTTCTGGGAGCAGTGGTAAAACATCATCCGGAGATCTGTTTCAGTGCGGTCCTCAAAGATAGACTGTAGCTTTAAGAAAATTGCAAGCACTGATTCCTGGTCTGCAGCTGTCCAAGTCTCTACTTCTCTCTCTGCAGCACCAGTTAATTGTCCCACTACTACTGCAGCTCGCTGCTTTTCTGTCATAGGGTACATGTCCATTATGCTGCATATTTTTCGCTTGAACCCTGACAGGGTGTCTGGCTTGCCGCTGTACTGAGGGAGCCACTTCACTCCAGGCATGTATGGCAGCGTTAGCGGTACTATTGGGACCACAGGACCAGGTGAGGGGCCAGCATTTCCAGCCTGCGCGGCAGCGCCGAGGGGTAAGTCATTAAGGCCGTCGGCCTGGGCCGCGTTGTCGGCTGGCTGCTGCGACATGTCTGCGCCCCCCTAGTTAAGCGTGGCCTACCTTCTCTGAAGGCTGCAGCTCCGCAGGGCACAGGGGTGTGTAGAAGGACCTGCGTCGCCGGCGCTCTGACGTCAGAGCGTTCACTGTAGCTCTTCACAGGACCTGCCGCCGCGTCAGCGTTGGGGGCGTGTCCAGGACTCAGCGCGCTTTTGCAGGTACGCCCACTAGTTTTCGCGCCGTGGCGCTGTAATTGGCGGGCAATGGCGGGAAATCTTCACCACATACAAAACACAGTCTTTTAGTGAGGCACACAGTACCCGGTGGCAACGGGCACAAGTTCCTCCGTTGCTGCAGGGCACGAAATCCTGTTTGTGACGCCAGAGATTGAGCCGCACGTACCAGAGGTTTGGGGTACTCGGCACCGAGCCCGTTGATGTCTATGGGGGATGTCACGGGTAGCACAGCTCGGTCCGTTGCCCTGGGCGCTCACTGTAATGTGGGATATTTACAGGTGACTTGAATAATGATATGGGGATTCGTGACGCCACTTGTGGTGCCTGGTCAGGATGACCAGCGCTGCTATGCAGATCCACTGTATGGTTAATATTGGGCAGCTAGGTGTTAAGCCTTCCACAAGTAAAGGTACTGCCACACTTAGCTATCCCGCTAGCGATCTCGTTAGCGTTGCATACTAATGAGATCGCTAGCGGGATTGTTTCTATATCGCTAAATGCTGCCGCATTTAGCGATATAGTTAACGACGCTATCGCCGTTAGCGATCTTCTTAACGACTTTAGCGGTACAAAAGTACCGCTAAATCGCTAAGAAAAGGTGCCACACAGCGATTAGATACTTACCCAGCGGGAGCGCCAGCGATGAAATAGGGTCCGGAACGATTCCAGCGACGAGCGAGATCACAGCAGGAAGCTCGTCGCTGGAAGCTGCCGCACTGAACAATATCGCTAACGGGATCGCTAAATAGTGACGTTTTTTAGCGATCCCGTTAGCGATATTGTTTAGTGTGGCATACCCTTAAGGCTGAGTGATCCTCCAGGGCAGATAGATATGCAAAGGTGCAGGACAGACGGGGACCCGGCAGTCAGAGATAATAAGGGAGACACACATATAAGTCACTTTGGTACCTTTACTGTAGGTGTTGCAGGTACTCCCCGGAGCACTGTAGGGTGAAGGATGCACATCGAGATTCCTCCACTGGTAGGTGTGTGGCCTCCTGTCTTCTGCCTTTATGTGATAAAGTCCTGACCTGCCTGTAGCTAGGTCTAACTTGGTCTCCGTCTTGCACCTGGCTGATCTTGTGATTGGACCTTCTCCTGAAGCACACAGTCTCTATTTGCAGTGCCCTGCTAGACTCCGTTCTTCTGATCAGCTACGTATCAGCTCTGTGGTACTCCTGGGACTTGTAGTCCTCCAGGAACTCCGGTATTCTCCTAATGGGTCGTGGAGATCCCTATAGGCTCGGACCCCAGTGTCCGGTGATACTTGCTGAGATGAGCTATTAAGGCTCCACTGTCTCATAAACTTTTCCACTTGCCTTTGGCCTACCTAGATCCTCACACGATCACACACGCTGGCAGTTGGTGGGCTGCCTCTTCGCCGCTCTTTTAGCGTCGGCACGCTTTCCACTGAGCTACACTTCTAAATTCAGCTCTGACTAGGCTGGAGTGATTTCTCTGTGTCACTCTTACTAGACTCCACTTGCAGACTGAGCTAAACTGAAACTAAACTTCTTTTTGTATGCCTAACACAGCTCCCTCTGGTGGTCTTTAGGATTGCTGTACGTGTGTGTGTGTATAATGACCTCTAGTGGGATCTTCTTTCAGTGCACCCTTCTGGGAGATATGGATTCAGTCACAGCTGGGCTCCACAGTTACATCACAGGGAGCAGCCGTCCTTGTGATACATACCACCCATTAATAATGCGGCCAATAGTCACGCTACAATATAAACAAATTCACACTATTGTGCATGTATTGAGACTCCAGCATATTTTAACTAATCACATGGTGTATACTATTTTTCAACTGTTAACAATGCCACCTAATCATGCATGGTCACATGCGATTTGCTGTTGTGGTTTAAATACTAGTATACTATGACTGAGGGTGGTTTGTCGCTAGAAATGCATGAGTGAATTTATCATGGCAACTTTGATGCGTAGTAATATCCATGAGACTTTTTTTAGGTTAGGATCACACAAACAAATTTTCTATCTGTCACAGCAATTCACGCAATTCATGATCTGGCTCATCTTGTGTTTATCCTGATCTCTCCACTCCTGACCTCGGCTAAGTATATTGAACCTGTGCTGTCTGCCCTGACCTTGGATTGTTTGACCACATTTTTGCCTTCGTCCTCCTGTACCTTGTACCCATGTCTCTGACTCTCCGATAAGCTGCTGCTGACAAGGGAAATTTCCTGGAGTGTTAACTGGTGACATCATGTCACCAAACCTATCCTCACCATCCAAGGATTTAGTGAATGGCAGGCAATTGCTTAGTTATGCACCTCCAGAGTAAGTTCTCTATCATGGTCTGGTCCAAAGGAAAGAGATGGAGTGTAGAATGGATCTGACACTGATTCATATAGCCGCGGCTCTCCTTGGGGTCTCCATCATAGCAGGATGGAAGTGGAGCAGTCCCACAAGGTACTCCCTCAGGGAAGCTAACATTCTTGAGTAGGGACGGCCCCATAGAATAACATAACTTCAAAACATTGGATCGTACTCGGACCGAAAATATTGTCGTTTGCACGAGTCCTTATAGTATAAACAGCCTGCACAGTCAACTGCTATGCTTGTACAGGTGTTATTGCGAGTGACCTCTGTCTGCTGTGCTGTCTGTGTGACATCTGTGCTGCAGCCAACGCGAGACATCGCCTGCAGCCGAAGAGACATCCCTTTTAGGTTAAGTTGCCATGATGAGTATTAGGTAAGTTTTTGATGTTGAAGATTTTCTGCAGCATTTCTACACCTAGCTAAACAAGGTTACATGTGTATTTTTCATTTTCCACTTTATAGATACAATCACGTGTGGATTACATGCAATTTTAGACGCATGCACTATAAATACACTATTACATGCAGTATAATTGAGCATCATTTTCTTGCTCTTTGGATGATTACCGACATTATTACACTAACGAGATCACACATACATGCTGTATGTGACACGCAGGATATAATACATGTGTACAGTATGTGTGGGCTGTGTGTATATACAGTACAGACCAAAAGTTTGGACACCCTTCTAATTTAACCCCTTAACGACCGCCGATACGTCTTTTAACGGCGGTAGTTAAGGGCACTTAAACCACAGCGCCGTTTGTTAACGGCGCTGTGGAGAGAGTGTATAGCGCCCCCAGAGTCGGATTTTCTCCAGGGTCTCGGCTACCGGGGGTAGCCGAGACCCAGAGAACATGATTCGGGTCGGTTTTCACCGACCCCGCTTTTGTGATCGCCGTTTTTAACGCTATAACGGCGACCGCAAACAAAAAAAGCCGCGATTCTCCGTTTAATTTCTCTCTCCTCTGATGTGATCGCACATCAGAGGAGAGAGAAATAGGGTCCCCGGGACCCCCGATCTGTCCCCCGTGTCTCCCGGTGTCCCCCCCTGTCCTCCGATGTCTCCCAGAGCTACCCTCGTATTCTCCGGCAAAGAAAATGGCGGGCATCTGTGCAGTGCGCCCGCCGAGTCGGATTTTCTCCAGGGTCTCGGCTACCAAGGGGTAGCCGATACCCTAGAGAACATAATTAGTTTCCCCCGCAGTCCCCCGCTTTTGTGATCGCCGTTATTAACCATATAACGGCGATCGCAAAAGAAAAAAAAAGCCGAGATCCTACATGTAATTTCTCTCCCTTCTGATGTGATTGCACATCAGAGGGGAGAGAAATAGGGTCCCCGTGTCCCCTGATGTGCCCCCCGTACCCTCCGGTGTCCCCCCTGTCCTCCCGGAGCTCCGAGCCTCCCAGCGTCTTATTCCTGTAAAAGAAAATGGCGGTCGCATGCGCAGTGCGCCCGCCGAATCTGCCTGCCGGCAGATTCATTCATTCAGTGAAAGTACATTTTGATCACTGTGATAAACCCTATCACAGTGACCAAAATAAAAAAAATAGTAAATAAACCCCCCCTTTATCACCCCCTTAGTTAGGGACATATATTAAAATAAAGAAATTGTATTTATTTTCATGTTTCCATTAGGGATAGGGTTATAATTAGGGTTAGAGTTAGGATTAGGGTTGGAATTAGGGTTAGGGTTACAATTAGGGTTAGGGTTACAATGATGGTTAGCGATACAATAAGGGTTAGGGATACAATTAGGGTTGGAATTAGGGTTAGGATTAGAGTTAGGGTTAGGATTAGGGTTAGGGGGTGTGTTGGGGTTAGGGTTGGAGCTAGAATTGAGGGGTTTCCACTATTTAGGCACATCAGGGGGTCTCCAAACACGACATGGCGTTCAAAAAGTCAAATGGCACTCCCTCCCTTCCGAGCCCTGCTGTGCGCCCAAATAGTGGTTTACTCCAACATATGGGGTATCGGCGTACTCAGGGAAAATTGCACAACAACTTTTGGGGTCCAATTTCTCCTGTTACCCTTGGGAAAATAAAAAAATAGCGTGCTAAAAAATCATTATTGTGGAAAAAAAATGATTTTTTATTTTCACGGCTCTACTTTATAAACTTCTGTGAAACACTTGGAGGTTAAAAGTGCTCACAACACATCTAGATAAGTTCCTTAAGGGGTCTAGTTTCCAAAATGGGGTCACTTGTTGGGGTTTCCACTGTTTAGGCACATCAGGGGCTCTCCAAATGTGACCTGGCGTCCAGCCAATTCTGCATTGAAAAAGTCAAACGGCGCTCCTTCCCTTGCGACCTCTGCCGTGCGCCCAAAAAGTGGTTTACCGCCACATATGAAGTATCGACGTGTTCAGAAGAAATTGCACAACAAATTTTGTGGTTCATTTTTTCTTTTAACACTTGTGAAAATAAAAAAAATTGGTTCTGAATTAAATTTTTTTTCAAAAAAAGTAAAATGTAAAATTTTTTCCTTCCACATTGCTTCAGTACCTGTGAAGCACGTAAAGGGTTAATAAACTTCTTGAATGTGGTCTTGAACACCGTGAGGGGTGCAGTTTTTAGAATGGTGTCAATTTTGGGCATTTTCTATCGTATAGACCCCTCAAAGTGACTTCAAATGTGATGTGGTCCCTAAAAAAAAATGGTGTTGTAAAAATGAGAAATTGCAGATTAACTTTTAACCCTTATAACGTCATAACAAAAAATAATTTTTAACCCAAAATTGTGCTGATGTAAAGTAGACATGTGGGAAATGTTATTTATAAAGAAATTTGTGTGACATATCTCTCTGATTTAAGGGCATAAAAATTTAAAGTTTGAAAATTGCTAAATTTTCTAAATTTTCGCCATATTTCCATTTTTTTCATGAATAACTGCAAGTCATATAAAAAAAAATGTACCAATAACGTGAAGTAGAATATGTCACAAAAAACATTCTCAGAATCAGCAGGATCCGTTAAAGCGGTCCAGAGTTATAACCTCATAAAGTGACAGTGGTCAGAATTGTAAAAATTGGCCCGGTCATTTAGCTGCAAATTGGCTCTGTCACTAAGGGGTTAAAGATTGTTCTGTATTTTCATGACTATGAAAATTGTAAATTCACACTGAAGGCATCAAAACTATGAATTAACACATGCAAAAATGTGTGTAACAACTGAAATTATGTCTTATATTCTAGGTTCTTCAAAGTAGCCACCTTTTGCTTTGATGACTGCTTTGCACACTCTTGGAATTCTCTTGATGAGCTTCAAGAGTTAGTCTCCGGAAATGGTTTTCACTTCACGGGTGTGCCCTGTCAGGTTTAATAAGTGTGATTTCTTGCCTTATAAATGGGTTTGGGACCATCAGTTGTGTTGTGCAGAAGTCTGGTGGATACACAGCTGATAGTCCTACTGAATAGACTGTTAGAATTTGTATTATGGCAAGAAAAAAGCAGCTAAGTAAAGAAAAACGAGTGGCCATCATTACTTTAAGAAATGAAGGTCAATCAGTCCGCAAAATTGGGAAAACTTTGAAAGTGTCCCCAAGTGAAGTTGCAAAAACCATCAAGCGCTACAAAGAAACTGGATCACATGAGGACCGCCCCAGGAAAGGAAGACCAAGAGTCACCTCTGCTTCTGGGGATAAGTTTATCCGAGTCACCAGCCTCAGAAATCGCAGGTTTACAGCAGCTCAGATTAGAGACCAGGTCAATACCACACAGAGTTCTAGCTGCAGACACATCTCTACAACAACTGTTAAGAGACTTGTGCAGCAGGCCTTCATGGTAAAATAGCTGCTAGGAAACCACTGCTAAGGACAGGCAACAAGCAGAAGAGACTTTTTTGGGCTAAAGAACACAAGAAATGGACATTAGACCAGTGGAAATCTGTGCTTTGGTCTGATGAGTCCAAATTTGAGATCTTTGGTTCCAACCACCATGTCTTTGTGCGACGCAGAAAAGGTGAACGGATGGACTCTACATGCCTGGTATCACGAACACCGCACTGCACTTGCTCACTGAGCCAGTGCGCGTGTCCTGAATAAGACAGACTGCACTCAATGATACCTGTAGAGCGGGGCAGTAGCGGTGAAGATGCGTGCTTCAGACTAACAGGACCCTAAGCACGTGACTGCCAAGGGCGGCGCTGGCCACAGGTCTCAGAGAAGGCAGTAACAGACAGAGATTGTTTCAGGCCAGAGGACCTTAAGCCTTGTGACTGCTGGTGGGGCGTGGCCTAAGCTCCAGAGAGCTATGAGCAGAAGAAAACTCCTAGAAGGGGAACTACGGGACAGAGTTACCAAAGGGGGATAGACAAAACGGATAGTCAGGATAGCCGGTCATACACAGAGGGAGCAACGCCAGTACAAGAGGGGCAGGCAGAGATAACCGAAAAGTAGCCAAGGGATCAGAAAACCAGAACGGGCAAATACACAGTACCAAGACAGTAGACAAACTCACAAAAGAAGAGACGGACCGGGTCAAAACCAAACAAGCAACAAGATCAGGCACAGGCACAGGCCCAGGAGGTCAACTAACTTAGCCGAGGGCAGGAGTAATAACTGACACCAGACCCAGGTCAATTGGCAACAAATAGCCGCCCTCTGCCAGAGAGAGGCTGAAACCATTAACCCCAGTCTGACCAGGACGGGGCAAAGACAAACCCCGCCTGTGGGTTTT
>JARQOD010000002.1:122714539-122878681 GCA_033576555.1 Oophaga sylvatica | reverse complement strand
ATCAGGGGCTCTCCAAACGCAACATGGCGTCCATTCTCAATTCCAGCCAATTTTGGTTTGAAAAAGTCAAATGGCGCTCCTTCCCTTCTGAGCCCTTCCGTGCACCCAGGCAGTGGTTTTCCCCCACATATGGGGTATCCGTGTACTCAGGAGAAATTGCAAAAACAACTTTATCTGTCCATTTTCTCCTTTTACCCTTGTGAAAATAAAAAAATTGTTTGTAAAAGATCATTTTTGTGACTAAAAAGTTAAATGTTCATTTTTTCCTTCCACGTTGCTTCAGCTCCTGTGAAGCACCTGAAGGGTTAATAAACTTCTTGAATGTGGTTTTGATCACCTTGAGGGGTGCACTTTTTACAATGGTGTCACTTTTGGGTGCATGATCACACTGGTGCAAAGCAGTAAGGACAGCCTTTTATAGCAGCCATGAGAAAAAAACCTTCCAGGAAGGACCAATGGGAAGCTGCTTCAGAACATCAACAGCCGGAGGACCTTCCTGAAGGACCAATACGAGTGGCAGCTGTATCTGAGCATGTGACCCCTGATCTCCAATGGGAGATCTTGCCCTGGGGTTCTCGACTCAGGTGCAGGCTCAGCCAGAACACAAGATATCTCTCCCTGACAGGTTTTTTGGAGGGAGAGATAAATTTCTGGCTTTTCAGGAGGCCTGAAAATTATATTTCAGGCTCCGCCTCCCGTTCATCAAAGAGTGAGGAACAGCGTGTGGGGATTATTGTCTCCCTTTTCAAGGGCGAACCCAATCCTGGGCTTCTCCTTATCGACCGATTCACCATCTTTATGGTCGGTGGACGGGGTTTTTGCGGCACTGGCGCTGGTGTTTGGAGATCCTGATGGCGTCTCCCTGGTGGGAAAAGTTGGTTCTAAAACGGGGTTGCCTGCGGTTCAGCGTGGTGTGGGGGCATGTTTTTGCTGTGGGCAGACTGGTTATTTCATTGGGGTCTGCTCAGCTTGCGCCAAGATACCTGTACCATCTAAGAAGCCGCGTCCCCCTATTCATGTGTAGGAGGGCGACCAGGGAGTGTATATTTACTCCATTTTTTTCCCCTCAGTGTACCCTGTCTGCTGAAATGGTGGTTGGCGGGGTAACTGAGGGTATACCGGTGCTTGTGGACCGTGGAGCAGGTGTTAATCTAGTCGATTCTCACTTTGTCCAAACTCTTGGCCTGAGGTGTAGGATGCTAGCAAAACCCCTAAGCGTCCAGGCCATTGACTCTGTCCCACTCAGCCAGTGGAAGGTGACCCAAGTCGTAGATGATATGGACTGCGTATAGGGACTCGTCATGAAGAGTCCCTGTCGTGCTACATCTTGGAGGGAATGCCAACACCCATCGTTTTAGGCCTCCCTTGGTTGAAAAAATACAACCCAGTCATAGATTGGCGGTCCAGGGAAGTAGTCAGCTGGGAGCAGTCGTGTGAGGGCTGCTGCCTGGGGGCTACTATCTCTTCCGTCCTTCTACAACCGTCCCCTTCCTCTCCAGTGTGGGCAGCAGAGGTGCTGCCAGGGAGTAGGGACAAGTCTCAACCCTCACCTCAAGCTAACCCTGAGTGTCGGAGTCCTCTTAGGAGGAGGGGTCAGGGGAGGATGGTGGTTCATTCTGAGCATTGTGGGGGTGTGAGTGTGGTGACACAGGGGGATGCCTCTGTTGTCAGTTCCTCGAAGAGTTCATCATCTTGTGGCAAACGTATATGTGGCAATAAACGTTCAGGTCCGGACCTATGTGTGAATGAGTACATATGGGTGTCCACCAAAAACATCAGGTGGAAGGGTGCTGCTGAGGCCTGGAGTTCTCAACTGATTGGGCTATATTGGGTGTCGGCTGTTCTCGGTCTGGGAACTTACAAGCTGGAGTTACCCCCAGTAATGCCCATACACAACACATTCCCCAGGTCGGTGCACTGGAGATTTGTGGCACCTCCAGAGCATATGTTATTGTCACTTCCATCAGTCTGCCATAAACCTGAGAGTCAGATGACTGCCGGGGTGAACTCTGGTGGATCGAGGCATCCTCACCATGGGTTGTTTTCTGGTGAGGTGCGGTGTTGCGGGTCCAGAGGCCCCTCATTGAAAGGGGGGTACTGTCACGATCCATTTTTTGGATCTGTGGCAGATTTTGCTTTTCATATTAAAACTTTTTTCATTTCAGGCCATCGGGGATTAATGTCAGTCTTTTCCCCCTGTGACCACTGGGGTAATTACATTGCTGCTGAGTTGGCTGGTGCAGGAGGTGACCACTCCCACCATCCTTTAAAGGGTCACCTGATATGTCAGCTGACTGTTGGTGATACACTTGCTCTTTGGAGACCAATCAAGCTGGAGTCAGGAACTTTTCTGGTGCTGCAGCTGTATACTGTGATGTTGCCTTACTCTGCTGTGCGATGCTTGGCAGCAGAGAAAGCTAAGTTTTGTTTTTTAGTTGATTTAACCACTAGGTGTCTGTCTTTTCTTTCTTTTCGTTATATTGGTGCAGCTCACTTTAATTCCCTGTCTCAACTCCTGGGGAGGGGGGTTGGGAGTTTAGCTCAGGGCTAAACAGGAGATAGGGACAGGTTGGTGACTTGGGCCTCACTACCTTCAAGTGTACCCCCAAGTTAAGGAAAGACAGGGCACCCCCTTAGCCTGAGGGGCAGGCCCAGGATCCTCATCCCCTGTTTTCCCACTACTGCCCCGTGACACAACCATTGCCATTTTATTTAGGTGTATCCATATAAATGGCCCACCCTGTATTTATTTTTACGCACCTTGTTGATGCATCATTTTGAGGTACAGTCATGGCCAAAAGTTTTGAGAATGACACAAATATTAATTTTTACAAAGTCTACTGCTTCACTTTTTCTAATGGCAATTTGCATATACTCCAGAATGTTATAAAGAGTGATCAGCTTAACAGCAATTACTTGCAAAGTCAATATTTGGCTAGAAAATGAACTTTATCCCCCAAAACACATTTCAACATCATTGCAGCCCTGCCTTAAAAGGACCAGCTAACCTCTTTTCAGTGATTGCTCCATTAACACAGGTGTGGGTGTTGATGAGGACATGGCTGAAGATCAATCTGTCATGATTAAGTAAGAATGACACCACTGGACACTTTAAGAGGAGGCTGGTGCTTGGCATCATTGTTTCTCTTCTGTTAACCATGGTTATCTCTAAAGAAACACGTGCAGTCATCATTGCAATGCACAAAAATGGCCTAACAGGGAAGAGTATCGCAGCTAGAAAGATTGCACCTCAGTCATCAATCTATCGCATCATCAAGAACTTCAAGGTGAGAGGTTCCATTGTTGCCAAAAAGGCTCCAGGGTGCCCAAGAAAGACCAGCAAGCGCCAGGACCGTCTCTTAAAAGTGTTTCTGTTTTTTTGCTGCGGGATCCGGCTACCAGACAGTGCAGAGCTTGCTCAGAAATGGCAGCAGTCAGGTGTGAGTGCATCTGCACGCACTGTGAGGCGGAGACTCTTGGAGCAAGGCCTGGTCTCAAGGAGGGCAGCAAAGAAGCCACTTCTCTCCAGAAAAAACATCATGGACAGACTGATATTCTGCAAAAGGTACTGGCAGTGGACTGCTGAGGATTGGGGTAAAGTTATTTTCTCTGATGAATCCCCTTTTCGATTGTTTGTGACATCAGGAAAACGCCTCATTCGGAGAAGACAAGGTGAGCGCTACCACCAGTCTTGTCTCATGCCAACTGTTAAGCATCCTGAAACCATTCATGTGTGGGGTTGCTTCTCAGCCAAGGGAATCGGCTCTCTCACAGTCTTGCCTAAAAACACAGCCATGAATAAAGAATGGTACCAGAATGTCCTCCAAGAGCAGCTTCTCCCAACCCTCCAAGAGCAGCTTGGCGATCAACAATGCCTTTTCCAGCATGATGGAGCACCTTGCCATAAAGCAAAGGTGATAACTAAATGGCTCAGGGAACAAAACATAAAGATTTTGGGTCCATGGCCTGTAAACTCCCCAGATCTTAATCCCATTGAGAACTTGTGGTCAATCATCAAGAGACGGGTGGACAAACAAAAACCTAAAAATTCTGACAAAATGAAAGCATTGATTGTGCAAGAATGGACTGCTATCAGTCAGGATTTGGTCCAGAAGTTGATTGAGAGCATGCCAGGGAGAATTGCAGAGGTCCTGAAGAAGAAGGGTCAACACTGCAAATATTGACTTGCTGCATTAACTCATTCTAACTGTCAATATAAGCTTTTGTTACTCATATGTTTGCAATTATATTTCTGTCTGTGATAAAAACATCTGTCAAACACACACATAAAAACCAGAGGGCAGCAGATCATGTGAAAATATAATATTTGTGTCATTCTCAAAACTTTTGGCCATGACTGTACATTAAAGAGCACATTGAGGTTCATAGAGTGCTTGCTTACCCAAGCAAAATACAGTGTGAAAAAGTGCAACTAAGTTAAATTGCAGTGAAATAATAGGACATTTGTGTATAGGGACATATTTATTATATAATTTCCGTATACATTTATTATGTAATGTGCTTTTAGAACAGAACACTCACGCTTAATGAGCGGGCAGATATTTAAGCATTCGATGCTGGCTTAGGAAATTGAGTACCTATAAGGAAATCAGTAATCAATGCAGGAAAGTAAGAAAGGGGGAGGTAAAGGAGTTTGGCATCCCATCCAGCAGAATAACGCGTCTTGGGATGGACAGCAGTCAGCGCATGCTCCATGCAGTCTGTGACTAGAGACAAATTGGTGTTGGACGTCGACAAAGACAGATCAACAATGCTACAATCTGGATAGAGAAATAGAAAACAAGATTTTTTACAATTATTACATTCAGATCAGGTAGAAAAAAAATTCTTTATTCCAAGGCAAAATATTATGTAAAACCAATCTATATGTCTATCATCTGTGCACTTTGTGACCAAGGTCAACATTATATTGCTTGGCTGCACTGTCTCTGAATTTATCACTTACTTTGTGGTATCTTTCAGTTTTTATGCATTGTAAAAGCTCAGATGACAGATAAAAATAGTAGGAACAGCTCTCCCATTAATATGCTTGGCTCGGCTCCTTATGCTACTTTATTTCAATGGAAAGAAAGGATATATCTGCTGCTAGACATCCCTGGCAACTAACCAGAAGACATGTTGAAAGCCAACAATGCCAAACCTTTTATACTTTTAGCGCCGGAAGTTGAAAGACAGACAAAACCTTTGGAAAAGGTTTCCCTGCTTTATCTTGAAGGTGTTTAATCGATTGTCCCATTAGAATGAGTTTCTCCGAAAATGATGATGAACTGTCATTTCATCAGCATGCTCCCACAAGAACAAAGAGAAAATTTATTGACAAGCTAATTAGAAAATTACTATCCATATTTGTAAATATTCGTGGCTCCAGCAATCAGAAAAATGCTGTGGAAATACAAGTGCTTCTCACAAAAATAGAATATCATCAAAAAGTTAATTTATTTCAGTTCTTCAATGCAAAAAGTGAAACTCATATAATATATAGAGCCATTAACGTATATGCTCGAGTACAAGCTGACCCGAGTATAAGCCGAGGCATTTACTTTTATCACAAAAACTGGGAAAACTTATTGACTCAAGTATAAGGCTGGTATGCATTGTCTCCTTATCCCCATCTTGGTATGCACGGGCTCCTCATCCCCATCCTGCTATGCACGGGCTCCTCATCCCCATCCTGGTAAGCACGGGCTCCTCATCCCCATCCTGGTAAGCACGAGCTCCTCATCCCCATCCTGGTAAGCACGGGCTCCTCATCCCCATCCTGGTAAGCACGGGCTTCTCATCCTTATCCTGGTAAGTACGGGCTCATCATCCCCATCCTGGTAAGCACGGGCTCCTCTTCCCCATCCTGGTAAGCACGGGCTCCTCATCCCTATCCTTGTATACATGGCCCCATTCTTACCCTTGTTACATGGGCCCCATCCCTATCCTTGTATGCATGGCCCCATCACTACCCTTGCATGCATGGCTCCATCCCTATTTGTGTATGCATGGTTCCTCATCCCTCTCCTTGTATGCATCGCTCCAACCCTCTCCTCTGTATGCATGGGCCCATCCCTATTCTTGTATGCATGACCCCATTCTCACCCTGGTATGATTTGCCCCCATCAAAAAACATTAAAAAAAAAAAAAAACACTCCTTCCCAGCGTCTTGTTCCAGTGCTTTATGCTTGTCAGCAGCGCATGGCAGGGACGTCATGCACTGCTCACAAGCAGAGCACAGCCGCCGGAATACTCACCACTCCCCATGCCGGAACTATGTGCGTGGATGGCAGTGAGTATTCATTGCTATTAAGTAGCCTGCACAGTGTCAGCCGCCAGGCGGTCACGTGTGCCTGCTTCTTAAGAGAAATTAATATTCGCCTCTCTCCACGCCCAAGGGAGTGCAGAGAGGTGAGTATTCATTTATCTTAAGTAGCGGTGACACATGACCGTCTGGCAGCTGCAGAAAGCCGGCTGCTGCGGCTGACACTGTGCGCGCTATTACAGAGAAATGAATATTCACTGCCAGCGCAGTGAATATTCATTTCTCTTTAGCAGTGGGCACAGGCTTAAGCTGCAGCAGCCAGCTCCTGCCTCCTGTGACCCTCTGATCCGCCGCTGCCACTCCACCTCCATTTTCTGGACACCTCAATCGAGTATAAGCTGAGGGGGGCTTTTTTAGCACAAAAAATGTGCTGACAAACTCGGCATATACTCGTGTATATACGTACAAACAGAGTGATCTATTTCAAGTGTTTATTTCTGTTAATGTTGATGATTCTGGCTTACATCCAATGAAAACCCAAAAGTCATTATCTCAGTTGTGAGGCTGTGATTGGTGTTACATGTGAGGGTCACTGTATGCTCCCCGCAGGATGCGCACGGAGGCGTATTGAGGCCATCAAAGTGCATTGCAGTCACAGGCGTAGCTGTGGTTGCAATGCAGACTAAAGTGAGTATAGGTCTTGGACATGCTGGTTGTCCAAGGCAGATTTAGGAAAAACCTGCTCTGGGTTTTGGTGTTTCGAAACAGACTGCAGATGGTAGTGTTGCAGTCCATTTCATTCCTGGCCCGGGTTTTCTATGTGGCCAATTGCCACAGATTGTAGTTAAAAACCCTGCAGAATAGGGTTTGGGTGTGTCAGGCTGGTGTTTGGAGGAGTACAGAGCAGTTGGCTCTGCAGTGCTCCACCTGTGTGAGGCAATACAGGCCAGCAGAGCCAAACAGCCAGGGGAGCTGAGACGCCTGGCACACACAGATTACACAGCGGTGCAGTCGCCCACGGCAACTTGTCTCTGAAGTGGACGGTCTTGTGCCTAGCGGTGAACCGGAGGTAGACCTGTGCTCCAAGGAGGACTAGCATGGTTAGTGACTGTAAACTGAAGGATATCATGTACTGCGAGTAAAGAGATATTAATACGGCGGTGCAGTCGCCCACGGCAACAGGTCAGAGGTGTACTGGCATGTTTAGTGACTGTAATCCAGAAGATATGTTTCCCAGATGCGATCCAGAGAATATCATGTGCTATGTTTATATGAGATAAACATTAATGCTGTGAAGTAAACACATTAAAGAGACTTTTGTTTGGAACTTTGCTGGGTCACTGCCTCATCACTGTGTGGAGCCCAGCTGTGCTTGGTGCCACAGATCCTGGAAGAGTGCATTAAAGGATTCATCCACAAGATGCCCTCGGAGCATATACACACCTTCACCCTTCCTCAGACCACCAGAGGGAGCCCGATAGGTAGATAAAAAGGAGGGAGGAGGCAGGAAGACAGAACAGACTCAGAAGGGAATAGACTCAAAGAGAACAGACTCAGAAGGGAACACTCTAGGGAACACTCTAGAGAAGACACTCTAAGAGCACACTCTGAGGCACAGAAACAGGTCAGTCTGCAGTGTGAGACTCAATTAGCTCAAGTCAGCGAGCTAGGAGCGTGCCGACGCTCTAGAAAGCGGCAGAAGAGGCAGCCCACCAACTGCCAGTGTGTATAGCCTTGTGAGGGCCCGAGTAGGCCGAAGGCTAGAGGAGAGAGTAGCAAGGGGACAGAGGAGCCTTACCAGCTCACCTCAGAAAGCACATACCGGACACCGGGTCAGAGCTTACAGGGATCTCTACGACCCAGTAGGAGACAACTGGAATTCCTGGAGGACTACAGGTCCCAGGATCACCAAAGAGCTGATACATAACAGAGCCAGGGGTACACGGAGACCCTACAAGCAGGGAGTGTGTACTCCAGGAGAAGGCCCTACCACAAAGTCAGCCGATGCAGGACAGAGACAAAGTTAGGCTTAGCTACAGGCAGGTCAGAAACTTACTACAGAGAGGCAAGGAACAGGAGGCCCTACACCTGCTCACTGGGGAGAATCCGGACTTCACCCTACAGTGCTCCGAGATGTTCCTGCACTAACTCCAGTAAAGGTACAGAAGTGACTTGTGTGTGCTCCCATTCTTGTTCTTATCCGGCTGGGTCCCCTCTGTCCTGCATCCCTACATTTACGCTGCCCTGAAGGCCTGCACCACCTGTGGGGAGTGATACCATCTAAGCTGTCACAACACCGGCCTCAGTGGACTGCTGCAGCGCTGGTGATCCTCACCAGACACCACAGGTGGCATCACGATTCACTGACATTATCCCCTGTAAATATATCCCCTTTTTTGGGTGAGCGCCCAGGGCCATGGACCAAGCCGTGGCCACCGTGACATCCCCCATAGAAATCAACGGGCTCGGGTCCGAGTACCCCACATCCCTGGCAGGAGGCTCAACTGCATAAGTATGCTACCACTGCATCACACAGTAAATTAGAACACTTTATAACACCAGCTTAAAAAATTATTTTAAAATCCGAAATGTAGACCTACTAAAATATATGTTCAGTAAATGCACTCAATACTTAGTTGGGGCTCCTTTTGCATCAATTACTGCATCAATGCCACATGGCATGGAGGCGATCAGCCTGTGGCAAAGCTGAGGTGTTATGGAAGCCTAAATTGCTTTGATAGTAGCCTTCAGCTCGTCTGCATTGTTGGGTCTGGTGTCTCTCATCTTCCTCTTGACAATACCCCATAGATTATCTATGAGGTTAAGGTCAGGCGAGTTTGCTAGCCAATGAAGCACAGTGATACTGTTGGTATTGGTATTGGTACATTTGACAGTGTGGACAGGGGCTAAGTCCTGCTGGTGAATGTAATTTCCATCCCCAAAAAGCTTGTCGGCAGAAGGAAAAATGAAGTGCTCTAAAATTTCCTGGTAGAGGGCTGCGCTGACTTTGGTTTTGATAAAACACAGTGGACCTACACCAGCAGATGACATGGCAACCCAAACCCTCACTGGTTGTGGAAAATTCACACTAGACCTCAAGCAGTTTGGATTGTGGCCTCTCCACTCTTCCTCCAGACTCTGGGACCTTGATTTCCAAATGAAATGCAATATTTACTTTCATCTGAAAACAACACTTTGGACCATTGAGCTACAGTCCAGTTCTTTTCTCCTTAGCCCAGGTAAGACACTTCTGACATTGTCTATTGATCATGAGTGGCTTGACACAAGGAAAGCGACACTTGTAGCCAATGTCCTGGATATTTCTGTGTGTGGTGGCTCTTGAAGCAATGACGCTAGCAGCAGTCCACTCCTTGCGAATCTCCACCAAATTTTTGAATGGCCTTTTCTTATCAATCCTTATCCCAGTTGCTTATGCACCTTTTTCTACTACACCTTTTCCTTCCACTCAATTTTCCATTAATATGCTTGGATACAGCACTTATTTAGCAATGAACTTTTGTGGATTACCCTCCTTGTGGAGTGTGTCCAATGACTGCCTTCTGGACATCTGTCAAGTCAGCAGACTTCCCCATGATTGTGGAGCCTACTGAAACAAACTAAATGACCTTTTTAAATGCATAGGAAGCCTTTGCAGGTGTTTCTTGTTAATTATTCTAATTTACTGAGATAATGACTTTTGGGTTTTCATTGGCTGCAAGCCATAATCATCAACATTAACAGAAATAAACACTTGAAATAGATCACTCTGTTTGTAATGACTCTATATAATATATGAGTTACACTTTTTGTATTGATATTCTAATTTAGTGAGAAGCACTCGTACATAAAGGAATGATAACCATGGTGGCATTCAACTAAGTGAAGAAACATTTTTTTTTTCCTCTCTCCAAGTCTGATCAAAATAATAGGCACATTTTTCTCATATGTGAGAAAAACTGATATTTGAATAAGCCCCAAAAGATGATTAAAAATCTCTATCGTTCTCAGGACAATATACTCACATCTTTCATAGTATTGCTGTCCATAGCTCCTACGGATTTCTTCTGGTGCTTGGGTCCAGGCTTTTTGGGCGCTCTCCTTCATCAGTTTAGCATCTGTTACTTGCGTTGAAAAGAATCCAGGTTCTATAATACAGACCTTCACTCCAAATGGATTCATCTCGCGGCTAGAAGATATAAATTCAGTCAGAAAGGGTTCATGCACAATGAAATATTTTTACATTAGTAAGGTTTAGTTTTTTTTTAAAAAAAAAGGCTGTCATAGAGATGCAAATGGCATCAAACAATTTGTGTGTCCTCCATCTGAAATTTAATTAATTTTTTTGTTGCCATCCATATGACGTATTGCTTCTGGTTGAGAATTTCTCCAACAAACATCACCTGTGTTACCTATCTGAACATGCATTCTTATACATAACAAATACATCAGCATATGTTGCAATTTTTCTATTTGTTTAGGGCTCATGCAAACATCCATGCAAATCAGTCCGAGCATGGACCACTAATGCACGGACTGGTCATGGTGCCCCTAATCTGAACGTGACAGTCTCATAGAAATATATGAAGCTGTCACGCTTGGGACAGGAGGGCAGCAGCCTGTCCATACATTTCAATCTGAGATTAGCCAATTTGCACGAAAGTCTGCATGAGCCCTCAGCAATGCATTTATAATTTCCAAAGTGGTTGTTCTCAGTATACAGTGACTAGTACCTACCAGAAATGGAAGAAAGGAAGAAAGCCAAGAAGATCACAACACAGTCATGACTGCCCAAAACTTGCTCATGCTCAAGGAGAGTCAACATCGGTCGAAATTCTAAAAAAAACTAATGCTGGATATGGACGCCAGAAACGCGTCAGGTTTTTATATATATTTTTGGATTCCATGTTTTTAATGAATCTTTAATAAAGCATAAACTAAATTTTTGCATATTGAGGATGGATGTGCAGCTCATTTTCTTTTCTTTCAATCTATGACTGAACTTCACCAGCAGGCCCGGCACCTGACACACAGATTCCAGCCTTCAATATCGGATGACATGGCGTGGTGAGCTTCAAAAATTCCCCCTCTCCCCAATGCTGGGTATGGTAAAAAGATATCTTGAAAAGAGATAAGCGAACCCGAACAATAAAGTTCAGCGTCCGTACCGAACACTTACTGTTCGGGCACGGACACTGAACACGGATTTCACCAGGAAGTCTGTGTTGCTGTTCGGGTTCGGCCCTCCAACACTGGTGCTTGTTGCACTGTCATATGCATCACAGCGAGGAAAACACTGATCAGCAGTAAAATCATTACTGCCGGTCAGACAGCCACAGTTCCCACACTGTCATAGAATCATAGAATGGTAGAGTTGGAAGGGGCCTCCTGGGCCATCTGGTCCAACCCCCTCCTCAAAGCAGGATTCATTAAATCATCCCTGTTTGAAGACTTCCATTGAAGGAGAACTCACTACCTCTCGTGGCAGCCTGTTCCACTCATTGATCACCCTAACTTGTCAAAAAGTTTTTTCTGATATCTAATCTGTGTCTCCTCCTATTCAGTTTCATCCCATTGCTTCTAGTCTTTCCTTGTGCAAATGAGAATAAAGATGATCCTTCTACAATGTGACAGCCCTTGAGATATTTGAAGACACCTATTAAGTCTCCTCTCAGTCTTCTTTTTTGCAAGCTAAACATTCCAAATCCTGTAACCGTTCCTCATAGGACATGGTTTGCAGATCGGTCGCCATTCTTGTCGCTCTTTTCTCTGAACTTGCTCCAGTTTGTTGATGTATTTTTTAAAATATGGTGTCCAAAACTGGACACAGTATTCCAGATGAGGTCTGACCAAAGAGGAGTAGAGGAGGATAATGACTGCTGCATCACACTGTTGACTCATGTTCAGTCTGTGATCTATTAGTATACCCAAGTCTTTTCACATGTGCTGTTGCTTAGCCCTATTCATCCCTTTCTGTATATGCTTTTTTCATTTTTATTGCTCAGATGTAGTACTTTGCATTTTTCCCTGTTAAAACCATTCTATTAGTTGCTGCCCACTGCTCCAGTTTATTTATATCTTTTTGAATCCTCACTCTCTTCTCTAGTATTAGCTATCCCTCCTAGCTTTGTGTCATCAGCAAATTTAATCAGTTTACCCTCAATTCCTTCATCTATATCATTGATAAAGATGTTGAACAATACAGGGCCTAGGACGGAGCCCTGTGGTACCCCATTGAGACATTCTTCCAACTGGATGTGCAGCCATTTACTATCACTCTTTGGTCTGATCACTAAGCCAGTTATGAATCCACCTAACAGTTGCCTTGTCCATTTCATACTTAGTCATTTTTTCAATAAAGATTGTGTGAGATACTTTGTCAAATGCTTTGCTGAAGTCAAGATATACTATATCTACAGCATTTCCCTGATTCACCCAGTCAGTGATTGTGTCATAGAAGGAAATTAAGTTAGTCTGACATGACCTATTAGTTATAAGCGACTTTATCAAATGACAGTGTGAGCTAGCAGCTGTGATCAGAGGTATAAAGTTTACCTCCGATCACTGACATCGGCTGATGGGACAACTGCTCCCATCAGCCTACGCCTGCTGCCGCTAAGAAGTAGGTGGATGATGAGAGTATTCATCAGCCAGCACCTGTGCTCTAAATTAGTAGTTTTAAAAAAACGGCGTGTGTTCCCTGTATTTTGATAACCAGCCGGAGTGCACACTCTTTGCCAAACTCCTTACATGCTGCATTTGCTACTGACCATGGCATTTAATGCCACGTTCATAGGTTGCCTATTTGGTGAGTTTTTTACCTCAATATTTGTACACCAAAACCAGTAATGGAACAATCAGAGGAAAAGTATAATAGAAACACGTCACTAGTTCTGTATTTATCACCCACTCCTTGTTTTGCCTTACAGATACTGAGGTAAAATATTCACCAAATAGTCAACGTGTACTCGTGGCCTGATAGATTAACCAAGCTCACTCCCTGTCACTAGGTATGTACTTTTGGAATAAGGATTGGGCCATTTAAATATATATGGGTGATCCCTTTGTTTTAAGGGGAGATAAACTGCTGTCAAATCTGTTTGACAGTGGCTTTTTTCTCTCTCCCCACTGAAAACATATAAATAAATAGCCGAGAGCTAATGTGTATGGAGAAGTTGGAGGTTGAAAGTTAACACATGAATCAAAGAAAAGTCTTTACCAAAAAAATGGCTTAACTGGCTTCCTTTGAAATCTACCCTAGTGTGAAAATTAGATGGTGATTACACAAAAGCAATATAATAAAAAAAGAACAATGAAGCATCTCTCACCGAAGACTATCTGAGAATGATTCCACACCATATTTTGACATGCAGTATGCCCCTCCACAGATGGTAAATCTACCCGCAATGCTTGCAACATTCACTACACGTCCACGAGCTCTTCGAATCAAAGGCAGCATCTTAAGAGTGACATCCACAACACCCAACAGATTTACATTCAGGATTTTAGAAAAATCTTCTTTAGTCAGCCATTCATTTGGGGCAGTTGGCACAGAAATACCGGCATTGTTTATCACACCCCATAGACCTAGAAATGGAAATAATATAACAGATAGTTAAACCTCACATATTGGGCATACTTATGAAAAGTGACTAAGTTTGTGCTAAAATCTAAAGTCTAAATCTTAAAGCACCACTCCACCGTTTTTTTCAGCACTTGGGGAGCGCTTTAAATGGAAGCCGCCTACTCCCCTTCTTAGACCGGGGTCACACTTGCGTGTGTGATGTGAGAAACTCATGCGAGTCTCTTTCATCAACACCCAGCACTGCTGCCGGCACTCGGACCGGAGTGTGCGGCTGCATAGAAATACATGTAGCCGCACGCTTCGGTCCGAGTGCAGGTAGCAGTGCTGGGTGTTGATGGGAGAGACTTGTGAGAGTTTCTCGTATCACACACGCAAGTGTGACACTGGCCTTACTGTATACTCACCTTCTAGCATCTTCACCTTTTACCGACGGCGCTCTGCATAAGCGGCACCATCTTAAGCCCGTAACTTCTGTTTGGCTGAAAGTTAGAAGTTACGTAACAAGAGCTCAATGCAAGACTATGAGACCCAGAACGAGACTCTTACAGATGTACTGAAAAGTGACCTCAGTCGCGTTCCATGTAACCCTGGAGCTGCCGGCAGGTCACTTTTCGCCAGAGACTGACTGGAGTAACGCTGGAATAGGATGAAGGTGGTGGTAGGTAAGTATGATAAAAGGGGCAGGGGAATTACATTTAAAGCACCACTTCAGCTGTGCAATAAAATAAAACTCTGGAGTGGTGCTTTACGCCCGTTAAACACATTAGACGGCTCTCAAATGAATGTTCAGTTCATCAATTGGCCAGCAGCCATATAAGCTAGCTCTCCCATACACAGGAGCACCCCGTTTTGGTCTAGCGTTGCATGGTTTGAAACTCATAGTCTTAGTTTTTGACATATTTATGATTCTGGTACAGGCACATTCATAAATATTGTCCAAAAGTAACTAAATGGTGTATATAATTCACCAATTTTTTTTTGTCAACTCCTTCCAGATATGACAATTTTTCTTTTTTTATCAGTTTTCTTTTTTCCTCCATTTCTTCAAAGGCACATAACTTTTTTATTTTTCCATTAACAAGGCCATATTAGTGCTTTTTTTTGTGACGAGTCATAGTTCTGAATGACACTAATCATTTTACCATTGAATATAAAGGAAAGGAAAATGGGGAAAAAAAACTCCAAACATGTTAACATTTAGCAGAAAACACAATTCCGCAATAGTTTTTGGATTTCATTTTTACGGCATTCATTGTGTAGTAAGAATGACCTGCAAACCTGTAACTTTGGGTCACTACCATTACTGCTATATCAAACCTGTACAGCTTTTTTTAATTAAGTGGTGAAAAATAATGCAGCATTTTATTAGAAAAATTATTACCGGTACTTACAGTATGTTGCCATTTTCCGAGACCCATAACATTTGCATTTTTACTTCGAATGAGCTGTGTCAGGTCTTGCCTTTTGAGTGGTGAGCTGACATTTTCAGTGATATCATTTTGGTGAAGATACATTTCGAATGATTCTTATTGCATTTTTTTTTCAGTTCCATGGCAACCAAAAAAAATGCAATTCTGGTATTTCAATTTTTTCTAAACAGCGTTTACAGATCAGGTTAATACATTTTACATTTTCATAGATTGCACTTTTACAGACTCAGTATGTTTATTTTCATTTTTTAAATTTTTATTTTTAATGGGATAAAAGGGAGTGATTTGACTTTTTGTATTGTTTTGTACTTTATTTTTTAGTCCTTTTAAGGGGATTTGATCCAGTGATCTGATCACTTATGCTATACACTACAATAGCGCAGTATTGCAGTATAGGGCTCATACTCACTTGCGCAGAAAACGGATGATATTCAGCCGAAAAAAAAATCGGATTCAAATCTGACCAATGTTATTCAATAGGTGACATCTCATTTGCGATTTTTTTCTCAGCCGAAACTGGTGTGAGAAAAAAATCGCAGCATGCTGCGATTTGATGCGATTTTGGCATGATAATCGCCAATGCAAGTCAATGGGTGCGAGAAATCATCGCACAGCACTCGCACCATGCGAGTGCTGTCCGATTTATACGCACCAGTCTCCTTTGAAGAGCCAGCAATTCATCCCCGGCTACTGTAAAATCACACTGACAGCTCACAAAACACTAGATACATACACATAGAATACATATATATATATATATATATTAGTCCAAAAATAACGGTTTACTGTCTCTTTAAGACCAGGTAACAACAATGTGACAAAACATAAACATATTCCATCTTTGCAACTACTGGTCCCAGACTCACCCTAGCATGGGACGGGCTTGACTAAGCGGCTGCAAGCCAGAAGGGACCGCCAGGTGCCTTCCCGGGTGATCTGGACTCGCTTCCGGTGCTCACTGACACATTGTAACAAAAAAACACTTCCAGGCTAACTCCAGCCAAACTCCTCAATAGAACCGCCTGGTTCTCAGTGTGGGACCGTCACAGGCTCCGCACACCCCTGTGTCCTGTCCGGGTGCTATTCAGGACCCCAGTCCAAAACCCCGGCCACCAAGTTCCAAGTCTCACCACGTGCTTCCAGGAATACGATCCAACCCCAGGATCCTCCAACACCGACCAACCTTCCAGGAACCTTCCAGGCAGCCCTGTGCAGGACACACTCTCCACTTGTCTCAGCCAGACTCCCTTGAGATACTTCCCAGTCTCAGACAGAATCCCTTGAGACAGACTACAGAGACACTTGCCAGTCTCCACCACGATCTCCTCTCCATGTGCCCAGCACTGGCTTTCATACCTGTAGCCACTCCCCAAGCCAAGGCATGAAGCACATGGTCTGGTCACGTGTTCATGACCTCATCACAGGTCCTTCACCACATACAATCACCAGTATGTACCATTCATTCTCCCACCACCAGTGGGCGGTGTATGTGTGGTTAGCATGTCCCACCCAGCTCACAAGCTAACCCTGTAGGTTCACCCTTAACAAGAATCAGAACTCTTATGGGACTATAAGTCCCAGAACAACTTTACTGACCTACAGCACAGAATAGCTCTGTGACACATACTTTCCGTTTAGCCCCATACCAGGGACTGGTTTCCCATCTCTCTCGTGCCTCCAGGCATAATTTGAGCAACTTATACAGCGCCCCCTAGGTGCCACATTAGTCATTATACCACAATATATATATATACATGTCATTGTGACACATACATATATATATATATATTTATAGTTCATACACTTCTACATAGTATAATAGCCGCTAATTCATCCCCGGCTATACTGTAAAATCACACTGACAGCTCACAAAACACTAGATACATACACATAGAATAAAATATATATATTTTATATATATATACATGTCATTGTGATACATACATATATATATATATTTATAGTTCATATAGTTATAGTGAAATCACAGAAGCCGACATGAAATGATACATTGTTTACACACAGTTAACCATGTCATTTCATGTATTTTGATATATGGTTTTAACTTACAATTGTGTGCAAAATTTCAGACATGTAGGGGTTAATTAAAGGTGTAAATTCGTTGAAAAAAAATGTGTGGGCTCCCGCTGTATTTTCTCCACCAGACAGACAAAGCAAGCGAGTGGGGGCAGATAATAATAGCCTAGGGAGGGTACATTTTTTTTGTGCCCCCCCCTGGCTACTAACATCTGCCCCCAGACACCCCAGAAAGGGCAAATCTCTAATTAGATTAGCCCTTTCTGGCACTTTGCCCTTCTATTCCCATTGCCCTGTAGCGGTGGTGAATGGGTTAATAAGGGGTTAAAGCCACCTTGCAATTGAAAGGTGACTTTAAGCCAGGTTAATAATTGAGAGCTGTCAATTAGACAACTATCAATTATTAATCCTATTGTATGAAAGAAAAATCAAACACACACACTTTAATAAAAAAGAAGTTTAATGAAATAAACAGTTTTTAGACCATATTTTATTTTCTTGCTAAAACCATTTCCTGTAATAAAAATAAAATAAAAAAGAAAAATTGTTCTTACCTATCCGATGCACAGTCAGGTCCCACGCTGTAATCCATCAGAAAGGGTTAACAGGTTAAGCTAGCAGGGAGCTGATGCTGCCTGCTGAGCTGTTACCCCCCGAATGAATAAGTTCCTCTCCCAGCGAAAGGAGAGGAAGTGATTAATGAGTGGAGCTTAATTGATTTATTCCCACTTTCACTTCAGGTCAGGTCACCCTGACCTGACCTCAAGTGAAAGTGGGACGCAATCAATTAAGCTTCATTCATTAATCACATCCTCTCCTGTCGGCAGGAGATAAGCTCATTCATTCAGGAGCTTTCAGCTGAGCAGGCAGCATTACTTGCGCTGTTTGGTTGAAAGCTAGTTAACCCTTTGTGAAGGATTACAGCGTGGGACGTGACAGATCGCCGGATAGGTAAGAATAATGTTGTTTTATTATTTTTTCTTTATTATAGGAGATCAAGGGCTTCGCAGGGATTAAGAGTTAAATAAAAGATGGTCAAAAAAATGTGTATTTATTTCATTAAAATTATTTATTCTTAAAGTGTGTGTGTGTTTTTTTTATTTACTTCAATAGGATTAATAATTGATAGTTGTCTAATTGACAGCTCTCAATTATTAACCTGGCTTAAAGTCACCTTTCAATTGCAAGGTGGCTTTAACCCCTTATTAACCCATTCGCCACCGCTACAGGGCAATTGGAATAGACGGGCAAAGTGCCAGAAAGGGCTAATCTAATTAGAGATTTGCCCTTTCTGGGGTGTCTGGGGGCAGATGTTAGTAGCCAGGGGGGGGCACAAAAAAAATGTACCCTCCTAGGCTATTATTATCTGCCCCCACTCGCTGGCTTTGTTTGTCTGGTGGAGAAAATAGAGCGGGAGCCCACGCATTTTTTTTAAACAAATTTACACCTTTAATTAACCCCTACATGTCTGAAATTTTGCACACATACACTTATGTAATTGTAAGTTAAAACCATATATCAAAATACATGAAATGACATGGTTAACTGTGTGTAAACAATGCATCATTTCATGTCGGCTTCTGTGATTTCACAAAAGCCGGCAATTGAATTAGCGGCTATTACAGTATGTAGAAGTGTATGAACTATAAATATATGTATATATATGTCACAATGACATGTATATATATATATGTATTCTATGTGTGTATATGTATTGTTTCTATTCTTTATTAAAGCTGTCAGTGTGATTTTACAGTATAGCCAGGGATGAATTAGCGGCTATTATACTATGTAGAAGTGTATGACCTATATATATATAATATATATATAATTATTTGCTTTTTGTGTACATTTTTTTTTACAATGTGATTTTTACATGACTTTTTACATAGAGATAACTGCTCTATGTAAAACTTCATGTTAAAATCGCATTGCATACAGATGGAAAACTGATGGAAAATGCATGGTGCGATTTAAAATCGCATGCAAATCGCATGACATTTTACTAGAATCGTACCGTTTTTCCATCCAGAAAACGGACCGATTTTTTTCCCACTAGTGGGTATGAGCCCATATCATGAAAATCAGTCTGCTATGAAACTGAGCTATATGCTGGTCTTCACAGATATATTGTAATGGCATGCACAGGATTCTTCAGCAGATCACCTGTTCTTATAAAAACCCATTGGCACAGGCAACAGCGTTGAGATTGAACGGTGTACTCCCTGGACTGCACGCATTAAATGCCACTGTCAGAGACTGACAGCGGTATTTAAGAGGTCAATAGCAGCAGCAGGTGGAACCCAGTCCTGCTAGCTACTGCTACAGGCAGATGCTGGCTCAACTGCACAATTAGGCTGTGTTTCCACGGTCAGGAAACACAGTGCTTTGGACGGAGCGGAAAGTCCACTCCGTCCAAAGCCCCGCCCCCTTCTGAACGCGCGCTCATTCCGGATGTGTTCAGGAACACATTCGGAACACATGCGGAATGACCGCAGGGCTACATAGCCCTGTGTTATTTCCCTTGTGGCGACGCAGCGTCGCCGCAAGGGAATAGGACATGCTGCGGTCTAAAAAGACGCGCCGCATGTCCGGAAACGCAGGTCTTCCGCCTGCGTGTTTTGCAGCATAGTGGAGACGGGATTTCTTGAAATCCCTCCACTATGCTGTTACATCTGGACGCTGCGTGTTTGACGCTGCGCCAACGCACAGCGTCAAACACGCAGCTAATCCGGACTGTTTCCTGAACATGGAAACATACCCTTAAGGCTCATTCAAACATCAATGCAAATCAGTCGGAGATGGGAGCGCAGTGCATGCATTGGCCGGCGTCTCTCCCGACCCGAGCGTCACAGTCTCATACAATTACATGAAGCTGTCATGCTCTGGAGACCAACGATCAGTTCATGTATTAGCTGTCAGTGCTTGACCGATATGCACGGACGTCTGTATGAGCCCTTAGTGTCTGCCAGCAATGATACAGCAAAGCTCCATAGCATGCATCAAATCAGGGGGCCCAATATATGATATAAATGTGTGGGGAAGGAGTTAAAATTTGCAAAAAGTTTGTATTGAGCACTTAAATTAATAATTGAAATATGCCCAATAATGGAGATTAACAAAAAGTGTACAAGGTTCATAAAATAAATATATACTGACTAACTACATTATTTTCCAGGACTATGCTGCCTCTGTATTGCAAGTATAGTGAAAGAAGTGGACAAAAAAGTGCAGCGTGTATATAATATCGTTTATATTTACAGTTTATATACAGTATATACGCTATATATTTTTTCTGTAAAAATAGAAATTTAGATCAAAGCTAGAATTTAAATCTGCAACTTATGTTATGGAAGGCAACATTTTTACCCATGAGCCACAAACTGATGCATTAAGTATGTAAGGCAGCAAGGGTGGTAGTCGTGGCAGTGGGCTGTACTGTTCCCACACCCAGGAGCCTCACAGATAAAACACAATGTCCTTTTTGCTGCATGTGCAGCGTGCGCAACAGAACACTCACAGTCACTGTCAGGTTTCCCTCGGTGGCTATCATGCCAACTCCACATCCATGTACCCATAAATCACTTTAGAGTCGAGGTGATTAACTTTACTGGACTGTAGCGTATTCATCACATACGCAGCACAGGTTAAACACAGAGACATCTTCTTATCTTTCCCTGCCATCTGGGCAGCTCCTATCCTCTCTAACAGCTCTGTCTCCCTTTTACTGGCAATCCCTGCCATATCTCTGGACAGTCTGTGTCCAATCAGTTTCTTCAGCGTCACCAGCTTCCTGTCAGCCCCTTGTTCGGTTCCATAAGGGAAAGGTGTTGGGAACACCATCTCAGCTGCTCCCGCCCCGGTCTTAGACCCCGAATCCTCCTTGGGGATGGTCATGTTGAGATGGTGCCCAACTGCACTAATCTCCACTTGGGGATCCTTACTGCCGTATCAGACTTATACCAACAACCGTCTATCATCCATTTCACTATTCCTCACATCTAGCACTGGGCAGGCTGCCTGGGCTTCTGCCTCTAATCATGAAGTCCTTCCCCCTAAATCCCTGTGGCCAGTGCCGGCTCCAGGTTTTTTATGGGCCCCGGGCGAAGGAGCCTCAGTGAGCCCCTTTAACACAGACCACGATTCATGATGCACAGATACAGCAGAGAAATATGGGTACAGTACAATGCCAAATACTTCTCTTCTTACATTACATGAGTGATATCTATTGTAAATTGTACAATAGCTCAAAAACCGCCAAATCCTCACAGCGCACAGAACAGACTGGACAGTACAGTCTTCCATACAATATTATGGGCACCACAGTCTCCCCCTCATCACCCATATAATACCCCATGCAGGATGTCACCCCCCATATAATGCTCCATACAGAATACTGGACCCAATATAATGCTCCATACAGGATACTGGACCCAATATAATGCTCCATACAGGATACTGGTCCCCATATAATGCTCCATACAGGATACTGGTCCCCATATAATGCTCCATACAAAATATGGAGCTCTCCTCTGCGCTGTACTGCGTTCTGCACTGTTACGGCTCAGGAAAGGGCGCTGTGGAAAGACTCCCCATTATCATCATGATTGCCTCCCCATCATCATCATTGCCTCCTTATAATCATCATTGCCTCCCCATCATCATCATGGCCTCCCCATCATCATCATGGCCTCCCCATCATCATCATCTCCTCCCCATCATCATCAATGCCTGCCCATCATCATCTTCTCCCCATCATCAATGCCTGCCCACTATCATCAATGCCTGCCCATTATCATCATCTTCTCCCCATCATCATCAATGCCTCCCCATTATCAGCAATGCCTGCCCATCATCATCTTCTCCCCATCATCAATGCCTGCCCATTATCATCAATGCCTGCCCATTATCATCATCTTCTCCCCATCATCATCATCAATGCCTCCCCATTATCAGCAATGCCTGCCCATCATCACACACAGACAGCACACAAGCACTCTCTCACATACTTATACACACACACACACACACACACACACACACACACACACACAACACAAGCACCGCACTACATACACACAGACACACACAGAGACACACACACACTCTTACCTGTCCGACGTCCGCACGCTCTCTGCCACAGCCGGCCGCTGAATGATGACGTCATTCAGCGGCGCTGCTGTGAGAGGAAGCGCCGGCGCCCCCTGGAGCCCGGAGCTGCGGCAGCGGAGGCACGGGAGAGGTAAGTAGTGTGCCAGCTGATGCCGGGGCCCTGAGCAAGCGGGGGGGGCCAGTGGCGGCGCTGACACCGCTCTCCTCCGCTAACGGGCGCGGGGGTGCCAGACTGCGAGTGGGCCCCCCGCCTGCTCAGGGCCCCGGCACTTGCCCGGGTGTTCCGGGTGCTAACGCCGGCCCTGCCTGTGGCTCTGACCTGCTCTAACTCCTCCCAGCTGCTTAATCCCTGTGCTGCCTGTACCTCATTACATTTCTTTCTATTCTTTGCTATCCTATCTCTATGATGCCCCCTCTACTCTAGTCCCCTATGGTCCTATACTATGTCCTAATCTATCCCTAAGCTTAAGCACAATACATAACAAATGCACCACATTACAGTACATGACAATAACATTAGGAAACTGTGTATTACATTAATAAACACTTAGGTGCGGCACATTATAATGTGAACAGCGTCCAAGAGAGAGAAGGCAAGTCAGGGTTCCCGTCACCTCCTTACACGTATTGGCCTTATTATTAAGGAGGCTGTTTACTACTTTTTCATTGACCTATCCTTAGGATACGTCATCAACATCTGATCGGTCGGGGTCCGACACCTGGTATCCCCTGTTCGACTGCTGAGCTGCTCCATCTTTTGATAGAGTGCTACACATCCACCTCATATTGATTTAAATAGGATGCTTGTGTGGTACCCTGCCACGGCCACTATGAGAAGACGGAGCAGCTCAACGACCGAATAGTTCCGTACGGCACCTGCCTCCACCCATAACAGCTGATCGGCGGGGGTGCCAGATGTCGGACCCGACCAATCAGACATTGATGACCAAAAGTCTTGGATATAAGTCTTTAATACCTTCCCAACTGAGTGATTTTCCATTTTGTGCATTCTATTTTTAACTCCTCTTCTTCAAAGAGCCATAACTTTTTTATTTTTCCATTATCATAGCTGAATGAGGGCCTTTTTTTTTGCAAGACAATGACATCATCCATTTTATCATGTGATGTAATGGAAAGCGGTAAAAATATCCAAGTGCAGCAAAATTGATGGAAAAAGTGCCATTACATCATTGATAGCAAACATGCATAATTTTATTTAAATAGTGAAAAAAGTTTCAGAAATTTGTAATAAAAAAAAAATGTTCTTGTCACTGTTGTTTAAGATCCACAACGTTATCAGTGGTCATTGGGGCTGTGGGAGGGCTTGTTTTTTTTGCGCCCTGAGCTGACATTTTGTATTGATACTATTTTGAGGTAGATATGATGTTTTGATCTCCTCTTATTACCTTTTTTTGTGGTGTGTAGGTAGCTGAAAAAACTACAATTCTGGTGTTTAGATTTTTTTCTCTCATTACAGTGTTTATAGATCGCATAATAGAAATACCATATATGTGTATTTTTTACATTTTTTTTAAAATGTATTCTTAATTGTAGAAATGGGGTTGTTTTCATCTTGTGTATATAGATTTGTTTTCATGTATAGATTTGTTCTCATATTTTTTTAACTTTTTTTTACAATATTTTGTAGTCCCGTTAGATACTGTGAACCTGCAGTCATCTGATCTATTCTATATACAGCAATATATAGGAAAAATCACAGTAAGTAATGAATGCCAGCAGCAACCACGAGGGATTTCAGTAGATTCCTATCCGTCCTGGCAACTCACCGTCACCTCATGATAACGCTGCGAGGGCACCGATGGGCAGCTAGAACAGCACCCCCTCCAGGCTGTGCACTGTAAATGCTGCTGTCACTGATTTAACAGGTTAACAGTAATAGGCTCCTCTCCGTTGCACTCGTAGCTGTTAGAGGCAGCCAGGGCTGGACTGGCCATCTGGCAATTCTGGCAAATGCCAGAAGGGCCCGTCTTGTTGTGGGCCACCTTGTCTGATACACTGTTATCAGAGTCTGCATCCTCAAGATGTCCATACTGTTAACAGTTGTGATGAAGCACAAAGTCGCTGGCTCCATCCCTTACCTCAGCAGCCGCGGGTGTCCCCTCTAACTGCGACCTGCCAGAGGTCAGCTCCAACCTGGGGACGTTGGTGGTGCGATGATGTCACTGCATCGCACGGCCAGCATCCACTCCAAGAATGGATAGAAGAGGAGTCAGACGCTGCGGAGGATAAGGTGTCTGGATTAGGTGTGTATAGGGATTTTCTTTATTTTTGGGAGGTTGTGGGGGAGCATCACACTATATAGGGTGCTGGGAGTTGGACCATCACAGTATATAAGGGGCTGTGGGGTAGAGCACCATACTATATAATTTACTGTTGGGGGGACCATCATACTACATAGGGGTCGGACAGTCATACTATATAGGTGCTATGAGGTGAACCATCAAACTATATGGGGGGCTGTTGGGGGTACCAACATACTACATAGGAGCTCTGGGGTGTACTATTATTCTATATAGAGGGCTGTTGGAGGGATCATCATACTATATTGTTGCTGTGAGGTGGACCATCATACTGTATAGGGGGCTTTGATGTGGACCATCATACTAAATGTAGGGCTGTGAGGTGGACCATCATACTATATAGGGGGTTATGAGGTTAAGCATAATACTATATAGGAGGTTGTTGGGGGTGCTATCATACTATATAGGGGCTATGAGATGTACCATCATAATATATAAGGAGCTGTGAGGTGTACCATCATGCTAAACAGGAGAACCATTATTTTATATAGGGGGCTGTTGGATGGTCCATCATGCTATATAGGGAACTGTGGGGAGGACTGTAATGCAATATTGGGGCTATGGAAGATCTTCATAGTGTATGTGGGATCTATTAAACTGTGTGGAGTGGCTGTGGGGGGACCATTTTACTGTGTAGGGTAATTGCGGTCAACATCATACTGAGTGGGTTGGCTGTGGTGGATATTATACTGTCTGGAGGTCTATGGAGTACATTATACTATATTGGAGCTGTGGTGACCATCATATTGTATGGGATGCTTATGGAGGACATCTTTCTGCACATGGACTGTGGCGTCCTCATACTGTACTGGGGCCGTTGTTGGACATCACACTTTAAATAGAGGCCTGTGGTCTGTAGTGCATCTCATACTGTACATCGGGGGCTGTGGTGGATACCATACTGTATGGAAGGCTGTGGTGACAATCTTACTGTGTAAGGTTTGTTGGGCAATCATACTGTGTGGGGTCATCATACTTTGTGGGGGCACAATAATTTACAGGGTTCATGAAAGAGGTATTATAGTGAGTGAGACCACTATGACGTGATAGGACTTTTTCTATGGGGTGCTGTTATTTCTATGTGCGCCCCATCTCAGGAGCATTATTACAATAAAGAGGCACTGAGGGTCATTATAATAAGGAGGCACAATGGGGGGATTGATATAATTTAGGGGAAGTAAGAAGTCATTATTATTGTAAGTATAAGAAAGCAAAGGGGATATTTGTATTATTATAAGGAGGAACAGGGTTAAAATTATAAGAGGTTAAGGGGGAACATTATTAAAGACACAGGGGAATTATTATAAGGTATCACAAGTTGTGGTTTGTGTAGAGGTAGTAGAATGTGAGGAGAGTCCAGGAAAATTAGTAAAGTCAAGATATCTGTGTTTTACATATTGCAGGGAGGAGATATGGCTGGAATAAGAGGTCATGGTGGGTTGACCGGAAGCAAAGGAAAGGGAAAATGAATGATAACAATCAGTGAGAGCACTGGTGTAAAACTGATATTACCATTATATAGTTATTATATAATGGCAATATCAATCTTAGTACAGTTGTTTTGATTAAAGTAGTTGTCCAAGCTTGAGGTTACAGTCTGCAGCGACTCTATGTGACTGCGGACTTCTAAATCCTCACAGAGCTCGCACGCTGTGAGGAGTCTCCAGTGCAGACACTGGGAGTTGGTGATCATGTGCAGTGGCTTAACTTGGACAGCATGGGTCCCAAAGCAAGATGTCTAATGGGGCCCCCAATTATTGCAAGTCTCTAATAGCATTGGTCTTTTTATTTAAGCCAAAGGGACTTTTGGGCCCCCAAAGCTCCAAGGCCCAGGCGCGATTGCAACCCTCGCACCTACTGTAGTTATGTGTTGTGAATGTGCTAGAAATGAATTCTGAGCAGAAGCTCCCTCTGGTGGTTACAAACAGTACTGAACTATTCAATGAAGATTGTGAAGATTGGCGATCAGGTGTTACTGACTGGTCTTATATAAGGGAAGTTCCCTCCCATCAGGGTTGCCGGTGATCAATTGTTCTGGTCTCTTCTTTGATTCCTGTTCACTTTGAAGCTTGCTGTTTGTGCCTGCATCTTCTGCTAACAGATAAGACATTTTCTTCTTTTAGTTTTTTGGTGCTTGCTTTTTGCATTTTGTCCTGTACTTCTGTGAGGGTCTGCCGGGTCCCCTCCGGGGGCTTGTGCTCCTCTCAGTTTAGTTCAGCCACTGTTGTTTGTTCATTTGCCTTTTCCAGTTTTTTCAGTGGCTGCTGTTTAGTTTTGTTACACCAGAGAACTAATTTAGGTGGTAAGGTCGTGTGATCTCAGGTGTTTTTGTAATTAGTAGAGTTGGTACTTTTTAGGGTTTTTTGGGATTGCAGTAAGTGTCCTTCCTATCCTTTTCTATCTAGGAAGTTTGGGCCCCAACGTTTGCTCATACTATTTTCTGTCTGTGTCTGTATTTTTCTCTTGTCTAACCGCCATTACATGTTTGGGGGCTTTCTATGTTCTTTGGGGATCTACTCCGGGGCAGATAGTTTTCCTCTTTCTGTCTTTAGGTGTGGTTAGCTTCTCAGGCTGTGACGAGGCGTCTAGGACCAACGTAGGTACGCTCCACGGCTGCCTTTAGTTGTGGTGGTTAGTCAGGGTACTGCAATCAAATAGATTCCAACCTCTCTGGTGTATTTCCTTTTTTGCCTGCTCTCCTCAGCTACCAAATCATAACAGTATCACCGGCCCAAAAACTGATATTTATATGGTACTCACAGAAGGGAAAAATAGTGTTAAAAAAAGAAGATTGTCAGAGTTCTCAGAGATTTTTTTTTTTTTCCCTCTATCTCTGGGTGCTGAGGAGGATTTTTTTTTCTCTCAATGGAGTTTGCACAGTTGTCTGGTCGTGTGGATCAGCTTGCCACTGAAGTTCGGAGTATTGCTACCTATCTTGCAGGGTTGCCTGTTGTGGAACCTAGGATTCCCATGCCAGATTTGTTTTTAGGGGATCGAGCTAAATTTCTGAATTTCAAAAATAACTGTAAGTTGTTTTTTGCCTTAAAATCTAAGTCCTCAGGGAACGCAGCACAGCAGGTTCAAATTGTCATCTCTCTCCTGCGCGGCGATCCTCAGGATTGGGCTTTTTCCCAGACACCTGGGGATCCTGTTTTGAGTAATGTTGATGCATTTTTTCAGGCTCTGGGGTTATTGTACGATGAGCCTAATGTCACTGATCAAGCTGAAAAAGCCTTGTTGCATTAAATCAGGGGCTTGAGGACGCTGAGTTATACTGTCAGAGATTCCGAAGGTGGGCAGTCCTGACCAAATGGAATGACGATGCTTTGGCAGCCCTTTTTCGGAAGGGTCTGTCAGAGAATGTAAAGGATGTTATGGTGGGATTCCCTGTTCCCTCTGGTCTCAATGATTCTATGTCATTAGCGATTCAAATTGACAGACGTTTGCGTGAGTGTAGAGGTATGCATGGAATAGTGTTGCCTTGTGAACCAGCTTCTGAACCCATGCAGTGTGATAGAGTGGCTTCTGGGGCACAGCGTCATGAGTTTCGAAAACGCAATGGGTTATTTTTCTACTGTGGTGATGCCTCTCATGCTATTTCAGTCTGCCCTAAGCGGGGAAGACGTTTTGCACGCTCAGTTGTCTTGGGTAGTGTTCAGACTAAATTTTTGTTGACTGTTACCCTGATTTGCTCCCTGTTCACATTTTCTGCTCAGGCTTTTGTTGATTCGGGAGCAGCTATTAACCTGATGGATTTTGATTTTGCTAAACGTTGTGGGTTTCCCTTGATACCCCTACGGAAGTCTATTCCCCTACTGGGGATCGATTCTACCCCTTTGGCTGAGAATAAACCTCAGTTCTCTACTCAGGTGATAATGAGGGTTGAACCTGATCATCAGGAGAGTTGCAAATTTTTGGTGCTGTATAATCTGCATGACATTATCGTACTGGGTTTCCCTTGGTTATAGTCTCATAATCCTGTTTTGGATTGGAAATCTGTGTCTGTAACCAGTTGGGGCTGCCAATGAGTTAATGCCAACACTCCTGTTTTTTCTGCCTCCCCCCAGGCTCAGGATGTTCCTGACTTTTTGACTGATTTTTCTGATGTGTTTAGCGAAAGTAAATCTGCATCCTTGCCCCCCCATAGGAGCTATGACTGCGCTATTGAATTAGTGCCTGGTAGTAAATTCCCTAAAGGTCGCCTTTTTAATTTGTCTGTACCTGAACATGACGCTATGCGGTCTTATATCAAGGAGTCATTGGAGAAGGGTCATATCAGACCATCCTCTTCACCCTTGGGTGCCGGTTTTTTCTTTGTGGCCAAAAAGGATGGTTCATTAAGGCCGTGTATTGATTATCGTCTCTTGAACAATATCACTGTGAAATATCAATATCCGTTACCCTTGATTTCTGACCTGTTTTCCAGGGTGAAAAGTGCTACTTGGTTTACCAAGCTTGACCTCAGGGGGCATATAACCTTATTCGCATTAAGCACGGGGATGAATGGAAGACGGCATTTAATACCCCAGAGGGGCATTTTGAGTACCTAGTGATGCCCTTTGGGCTCACTAATGCTCCTTCTGTCTTCCAGTCCTTCATGAATGACATTTTCAGGGATTTTGTGGATAAATTTCTGATTGTTTATTTGGATGATATCTTGATTTTTTCCAATGACTGGGACTCTCATGTGAAACATGTTCGGACTGTGTTCCAGAGTTTGAGAGAGAATGCTCTGTATGTGAAGGGATCAAAGTGTCTTTTTGGCGTACAGAGGATCTCATTTCTGGGATTAATTTTGTCCCCATCTGTTATTGAAATGGACCCGGTCAAGGTTCAGGCCATCTGTGATTGGGTCCAACCTACTTCATTAAAGGCTCTTCAGAGATTCTTGGCTTTTGCCAATTTTTATCGTAAATTTATTGGTAATTTCTCTGTTATTGTTAAACCATTGACTGATTTGACCAAAAAGGGTTCTGATGTGGTGAATTGGCCTCCTGAGGCAGTCTCTGCGTTTCAGGAACTTAAGCAGAGATTCACTTCTGCTCCTGTTCTACGGCAGCCTGATGTTTCTCTGCCATTTCAGTGGAGGTTGATGCCTCTGAAATTGGGGCAGGTGCCGTTTTGTCCCAAAGAGATCCAGAGACCTCTAAAAATAACCCTTGTGCCTTGTTCTCTCGAAAATTTTCTCCAACTGAACGTAATTATGACGTGGGTAATCGGGAGTTATTGTCCATGAAGTGGGCTTTTGAAGAGTGGAGACATTGGCTGGAGGGAGCCAAACATCAGGTGGTGGTCCTCACGGACCATAAGAATCTGGTTTATCTGGAATCAGCCAAGCGACTTAATCCTAGACAGGCCAGGTGGGCCTTTTTTTCACACGTTTTAATTTTGTGGTTTCCTTTCTTCCTGGCACTAAGAATGTTAAGGCGGATGCCCTCTCGAGGAGTTTCCTTGCGGACTCTCCTGAGTTATCTGATCCTGCTGTTATTTTGAAAGATGGTGTAGTTCTCTCCGCCATCTCACCCAATTTGAGACTGGCTCTGGAAGGGTGTCAGGAGGATAAACCCGAGCGCTGCCCTATTGGGAAATTGTTTGTCCCAGACCGGTGGAAAAAGAGTGTTATGTCTGAGATTCATTGTTCCGCGTTGGCCGGTCATCCCGGAATTTTTGGTACCAGAGACTTGGTTAGTCGGTCCTTTTGATGGCCTACTTTGTCTCGTGACGTCAGGGAATTTGTGCAGTCCTGCGGGACTTGCTCTCGCTCCAAGCCTTGCTCTCGCTCTAGTGGTTTGTTGATGCCATTGCCTGTGCCCAAGAGACCATGGACCCATATCTCTATGGATTTCATTTCCGACCTCCCTGTTTCTCAGAGAATGACCGTTATCTGGGTGATTTGTGATAGGTTTTCCAAAATGATACATCTTGTGCCATTACCTAAGTTGCCTTCCTCCTCTGAATTGGTGCCTTTGTTCCTTCAGCACGTGGTTCGGTTACACGGCATTCCTGAGAACATTGTGTCTGACAGAGGAGTCCAGTTTGTTTCCAGATTTTGGAGGACTTTTTGTTCTAAACTTGGTGTTCAATTGTCTTTCTCCTCGGCTTTTCATCCTCAGACCAATGGACAAACTGAGAGAACAAACCAGACATTGGAGACTTATCTGAGATGCTTTGTGTCTGCTGATCAGGATGACTGGGTCTCTTTTTTGCCTTTGGCTGAGTTTGCTCTTAATAATAGGGCTAGCTCTGCCACTTTGATGTCTCCATTTTTCTGTAATTTTGGGTTTCACCCTCAATTTTCTTCAGGACAGACGGAGGCTTCTGTCTGTCCAGGTGTTGACTCTGTTGTGAAGCGTATGCAGCAGATTTGGGACCAGGTAGTGGAGAGGTTGTCCCTCTCTCAGGAGAGGGCCCAGCGGTTTGCCAACCGGCATAGGACTGATGGTCCTCGGTTTAAAGTGGGGGACTTGGTCTGGTTGTCCTCAAGAAATATCCCTATGAGAGTTGCATCTCCTAAGTTTAAGCCTAGGTTCATTGGACCTTATAAGATCATGGAGATTCTTAATCCTGTTTCCTTTCGTTTACTTCTTCCAGGGACATTTAAGATCCATAACGTGTTCCACAAGTCCTTATTGAAGAGGTTTGTCGAGCCAGTGGTTCCTATGGCTGTGCCTCCTGACCCTGTTTTGGTTGAGGGCAATCTGGAGTATGTGGTTGAGAAAATATTGGATTCTCGTTTTTCTAGATGGAAACTCCAGTATTTGGTTAAGTGGAGAGGTTATGGTCAGGAGGACAATTCTTGAGTTTTTGCTTCGGACATCCATGCTAGGAGACTCATCCGTGCGTATCACAGAGCTCATCCTGACCGACCTGGTTGCTAAATGAGGGTTCGGTGACCCCTCCTCAAGGGGGGGTACTGTTGTGAATGTGCTAGAAATGAATTCTGAGCAGAAGCTCCCTCTGGTTGTTACAAACAGTACTGAACTATTCAATGAAGATTGTGAAGATTGGCGATCAGGTGTTACTGACTGGTCTTATATAAGGGAGGTTCCCTCCCATCAGGGTTGCCGGTGATCAATTGTTCTGGTCTCTTCTTTGATTCCTGTTCACTTTGAAGCTTGCTGTTTGTGCCTGCATCTTCTGCTAACAGATAAGACATTTTCTTCTTTTAGTTTTTTGGTGCTTGCTTTTTGCATTTTGTCCTGCACTTCTGTGGGGGTCTGCCGGGTCCCCTCCGGGGGCTTGTGCTCCTCTCCGTTTAGTTCAGCCACTGTTGTTTGTTCATTTGCCTTTTCCAGTTTTTTCAGTGGCTGCTGTTTAGTTTGGTTACACCAGAGAACTAATTTAGGTGGTAGAGGTCGTGTGATCTCAGGTGTTTTTGTAATTAGTAGAGTTGGTACTTTTTAGAGTTACCGGCCGCAAGAATGTGATTTGCATACATATGGTCACCTGCTAACTAGATGTGCAAGGCCTGGCTCAATAAAAGCGAAAGTAGCAAAACCGAGTACAATTAGACAGACTGTGGCAGGAGGTGTAAAAATCGCATACTTGCTGTCACATGATGGCCGCTCCCAATGCCGGCAGCAGAGAATCCTTACAATGTCCGCTATGAGGATTCAGAAGCCTGAAGTTACATAAACTTTAACCTCAACCCCTTTATCGATCATTATGATGGTATTATTACTATACTATATATGGTGGCAATATTTGGTTATGTTTCATTGGTATTTGTCTGTAATATTGCAACATTATTATTTTGATATTATAAATATTTAATCTTATATAGCAATATTATTGGTATTATTAGAAATATTAGTCTTGTAGTAAATCTTGATTTCCTCCAGGCAGGGTGATATTAGTAACATATTCCATCTGGTGCTTGGGGACGACACCAGCATGTGCCTGCGTGATTTCAAATGCCAGGGCTGAATTTCAGCCCTAGGTCGTCCCTGGAGGCATCTGATGGCTGAATAACACAGCAATCATCTGTTAGGAAAGATTCAGGCTCAGTTCATGACCCTGCATCAAAGACAGGAAGCCAACATTGGATGTAACAATGTTAGTAAGGGGTTAAAGTCATAAAGGAACAAATTTTTTTTTTTTTAAGTCATATAATTCACGCATAATTGTAATTTTTGTTCAATCTTACTTAAATAACTTTACTCAGTTGCTTATCCAGTTTCCACGTCTAACCTCATTAATTTTTAAGTGGTTTATTTTGCACCAGTTTTTATTGGCATTTTGACAAAAAATAGTTGTAAGTATGTCTAAAACGTAGATACACCCAAGTCACACCCACTTTTCAGCTTTCAAGAGAAAATTGTAGAGTATGTCGAAAAACAATATTTTTTCTGGAGCAGACAGTTCATAAAAATGTCTAATCTAAAATCTGACAGCTTTCTGGAGCATTTTGCACCAAAAAATAGTTGGGCTTTCGTTCATAAATATGCCTCGTTGTAATTTATGACATTGTTGTTTTTCATATTTTGTATTTTATACTTTTTATGCAATGTATTTCACTCAAATTGTCATTAGTTCAATAGATCGCTTTGTTATTTCTAGAAATATGTGCTTTTGAATGTTACTTTCAATGCTAAGTAAAGGATTTAGAAAAAAAAACATTTTAAAAAATCTGACAATCTCACCTTTATCTCTTACAATAGAAGAAACCCATACAGCTGCAGCATTCACACTCTGGCTGTCAGTAACATCAAGGATGACAGTCTTCAGCCTACTGGATGTCTCTTTCTTAAGATTTTCAGCTCCTTTCTGCGTAAGACAAGCTGCAAGTACATTCATGCCACGTTTGTCCAGCTGCTTGCCAGCCAAGTTTCCAAATCCAGAGTCACATCCTGTGATCAGCACATACTTATCTGTGAGATTTGGAAGAATCAAACGTCTTTGATTCCACCTGAAGAGATAGATCAAGACCAAAGCCACGGGAAACAGAAGACACCACATGACGCAGGTCCTAAAAAGACAAAAATCTTATTTTCTTATAAGAAATTTAGGACCTCATTTATCGAAACTGTTTATAAACTGAGACATAATACATCTATAGTAAAATAGCACAAAATAGCACTCGAAAGGGCCATGAGAAAGAGACATGGGAACATTAGCTTCCAACCCACCAAAACCAATTAAATAAAGGGTAGAACATTATACAGAATTTGGCAGTAAAAGGCAGCGGTTTATTTTTTGGGTTACCATAGAATACTATTAAGAACATCATAAACGTTCAATAAAATTCAAAACCAATAAACATATTGAAACCGAAATATCCACCCAGAATTAGCCGGGAGACCACCCACAGACAAACACCGTGATAAACACATATTTAGAAGAATTAAAGGGACGGGGTCATGCTCCTCTTTACGATCCTGAGGTAAATTGCTCAGGTAGCCAGTGCGCAGGCGGTTAAATACATGCGCTGAACCCGCCAAATTACCCCACAGCCAATGAGAATCTTATTAACAGGCAGACTTTTTACACACGACCCTGTAAAGAAACCTAACAAAATCATATTAAACCATTTAGCCCCTTAAAGAGACAGTAAGAAGAGAGGGAGCTGAATAATGCCACACAGAACAGAGGGACAGAAACCATGAGAAAAGGTAACAAGAATAAGAGGAAAAAAGGAGTAAAGGGGGAGAGAAGTTAAGGGCAGCACAATCCCATGGGCCCCTTCTACTAAGGGAAATAATATTTTTAAAGCTGCACAGAAGTCAGTGTAAGGCTAGGGTCACAAGATTAGTATTTGGTCAGTATTTTACCTCATTATTTGTAAGTCAAAACCAGGAGTGGGTGATAAATACAGAAGTGGTGACATGTTTCTTTTATATTTTTCCTCTGATTCTTCTACTCCTGGTTTTGACTTACAAATACTGCAGTAAAATACTGACCAAATACTGATAGTGTGACTGTAGCCTTAAAGAAAAATCCTTATACCTACATACACATTCCTGTCACTGCCAGAAGTTTCTGTACTTCCCCCAAAATGCCAGGATATCCCTTCAGCCAGAATGGGTTGGCAGCATGCCAACTTGTGCTGAAACTTCCCAAAACACATTGTGTATCAAAATGAGATATGAGCAAAACACAACAGAAATGCACCATTGGAATGGCGTGCCATCCTGCGGCAAACATCTAATATTTTAAAGTGTATTTCCAAACTGAACTGGTGTCCACAATGTGATAAAAAATACAATCAATAAAAAGGACACTGACAAATTTGTAAATGAATCATATCATACACACTTTTACATGAGGTGGTTTTAGGTTTAGTAATACCATTCTTGGCTTAAGGCTGCAATACCCATTACACTAAATCTGGTGATATCGGCAGGTTTTACCAAAAGTATAATGAGTATGTGTAAGGAACGCAGGATGCAGTGAAGAGCAGGAGGCAGAGCAAGAGTTAACGGGTTTCTAATTATGAAAGATATTATAAGAGTAAATACTCCACGCAGGGAGAGAATAAGAGAATATATGAGTGAACAAGAATATGCAATTATATCACAGTAATGGAAGTGCAAATAACGGGTTAGACTGGGTTAACATAGCGTTATGGCAGTCCGTTTAACGGATTGCGTTACAAAGCGGCATTAACGCAATGTAACGCATCCGTTAACGCTGCTATAGACTGCCATAATGAGCGCATCACTAACGCATGTCATAATCGGCATGCATTAGCAATGTGCCGTCATTCTATGATGAACCCTCGGACGCGGTCTGCAAAGTTCGAGGGTCCGTCACTGCTAGCGCAGATGGAGCATCTGTGCTAGCATGATCACAAACGCGATCAGAATAAAGAAGTAGCGTTAGCGCAGTCCGTTTAACGCATGCGTTGAACGGACTGCTCTAACGCTATGTGAACCTGGCCTTAACTTATCAGTCTGCAGCTCCCGGAAGAAGGAGGCTGGAAAATCCCTCGATGGCTCCGCAGGTAACGGTATCTCTTTACGGTTGCAACGTATCCTGGTCTTCACAAATGTAGTCCTTTGTTCCTGGAACGGGGTGCGGCACGAGAGGATGTGGGAGGCACCGCGGAGGGTAAACAAAGTCCCGAAGTGGAGGCCGCAGTCACGGAACCTGAATCAATGTGCACCGTATGGTGAGTCCTATATAGAGCGCCGGCCACATTCAGTGGTATGGACTGGTTAGACTTGCTGGACTCAGAAGCAAAAGGAGTAATAGTCTCTGGTGGGACACGGTCTGTATGTGCGGGGGATGAACGAGTACAATGCGGGCCTGCTAGCTGGCGTCGGTCTGCGGGTAGGGAGTCAACCTCCTCCTGACGCACACGCTGTCTTCCCACAAAAGGCCCCGTTCTGGCGCGCTGTCATGTATAGTGTACAGTTCCTATAGCGTCTTGTGCTTGGGTGCGAGGAAAACACAGGAGACATAGGTTGAAATGAAATGACTTGTATTACTTCATACAAGCATGCTGAAAAGTTCACACAGTTTGCAGGAACAGCAACAGGAGACACAGCAGGCCAGAGTAACTTCAAGCTCTACAATAACTCTCCAAAGCAGGTTCAGGATCTCTTCTCTGTACCGTAATTCCTCTGCAAACATGGATTCACCAAACAGCAGGTTTCCAGAGTCCAAAAGTGTTCCAAGGTTCCTCAGTAGGGAATAGCTGGAGTACAAGTCCAAGGCTTCCAGGAGTCAGGTCACAGACTGACTGAGGCTTGATTCAGGAGCACTGATTGTTCAGCTGAGGCTGCTTAAGAAGCAAGAGGGAAGAATCAGGGGGAACATGAAAACTGGAAACTCCATATTAACTGAGGGCAAGAGCTGCAGAAAGACAGAAAGCAAAATGGCCGACGGAAAACTGAGTTTCAAGGAACATGTCAACAGAGACAAAGAACCTTACATTACTCCCCCCTTAGGGACAACCTCCGGATGACCTCAGACCAGGCTTGTCAGGGTACCTCTGATGAAACTGGCGGAGCAGGCGAGGAGCATTTACATTATTGACTGATTCCCATGAGTTGTACTCCACTGGGTAGCCCTGCCATTTAATCAAATATTGCAACTGATTTCTGTACAACCTGGAATCTAGAATCCTTTCCACCATAAATTCTTCCTGACCATCGACCAGCACTGGGTCAGGGCAAGGAGAAGAACGTCCAGGAAACGTATTGGGTGTTGCAGCCTTTAGTAGGGATACATGAAAGACAGGGTGGATTCTCATAGTTCTGGGTAGTTGAAGACGACAAGCAACAGCACTTATAATCTTATTGATCTTATAAGGTCCAATGTACTTATGTCCCAATTTAGACGATGGAATCTTTAATTTAAGATTTCTGGTTGACAGCCAGACCAAATCTCCTACCTTGAAAGCTGGTGCAGGTTTACAAAATTTATCTGCTGCTTTCTTGTACCTTTCCTGAGCCAATTCTAGATTTTCCTTTAGAAGATCCATATTCTTTTGTAAAGAAGTGATTCTTTCAGCCACTGCCGGCAAGGGCGTATCTATGGGAAATCGAGGAAGAATGTTAGGATGATAACCTAGATTGGAGTAAAAAGGAGACTGCTTAGTGGAGGCGCTCTGAGAGTTGTTATAAGAGAACTCAGCCAGTGGAAGTAGATCCACCCAATCATCCTGTAGGTGGCAGATAAAGCAGCGGAGATACTGCTCCAGGGTCTGATTGGTTCGTTCTGTCTGTCCATTAGTCTGGGGATGAAAAGCAGAAGAAAGGTTTACTTTAATGTCCAATGCTGCACAGAAATTTTGCCAAAACCTTGAAGTGAATTGCACCCCTCGATCCGAAATGACCTCATCCGGTACTCCATGTAAGCGAAACACATTCTTAATCATCAAGTCTGATGTCTGTTTTGCAGTGGGTAAGCCGACACAAGGGATAAAATGAGCTGCCTTTGTTAGACGGTCAACCACCACTAGAATGGTGTTCTTCCCTTGAGAGGTTGGTAACTCCACAATGAAGTCCATAGAAATGGATCCCCACGGGCGGGACGGGGTGGGAAGAGGTTGCAACAGACCAGTTGGTGAGGAGCGAGGTGTTTTGCATCTTGCACAGACTTCACATGAAGTGACATAGTTTAAGACATCTTTCCTGTAAGTGGGCCACCAAAAGAAACGAGAAAGAAATTCTTGTGTCTTTAGAATTCCCCTATGCCCGGCTATCTTTGAATCGTGGATGAGTTGCAATACTCTCAATCTGACTGTTTCAGGTATATACAGACGTTGTCCCTGAATCCACACACCATTCTTAAAGACAAGACTTACGTCCCTTGGGGGCTGAGCCAACAAAGAATCCGCATGGTATGCTTCCTTGATGTCCTTAAGTAGGTCTTGATTATGAATCACTCCCAGGAATCTAGAGTCAGGAAGAATAGTCTTAGGAGGAGTAAGTGGACGTGTCTCTGCTGAATGAATCCTAGAGAGTGCATCAGCCTTTCCATTGCGCGATCCTGGTCTATAAGAAATGACAAAATTAAATTGGTTTAGGAAAAGATTCCAGCGAGCCTGGCGAGGAGTCAGGCACTTAGCCGACCTGATAAATTCAAGGTTACGATGGTCTGTCAGGACGACTATTTGCTGTGCAGCTCCCTGAAGAAGGTGTCTCCATTCCTTGAAGGCGGCAATAATGGCCAACAATTCTCTATTGCCCACATCGTAGTTCCTCTCAGCCGAAGACAACTGCTGGAAAAGAAGGCACAGGGATGCAAGACATTCTTCTCACCTGTTCTCTGAGAGAGTATAGCTCCAACGGCACAGTCTGAAGCATCCACCTCTATTATGAAGGCAAGCTCGGGGTTGGGATGTACTAAGACAGGTGCGGTGGTAAATTTATCCTTTAAACAGGAAAATGCTTCCTGAGCTTGCGGGGTCCAGGAGAACCTAGACTGTTTCCGGGTAAGTTGGGTGATAGGTGACACTACCTCAGAAAAATTCTTAATGAAACGTCTATAGAAGTTGGCAAACCCGATGAAACGCTGCACCTCCTTCACATTTCTAGGAATTGGCCAATCCTTGATGGCTTGGGTCTTGCTTCCATCCATACTAATCCCTTGCGTAGATAGTACATACCCCAGAAATTGAATTTCGGTCCTATGGAATTCACATTTTTCAAGTTTGATGTAGAGATGGTTTTGTCTTAGGCGTTCTAAGACCATTCTCACATGTCCATGATGTTCCTCTGTGGAGTTAGAAAAAATTAGAATATCATCCAGATAAATCACCACAAATGTATCTAGGAGATCCCTGAAGATATCATTCACGAAGTGTTGGAAAGAGGCTGGGGCGGTACTCAGACCAAAAGGCATAACTAGATATTCAAAGTGTCCATAGCGTGACCTGAAAGCAGTCTTCCATTCATCCCCAGGTCTGATACGGACCAAGTTATAGGCCCCACGGAGATCCAGTTTAGAGAAAATTTTGGCATGCCGCACTCTCTCCAACAACTCAGGGATTAAAGGCAATGGATAACGGTTTCTAATAGTAACCTTATTGAGTTCCCTATAGTCTATGCAGGGTCTCAGAGATCCATCTTTCTTCTTCACAAAGAAGATGGGTGCACCTGCGGCAGATGAAGAGGGGCGTATGAAGCCCTTGGCTAAATTTTCGTCTATATAATCCTTCAAAGCTTTTAGCTCGGGCCCCGCTAGGGGGTAGATCTTACCAAAAGGTATCTCGGCTCCGGGTAATAATTCAATTGGACAATCATATGGACGGTGAGGAGGAAGCTGATCAGCGTTCTTCTTGTCACATAAATCGTCATAGTCCTGGTATACAGCTGGTAGTTCAGGGACTGACATGGTTCCTTTAGGAACAGAGCAAGCTGAAACTCCTTGACTCATCTGTTTCTCCGGAAAGTGTAATTCCTTGGTCTCCCAGTTAATCGTAGGATTCTGCGCCTGCAGCCATGGTAGCCCTAGAATGATGGGAAAGTGGGGAGAAGAGATAAGCAAAAAAGACATTTTCTCCTGATGATCTTTACCCATAAGGACCCTCAAAGGCTCTGTTTCTTGATCCACTGGTCCAGAAGTCAGTAGAGAGCCATCCACAGTCTCCATCTGTACTGGAGTAGCCTTCTTCACTGAACGTATCCCCTGTTTCAGAGCAAAGGAGATATCCATAAAATTTCCACTTGCTCCTGAGTCGATCATAGCAGAGCTAGACACCCAGACTGAGTCAACCCAGAGTTTGATGGAAAGGAAGCAATGAGAATTGTTTCTTTTACAACTCAGCTGGGACACCGCTGAGGAAACTTGAAAAATTGCAGCGTTTTGTCATGTGTGCATCGCCACGAAGATCGTCGCGGTTGCACATTCTGACTTCTCACAGCTGAGTTGCTGTTTCTTTGTGTTTGGCAGTTAGGGAGTTAATTCTGTCTGTGCTCAGTTCTGGGACTGGGTGCAGTTTCTCCCGGCTGCAATTAATTATTTGTTGATTGGTTTCCTTTAAATCTCTGGTTGTCTGTGTTGGGAGTTGCCAGTGAAATTCTTCATGCAGACCACAGATAGGATTGTATCTGTATAGACTTAAGTTAAAGAGCTCCTTAGTTGTTTTAAGCTCACCTTGCTTAGAGTTTAATATCCCAGATCATTTATGTTCCTTCTGTGTTTGAGTGTGTATGCAAGTCTGTGTTTTCTCCAGTCTGTCTTATATGTCTAATCTGTGTATTTAGCAGAGATCAGCCCATATCCCTTTGGTGGTAGTCAGGATCCTTCTTAGGACTGATTACAGGGTTCAGGGACTGATAGGAGACAGGGTTAGGCTGGAGACTTGGACCTCTGAACCATTATCAGTACCTCCAAGGTGAGGGATTAGTTAGGACCCCAGTTTAGGGTCAGGTTAGACCCCCGGTCCTCCTCTTTCCTGTGACAGTGTATCAAGTCCTCAAGATTAACCCTGAGTTCAACGGATATCGTGTCAGGTAAATCTATTCTATATTTACATGCTGATGTTGCTAATCTATATGTTGTATAGAGTGTTGTTCTTTTAAGAATAGTTTACTGACATCGTACACATATCATAAGACCGCGTGACATTTTCACTGGCCTTAAAATTATTCCCAGTTGCCATGGATCCAGTAGCCCAGCTGGCTCTGCAGTTGCAGGGATTATCCATGGAGCTGACGGACATTAAGTCCAAAGTTTTGTCTCCCTCGGAGCAAACCAGATTTGAACCTAAAGTAGCTCTCCCGGACAGGTTCACTGGTGGGCGAGACAAATTTTTTACCTTCAGGGAAGCATGTAAATTGTATTTTCGGCTTCGGCCTCGATCATCAGGGAGTGAAGAGCAGAGAGTGGGAATTGTTATCTCGCTCCTACAAGGGGACCCTCAATCCTGGGCCTTCTCCCTTTCTCCGGGATCCCCGGCTCTACAGTCAGTAGATCGATTTTTTACTGCCCTGGGTTTGGTATATGATGACCCAGATCGGGTCTCTCTTGCTGAGACAAAATTACATAAGATACAGCAGGGAGATCGTCCGGCGGAGGAATTTGCTTCTGAGTTCCGTAGATGGGCCACAGATACTCAGTGGAATGACCCAGCTCTTAGAAGCCAGTTTTGTCATGGGCTTTCTGACAAATTAAAGGACGTTTTGGCTCAGTATGATTCTCCTCCATCACTGGAGGCTGCTATGGCCCTAGCTATCCGTACTGATAGACGGCTCCGGAGAGGTGCGAGGTAACTCCGCCCCCTGTTGTTACTCCACCTACTACTAAAGTCCCTTATGTTGAGGTTCCCCTTGTCTGTTCGGAGGAGCCTATGCAGTTGGGAGGGACATCATTTCGTAGGAGGGGATTGGCGGTACGCCGCAGGACTAGAAGGTGTTTCTTCTGCGGGAAAGAGGGACATTTTGTTGGGGGATGTCCATCCCGTGCCTTGTTGAGCAAAAAGTCGCCGGAAAACTGTTAATCCCAGGTTGTGTGGTGGACGACAACCTGGGAGTATGTATTTCGTCCGCTAGTTCTTCTCAGTTCCTTGTACCAGTGGAGGTGGTGGTTGGTACAAGAGTGGAGAGATTTTCTGTTCTTCTTGATAGTGGTCCGGGGCTAATCTGGTTGACGCTCAGTTTGCTCAGGCTCAAGGTATGCATCTGAGTGTATTGGTCAAACCGATCCCTATATTCTCCATTGACGCCAGGCCTCTCGGCCAAGGTAGCTTTGTTCATGAGGTTCATAACATTGACCTTCGGGTAGGGGCAATACATAGGGAACTATTATCTTGTTATGTGTTGGAGGGTCTACCTACTCCTATTGTGTTGGGACTTCCTTGGTTGGTTAAACATAACCCTGTGATTAATTGGCAGTCCAGAGATATAAGCCAATGGGGGGAGTTTTGCAAAAGTAACTGCATGAACACAGTCATCAGTGCGGTCGTGCCTAGTACTTTGCCTCCTTTTTTGGAGGACTTTGGGGATGTGTTCTCTGAGGAGGGGTGTCAGGAGTTGCCTCCTCATCGCGTGTATGACTGCTCTATTAATTTACTTCCTGATGCTAAGTTACCTGTGACGCTTCCCACGGCTGTGGGGCGTCGGGACATGGCATAGCTTGCCTAGCTAGCCAATGCTCCCACGCCGCCAGTCCACGACGACGTGAGGCATGGGTCCCAGATGGTAAGAGAATGTGGACCCACTGGACCACGGAGGGAGGCCCGGGCCTGCCCGGACTAGGGAAGGGCAGCGACCGGGATCCGTGGCAGCTGAGCATGTGGGCAAGGTGGCGACCTGCAGGACTAGACAACACCGCACAACTTCAGGTAAGAAGAAACATAAAGTTTACTTAAAGAAACAAAGTAAATAAACATAACATAAGACCGAGCTCCCGATTCCGCACATCAGAGAAGGGTACACAACTCAGGATCACAGACGAGTGCTGGAGGACATCACGGGTAGATGCAGTCCAGGGTTATCTGGCACAGGCATACTTGGACGGCCTCTCTCTCAGGCCTTAGGCGTAGCACAGGCTCAGCAGGAGAACATCAGACACCGACCTCAGACAGACTTCAGACGATGGCGGGGTCATCACGGGTTGATGAAGTCCAGAATCATCTGGCACGGGCATACTAGTATGGCCACACTCAGGCCTCGGGCGTAGCACAGGCTCAGCAGGAGAACATCAGACACCGGCCCAGGACGAACGTCAGACGATGGCGGGGTCATCACGGGTTGATGAAGTCCAGGGTCATCTGGCACGGGCATACTAGGACGGCCTCTCTCTCAGGCCTCAGGCGTAGCACAGGCTCAGCAGGAGAACATCAGACACCGACCCAGGACAGACGTCATCACAGGGTAGACCAAGGAGGAACCGGCAGGACAGGCAGGTTGTCACGGCAAGTGACCAAGGCAGTCTCTGGGACAGACAGGTTGTCACGGCAAGTGACCAGGGCAGGCAGGTTGTCACGGCAAGTGACCAGGCAGGCAGGTTGTCACGGCAAGTGACCAGGCAGGCAGGTTGTCACGGCAAGTGACCAGGCAGGCAGGTTGTCACGGCAAGTGACCAGGGCAGGCAGGTTGTCACGGCAAGTGACCAGGGCAGGCAGGTTGTCACGGCAAGTGACCAGGGCAGGCAGGTTGTCACGGCAAGTGACCAGGGCAGGCAGGTTGTCACGGCAAGTGACCAGGGCAGGCAGGTTGTCACGGCAAGTGACCAGGCAGTCTCTGGGACAGGCAGGTTGTCACGGAAAGTGACCAGGGCAGTCTCTGGGACAGGCAGGTTGTCACGGCAAGTGACCAGGCAGTCTCTGGGACAGGCAGGTTGTCACGACAAGTGACCAGGCAGTCTCTGGACAGGCAGGTTGTCACAGCAAGTGACCAGGCAGTCTCTAGACAGGCAGGTTGTCACAGTAAGTGACCAGGCAGTCTCTAGACAGGCAGGTATATACGACCTGATATGGTGGAGCCTCCAGGTAGGCTGCAGTCGGATGGCAGATGATCGCTCCCAGGTGAGCAGGCAAGAGCCGGGGATCTCTGCAGATGATGTCCGAACTTCCGGATGGAGCTGCAGTCGGATGGCAGATGATCGCTCCTAGGTGAGCAGGCAAGAGCCGGGGATCTCTGCAGATGACGTCCGAACCTCTGGAAGGAACTGCAGACAGATGGCACACAGGCAAGCCGACAGGTAACAGACAGGTAACTGGAATCAGGAGCTGATGGCTGAAACAGAGTTAGACTGCACAGGAACACGGATTGGATCTCAGAGAGTCAGGAACACAGACAGGAACACGGACTGGGTCTCAGGGAGTCAGGAACACGGACAGGAACATGGATTGAATCACAGGAACACGGACTGGAACACAGGCCTCGGACTCCGGACATCTGGCACCGATCAGCAAGCTCCGGACATCTGGCAATGATCGGCAGGATCCGGACATCAGGCAGGAAGGATAGGATCCGGACATCTGGAAGTGGTCGTCGGACATCGGACATCAGGCATAGGATCCGGACATCTGGCAGCGACCTGAAAAGGAACCCCAGCGGTCTGGTGCAAGCCCCGCCAGGCTCAACGGGAGCTGGCCGGGGATTGCACAGAGGCTGAGCACAGAGTAACAGAAACTCAGCACACACCGGACTCCTCCTTCCAAGATGAACTCAGGTTATATAGCAAGGATTCACAGTCACTGGCACAGGGTTCTGGACACAGCAGGATTTCAGGAACATAACACAGAGGACACAGTTCAGAAAGTCAGGTACAGGATGCGATCCAAGATCAGGGGTTCAGGTAATTAGACACAGCAGGAACAGGCCTGGATATACAGCCTCCAGGAACGGCGATCTGGGTAATCAGCCCCCAGCATAGGCGGAAACACAAGACACAATTCAGACATTCAGGTACCGGGTTTGATCCAGGATCAGGGAACAAGACACAGCAGGAACAGGGAATCAGCTCTCCAGAGCTGATCAACTTCAGAGCAGGAGCTGAACACACAACCACATACGGCTAGGTTCAGGGATTCAGTGTGGATTCAATGCGAAGCTCTGGCAACGCCCACTAGGGCTGGGGAACTTTATATATGAGCTGCTTCACAGCGATAGGCTGGAGCAGTAATTCTAGTAAACACCCAATCCACATAAAAGCAGGACAGGTGTGGGCCGCGCCCCCTATGCAGAGCCAGACAGCACAACACAGAGGGAACCCAACAATGGCTGCTGCCAACCACGCAGTAAGTCATGCACCACTGCAGAGGACTTCGCAAGCTACGGATGGCTTTCACAGCAAGTCAGGAACCGCACATGCGGGCGGTCATGCAAAGCAGCGGAGCCACTCACGCAAGTACAGGTACGCAGCAGAGCCGGGAACTGAGCAGCATCCATAGGTAACAGACAACAGTATCCCAGCTGGTTAGGGGGAAAGGAGCAAAAGGGTTAATGCAAAAAAAACATGCAAAGTAACGCTGGAAAACAAAGTACAGACAATACCAGCGTTACAGTATCCCCCTCCTCAGGCCCCCTCTTCTGAAGACCCAAGTAAAAAAAAATTCCCCAGAAAAATTCACTTGGGTTTGGCGGTAAGTCCCATAGTTCACAATATGGCAGCAGAGTTAATAGCTCGAAAAGTCCGAACCGCTGACCAAGCGGGGAATCGAGCCATCTAGTCCACTTACCCTGTGGGGACCAAGTAGTCTAGTTCGCACATCAGGTGGAGCTTGGAGAAAGTCCTGCAGACCGCACATGCTCAGCGGAGTCCATGGCCAGAGCTTTCTGTGACGCTTCCCACGGCTGTGGGGCGTCGGGACATGGCATAGCTTGCCTAGCTAGCCAATGCTCCCACGCCGCCAGTCCACGACGACGTGAGGCATGGGTCCCAGATGGTAAGAGAATGTGGACCCACTGGACCACGGAGGGAGGCCCGGGCCTGCCCGGACTAGGGAAGGGCAGCGACCGGGATCCGTGGCAGCTGAGCATGTGGGCAAGGTGGCGACCTGCAGGACTAGACAACACCGCACAACTTCAGGTAAGAAGAAACATAAAGTTTACTTAAAGAAACAAAGTAAATAAACATAACATAAGACCGAGCTCCCGATTCCGCACATCAGAGAAGGGTACACAACTCAGGATCACAGACGAGTGCTGGAGGACATCACGGGTAGATGCAGTCCAGGGTTATCTGGCACAGGCATACTTGGACGGCCTCTCTCTCAGGCCTTAGGCGTAGCACAGGCTCAGCAGGAGAACATCAGACACCGACCTCAGACAGACTTCAGACGATGGCGGGGTCATCACGGGTTGATGAAGTCCAGAATCATCTGGCACGGGCATACTAGTATGGCCACACTCAGGCCTCGGGCGTAGCACAGGCTCAGCAGGAGAACATCAGACACCGGCCCAGGACGAACGTCAGACGATGGCGGGGTCATCACGGGTTGATGAAGTCCAGGGTCATCTGGCACGGGCATACTAGGACGGCCTCTCTCTCAGGCCTCAGGCGTAGCACAGGCTCAGCAGGAGAACATCAGACACCGACCCAGGACAGACGTCATCACAGGGTAGACCAAGGAGGAACCGGCAGGACAGGCAGGTTGTCACGGCAAGTGACCAAGGCAGTCTCTGGGACAGACAGGTTGTCACGGCAAGTGACCAGGGCAGGCAGGTTGTCACGGCAAGTGACCAGGCAGGCAGGTTGTCACGGCAAGTGACCAGGCAGGCAGGTTGTCACGGCAAGTGACCAGGCAGGCAGGTTGTCACGGCAAGTGACCAGGCAGGCAGGTTGTCACGGCAAGTGACCAGGGCAGGCAGGTTGTCACGGCAAGTGACCAGGGCAGGCAGGTTGTCACGGCAAGTGACCAGGGCAGGCAGGTTGTCACGGCAAGTGACCAGGGCAGGCAGGTTGTCACGGCAAGTGACCAGGCAGTCTCTGGGACAGGCAGGTTGTCACGGAAAGTGACCAGGGCAGTCTCTGGGACAGGCAGGTTGTCACGGCAAGTGACCAGGCAGTCTCTGGGACAGGCAGGTTGTCACGACAAGTGACCAGGCAGTCTCTGGACAGGCAGGTTGTCACAGCAAGTGACCAGGCAGTCTCTAGACAGGCAGGTTGTCACAGTAAGTGACCAGGCAGTCTCTAGACAGGCAGGTATATACGACCTGATATGGTGGAGCCTCCAGGTAGGCTGCAGTCGGATGGCAGATGATCGCTCCCAGGTGAGCAGGCAAGAGCCGGGGATCTCTGCAGATGATGTCCGAACTTCCGGATGGAGCTGCAGTCGGATGGCAGATGATCGCTCCTAGGTGAGCAGGCAAGAGCCGGGGATCTCTGCAGATGACGTCCGAACCTCTGGAAGGAACTGCAGACAGATGGCACACAGGCAAGCCGACAGGTAACAGACAGGTAACTGGAATCAGGAGCTGATGGCTGAAACAGAGTTAGACTGCACAGGAACACGGATTGGATCTCAGAGAGTCAGGAACACAGACAGGAACACGGACTGGGTCTCAGGGAGTCAGGAACACGGACAGGAACATGGATTGAATCACAGGAACACGGACTGGAACACAGGCCTCGGACTCCGGACATCTGGCACCGATCAGCAAGCTCCGGACATCTGGCAATGATCGGCAGGATCCGGACATCAGGCAGGAAGGATAGGATCCGGACATCTGGAAGTGGTCGTCGGACATCGGACATCAGGCATAGGATCCGGACATCTGGCAGCGACCTGAAAAGGAACCCCAGCGGTCTGGTGCAAGCCCCGCCAGGCTCAACGGGAGCTGGCCGGGGATTGCACAGAGGCTGAGCACAGAGTAACAGAAACTCAGCACACACCGGACTCCTCCTTCCAAGATGAACTCAGGTTATATAGCAAGGATTCACAGTCACTGGCACAGGGTTCTGGACACAGCAGGATTTCAGGAACATAACACAGAGGACACAGTTCAGAAAGTCAGGTACAGGATGCGATCCAAGATCAGGGGTTCAGGTAATTAGACACAGCAGGAACAGGCCTGGATATACAGCCTCCAGGAACAGCGATCTGGGTAATCAGCCCCCAGCATAGGCGGAAACACAAGACACAATTCAGACATTCAGGTACCGGGTTTGATCCAGGATCAGGGAACAAGACACAGCAGGAACAGGGAATCAGCTCTCCAGAGCTGATCAACTTCAGAGCAGGAGCTGAACACACAACCACATACGGCTAGGTTCAGGGATTCAGTGTGGATTCAATGCGAAGCTCTGGCAACGCCCACTAGGGCTGGGGAACTTTATATATGAGCTGCTTCACAGCGATAGGCTGGAGCAGTAATTCTAGTAAACACCCAATCCACATAAAAGCAGGACAGGTGTGGGCCGCGCCCCCTATGCAGAGCCAGACAGCACAACACAGAGGGAACCCAACAATGGCTGCTGCCAACCACGCAGTAAGTCATGCACCACTGCAGAGGACTTCGCAAGCTACGGATGGCTTTCACAGCAAGTCAGGAACCGCACATGCGGGCGGTCATGCAAAGCAGCGGAGCCACTCACGCAAGTACAGGTACGCAGCAGAGCCGGGAACTGAGCAGCATCCATAGGTAACAGACAACAGTATCCCAGCTGGTTAGGGGGAAAGGAGCAAAAGGGTTAATGCAAAAAAAACATGCAAAGTAACGCTGGAAAACAAAGTACAGACAATACCAGCGTTACATTACCTAAAGCTAGGTTATATAACCTTTCTGGTCCTGAGAGGCAGGCTATGAAAGATTATATTTCGGAAAGTCTGGCCAAAGGGCATATTAGACCTTCATCTTCCCCAGTGGCCGCGGGGTTCTTCTTTGTGAAGAAAAAAGATGGAGGCCTACGCCCTTGCTTGGATTTCCGCGAACTTAATCGGATTACTGTTCGAGATCCGTATCCACTCCCTCTGATTCCTGATCTCTTCAATCAAATTGTTGGCGCCAAATGGTTCTCTAAATTGGATCTCAGGGGGGCGTATAATCTGATTAGGATAAAGGAGGGGGATGAGTGGAAAACGGCGTTTAACACGCAGGAGGGACATTATGAGAACCTTGTCATGCCTTTTGGTCTGACTACTGCACCAGCAGTATTCCAACATTTTGTTAATGACATTTTTCGTCATCTGGTGGGGCTGTTTGTGGTCGTATATTTGGATGACATTTTAATTTACTCACCAGATCTTGTGTCTCACCAGGAGCATGTGAGACAGGTGTTGCAGATCTTGCGAGACAATAAACTATACGCCAAACTGGAAAAGTGTGTATTCGCCGTACAGGAACTTCAGTTTTTGGGTTTCTTGGTGTCAGCCTCCGGTTTCCGTATGGACCCTGAAAAGGTGAGAGCAGTGCTTGAATGGGATCAGCCAGAGGATCTTAAGGCTCTGCAGCGTTTTCTGGGGTTTGCTAACTACTACCGGAAATTTATTTGTAATTTCTCATCTGTTGTCAAACCTCTCACTGACATGACAAGAAAAGGGACGGATTTTTCTAAATGGTCGGACAAAGCTTGCCAAGCTTTTTCCTCTTTGAAAAAATGTTTTGCTTCGGCACCCGTTCTCATCCAACCAGATGCATCACAGCCGTTCGTTGTGGAGGTGGACGCATCTGACGTAGGGGTGGGTGCAATATTGTCCCAGGGTCCGTCCCCTGGTAAATGGCATCCGTGCGCTTTCTTTTCTAAAAAATTGTCGTCCGCCGAAAGGAATTATGATATCGGCAATAGGGAACTTTTGGCCATTAAGTTGGCTTTTGAAGAATGGCGTCACTTTTTGGAGGGGGCAGTCCACCCGGTCACCGTCATTACTGATCACAAGAACCTGCTGTATTTGGAATCTGCTAAGCGTCTGAATTCCAGACAAGCTCGATGGTCGTTGTTTTTTACCAGGTTTAATTTTGTTGTCACTTATCGCCCTGGATCTAAGAATGTTAAGGCGGATGCCTTGTCTCGCAGTTTCCCAGGGGCCGGGAAAATGGATGACCCGATTCCTATCCTTCAGGAGGGGGTGGTAGTGTCGGCTGTATGTTCTGAGCTTGAGGAGGAGGTGTTAGAGGCTCAGGGGGACGCCCCTGCAGGACCTCCAGGGAGACTGTTTGTCCCAAATCAGTTGAGACAAAAGGTTATTGAGGCACATCATAATTCTGCTTTAGCAGGACATCCAGGGAGTAAGGCTACTTTAGATCTCCTTTCTCGCCGGTTTTGGTGGCCTAACGTTAATAAAGATGTTTTAACTTTTGTCGCGTCCTGTGGGGTTTGTGCTCGCTCTAAGACCCCTCATACCCGTCCGTCTGGGACCCTCTTACCCTTGAAACTTCCGGAGCGTCCATGGACTCATTTGTCTATGGACTTCATCACGGACCTTCCTCAGTCGTCAGGGAAGACTGTCATACTGGTGGTTGTTGACAGGTTCAGTAAGATGGCACATTTTATTGCTCTTCCTGCCCTCCCTAATGCTAAAACTCTGGCGCAGGTGTTCATTGGGGAGATTGTGAGACTTCATGGGTTGCCTTCTGATGTGGTGTCAGATAGGGGGTCTCAGTTTGTGTCCAAATTTTGGAGGGCATTTTGTTTACGTCGGGGGATGCAATTGTCATTTTCCTCGGCTTTTCATCCGCAGACCAATGGTCAGACAGAGCGTCTGAATCAAAGCCTAGAGACTTATCTTCGGTGTTTTGTCTCAGAGAACCAGGAGGACTGGTCTTCTTTCTTGCCTCTGGCAGAGTTCGCTCTTAACAACAGGCGGAGCGAGTCCACTGGTAAGTCCCCGTTTTTTGGGCATATGGTTTTCATCCCCAGTTTTGTACATTCAATGGGGGGGGCCCTTCTGGGGTTCCTGAGGAGGAGCGTTTCTCGTCGTCACTTGCTTCAGTGTGGAGAGGTGTATTGAATAATCTGAGTGCTATGGGGAACCGTTATAAACGTATGGCTGATAGGAGGAGAGTTTCTGGTCCAGATCTTAATGTGAACGATCTGGTATGGTTGTCTACCAGGAATATAAAACTTAAAGTTCCCTCCTGGAAGCTGGGCCCCAGATTCATCGGGCCGTACAGGATCAGTTCCATAATTAATCCTGTGGCATTTCGTCTGGACCTCCCTCCTACGTTTAAAATCCACAATGTGTTCCACAAGTCATTACTTAAGAGGTACGTGGCACCAGTCATACCATCACCTCTACCTCCTCCTCCAGTGGTGGTCAATGGTAACTTGGAGTTTCAAGTGTCAAAGATCATTGACTCACGTCTGAATCGCCGGTCCCTTCAGTACTTGGTGCATTGGAAGGGGTATGGTCCAGAGGAGAGGACGTGGGTTCCTGCGTCTGACATTAACGCAGATCGTTTGGTGCGGACCTTCCACAGAACTCACCCGGGCAAACCTGGCCCTGAGGGTCCGGAGGCCCCTCGTAGAAGGGGGGGTACTGTTATGTGTGCATCGCCACGAAGATCGTCGCGGTTGCACATTCTGACTTCTCACAGCTGAGTTGCTGTTTCTTTGTGTTTGGCAGTTAGGGAGTTAATTCTGTCTGTGCTCAGTTCTGGGACTGGGTGCAGTTTCTCCCGGCTGCAATTAATTATTTGTTGATTGGTTTCCTTTAAATCTCTGGTTGTCTGTGTTGGGAGTTGCCAGTGAAATTCTTCATGCAGACCACAGATAGGATTGTATCTGTATAGACTTAAGTTAAAGAGCTCCTTAGTTGTTTTAAGCTCACCTTGCTTAGAGTTTAATATCCCAGATCATTTATGTTCCTTCTGTGTTTGAGTGTGTATGCAAGTCTGTGTTTTCTCCAGTCTGTCTTATATGTCTAATCTGTGTATTTAGCAGAGATCAGCCCATATCCCTTTGGTGGTAGTCAGGATCCTTCTTAGGACTGATTACAGGGTTCAGGGACTGATAGGAGACAGGGTTAGGCTGGAGACTTGGACCTCTGAACCATTATCAGTACCTCCAAGGTGAGGGATTAGTTAGGACCCCAGTTTAGGGTCAGGTTAGACCCCCGGTCCTCCTCTTTCCTGTGACAGTGTATCAAGTCCTCAAGATTAACCCTGAGTTCAACGGATATCGTGTCAGGTAAATCTATTCTATATTTACATGCTGATGTTGCTAATCTATATGTTGTATAGAGTGTTGTTCTTTTAAGAATAGTTTACTGACATCGTACACATATCATAAGACCGCGTGACACGTTTATACCGTCATCGTCCCCAGAACTAACAGAGTTTAAGTCCGAGAAATCAAGATCTCTTGCAGCAGATCTCTCTGGAGCCTGAGGCTCGGACATGACAGAGCTCCTCTCGCAACACTCACAGTGAATGACTGCTGCAGTAGTCTTACGAGAACGGCTGGGGCAGTTTATAATGAAGTGCCCTGACTTACCACAGTAGAAACATAGATTTTCCTTTATACGATGTTCTTTGCGTGCATCACTAACCCGTCTTTGTAAAGAGTCCACCTGCATGGGTTCAGGTTCTGGTTCCCTTGTGATCCTACTCAAAGGTTCCTTAGCTGAGGAGGGAGGTAGTAAAAGGTTAGTGCGATTATTTTCGAACCATCTCTCTTGTCTGCGTTCAGTCAGACGAGCATCAATACGGATACAATAGTTAATAAAGTCACCTAACGCAGTGGGAGGGTCGGCACGAGCAAGTTCATCCTTAATCAGTGGAGACAACCCTTTCCGAAAAATAGATTTTTTAGCGGAAGTGTCCCAAGTGGTATCAAGAGCCCATCTCCTGAAATCCAGGGCATATTCGGCTACTGAACGCTTACCTTGGCGCAAAGTTAACATGGCTGCTTCAGCTGTTGCACCTCGATTGGGGTCATCAAACACCTGCCCCATGGCTGAAATAAAAGCATCAAGGTGATTCAAACAATCATCCTCAGTCTCAATCAGAGGGTTTGCCCACATCAAAGCCTTATTGGTAAGCAACATGATTATAGTAAGCACTTTGGATCGTTCAGTGGGAAATTGTGAAGCATGTGCAGAGAAAAATAAATTGCATTGATTAATAAATCCCCTGAATTTCTCACGTTCACCGCCAAAACGAAAAGGAGGTAATTTGGGGATCCCAGAACTTGGGGTTATGGCAGGAGCCTGGGCTCGTTCCTCTAGAGCCTCAATCCTGGCTCGCAATTCCTGGGTAGTCTGTCCAAACACTTGCAAATTATGATTAGTGAGGTCCTGTAGGCTTGCAAAACGGGTTTTTAAAGTCTGTACATCTGAAAGGATTGTATCAGTCACTCCGCAAAGTTCCTTTATGCGGGCCTCCATCTTCCAGATCTTTTAAGGCAGAAGTGCTGGAAGGAGAAGAGGAAAGGAAAAAAAAAAAAAAAACAATAGTGTTTACCTGTGGTAACACTCCAGAGTAAAATTTTAAGGGAATGCGCTCACCTGGAATGGTTGTGAGAAGTCACAACCACTGTCATCACATAAGGTATTAAACGGACATCTGATATCCACAGTCACAGCAGACACGGCTTTCCCAGACCCAGCAGACACTAAACATTGGCTCCTGAATCTTGTCATGTATAGTGTACAGTTCCTATAGCGTCTTGTGCTTGGGTGCGAGGAAAACACAGGAGACATAGGTTGAAATGAAATGACTTGTATTACTTCATACAAGCATGCTGAAAAGTTCACACAGTTTGCAGGAACAGCAACAGGAGACACAGCAGGCCAGAGTAACTTCAAGCTCTAGAATAACTCTCCAAAGCAGGTTCAGGATCTCTTCTCTGTACCGTAATTCCTCTGCAAACATGGATTCACCAAACAGCAGGTTTCCAGAGTCCAAAAGTGTTCCAAGGTTCCTCAGTAGGGAATAGCTGGAGTACAAGTCCAAGGCTTCCAGGAGTCAGGTCACAGACTGACTGAGGCTTGATTCAGGAGCACTGATTGTTCAGCTGAGGCTGCTTAAGAAGCAAGAGGGAAGAATCAGGGCGGGAACATGAAAACTGGAAACTCCATATTAACTGAGGGCAAGAACTGCAGAACGACAGAAAGCAAAATGGCTGACGGAAAACTGAGTTTCAAGGAACATGTCAACAGAGACAAAGAACCTTACACGCGCTCAGTCTCTTTTATATCTGACCCGCCCCCCAAAGTCAGGTGCAAAGGTACATACCAGTCAGAAAGTCCTTCCCCCGGCAACAATGGTGACAGCCCTGATAGTTCTAGCCCCGATACGAGAGAAATATCACTAGCCTGGTCCATCTACACACATTCCCCCACTCCTTTTGCTCGCCATTCCACGGGCGAGAATTCTTGTGGAACATGTGGCTGTTTCTTTTTTTCTTGAACAGTTTGCTGCCAGATGAACTGATCTTGGTCATAACGGCTGGGGGTTTTGCCGGCTGTTGTTCGCTCAGAGCGTCGCAAATTGGAAGGAGTAGTTGCGTACCCTAGAGTAGTAGAGTCAGGTTCCACAGGAGAGAGCAGTGGTGTGTTTGTTTGGTCTGAGACAAATTCTTCAGGGGACCTGGGTTCTTATCCCGCTTGTCCATCATCGGGAAGTTGTTCAAAACTCTCTTCATCTTCCTCTGCTACCATAGGAGCCTCTGGTGTTTTTTCTATTTGCACAGGATCTTTTGATAGACAGAGCCAAAGCATATTCTGGTGAACTATCCAAGTACGGGAACCTCCTCCTTCAGGCTGATTCTCGTATATAGGCAATTCAGAGCTGATTCGTCGCTTTACGGGTCCATTTCCCATCGATTTTCCAGTTTGTCCCGAGGATACTTTTCTCACACTAAGACATGGTCCCTGACCTGAAGACCTGTTCCCTGCAGTGAAGTCCTTTCAGCATGTTCCATTATGTTCCAACTCCCGAAGCCTGGTCTGTTCCAAGCGATAGAAAGTCTGCAAGCGATGACAATGTTCACAAACCCAGGTGGACACCCCCCGTCTGTGGGTAGTCCTCATCTGGATCCAACTCCAGCTCAGTGTTTCTTTTTCCTGCACGGCCGAAAAAGAGAGTATAGGGGGTATAACCAGTGGTTCAGTTTAGTAGATTGTTGCACACCCAAACTAATTCGGAAACATACTCAGGCGACAGGGCTTTCCGATCCTCCAGGGTCCTCAACATTTGGATTAAAGTCCGATTAAAACCGTTCACAGGTGCCGTTCCCCTGGGGGTGGTGCGGTGTGGTGCGAGACTTCTCAATTTGATATATACGATGTAATTCTTCCATCACTTTCCCTAAGAAACAGGCTCCATGTCAGAATGGATTCACTTCGGACAGCCGTAAACTTGAATGAAATATTTGCAAATGACATGTGCAGCTGATTCCGCAGTTTGATCCCGGGTTGGAGTCTCTTTGATTTCACCCACTGTATCAGCAGAGCAAGCTCACTATCTTCTTGCTGTAACCGAACCCATTCATCCTAAGCTCGTCCCAAGACGCCTTCCCGAGTCAAGACTTGCACCTGGTCCAGCGTAGCCACCATTGTCCTGGCGGGACTCAGAAACCTGGGTATCTCCTCATTTTCCAATTCTTCATCCCTACTCCGCCCAGGTTTGGCATGTCTCACCCTAGACAGGGCATCAGCATGAGTGTTCTCAGCTCCTCTTTTGCAATCAATCTTATACCGAAACTTTGCCATTCTGGCCACCCAACATTGTTCCAAGGATCCCAACTTCACATTCTCCAGGTGAGCCAACGGGTTGTCAGTGCATACTAGTACTTGGGACCCGGACAGATATTCCGCGAACCTCTCCGTCATAGCCCACACCAACTGCAGCAGCTCCAACTTGAAAGAGCTGTAGTTGTCCGGATTACGTTCAGAATAATGAAGGGACCAACTTGTATAAGCGATCACCTTCTCTCTCCTGTCCTGTATCTGCGACAACACAGCCCCAAGTCCATGCATGCTGCCGTCAATGTGGAGAATAAACGGTAGAGAAAAGTCACAGGGGCTTCCGTCAAAGCTTTTTTTAGATCTTGAAAGGCCTTTTCCTGATGTTCTTTCCACCGAATAGTCCAATTCTTTGCACCCGAGGGCACTCCCTTCAGCAGGTCCAGCAGTGGTTTTACTATGCTGGCAAAATTCTTCACAAAACGGCAGTAATAACCGGTCAGTCCCAGGAATGCCTGAACGTCTTTTACCGTTTCTGGAGTGGGCCAGTCCTGTATGATTATCACAGCAATTTTCTCTCGAGACGGTCTCATTCCTTTGGCAGAAACAACATGGCCCAAATATTCAATTTGAGTGAGGAACAAATGCCATTTTTGAGGTTTTGCCTTTAGTTCTTGTCTTTGAAGGTGACTCAGCACCTGCTCCAATCTTTGCAGATGATCCTCAAATGAAGCAGCGTAGACTATAATGCATGGGCGTACCCAGGATCAAAACTAGGGGGGGGCAAGCCAATGTCGCATCTTATACAGGTTACATCATATACACTGTACATTATCCTGCATATTAGGTATGGAGCATTAGAACTGTTGTATATTGTATAATACAGCAGTGTATGCGACACTACGCTGTATATACCATATATTATACATGGCAGTCGCGCTCATGTCAGGAGCGGTACCAGCAAGTCTGAGGATTGCAGTGCGATCCTCGCATGAGTTATACGGCCGTCTGTCTATGCCCTTGTTATAATAATACTGAAATATTAATCTATTATTAAAGTATTAAGGAGCTCACAAGTAAAAAAAGCCCCCTACCTCCCCTGTCCCCCACCCACACCCCAACAGCCCATTGTCTCACATGCACCCCTTAGTGTTCTGTCCCACTGACCCCACAATACCCCCATCCTCTCACATGCAACCCTCAGTGCTCTGTTGCCCCTCCCCACTTCAGCCCCCACAATACCCCCATCCTCTCACAGTAAACCCCCAGTGGCCTAGCCCCACAATACCCCATCCTCTTACATTCAACCCCAGTGACCTGTCCACCCTCCCTCACAATACCCCATCCTCTCACATCAACCCTGTGCGCCAGCCCCCACAATATCCCCATCCTCTCACATTCACCAACCAGTGCCCTGTATCCCCTCCCCACAATACCCCATCCTCTCACATTCACTCTATGTGCCCTGTTGCCCCTCCCCCACTTCAGCCCCCACAATACCCCCATCCTCTCACATTAACCCCCCAGTGCCCTAGCCCCCACAATACCCCATCCTCTCACATTAACCCCCCAGTGCCCTAGCCCCCACAATACCCCATCCTCTTACATTCACCCCAGTGCCCTGTACCCCTCCCCCACAATACCCACATCCTCTCACATTAACCCCCAAGTGCCCTAGCCCCCACAATACCCCATCCTCTTACATTCACCCCCAGTGCCCTGTACCCTTCCCCCACAATACCACCATCCTTTCACATTAACCCCCCCAGTGCCCTAGCCCCCACAATACCCCATCCTCTTACATTCACCCCAGTGCCCTGTACCCCCCCACAATACCCCATCCTCTCACATTAACCCCCCCAGTGCATTAGCCCCCACAATACCCCATCCTCTTACATTCACCCCCAGTGCATTAGCCCCCACAATACCCCATCCTCTTACATTCACCCCCAGTGCCCTTTACCCCTCCCCCACAATACCCCCATCCTCTCACATCCCCCCACAGTGACCATGACATGCCTGAGTTGACTGAATTTAATAAATTCCATCCCACTTACCAATGAAGCTTGCAGGCAGTGACTGAGGCAGGAGCAGGAAGTGTCCAGTGTCTGCACACAGAGGGCACTAGGACCCAGTGTGGCTGAGACAACCAGAGCCTGCAGGGCAGAAAGTGAAACTACAGCTGCTGCCGCCAGGAAGGAAGGAAGGAGCTCCTCTGGTGAGACAGCAGCTCCGAGCACTGCGCACACAGACAGGCACTGCAATCTGTGGCAGAGGGAGCCGGCATAGTGCTGCTCTCTCCGCTCTCTTTCATTGTGTGCCCCTGCTTCTAGGGGGGGCACCTGCCCCCCCCTGCCCCACGGTGGGTACGCCCATGCTATAATGTCTAAATAGATGAGCGTAGCCTTAAAGTTTAAATCACCCAAATACCTCTCCATAAGTTGCTGAAAAGTTCCAGGATCATTGGCCAAGCCAAACGGCATTCTGTTGAATTGAATTCAAACAGACCCATGCGTAATGTAAAGGCAGTCTTCGCTCGTTCTTGCTCTGACATTGGCACTTGCCAGTAGCCGCTGGCGAGGTCTGATATTGAGAAGAATTTGGCCTTCCCTAATGCAGACAAGGATTCTTCAATCCTGGGTAATGGGTATGAGTCTCTCACGGTACAGGCATTGAGCTTTCGATAAACCACACAAAAATGCAGAGAACCATCCTTCTTCCAAGCTAGAACTATTGGAACAGCCCAAGAGCTCTGACTCTCTCTAATAGCTCCTTTCTGTAACATTTGACTCAGCATATTCTTCACTTCTTGATACAGTTGTGGAGGAATTTGTCGGTAGTGTTTTCGTATGGGTGCGGTATTTTCAGTTGGCATCTCATGTGTGATGGCCGTAGCGCAGCAAAAGTCATCCTCATGATGAGTGAACACGTTACTATAGCGTCCCAATAAAGCTTCGACCTGCTGCACCTGTGCCTGTGTGAGATTGGTCATGTCGGCTCGCATCTGTTCTAAAATCAGTTTTCCTTCCTGGATATGCTGAGGCTCCGGCATTGAAGAGGAGTTTACCATCACCGTCCAGGGGTCCCCCTGCTGAACTTTCAGTTGTATAGCCTGGGGTGGTATTACTTCTTCAGGCATGCCCATAATCTTAGGCACTTCACTTTTGGGAGACACGGTGATGTCCTGATCTTCCAAATTGACAAAATGTACAGGAACTGTTCCGTCATGCACAATGGCTAACGAGCGTGCCACCAGGAGTCCCGAGGGAAGTTGCTCCTAAAAGGATGGCTCAATTTGGATCTCTACTCCTTCTAACAGGGTGTGAGGTGGTACAGGCAGAGATAACTTTTCCTAACGCCCCTCCATCACTGAAAGACTCCTACATAGATGGCAGGCCCTGTACTGAATAAGGAAAGGGCCTCTGACTGGGGAGCCTATAAGGTGGATGCTAGTGGAATACTGTCCGTGCCCAATTCACCCCCACTCTCACACCACTCCCCTCGGTAATGTACTAATTGGGGATGTCCAGCTGTCCAGTGACCTCGGAGGGGAGGCTTTCTGCGGCCACTCCTACAGGGGTTAAATCTAGGTGTTCTGGTCAGCAACTTCCTTTCCCCTCCGGCAGTCACTGGAAGCTGTTTCCGCCATCACCTGGCTTCACTCTGGTTCTAGCGCAACACGGAGCTGGAGTTCCGCCATCACCTGGCTTCACTCTGGTTCTAGCGCAACACGGAGCTGGAGTTCCGCCATCACCTGGCTTCACTCTGGTTCTAGCGCAACACGGGGCAGGAGTTCCAGCCTCTACAACCAGCAGACCACCAACCAACACGGGGCAGGAGTTCCGCCAACACTAGGCTTCACTCCTGCTCCTGCGCAACACGGAACCGGAGTTCCCCCATCACCGGGCTTCACTCCGGTTCTAGCGCACAATATTACATTACATGCTTCTAATGTGGCGTTCAGCCGGGAAGACGCTTCTCCTTCCCCCGGGCCTTCCAGCCACCGTGTTAACCAATCTTTCGCCCAAACAGGAGCCGGAGTAACTCCAGCGCTGGTTTTCACCCCTCCTGCACCAGCGGGAACCAGGGTTCCACCCGCATCGGTCATCACTCCTCCTGCGGCACAGCGGTGAGTGTTCTAATAACAATAACTATCTAGCGTTACACAGTTTGATTTCAAAGGAGAACGAGCTATCCTCAGCGATCATGGAGCTGAGGCAACGGTTACCGCAACCAAGCGGAACAGCGGAAAGCTACACTATGCTTCAGTCAGTGAGTTCGAACAAAGAAGGTTTTTACTACGGGATCAGCCCGCTTGGTGCACATTTAGAACAGGAGATTAAAAAAAAAAAAATAATAATAATAAATAAATAAAAAATAAATAAAAATTTGTAATAACGATTACGTTGACATATGGTCGCTATTGTCAGCGGATCAACAAAACGTTGATATAGAAAGGAATACGGGAGGTGGGATATATGATAGAAGCTAAATTAGCGAGAAACCTGAACAATTGGCAACAGGAGTTTGTGTGTTATGGGCCAGAAGCATCCAGAACGATGCTCCGAATTGTTCATATATCAGGATATGATATATAACACATACAAGTCGCATGGCTGTTCCACTTGTCAACAATACGATGAGGACTTCCGCAGGCGTCTGGCCCTACAGCCCGATCTAGGATGGGGGGTTAAAGCAAGAGGTATGGATACGATTGATGCTAGAGCAGAAGAAGTCCCCCTTTTCTTCGGCGACCACAAACCTAACAAAACACCAACGGTTGCCAATAACCTAAAATCAGCGCGAGAATTCCCTGAAATCTTAAACCAAAAAAATAAAGGAATTCAAACTAGGTAGAATGGCGGGTCCCTTTCATTTGCTGCCCTTCAAAAACTTCAAAATATCGCCTCTAGGCAATATTCCGAAAAAATAACCCGGCAAATATCGTTTAATCCATCATCTTTCTCATTCAAAAGGCAAATCTGTTAACGACGCGATCCCCCTGAGGAAGCCTCTGTCACATATGCGTCTTTTGACAAGGCCGTAGATTTAGTCTGCGCTGCAGGCCCGGCGCTCTGCTAGCTAAAAACTAAATCGGATATAGAATCGGCATTTCGCCTTTTACCCGTCCATCCCAAATGTTACCATTTATTAGGATGCAAAGTAGACCTGCACTATTATTTTGATATGTGCCTGCCGATGGGGTGTTCAATCTCGTGTCATTATTATGAGTTATTCAGTATGTTTCTGGATTGGGTCGTCCGCCATGAAACAGGCAGTAATTCTTTGATTCATTACCTCAACGATTTTTTGTTCGTCGGCCCCATGAATTCCAAACTCTATTCTTTCCTGCTGAAAAAATTTAAACTGATATCGCGTCATTTCGGTGTCCCGCTAACCAGAAAAAACAATAGGACCGTGTAACGTTCTATCTTTTTTGGGCATTGAAATAGACACCAATTCGATGATTTTCCGGTTACCTTCCGAAAAAATACAAAAGACACGTCAGATGCTGGAAAGCTTCTGCACAGTTAAAAAAGTCACCCTTCAGCAGATGCAGGCCCTACTGGGCCTACTGACATTCGCCAGCCGCGTAATGCCGGTCGGCAGAGCCTTCTCTCGCCGATTATCGTTGGTACCAAAGGGCGTTTATCAGCCCGGCCATAGACTCAGATTAACTCGCTCGTTAAAAGCTGACTTGATAGTTTGGAAAACATTCCTGGAATCATACAACGGTCATACATGTGTCATGTTTAACGAAACGTCAAATACAGACATTGGGCTCACAGTTGGGTGGAGCAAAGAACACTGTTTTGCAGCAGGCTACAAAGAACCAGTGGTGCAGAAGTATTTGGCCAGAGCTATGGGCTACATCGAGCTGGGGACAAGATCCAGCACTGTGGGAAATTTTCTCAATTGTGGCAGCCATTGAGATTTGGGCCAAGCTGCTAATAAATGCCAATATCTGGTTTCATTAACTAGAAATATTATAACAGCTCTTAATCCGCGCCTCTGTGTCACCGGCTACCTGGCAGGTTTATGGTAAGGCTTGGGAGGAATGGTGCTCCTTAGTTCAGGGGAGGCCAGTAGATATATGTGACCGTGCAAGAGGAGTAGTGACTGCAGAATTTTTGGGTTCGGCTTAAAAATGCGGGGGTGTGGGCGGGGGTGTCGGGTACATCGGCGCAAAGGAAATTATCGGGATTAGCCTTCTTTTTTCAGCTAATGGGGTGGGCCGACGTGACAAAACTCTTTTTTATCAGGCAAGCCATCAAAGGGTGGAAAAAGGCTTCTGCCAAGTCTAGAATGCTGTCGCCCCATTTCCCTTACACTATTGCACAACATGATCTCAATATCCCCATCGGTTTGCAGATCACAATACGAGGCGACCCTCATCTCAGCTGCTTTCGCTATCGCTTTTTTCGGAGCACTGCGTATCAGTGAGCGTTACCTTGTTCTAAAAACGTGTCGGAAGTCGGTTTAATTAACGAAGACATAGTCATATGTAATATGTAGTGACGCCCTGCGCATCCGAGTGCGAAAATCCAAGTGCAATCCAACCGGGAGGGGCACGTGGGGCTGGTTAAATCAGCAGATGTCCCAGTATGCCCCCTTAAAATAGTCAAAAGTTATGCTGTAGTAAGACACAAAGGCAGATTTTTTCCTATCTCACACAGATGAGTCCCCTCTTACCAGGTATCAATTTCAGACAATTTTCACATCATGTTTAAAAAGAATACGGGACGCTTTCCTTTCGAATAGTAGCAGCTAACAAGGCAGCTTGGGCTGGAGTATCAGAAGCCGTAGAGGATGGGATGATGGAAATCCGCATGCTTCGCTTAATGCATAAGACCTGATCTGCTCAAGTAACACATTTTATCTCTTTCAGGAGTTGAAGTTTGGGTTTTCAGACATTCATATGTCTATTGGTCAAAAAAAAAAAAAAAAAAAGCTCAAGTAACACATTTTATCTCTTTCAGGAGTTGAAGTTTGGATTTTCAGACATTCATATGTCTATTGGTCAATAAAAATAAAAAAAACGCTGAACGGCGGCCTGGTACAAAAAAAAAAAAAAAAGTCTAGGCTTCCCGGATCTGGAAGTCAACTGGAGAGGGATAAGAGGCCTCCAGTGGCTGCAGGTGGTTTGCATCTCCAGGAGGGTGAAATGCCGGTGATTATCGTGTTACATGTTGGTGGCAATGATCTTGGCAAAAGTAAAATCACTGATCTGTACAAAAGGATGACAACAGACATTGGGCGCGTTGCCTGTTTACTTGAAGATATGGTACTGGTTATGGTGTGGTTACAAATGACACCTCGAGCCGTATGGTGGGGGGTAAGAGATCAAAAGGCCATAGAGCGAATAAGGAAAAAGTTTGATACACGGATGGCGAAATTTGAAAAAATAAATAAATAAAAATGTGGTATTGTGGTGCGTCATGACCAGCTGGAAGGAGACAACACGGCATTACTAAGACTGGACGGTGTTCACCTGACGGACATTGGCTTAGATATATTTGTGTCCGGCCTGCAGGATGGGGTTGAACAGGCCCTAATGGTGATGGGTGTGGGTCGGAGTCCTGTGTAGGTCATACACCGGATCCTCCGTGGCGGATTAGTAGAGGAGGGCAAAGGTTCGTGACCGCTCGTAGGCCTAATCTCCTGTCGATCGCGGACAAGGAACTCTGCCATGAGCACCCGTTACGAAATGTAATTGCCCTTCTCTGCTTTGGTAATTAATAAACTGTGACCAACCTGTTCAACCCATCCAGGCCTGATTGTGTATTCTTTATGGGATTGGTGGGAAGAGGGGGGGTGAAGGCACTGTTTAGGACACACAGGTCTCCCCAGTCTGGCAGGCCCTGTACTGAATAAGGAAAGGGCCTCTGACTGGGGAGCCTATAAGGTGGATGCTAGTGGAATACTGTCCGTGCCCAATTCACCCCCCCTCTCACACCACTCCCCTCGGTAATGCACTAATTGGGGATGTCCAGCTGTCCAGTGACCTCGGAGGGGAGGGTTTCTGCGGCCACTCCTACAGGGGTTAAATCTAGGTGTTCTGGTCAGCAACTTCCTTTCCCCTCCGGCAGTCACTGGAAGCTGTTTGTCCCACCCTCCCTCCCTTACATAATTCAATCGAAAGAACTGTCATTCTATGTACGTCGGAGATATGTATATACGTGTAATATGTACAAGTTATAAAAAAAAAAAAAAAAAAATTGTGTTAGCAAAACTAAGTCACAGCGGATTAGTAGAGGAGGGCAAAGGTTCGTGACCGCTCGTAGGCCTAATCTCCTGTCGATCGCGGACAAGGAACTCTGCCATGAGCACCCGTTACGAAATGTAATTGCCCTTCTCTGCTTTGGTAATTAATAAACTGTGACCGACCTGTTCAACCCATCCAGGCCTGATTGTGTATTCTTTATGGGATTGGTGGGAAGAGGGGGGTGAAGGCACTGTTTAGGACACACAGGTCTCCCCAGTCTTAACTGTTGAAATACTTTCCTCTGGGGAGTATGTGGGCTACACTGCTGCAGAATCTCGTTGGAGGGTTCATTAATGAGGAGACTCCAAAAGTCTTTTAATATATTCATTCCCAGGGTGACTGTGTGTCCACTATTTACCGTATATACTCATGTATAAGCCGACCCATGTATAAGCCGACCCCCCTAATTTTGCCACAAAAAACTGGGAATACTTATTGACTCGCTTATAAGCCTAGGGTAAAAAATGATTATGCCCCCATATGCTCCATAGATTATGCTCCCATATTATGCTCCACAGATTATGCCCCCATATGCTGCACAGATTATGCCCCATATGCTGCACAGATTATGCCCCCATATGCTCCACAGATTATGTCCCCATATGCTCCACAGATTATGCCCCCATATGCTGCACAGATTATGCCCCCATATGCTCCACAGATTATTCCCTCATATGCTCAACAGATTATGCCCCATAGTATAGGTCCCTTATGCTGCCGCGCTGCTGCTGCAAAAGAATGACATACTCACCTCTCGTCACTGGGGGCCAGGTGCCGGTGTCCTGAGCAGGCGGTGACATCGGCGCGCTATGGGGGACAGGTGCCGGTGTCACCGCTCGCTCAGGACCCTGGCATCTGAGATATTTACCTGTCACCGAACCAGTCCACCGCTGTGCTGCTCCCTCTTCCGGGTCCTCGGCAGTGAATAATCAGGCAGAGGGCGCGGCGTGCACTAACGACGTCATCGCGCCCTCTGCCTGAACATTCACAGCCAGAGGAGTCGGACGAGGGAGCAGCACAGAGGTGGTCCGGGGACAGGTAAATATAGCTATACTCACCCCTCCGCCGGCGTGTCTCTGCAGCCTCTCCTCTTCTCCCGGCGGTCTCCACAGCTCTTCCGTCCTACAGTGGTCACATGATACCGCTCATTAAAGTCATGAATATGTGCATATTCATGACTTTAATGAGCGGTACCATGTGACCGCTGCAGGAAGGAGCCGGAGATCGTGGGAGAAGCAGGGGGGCTGCAGAGACGCGTCAGCGGAGGGGTGAGTATGATCCGACACCCCCGCTCCCCCGCCGACCCCCGTATATGACTCGCTATAAGCCGAGAGGGGGACTTTCAGCCCTAAAAATTGGGCTGAAAATCTCGGCTTATACACGAGTATATACGGTACTTCTCCCAGGGTTAACACCACACCTTTCCTTCCCAGATCCTTTCCGCAAATGGAGATATGCATCGACACAACCCCTGCGACGGGATGGACAGTTGGTTTGCAGCCGTCAGTTATATGACTGGGCCCAACTCAGGCCACCCTGCTTCAGGGAAATGTCGCCTGTGAGCCAGTGTCCACTAAGCACCATACTGCTCTCCCATCAAATTCAGCCCAGACGAAAGGGCACATTGAAACTAGATTTGTGGGACTTCCACTACTCCTTCTAGTCTGTCATGGCTCCGGGCTGTGTCCCCCAGGCTCGGAGCCTTCCAGTTTAATGGATGACGGGGTTGGATTCTCCCCCATCGCAAACACTCCCGCGCTATATGTCCAATCTCGCCACAATTAAACCAAGTGAGGGGTCTCTGTCGACGGAACATTCAAGAATCTCAGCGGGAATCTGGGCCTTCCCTGCCCCCTAACAGATTTGGGGCCGCCTCAGACTTCTTTTTAACTTCAGCTAATTCTCCTTTAATACCCAGAAGTTCTTTCCTTAGTTCTTCCACCCACTGGGGTTCGGTGATTGCATTTACGGACACATCGGGACCTTTCCCCCCCGGACTGTCACCCCCTGCTTCTGTGCGCGCCTCACTTCCTATCTCAGAGAAAGTCAGATAAGGGTTCACTCGCACATGTTCCCGCAGGGCCTGTTTTACCAGTGTGTCCCGCAAGCCTGTCGCTAAAATGTCTCGCAGCATTCTGTCTGTAGGACTATGCCTATGCTGTCTTTCCTGACAATAGCCATATGCAACTCTAGCAGTGCATTCATATATTGAGTCACAGTCTCCCCCTCCCTCTGCATGAGATTAAAAAGACACATCCTCCACTCCTCAACGTCTGTGGGATCTCCATGGGTCTCTTCCAAAATTTGGAGCACCTTGTTAAAGGTATCTCGCTTTTTGGGGGCCATAACATAACTGAGTCTCTGGCTTCTCCATCCAATGCCATAATGGCCACCTCGGCCTCTAGTGCAGGGATCAGGGGGTGCATTCTCATCATCCCCTTTATGCGCTCCGTCCAGCTCCATAACATAGTGTTGTTTCCTGTAAACTTTGGCAAATTATTCAACATGGCCCCCAGAGAGATACTGAACCTAGGGCCCACCCCAACTGCTTGGTCTGCCACCTCCGTGCTCTTGGACTGCATCTTGCTGACTCCACCAAGTGTAAGATAACAAGCAGGAACAAGGGATGCAGTGACGAGCTGGAGGCAGAGCAAGAGTTAACGGGTTTCTTTTTATGAAAGATATTATAACAGTAAATATTCCACGCAGTAAGAGAATAAGAGAGTATATGAGTTAACAAGAATATGCAATTATATTATGGTAATGGAAGTGCAAATAACGGGTTAACTTATCAGTCTGTGGCACCCGGATGGAAGAGGATGGAAAATCCCTCGATGGCGCCATAGGTAACGGGAGTAGTCTCTGAATTGCGCCCGAAGAAAGGTTCTCTTTACGGTTGCGACATATCCTGGTCTTCCCAAAAGTAGTCCTTTGGTCCTGGAATGGGGTGCAGCACAAGAGAATGCGTGAGGCACCGCGGAAGGTAAAAAAAGTCCTGGAGTGGAGGCCGCGGTCACGCTACCTGAATCAATGTGCACCGTATGGTGAGTCCTATATAGAGCGCTGGCCACAGTCAGCGGTACGGACTGGTTAGACTTGCTGGAATCAGAAGCAAAAGAAGTAACAGTCTCTGGTGGGACACGGTCTGTATGCGCGGGGGAAGAACAGGTACAGTGCGTGCCTGCTAGCTGGCGTTTGTCTGTGGGGAGGGAGTCAACCTTCTCCTGTTGCACATGCTGTCTTCCCGCCAAAGGTCCCGTTCTGGCGTGCTCAGTCTCTTTTATATCAGATTTTCTATCTGTTGCTGTATTCCCGAGTGATTAGCATTTTAACTCATAGGTCAATTAGGCGTTAAGTGCTCTGGACATCACAGAGCACTTAACAGTTCTCTGTTTCCTAAGGTCATTTCCCCTGTTAGCATCAGCCTCTTTAGCTTGATTGATAGCTCACTGATTTCCTTGTAGATATCCGATATCACACACACAGTTAGCTATCAGTCTCTCCCTCTCTCATTTTGATTGAGTTTTTGGAGAAAATTCTGCCAAGTTGTGGCAAAATATGTATTTGGAATGATCCGCGCATGAATCTGTTCAACTTCATTTAGCTACTTTGTGAAGAAATGATGCAGAAAAAATGCAGTGCGATGTCCATTTTTCTAATATCAGTCAGCAGTTAATCTGTGTCTTCAAACTTCTGAATCCTGAGAGTGTGTGGCCCAGCTGCGCTTGGTGACACATGTTCCCTGGAGGATGCACAGAAAGGTAATGCACAAACACCTGATATTGATTCACACTCCACACTTCCCTACAGTGCCACCAGAGGGAGCCTTAGAATATATAAGGGTGTGGGGACGTATCAGTGAGGTCATTCCAGACTGGAGTTCAGTTCAGTCTAGTCAGAGCTTTGTCTGAGCCAGTGCGTGTTCAGATGGTTGGTGATTCCTGTCAGATGAGACAGAGGAAGAAAGACAAGCTGTTACCTCAGAACAGGCTGACTGTTAGTTCCCTATGAACGTGGAAAGTGACTCTCGGAGTGAGCGTGAAATCAGTCTGACGGAAGGTCCTGATAGCTACTCTGGACAGAGCCTATGAAGGAGCAGAAGGAAGGGAACTACAGTTATTTGTAACAACGAGTCGACTGAGAAACGGTCAGTGAGCTGTGGATAGAAGGAAGCTGACGACTACACCTACTGTTGCCTGTGCTTATGTTAAGGGTGTGAGTAGGGCGACAGGCGAGTGGTAAAGAAGAAGAAAGAGTGACTGAGGTGATATAGCAACGATAGCTGACCTCCACTCTGCCCAACCGGACACCGGGTCCGAGCTTGCTAGTTCCTTCAGGGCTAGTGGGAGAAACCGGGGACCCTGCTGGACTTCAGATCGCAGAGGGGGCCCTTCAGTGCTGATACGTAACCGGGGTCAGGAAGAACAGGAGTCAGGCTTGATCAGCCACATAGACTTAGTTCTGTCCACAAGAAGGCTCCACCACAATGTCAGCCGGCCGTAGCTGTTTTACACGGAGTTAAACTTGGCTTCATGCAGGTTAGAAACACACACATTGGAAGAAAGGAGGCCTTAAACCTACTCAGTGATTACTGGATGTGCATCCTCCACCCTGAGCAGCTTCCGGGACATACCTGCAAATACCACCAGTAAAGGTATGGAAAGAGACTGACTTGTGTGTGTCTGCCTTATTGCCTGCACCCTGCACCGCCATATACCTAGAGGGACCAGTCTTACCTGTGGAAGACTTAACATCTTGCTGCCCAGTAACAACCCCTCTGAGGATTCACCCTGCAGCGCTGGTCACCCTGATCAGAAACCACAGGTGGCGTCACGAAGAATTACTATTATCCCCTGTAAATATCCCCCTTTGAATGAGCGCCCAGGGCAACGGACCGAGCTGCGCTACCCGTGACCTCTCCCCCATTGAAGTGAACGGGCTCGGTGCCGAGTACCCCATAAGCCCTGGTACGTGTGCGACTCAAGAGCTTGCAGTGCACACCAGCATGGGCAGTGAAAGGGAGCAGTTAGCATATTTCCAGCCACAGTCCACTAGATGGCTTACAACAAGTGAATGGTGAGAAGCCGAGCACACATAGTCGTACATGATTGCATGTATGTAAATTACATACTTGTGGTCATGTGACTGTCAGCTCTCACCAACAATACCAAAATACAAAGTGCCCACCGCACACTGCCAGGATTCAGAAGTTTGCAGTCACATAGACTGACAGCAGTTTTTTAGCAGAAGATCAGACAACCCCTTTAAACTAAAGACCTTCAAACACACTTGACTGTTGGCCGATCCCGCTGATATTGACGGGTTCAGCTGACAATCTAATGTGTATGAGGGTGCTGGCCAACTGATGGTCGATAGAGATGTCAATCTTGCATGTGTTATTTCAGATGGTTGATAGTGTTGTTCTCCCTGAGATGAGTTGACGTCCGACAGCAGCTTTCTCATAGAGAACACAAGAATGCCAAGAGAACACTCCTTTTTATGGGATAGTCGGATGAGATAGCTGTGGGCCAAATAATGCTTTGGTCAATCATACTCATCTAACATGCATGGCCATATTAACCATGGTAAAACAAGTTAAGGTTTCCTTCACATATCCAGGTGATTCCTATATAGGTAAGACCAGTACTGGTTAGATCCGTTGTCTGTGTCCGTATGCCATCCGTATGTAAGTATATGACATCCGTGTGTTTATGTGATGTCCATGGTCCTTGTGTCCGTATTTAACATCCATGTGCCGTTCATATGTCTGAATTATATGTACCAGTGCCTGGGTAAAGCAGTACAGATGATCCGTGGCACCAGCTGAAGGCAGCTCTCATCATTGTCTCCTGCTCTCGCTGAGATCACTTTACCAGGTGACAATGATGGGAGTTGTATTCAGCAGCAGCTGTGTAACTCCTGTGTTAAATAAAGAATTAAATAAAAAAAAACGGCGTGGTATCACGAGCAATTTTCTTATCCAGTAGAGAGAAAGCCCATAGCTGGGGGCTGATGTTAATAATCTTGGACAAGGGACAATACCACATAAGGTTCCCAGGCTAATAATAACAGCTCACTGCTGTTTGCTTAGCCTTTCCTGGTAAATTTATGGGGGATCCCAGAAAAAAGTATGTAGGATCTCACTATAAATTCAAACCAGCAAAGGCTAAACAGACAGCTGTGGGTTAATATTAATAGCCTGGGAAGGGGCAGAAATATTGCCACCCCCAGGAAACAACATCAGCCCTCAGCCACCCCAGAAAAAAACCTGACATGTCTGTGGGTTTTTAACTTGACATGTGTGCATGAATACAATGTGTGTGCGTATATCCGTATTTACTGTCCTTAAAAAATGGACCACATACCGGCATAAAAACCGGGCGTGTATTAACGTATACAGATATCTGAGCAATTTCTGCCCAATCAGACTAAAATTGGTGTGAGTGCATGACCAATTCATTTGATTGACATTTGTCTCATGAAGTAGGCATTCAAACAAAGTTCAAGCTGGGAGACCTGCAGTCAGTCAAGGCTTTGTGGCCCATATACAGGCTGTGAAATTGGCCCATCTTGTCCTGGCCTACAATCACAAGTATCCACGTGAGGTATAATATCAATTGCACATCAGCCATCTTTCCTTATTTTTTTATCCTAAATATTTGAATAGATGCTTTGATTTTGCCTGATCCTTTTCTTTCTTTGGCCTAGATATGTATTATATTCATTGGAAGCTGTTTTGTTGCTCCTTATATTTAATGTTTATTATTTTCTGGCCGTATAACATCATTAATTGATTGGGATCTACTGTGCAGTGGGTTCAATCATACTTTTGGAATTGTTCCTTTTTTGTGGCTGTCTTTTGCATTGTTGTTCCCGCTTTGAGTATATTTTATCTACATTGTTACTACCGTATATACTCGTGTATAAGCCGAGATTTTCAGCACCTTTTTTTGTGCTGAAAATGCCCCCTCGGCTTATACACGAGTCATAGGGCAGAAACCAGCGGGGGAGGGGATGCGGCGGCAGGAGCCGGTGGCTGGGACATCATACTCACCCTCCCCGTGCCATCGCTGAACGTCCCTGCAATCCTGCGTTCTCCCCGGCTTCCTGCAGCTCTCCAGCGCTGAGCGGTGACGTAATACCCGCTCATTAAGGTCATGTAATATGGACGCGACACCACTCCCATGGGCGTGGCCTCCATATTCATGGCCTTAATGAGCGCTATTACGGCACCGCTCAGCGCTGGAGAGCTGCAGGAAGCCGGGGAGAACGCAGGATTGCCGGCCGGGACGTTCAGCGATGGCACGGGGAGGGTGAGTATGATGGAGGAGGATGGGGGGAGCATGGAGGAGGACAAGGAGCACGGAGCAGGACGGGGGGAGGACGGAGAGCACGGAGCAGAACGGGGGGAGGACGGAGAGCACGGAGCAGGACGGGGGGGGAGGACGGAGAGCACGGAGCAGAACGGGGGGAGGACGGAGAGCACGGAGCAGAACGGGGGAGGATGGAGAGCACGGAGCAGGACGGGGGGAGGATGGAGAGCACGGAGCAGAACGGGGGGAGGACGGAGAGCACGGAGCAGAACGGGGGGAGGACGGAGAGCATGGAGCAGGACGGGGGAGGACGGAGAGCACGGAGCAGGACGGGGGGGAGCACGGAGCAGAACGGGGGGAGGACGGAGAGCACGGAGCAGAACGGGGAAGATGGAGAGCACGGAGCAGGACGGGGGTGGGCACAGAGGAGAATGGGGGAGTGCAGAGCTGGATGGGGAGCACAGAGCAGGACGGGGGAGGATGGAAAGCACGGAGCAGGACAGGATAATGGAGCAGGAGGAGGGGAGCACAGAGCTGAATGGGGGAGCACAGAGCAGTACGGCAACTTATACACCCGGCTTATACGTGAGTCAATAAGTTTTCCAAGTTTTTTGTGGCAAAATTAGGGGGGTCGGCTTATACACGGGTCGGCTTATACATGAGTATATACGGTATATTAATCTACATTAATAAACTTTTGGAATTTTTATGGCACTTTACTTCCTGTCTTTTCCTTTGGTTTTGATACTTGAATTTTGGAAGTGCCATTGATCTAGGCAGCCTTGTACTGTGATGCTGAATATACCCAATGTGTGCACATACCCTAAAGGCTAAATTCCCATGATGAGTGTTTGGTGAGTTTTTTTATATTACAGATTTTCTACAATAATTTCAAAAGTACACTGAATGATCTGTGACAGAAAAGATAAAATCGCCTCCCCTTTGACTAAAAGAAAAGGTATGTGAGGAAATCCTCTAATGTTTTAAAGTGTTTTTTTTAACCCCTTCACATTGCAGCCCGTTTTGATTTGGTGTTTCTGTTTTTCGCTCCCTTCTTCCCAGAACCATAACTTTTTTATTTTCAGTCAATATAGCTATGTGAGGGCTTGTTTTTTGTGGAAGTTGTACTTTTGAACAACATCATTGGTTTTACCATATCGTGTACTAAAAAATGGGAAAAAATTCCAAGTGCGGTGAAATTGCAAAAAAAGTGCAATTTCACAACCGTTTTTTGGATTTTTTTTTACCATGTTCACCAAATGCTAAAACTCACTTGCCATTATGATTCTCTAGGTCATTATCAGTTCATAGACACCAGACATGTCTATGTTCTTTTTTATTTCAGTGGTGAAAAAAAAAAAAGGAGATTTCTGTGTACTCACTGTAAAATCCTTTTCTCCGAGACGCTCATTGGGGGACACAAGACCATGGGTGTTATGCTGCTGCCACTAGGAGGACACTAAGCAATACACAGAGAAAGTTAACTCCTCCTCCTGCAGTATACACCCTCTGTTGGCTCAATCCTGAACCAGTTCGGTGCCAAAGCAGTAGGAGCTCATAACAGAGTACAATATGTCAACAATTCAAAGAAACAACGAGGCTACAGGCTAAACAAGGGTGGGAGCTGTGTCCCCCAATGAGCGTCTCGGAGAAAAGGATTTTACGGTGAGTACACAAAAATCTCCTTTTCTCCATCGCCTCATTGGGGGACACAAGACCATGGGACGTCCCAAAGCAGTCCTGGGTGGGAAGCCATAACAGTAGATGAAGCCTCGTGAACCACATGCATAAAAACACTTAATCAGTCAATGGACAACTTACAGATGTGCAACAGCTGATTGCAGAATTTGTCTGCCAAGTGCCGCATCTGAAGAAACTTGAGCATGGATTTGGTAATGCTTGACAAAAGTATGAAGACTGGACCAAGTCACAGCCTTGCACACTTGTTGTGCCGAAGCCTGGTGCCGAATGGCCCAGGAGGCCCCCACAGACCGAGTGGAGTGTGCCTTAATCCCAGCCGGGATGGGCTGACCTTTGACACGGTACGCCTCTTGGATCGCCGAACGGATCCATCTGGCTAACGTGGCCTTGGAAGCAGGAAGACCCTGTCTGCGTCCTTCCGGAAGCACAAACAGGGCGTCCGATTTACGGAAAGATGCAGTTCTCGAAATGTACCTTCGGAGAGCCCTCACCAAATCCAAGGTGTGCAGGGCTTTTTCTGTATGGTGAATCGGCACCGGACAGAACGAGGGCAGGACTATCTCTTCATTGATATGAAAGGCCGAAACAACTTTGGGCAAGAAAGAAGGAGAAGTCCTGAGAACCACCTGGTGTCCTGGTGAAAGATAAGAAAAGGAGGTTTACAAGACAAGGCTGCCAATTCCGATACCCGCCTGATAGAGGTAATTGCCACTAGGAAGACAACCTTCCAGGAAAGTAGCAATAAAGACACTACCGGCAAAGGCTCGAAGGGAGATTCCTGTAATGCACTGAGGACCAAATTGAGATCCAAGGCTCCAAAGGCCTTTTGTAGGATGGAGCAAGATGTGACACTCCCTGGATAAAAGTCCTGACCTGAGATTTAGATGCGATCCATCGTTGGAAAAATACGGATAAAGCGGAAATCTGCCCCTTGAGGGAGGAGAGTGCTAACCCCGAGTCCATTCCTGCTTAGAGAAATTCCAGAATGGAAGGGATAGAAAAAACCAAAGGGGAACGACCTTTGCCCTTACACCAGGAAAAGAATGTTTTCCAGACACGATGATAAATGCGGGCGGAAGCCGGCTTCCTGGCATTGACCATTGTGGAGACAACTTTGTGAGAAAAACCAGCCTGACCTAAGATCCAGGCTTCAATGGCCATACCGTCAAATTCAGTACTTTCGAATTGTGATGGTAAATTGGGCCCTGCGAGAGAAGGTCCGGACGATCCGGTAATCTCCAGGGGACGTCTGCGAGCAGACGCACTAGTTCCGCATACCACGGACGGCAAGGCCAGTCCGGAGCGACGAGAATTAGAGGAACGCCCTCCGCCTTGATTTTTCGGATCATCCTGGGGATTAACGGAAGGGGTGGAAAGATGTAGGGAAGTCGAAATTGACTCCAAGGGGTGACTAGCGCATCCGAGCTGATGGCTAGTGGATCGCGAGATCGACTTATGAAAGTCTGAACTTTGGCATTCAACCTGGATGCCATGAGATCCACATCCGGCATTCCCCAACGCTGGCAAATGAGTTGAAACATTTCCGGGTGCAGAGACCATTCCCTGAGTCTAAGCCTTGGTGACTTGAGGAAGTCGGCTTCCCAATTTTCCACTCCTGGGATGTGAACTGCGGAGATGGGCGAGCGGTTTACCTCGGCCCAGCGCAGGATGTGTGATACCTTGAGCATTGCTGTTCTGCGCCGAGTGCCTCCCTGACGGTTGATGTACGCTACGGCCGTGGCGTTGTCTGACTGGATCCGGATGGGACGACCAGCCAGAAGGTGATGGAACTGTAAGAGAGCTAGTTTGATAGCTCTGATCTCCAGGATGTTGATCGGGAGACGGGTCTCTGGAAGAGACCAGCGGCCTTGAGCCGTGTGGTGAAGGAACACCGCTCCCCATCCGAGGAGACTGGCATCGGTGGTCACCACCAACCAATGAACAGGCAGAAAAGATTTCCCTTGATTCAGTGATGAAGCATTTGTCCACCATTTCATAGAGCGTCTGACTCTGGGAGAAAGACAAAAGCGGCGACTTAGGGACGCTGGGTTCCTGTCCCAGGCTGAAATTAGCTCCTGTTGAAGAGGTCGAAGATGGAACTGGGTGAACGGTACTGCCTCGATGGAGGCTACCATTTTCCCGAGGTCCTGCATGGCGCCCCGCAGAGAGTGGGAGAGGCCTAGAGACAACAGGAGCACTCCCCGCCTCAGGGAAGCAATCTTCTCTGGAGGGAGAGATACCAACCCTTGGGAGGTGTCCAGAATCATTCCCAGAAAAGGAGTCTTCTGAGAGGGAATGGGAGAAGATTTGTCCAAATTGACTAGCCAACCCAGGCGAGAGAGGGTGTCGATAGTGATCTCGACACTCTCTGCGCAGGCCCGAAAAGTCGGTCCTTTGATGAGCAGGTCGTCCAGGTACGGGAGGACCACCACACCCTGAGAGTGTAAAATTGACATGGCGGCCGCCATGACTTTTGTGAACACTCTGGGGGCGGTTGCGAGTCCGAAGGGCAGGGCGGCAAATTGAAAATGATCCTCTCCGACTGCAAAACGCAGAAACTTTTGATGGCCTCTGAAAATCGGAATGTGTAGATACGCATCTTTGATGTCGATAGACGCCAGGAATTCTTTTCTTTCTAGAGATGCGACAACCGAACGGAGGGATTCCATTCTGAAATGACGGACTCTGATGAATTTGTTCAGTAATTTTAAGTCCAGAATAGGACGCAAGGAGCCGTCCTTTTTGGGAACCAAAAAGAGGTTTGAGTAAAACCCTTTGAATCTTTCCTTGTGAGGAACTGGGACGATGACTCCGCTGGTACGAAGAATGTTCAGGGCCTGAAGAAAGGGAATTGCGAGATCCTTGGACTTTGGGGGACGAGACTGGAAGAAACGCCTTGGGGGTAGAGACAAGAATTCGATCTTGTAACCGAAGTGTACAAGATCTCGGACCCACCGGTCTTGAACGACCGACCCCCAGACCTCGCAAAACAAGAGTAGGCGGCCGCCTACCTTGTTTGGGTCCCCCTTCCCCAGCAAGGAGTCATTGGGAAGATAATTTGCGAGAGGAGGAGCTCTTATTTCCCGCCTGAGAGAATCTGTTTCTCCAGGGCTGAGAGGACCTGGACGATGGTTGTGAACCCCTGTCTCTGCGAGAAGAACGGGGTGCTCGGGACGAGGTTGAGGCAGAAGGCCAATTAAAGGAGCTACGAAATGGCCGGGAACGACTATGATATTGAGACCGAAAGGGCCGATTGATTCTGCGCTGCGGAAGAAATTTACTTTTGCCACCTGTAGCGTCAGAAATAATCTGATCAAGACGATCTCCAAAGAGACGCCCTGAATGATAAGGGAGCGAAGTCAAAGTCCTCTTAGAAGCAAAGTCTGCCCGCCACTCTCGGAGCCACAGGGACCTCCGAATGGCGATAGCATTGGCGGCTGTGAGTTCAGCGCAATTAGCTGCATCTAGGGACGCATGGACCATGTAGTCGCCTGCCTGAGTAATCTGATAGGCCAGATTACGTGCCTCGGGGGGAAGAGGGATATCACTAGTAATCTTAACTAGATCCTCAGCCCAGGCCACCATGGCCCTTGCCACGCAGGTGGCCACAAAGGAAGGAGAGAGAGATGCTCCAGCAGCCTCAAAAATCGATTTCTCGAGGTTGTCGATCTGTCTATCTGAGGGGTTTTTAATGGATGAACCATCTGAAACAGAGAGCAGGGTTTTTGAAGCTAAGCGAGATACCGGTGGATCTACAACTGGAGATTCAGTCCACTCTTTTGCTACAGATGCTGAAAATGGGTATCGTGCTTTCAGAGACTTCAGTCCTGAAAAACGTCTGTCTGGATGATCCCTATGTCCCTGAACAATGTCCGTAAATTCCGGGTGGTTACCAAACACCTTGTGAGGACGTTTGGCTTTTTTGAAAGAGATAGGATGATTCGGTTGAGACCTGGGTTCTTCATCTAACTTGAGGATTTTATTAATCGCCTCAATGAGAGAATCTAGGGACTCTAGAAACTCTGGCGAATTGGGGTCATCGCCAGTATCCGACTCGTACTCAGAGTCATGATCACTAAGATCTCTGGGAGAGGGGGAGCGAGAGCCTGAGCTCGCAGATGCCGAACCGCTAGATGGATTGGGAGATGCATTATGGCGGCGTTTTCTAGCCAGCCGCTTTGCAGATGCCGTGGGTCGGCCCCTGTCTGATGAGGTCTCTCTGAAGGCTAACGGGCCCCTTTCTGGAAAAGGGACGCTCTGGCTAGAAGAGGAGCCACGGAAGGTATCCAAGGCCCTAGTTAGAGAATCCATAGGCTGCGCCAGAAACGCAGGCCACCTGTCACGGGTGTGTCGCGGCGGAGATCGTCGCGATTGCACACCCTGACTTCGCACAGCTGAGTTTCTGGTGCTGGGTGTTTTTCAGCACTGAGGGAGCCGGTGAAAGCATTCATTCAGACCAGCAGAGCGGATCGTTTCTGAGAAGACTTAAGCTAAGAGTGCCTGTTGTGGTTTTTCCTCTCCTCGCTTATTGTTTATCTTCTTAACCTTTTGTGTTCCTCTGTAGTGGAAGTTTTGTATGCAAGGCAGTGTTTTCTTTACCCCCTGTCTGTCTCGTTTGTATTTGACTGTGTGTAAGCTGTTACCTGCCCATTCCCTGTGGTGGTAATCAGGGTCCTTCTCAGGACTAGATTACAGTGGTCAGGGATCTAGAGGAGACAGGGTTACGCTGGCGGCCTGGACCTCTGTACCATTAACAGTACCTCCAGGTAGAGGGACTAGTCAGGACCCCAGTTCAGGGTCAGCATAGACCCCGGTCCACCTCTATCCTGAGACAGCGTTTCACGTGCACAGTATAGACCCACAATACATTGGATATTATGTCAGGTAAGACATTGCTGGCAGATTCTACGTATACATGTTGATATTTTCTATAATATGAAATATAGAGTGTTGTCTCATTAGATATATGTTACTATCATAGAATATATCTGTTATACGTCATGACATTTTCACCGGCCACTTCTAAAAGATTCTCCCCAGCTACCATGGATCCAGTAGCCCAGTTAGCTCAGCAGTTGCAGAGTTTGTCCATGGAGCTGACGGACGTTAAGTCCAAGGTTTTGTACCCCGGAAGCAAACCAGATCTGAACCTAAAGTGGCTCTCCCGGACAGGTTCACTGGTGGGCGGGACAAATTTTTTACCTTCCGGGAGGCTTGTAAATTATATTTTCGGCTACGGCCTCGGTCTTCGGGGAGTGAAGACCAGAGGGTGGGAATTGTCATCTCGCTCTTACAAGGGGACCCTCAATCCTGGGCGTTCTCTCTTCCTCCAGACTCCCCGGCTCTCCAGTCAGTAGATCGATTTTTTACAGCCCTGGGTCTGGTATATGATGACCCGGATCGGGTCTCCCTTGCTGAAATGAAGTTACGTAAGATACAGCAGGGAGATCGTCCGGCGGAGGAATTTTCTTCTGAGTTCCGTAGATGGGCCACAGATACTCAGTGGAATGACCCAGCTCTTAGGAGCCAGTTTTGTCAAGGATTATCTGACAAATTAAAAGATGTGTTGGCTCAGTATGATTCTTCCCCGTCACTGGAGGCCGCTATGGCCCTTGCGATTCGCATTGATAGACGGCTTCGAGAGAGGTGCGAGGTAACTCCCCCCCTGTGATGACTCCACCTTCTACTATAGTCCCTCATATTGAGGTTCCCCTGGTTTGTTCTGAGGAGCCTATGCAGTTAGGAGGGACATCGTTCCGAGGGAGGGGATCGGCGGTGCGCCACAAGACAGGAAAGTGTTACTTCTGCGGGAGAAAGGGACATTTTGTTGGGGGGTGTCCATCCCGTACTTTGCTGAGCAAAGAGTCGCCGGAAAACTGTTGATCCCAGGTTGTGTGGTGGACGACAATCTGGGAGTATGTATTTCGTCCCCAAGTCCGTCTCAGTTTCTCGTACCAGCGGAGGTGGTGGTAGGTACAGGAACTGAGAGGATTTCTGTTCTTCTGGATAGTGGGGCCGCGGCTAATCTGGTGGACGCTCGGTTTGCCCAGGTGCAAGGTATGCAACTGAGTGTATTGGCCAAACCTATCCCTATATTCTCTATTGACGCCAGGCCTCTCGGTCAAGGTAGCTTTGTGCAAGCCGTGCATAACATAGACCTTCGAGTGGGGGCAATACATAAAGAACTATTGTCTTGTTATGTGTTGGAGGGCCTTCCCACTCCTATTGTGTTGGGACTTCCTTGGTTAACTAAACATAACCCAGTTATTAATTGGCAATCCAGAGAGATAAGCCAGTGGGGTGAATTTTGCCATAGTAACTGCATGAACACGGTCATCGGTGCGGTCGTGCCTAGAACCTTACCTCCTTTTCTGGAGGACTTTGAGGATGTGTTTTCAGAAGAGGGGTGTCAAGAATTACCTACTCATCGCGCGTATGACTGTGCTATAAAATTGCTTCCTGATGCTAAGTTACCTAAATCTAGGTTATATAACCTTTCTGGTCCTGAGAGGCAAGCTATGAAGGATTATATTTCGGAAAGTCTAGCCAAGGGGCATATTAGACCTTCATCTTCCCCAGTGGCGCGGGGTTCTTCTTTGTGAAGAAAAAAGATGGAGGCCTACGCCCTTGCTTGGATTTCCGTGAGCTGAATCGGATTACGGTCCGAGATCCGTATCAGCTCCCACTTATTCCTGATCTCTTCAATCAGATTGTGGGCGCCAAATGGTTCTCTAAGTTGGATCTCAGGGGGGCGTATAATCTGATTAGGATAAAGGAGGGGGATGAGTGGAAGATGGCGTTTAACACTCCGGAGGGACATTATGAGAACCTTGTCATGCCTTTCGGTCTAACTACTGCCCCGGCGGTGTTTCAACATTTTGTTAATGACATCTTTCGCCACCTAGTGGGACAGTTTGTTGTCATTTATCTAGATGACATCTTAATTTACTCGCCGAATCTTGTGTCTCATCAGGAGCATGTGAGACAGGTGTTGCAGATCTTGCGAGACAATAAACTGTACGCCAAATGGGAGAAGTGTGTATTCGCCGTACAGGAACTTCAGTTTTTAGGATTCCTGGTGTCAGCTTCTGGTTTCCGTATGGACCCTGGGAAAGTGAAGGCAGTGCTTGAATGGGATCGGCCAGAGGATCTTAAGGCACTGCAGCGTTTCCTGGGGTTTGCTAACTACTACCGGAAATTTATTCGTAATTTCTCATCCGTTGTCAAACCTCTCACTGACGTGACAAAAAAAGGGACGGATTTTTCTAGGTGGTCTGACAAAGCTTGTCAAGCATTTTCCTCCTTGAAAAAATGTTTTGCTTCAGCACCCATACTCATCCAACCTGATGCATCACAACCGTTCATTGTGGAGGTAGACGCATCTGACGTAGGAGTGGGTGCGGTATTATCTCAAGGTCCGTCCCCTGGTAAATGGCATCTGTGCGCTTTCTTCTCTAAAAAATTGTCGTCCGCCGAGAGGAATTATGATGTCGGCAATAGGGAACTCTTGGCCATTAAGTTGGCTTTTGAAGAGTGGCGTCACTTTTTGGAGGGGGCAGTCCACCCGGTCACCGTCATTACTGATCACAAGAACCTGCTGTATTTAGAGTCTGCAAAACGTCTGAATTCCAGACAAGCTAGATAGTCGTTGTTCTTTACCAGGTTTAATTTTGTCGTCACATATTGTCCTGGGTCAAAAAATGTAAAGGCTGATGCCTTGTCTCGTAGTTTCCCGGGGGCCGGGAAGACGGATGACCCGGTTCCTATTCTTCAGGAGGGAGTTGTGGTGTCGGCTGTATGCTCTGAGCTTGAGGAGGAGATATTGGAGGCTCAGGGGGACGCCCCTGTAGGACCTCCAGGGAGACTGTTTGTTCCAGATCAGTTAAGACAAAAGGTTATCGAGGCACATCATAATTCTGCTTTGGCAGGACACCCAGGGAGTAAAGCAACTGTGGATCTCGTTTCTCGCCGGTTTTGGTGGCCTAACTTAAATAAAGAGGTGGTAACTTTTGTCGCGTCCTGTGGGGTATGTGCGCGCTCTAAGACCCCACATACCCGTCCGTCTGGGGCCCTTTTACCGTTGAAAATCCCGGAGCGTCCATGGACCCATCTGTCTATGGACTTCATTACGGACCTCCCTCCGTCTTCAGGTAAAACTGTCATACTAGTTGTAGTTGACAGGTTCAGCAAAATGGCACATTTTATTGCTCTTCCTGCTCTTCCTAATGCTAAAACTCTGGCGCAGGTGTTCATTGGGGAGATTGTGAGATTTCACGGGTTGCCTTCCGATGTGGTGTCGGATCGGGGGTCTCAGTTTGTGTCCAAATTCTGGAGGGCATTTTGTTCTCGTCGGGGGATGCAGTTGTCATTTTCTTCGGCTTTTCATCCGCAGACTAATGGTCAGACAGAGCGTCTGAATCAGAGCTTAGAGACATATCTCCGGTGTTTTGTCTCAGAGAACCAAGAGGACTGGTCTTCTTTCTTGCCTCTGGCAGAGTTCGCTCTTAACAATAGGCGGAGCGAGTCCACTGGTAAGTCCCCGTTTTTTGGGGCATATGGTTTTCACCCCCAGTTTTGTACTTTCAATGGGGGGGGCTCTTCTGGGGTTCCTGAGGAGGAACGATTTTCGTCGTCACTTGCTTCAGTGTGGAGAGGAGTGCTTAATAATCTGAGCACTATGGGGAACCGATACAAACGTATGGCTGATAGGAGGAGAGTGTCTGGTCCGGACCTAAGTGTGAACGATCTGGTATGGTTGTCTACCAAGAATATAAAACTTAAGGTTCCCTCCTGGAAACTGGGTCCCAGGTTCATCGGGCCATACAGGATCAGTTCAATAATTAATCCGGTGGCTTTCCGTCTTGACCTCCCTCCTACGTTTAAAATCCACAATGTGTTCCACAAATCGTTGCTTAAGAGGTACGTGGCACCAGTTATACCGTCACCTCTACCTCCTCCTCCAGTGGTGGTCAATGGTAATTTGGAGTTTCAGGTATCGAAGATCATTGACTCACGTCTGAATCGCCGGTCCCTTCAGTACCTTGTTCATTGGAGGGGGTATGGTCCTGAGGAGAGGATGTGGGTTTCTGCGTCGGATATTAACGCAGACCGATTGGTTCGGGCCTTCCACACTACTCACCCAAATAGACCAGGCCCTGAGGGTCCAGAGGCCCCTCGTAGAAGGGGGGGTACTGTCACGGGTGTGTCGCGGCGGAGATCGTCGCGATTGCACACCCTGACTTCGCACAGCTGAGTTTCTGGTGCTGGGTGTTTTTCAGCACTGAGGGAGTTAATTCTTTCTCTCTCTATGCTGGACAGACCAGCCTCGCCCAGCTGCGATTGATGTTTTGTTAATTAGTTTCCTTCATATACCTGCTGGTCTGCTGGGGAAGTTGCCGGTGAAAGCATTCATTCAGACCAGCAGAGCGGATCGTTTCTGAGAAGACTTAAGCTAAGAGTGCCTGTTGTGGTTTTTCCTCTCCTCGCTTATTGTTTATCTTCTTAACCTTTTGTGTTCCTCTGTAGTGGAAGTTTTGTATGCAAGGCAGTGTTTTCTTTACCCCCTGTCTGTCTCGTTTGTATTTGACTGTGTGTAAGCTGTTGCCTGCCCATTCCCTGTGGTGGTAATCAGGGTCCTTCTCAGGACTAGATTACAGTGGTCAGGGATCTACAGGAGACAGGGTTACGCTGGCGGCCTGGACCTCTGTACCATTAACAGTACCTCCAGGTAGAGGGACTAGTCAGGACCCCAGTTCAGGGTCAGCATAGACCCCGGTCCACCTCTATCCTGAGACAGCGTTTCACGTGCACAGTATAGACCCACAATACATTGGATATTATGTCAGGTAAGACATTGCTGGCAGATTCTACGTATACATGTTGATATTTTCTATAATATGAAATATAGAGTGTTGTCTCATTAGATATATGTTACTATCATAGAATATATCTGTTATACGTCGTGACACCACCCTGAAGGACCCGGCTCATTGGGATCAGGAATAGGTAGGAGCTCCTGAACGGTAGTAGGGGGCTCCTGAGCGGAAGAAGCAGTGGGCTCTTGGGCACATGATGCACAGAATTGGGAACCATGCTTTGACGGCAGGGAAGGGTTGTATGAAACGCAGGCGGCATATACTACAGTGTAGTTTTGTCAGCCTTTTTAGTGCTCTTTGATTGCGACATATTTCTGCACCTGAGAGCCTGCTGCAGGAGAAGGGTTAAGCGCTGTGCAAGCTTACCCAGGTCCTGTGTCCGAGCCACGAGAGGAAGATGAGGCGCTGAGGAATAGCCTGTTCGTTACCGCAGCGTTGTGATCCTGACAGGCAGGAAGATGGCAGCCGAGATTTGCAGTATTTGCGCTTCTCGTGGGTCCCGAGAAGCGGCAAAAACATGGGAGGGAAGAGCAGGAGAACAATAGGGAGGAGTTACACACTCCCTGCCAATGGCCAGGTCCAGAACCGCGCGATGTGGGCGGAGCTAACTGGGAGAGCGGTAATCCCGCCCTCCTCTTGAGGCCTAGCTTGGTCCGAAGCCGGGGCCTAAATTTGCGGCCCCGACCTGAAACGGATCACACTAGTGGTCTCTCCCGTCTTTGAGACGCCGTCCATGCGACCCAAAAGGGATCGCAAAAGCAGTTGCGACAGGGACACGGAAAACCAGGCGGCGGCGCCGCCGACAGCGTAGCAAGCACAGGCATCAGAATTATTCTGATATGTACTCACTGCGGAGCCTCCTGGCTCAGAGTACCGCTGGCTGGCGCGTCCATACATCCTCAATCCACCATCCCTTTCAGAGGGAGGTGGAGAGGGTTCCTTCCAATCATCCTAGCACCAGCCGCTTTCATTAGTGGTGATGAGGGGTTAACTGTTCCCAAAAAATTCCGGATCGCGTCTTACAGCCGATAACACATGGGGAGAGCGGCCCATTAAAGGGAGTCTGTCGCCCGATCGTAGCGTTGCAGGAGGGGGTACATGGAGGCGACACTCCGCGTTCCCGCCTGTTGCTGGTTGTGGGAGATCGGGACTTTTCCTACAAGACCCGTCACCCTTCCATGTAAAAATAGTAAAAAATAGTAAAAAATAGTATTAAAATTAAGAATAAAAATAATCATGGGGTCTAAAACCAGACCCTAGTGCCTCCTACAGACACTAAGCAAGAACTGGTTCAGGATTGAGCCAACAGAGGGTGTATACTGCAGGAGGAGGAGTTAACTTTCTCTGTGTATTGCTTAGTGTCCTCCTAGTGGCAGCAGCATAACACCCATGGTCTTGTGTCCCCCAATGAGAAATCCAAACTTTGGTTAAAAAAAAAAAAATTACGTCATTTTCCGAATCCCGTAGGGTCTCAATTTTTTATGATCTGGCGCTGGGTGTGGGATTTTTTTTGCAAGACGAGCTGACATTTTAATTATACCATTTTGGTGTGGGTGCGATCTTTTGATTGCCTGTTATTGCATTTTAATGAAATGTTGCGGTGACCAAAAAATGTAATTCTGGAGTTTTTGATTTTTTTTCTTGCTAAACCGTTTACCGATCAGATTAATACTTTTTATATCTTGATAGATCGGGTGATCCTGAACGTGGCGATACCAAGTATGTGTATTTTTTTTGTTTTATTTTGAATGGGGTAAAAGGGGGGTGTTTCAGGGTACGTTTCCACAGTAAGTAAACGCTGCGCAGAGTCCAACCTGCAGCATCCATATGTTACAGTATAGTGGATGGAATTTCAAGAAGTCCCAAGCCCACTATGCGTGCACCGAAGCCTGCAGATTACCTGCGGGGACAGACATGTGGCGCGTCTTTACAGACCGCAGCATGTCAATTTATGTAGTGGAGACGCTTAGTCTCCGCAAGATAAATGTCACCCATAGAATGCATTGGACATGGTGATTCCGTACAGTTCAATGAACAAATTGCGGAATTACCTGCTTCAAAAGCCGGCGGCTTTCTGGACGCAGCGGACATGTGCTGCGTCCAAAGCGCTGCTAAACACTGAACGTGTGCACATACCCTTAAATTTTATATATTTTTTAAGATTTTGAAAAACATTTTTTTTTTACTTTTCACTTGCTTCAATAGTCTCCATGGGATACTATTTGATAATCTGATCGCCTGGATCGCCTGTGTGTAGCAGAAATGCTCACTTGCTATGAGCCCCGACCCCCGGGTGGCGCTCATAGCAATCCGGCAATGACAACCATAGAGGTTTGCTGGAGACCTCTGGTTGTCCTGCCGACCCATCGGTAACCCGCATCGCGTGTGACGGGGTCACCGATGGGATTTCCAATACGCTTCCGGTAAGCGCGAGTTGTTTAACATTTAACAGGTTAACAGCTGTTAGAGGTACATGTCAGCTGTTCAAAACAGATGACATGTGGGCTCACCGCCGGAGCCCACATCAAAGGGGAGGGACATGACATGGGGAGTACATGTACGGGACATGTCGTGAAGGGGTTAAACTTAATTCTTGGCGCTTTTTTTTACAAAAACATGTTAGTGATGCACATTGCATTACTAATAGCACACTGGGGCCAGTTTATTAGCTAAAACGAGGTGACAGGTTCCCTTTAATAGGGACGTACTAAACTGCATATTGGGATTATGGGATGATGGGATTATGGGCTGCAATGCTAGACTCGACCACTAGATGGCAGCACATTTTTCAAATGCAGACCAGGAAATGATACTGGATTAGAAGAAGCTGCAGTTTTTAACTCTTGACCTGTAATATAGAAAGAAATCAGAAGGAATCAATGGAATTAAAGTTTAATAATAGAACCAGGGAAAAAAGATTGCAACTATTTTGGATTATTTGAATATCGGGGTTACTCACTCCTGGAGATATATCTCATCAACATCTCATAGGAATATAGGTATATTTATTGTTCTGTAAGGGGATTATGGCTAAAATATCACAAATACACATGCCCATGAACATATTTCATCTACTTCTCATAGGAATATGTGTATAACTATTGTTCTGTATGGGGATTATGGGTGAAATCACAATACACATGCCCAGGAACATATTTCATCTATTTCTCATAGGAATATGTGTATAACTATTGTTCTGTATGGGGATTATGGGTGAAATATCACAAATACACATGCCCAGTGAACATATTCATCTACTTCCATCGGAATATGGTATAACTATTGTTCTGTATGGGGATTATGGGTGAAATATCACAAATCACATGCCCAGGAACATACTTCATCTACTTCTCATAGGAATATGTCTATAACTATTGTTCTGTATGGGGATTATGGGTGAAATATCACAAATACACATGCCCAGGAACATACTTCATCTACTTCTCATAGGAATATGTGTATAACTATTGTTCTGTATGGGGATTATGGGTGAAATATCACAAATACACATGCCCAGGAACATACTTCATCTACTTCTCATAGGAATATGTGTATAACTATTGTTCTGTATGGGGATTATGGGTGAAATCACAAATACACATGCCCAGGAACATACTTCATCTACTTCTCATAGGAATATGTGTATAAATATTGTTCTGTATGGGGATTATGGGTGAAATCACAAATACACATGCCCAGGAACATACTTCATCTACTTCTCATAGGAATATGTGTATAAATATTGTTCTGTATGGGGATTATGGGTGAAATCACAAATACACATGCCCAGGAACATACTTCATCTACTTCTCATAGGAATATGTCTATAACTATTGTTCTGTATGGGGATTATGGGTGAAATCACAAATACACATGCCCAGGAACATACTTCATCTACTTCTCATAGGAATATGTGTATAACTATTGTTCTGTATGGGGATTATGGGTGAAATATCACAGATACACATGCCCAGGAACATACTTCATCTACTTCTCATAGGAATATGTATATAAACTATTGTTCTGTATGGGGATTATGGGTGAAATATCACAGATACATATGCCCAGGAACATACTTCATCTACTTCTCATAGGAATATGTGTATAACTATTGTTCTGTATGGGGATTATGGGTGAAATATCACAAATACACATGCCCAGGAACATACTTCATCTACTTCTCATAGGAATATGTCTATAACTATTGTTCTGTATGGGGATTATGGGTGAAATCACAAATACACATGCCCAGGAACATACTTCATCTACTTCTCATAGGAATATGTGTATAACTATTGTTCTGTAAGGGGATTATGGGTGAAATATCACAAATACACATGTCCAGGAACATACTTTATCATGTTATTTTAACAACATATATATATATATATATATATATATATATATATATAAAACAGTACAGACCAAAAGTTTGGACACACCTTCTCATTCAAAGATTTTTCTGTATTTTCATGACGATGAAAATTGTAGAATCACACTGAATGCATCAAAACTATGAATTAACACATGTGGAATTATACAATACACTTTACAAAAAAGTGTGAAACAACTGAAAATATGTCTTATATTCTAGGTTCTTCCACCTTTTGCTTTGATTACTGCTTTGCACGCAGAAAATTGTGAACGGATGGACTCTACATGCCTGGTTCCCACCGTGAAGCATGGAGGAGGAGATGTGATGGTGTGGGGGTGCTTTGCTGGTTACACTGTTGCGGATTTATTCAAAACTGAAGCGGTGAGTGGTCCAGCTCACCCCAAACCATGTCGATTGGGTTCAGTTCTGGTGACTGTGGAGGCCAGGTCATCTGGCGTAGCACCCGAACACTCTCCTTCTTGGTCAAATAGCCCTTACACAGCCTGGAGGTGTGTTTGGGGTCATTGTCCTGTTGAAAAATAAATGATGGTCCAACTAAACGCAAACCGGATGGAATAGCATGCTGCTGCAAGATGCTGTGGTAGCCATGCTGGTTCACTATGCCTTCAATTTTGAATAAATCCCCAACAGTGTCACCAGCAAAGCACCCCCACACCATCACACCTCCTCCATGCTTCACGGTGGGAACCAGGCATGTAGAGTCCATCCGTTCACCTTTTCTTGTATTGAACTACAATCTCCAAAGTATGAAAGCACACCAAGAAGCTCTGATAGCTTTATAGACAGAAAGCCTTGGGATGAACCAGTAGACTAATTGACAGTCTGACACTATGTCTAAAACCAAAGTCCTGCTTGAAGGAGAAGTAATAGACAGTGCCATAATACAGTTGGTTAAGGAATCTGGAATTTCCAGTGGTAGTTTGGCTGTTCTTCCACATTTTTTCAATGCTGTTAGTAATGGAGAACACGCATCTTTTTTAAGATTTGCTGATTCCTTAGCACTTTTAAACTATGACATTTTGCTATTTCCAATAAACACTTTATACGGACGAGGTTTCCACTGGTTTTTGGCTTTAGCAGACCTAAATCTTAAACAGTGACAATAATGGACTCTATGGTCTCCAAATACAGCATACACTGTGCTGCTCTCAAAAAAATTCTCTATGGCATCCACTGTATATGTACCTCAGTGAAGTTTTTTGAAGATGAATGGACTTTTATGTGAGCGCTGACTGCCCAAAACAGAATAATTCATATGACTGTGGAGTGCATGTCATACTAAATTCATATGTGATATGTAATGGTATTACTATGTTCATTACTTTGACAGCAATTAATGTTAGAAGGTGGATACAGACCAAGATTAGGGAAGTTAATTACTCACATTTCAGCTCCAAACAAACACCACAACAAAAAATTGTGGCTGAGAAAATGAATCAAAATAATAGAAAAGGAAACAGAGCAGGAAATAAGTACTCTCGCATCCGCTACAGCAATTCAGAAGGGTGGACATTTTGCAGGTCTTGCTATTGCACAGGTGACATTTACCATGAAGAAAAACAGATCCTGTGTGTAATGTGTCGAAATTGGTATCACCAGAAGTGTGCGGGACGATGGGCCGACCACCAAAATATTTCCTATGTTTACAATGTAAAAGAAACTAGTGCAAAATGTTATTGCCATTTTGTTTACGGTGAGAGACTTGATATTAAAAAAAACTTTATATTTTAATGTGGACTTACTTTGTAAAGAGTAACTGTCCTTTTTACTTACTTTTCATTTTCAGGTCCGCGCTGTCCTCCCGATCCTCCTCAGTCCAGCGGTGCCAGGTCTCCTCGCGTTCTTCACCGCTTCTGACCGCCTGAAGATCCCGGATCCTGTATCAGCGCTGAGCAAGCTGTGTCACATGACACGGAAGTGCCAGCACTAATACAGCGATCTTTATTGGCTGGCTGCAAACTGCTGCGAGCAGCCAGCCAATCAGGCATAGGGTCTCAGTGCTGCGCTCCGATTTTTCTCAATTGTGGAGCGCAGTGCTGAGACCGGACTCCGGAGCTGCGGCGGGTCAGAAGCGGTGAAGGAGCATGAGGAGACCCAGCATCGTGGGTCCAAAAAGCATCTGAAGGATGGCACGGAGCTGAAAATGACAGGTAAGTAAAAAGTACACTGACTCTTTAAACAGATCAAAAACAAGGAAGATTGATATTTTTAGCTTTGAATCCATAATTTTACAAATACTTTGTATTTTATGGGTGCTTTAGACTTTCACTATTTTCCAAAATTGCCCATAAAATACAATAAAGAGTGTAGAAAGGCTCTGAATTGGCATAATGTGTGTTCTGTACATCAGGAACGAATGTGCTGAACATAGGACTTTTTGATGGTGGCACAGCTAAACTGTGCAATCAGGGAGGCAGTGAGGGCAGAGGGAGAGGGGTGGGAAGGTCTGCCCACCGCCAATCCCTATTACAGTGGAGAGGGAGGATGATGTCTGTGACCTATGTCAGGCAGACATCATCCTCCCTTGATGTCCACCCCTCCACATGAGTGTTCCGGCAGAGGTCAGAATTCTCTTAAAGAAGTAGAAGGAAACCCAAGTTTCCGACGCACAGCAGAGGATGATAGTGGCAGCACAGAAACGGACACAAAAAAAAACTGCCCTGTATAGCGGGAAACAATATGAAAGTTTCCATTCCCATTCAAGTGAACCTGGATGGAAAACAGGCACATAAGATTCAATTATGCCTTGCCTACTGACTAAGAAGCAATACCGAGTCCTATATCAGACATGTGAACGTAAGCAGGATAATTTATTGTTCCATGAAAGCTATTTTGTTGTATTTGTTATGATGGCCTTCGTATTAACCTAGAGACCAGTATACACTAAAATACATGTTCCATTTCCAAATTTGTTGGTTAAGGCCTCTTTCACACTTCAGTCGTGTGACGTCCGCTTAAGTTTGAAAATGGCGGATCCGTCAGAAAAGTGTAAAAACAGATGTAAAACGGATCAGTTTTCTGACGGATCCGCCAAGAAGTTTTCACCCGGAAATGATGAAATTTTTGTTCCGGAAATGTAAGTCCGGACCGAGGAGAGAGAGAGAGAGAGACCCTGGACATTGTTGTTAGCATTTTCAATGGTTTTCTATTGAGGCGACGGATCCGCGGGCGGATTCCGTCAAAAACGGATGCCAGCGGATCCGCCGCCCATAGGCGGCCATTATACAAAATGGCGGATGCGGCGGATCCGCCGTAGTCCGCCATTTTGGCGGACCAAAAAAAGTTGCATTGGACGTTTTTCTGAAATGACGGACGCCAATTTTCCCATTACTGCCCTCCCTTGACCTATAGCGGGACAGGATCACAGAGAGGTTAAAAGGCCCCTCTCACCTCCACCCTCCAGTGTTTTTCCTGTCCCTACAGAGGATGGTTGTATGAGAGGTTGCTCCAGGAGTGAAGATAGAAGGTGGACGTTTTACAGTGCCAGGGGGATCGTGCGGCTAGTCCAATCCTTCCCCCTGTCAAGTAGCCCGGGGCTGAAACTCTCCTGGGAGGAGTCCCTCAGCCACAAAGACCAGTGAGTGGATGAAGCTCCTGGGTAGAGCCGCTTCCTCCGCAGTGGAGGCTCTCGGCTCTGACGCTGGCCGGCATTCCAGCGCAAAATACCGGAAGTCGTGCTGGGGAGAAAGCCATGGCACTTCCGGTGACGTCAGGGCGCCGGAGCTAGAAGGCCAGCGTGCGTTCCACGGTTGAACACGGAGGTGCAGAATGAGATAGGCAACAGGCTGGTTTCCTGGATCTCGTGGGGCACAGGAGAGGAAATCACTGGCAGTAATGCAGCATTCCTGGCGGGACGCTGCCTCCCTCCATGCTGGGCTCTCAGCGTTACCAGCTCCCCCTGTCTTTCTAGCAGGTATGGAGCCAGCACAAGTGAGTGCATGATGGAATGTGTTGATGGCCTAGGCCTCTGGACTGAGCTAGTCTCATGCCTTTGTGCCGAAGCTGAGCATAGAGCCTCATATGCTGAGGTGTGTTCACATGTACGCAGTCAGGCCTTTGACCTCTAGGCTATGATAAGGCCATATGTCCAGGCTACATCTCATGATTTGACTTCAGTTAGTTGCATGTCAGGGCTACACAGAGCCTTATGATCGGACTTCAGAGTGACTTTTGTGAAGCATGTTTTCCATTTTTTTGATTCAATAAACAAGTGTTTCACTTTTCTTTGCAACTTAACTACTCCATCCATAGAAGGACGCATAGTGTTAATGCAGCACATCGTCTCCATGAAGACTGCCCTCCAGCTGTGGCTCATTAATTAGCTCCTTCTGGTGGGGTCAGTCTGACAATTGAGAAGTACTATTCAGACTTGAGGTTTATCTGGAACTCTGAGAGATTGCTCTCTTGGCTCTAACTGGGACCTGGTCTCTTGTTTGGACACCTTCAAGCATGGTATAGCATTTGTACGGCAGCATAGTGCCTCTGTGCATCATATTGCATCAGAGAGCGGCATCATAGGGCTTCATAGTGCCTTTGTGTCATGTTACATCATATATCATATTGCATCATCGTGCCTCTATGCATCTTATTGAGTGCCCCTGTGCATTGTACTGCATCATAGTGTCTCTATTCATCATATTGAGTGCCCCTGTGCATTGTACTGCATCATAGTGCTTATTCATCATATTGAGTGCCCCTGTGCATTGTACTGCATCATAGTGGCTCTATTCATCATATTGAGTGCCCCTGTGCATTGTACTGCATCATAGTGTCTCTATTCATCATATTGAGTGCCCCTGTGCATTGTACTGCATCATAGTGGCTCTATTCATCATATTGAGTGCCCCTGTGCATTGTACTGCATCATAGTGCTCTATTCATCATATTGAGTGCCCCTGTGCATTGTACTGCATCATAGTGTCTCTATTCATCATATTGAGTGCCCCTGTGCATTGTACTGCATCATAGTGCTCTATTCATCATATTGAGTGCCCCTGTGCATTGTACTGCATCATAGTGTCTCTATTCATCATATTGAGTGCCCTGTGCATTGTACTGCATCATAGGGCCATATGTCAGTACATCTCATGATTTGACTTCATTAGTGCATTGTACAGCTACAATAGCCTTATATCGACTTCAGAGTGACTTTTGTGAAGCATTGTGACCATCTATAGTGGCTCTATTCATCATATTGAGTGCCCCTGTGCATTGTACTGCATCATAGTGGCTCTATTCATCATATTGAGTGCCCTGTGCATTGTACTGCATCATAGTGTCTCTATTCATCATATTGAGTGCCCCTGTGCATTGTACTGCATCATCGTGCTCTATGCATCTTATTGAGTGCCCCTGTGCATTGTACTGCATCATCGTGCCTCTATGCATCTTATTGAGTGCCTCTGTGCATTGTACTGCATCATAGTTCCCCTATTCATCATATTGAGTGCCCCTGTGCATTGTACTGCATCATAGTGTCTCTATGCATCTTATTGAGTGCCTCTGTGCATTGTACTGCATCATAGTGCTCTATTCATCATTTGAGTGCCCCTGTGCATTGTACTGCATCATCGTGCTCTATCATCATATTGAGTGCCTCTGTGCATTGTACTGCATCATAGTGCTCTATTCATCATTTTGAGTGCCCCTGTGCATTGTACTGCATCATAGTGTCTCTATTCATCATATTGAGTGCCCCTGTGCATTGTACTGCATCATCGTGTCTCTATCATCATATTAAGTGCTTCTGTGCATTGTACTGCATCATGTGTCTCTATTCATCATATTAGTGCTCTGTGCATTGTACTGCATCATCGTGTCTCTATTCATCATATTAGTGCCTCTGTGCATTGTACTGCATCATAGTGTCTCTATTCATCATATTGAGTGCCCCGTGCATTGTACTGCATCATAGTCCTCTATTCATCATATTGAGTGCCTCTGGCATTGTACTGCATCATAGTGTCCTCTATTCATCATATTGAGTGCCCCCGTGCATTGTACTGCATCATCGTGCCTCTATGCATCTATTGAGTGCCCTGTGCATTGTACTGCATCATAGTGCCTCTATTCATCATTTTGAGTGCCTCTGTGCATTGTACTGCATCATAGTGTCTCTATTCATCATATTGAAGTGCCTCTGTGCATTGTACTGCATCATAGTGTCTCTATTCATCATATTGAGTGCCCTGTGCATTGTACTGCATCATCGTGCTCTATGCATCATATTGAGTGCCTCTGTGCATTGTACTGCATCATAGTGCCTCTATTCATCATTTTGAGTGCCCCTGTGCATTGTACTGCATCATAGTGTCTCTATTCATCATATTGAGTGCCTCTGTGCATTGTACTGCATCATAGTGCCTCTAGTCATCATTTTGAGTGCCCCTGTGCATTGTACTGCATCATAGTGTCTCTTTCATCATTTTGAGTGCCCCTGTGCATTGTACTGCATCATAGTGCCTCTATTCATCATTTGAGTGCCCCTGTGCATTGTACTGCATCATAGTGCCTCTATTCATCATTTTGAGTGCCCTGTGCATTGTACTGCATCATAGTGTCTCTTATTCATCATATTGAGTGCCTCTGTGCATTGTACTGCATCATAGTGCTCTAGTCATCATATTGAGTGCCCCTGTGCATTGTACTGCATCATAGTGTCTCTTTCATCATTTGAGTGCCCCTGTGCATTGTACTGCATCATAGTGCCTCTATTCATCATTTTGAGTGCCCTGTGCATTGTACTGCATCATAGTGTCTCTATTCATCATTTGAGTGCCTCTGTGCATTGTACTGCATCATAGTGTCTCTATTCATCATTTTGAGTGCCCCTGTGCATTGTACTGCATCATAGTGTCTCTATTCATCATATTGAGTGCTTCTGTGCATTGTACTGCATCATAGTGTCTCTATGCATCATATTGAGTGCCCCTGTGCATTGTACTGCATCATAGTGTCTCTATTCATCATATTGAGTGCCCCTGTGCATTGTACTGCATCATAGTGTCTCTATGCATCATATTAAGTGCCTCTGTACATCCTTTGTATCATAGTGTCCTCTATGCATCATATTAGTTGCCTCTGTGCATCATATTGTCATCAAGTGCATTCATAGTACCTCTATGCTCATATGAACTCATATTGTCCATCATAGTGCCTGTGTGCATCATAGTGCCTCATGCGTCATATTACATCATAGTGCCTCTATCTCATTACATCATAGTGCCTCTTGGCATTTATCATCATAGTGCCTTTGGCATCATAGTACTTCAGTGCCTCTATGCATTGATTACATCATAGTTCTACATAGTACTTCTATGCATCATATTAATCATATGCATCGTGATCATAGTGCTATATAGGGCCTTTGTGCAGCAGATTGATCAGGTGCTTATAGTGTCTCTATGCATCAGATTCATCAAGCACTTTATAGTGCCTCATGCATCAGATTGCATCAGGGTGCATCATCTGCATGAGTGTCCTTGTGCATTATGTTGCATCTACTACATGAGTGTCTTTCTGCATATATTGATCATATACGTCATATGTCTTTGTGCATCATAGTGTCTATATTCTCATATAGTGCCTCTTCTGCATTACTTGCATCATATTACATCATAGTGTCTTTGTGCATCATATTGCATCATAGTGCCTTTCTGCATTATATTGCATCATATTACATCATAGTGTGTTTGTGCATCAAAGTGCATCATAGTGTCTATATGCCTCATAGTGTCTTTCTGCATTACATTGCATCATAGTGTCTGTGAATCATACTGCATCATAGTGTCTTGGTGCATTTTATTGCATCATACTGCATCATTGTCTTTGTGCATCATATTGCATCATATTGTAAGTCCGTAAGGACTGGGTTCTCTCCCTTCTGTATCACTCTGTCATTGTAAATTTGTTTACTGTAGACTATATCTATAACTTTGTGTGTAGCCCCTTCTCATATACAGCACCATGTAATTAATGGCTCTATAATAATATTGCATCATAGTGCTTCTGTGCATATTGCATCATAATGCTTCAGTGCCTCGAGGTGTGTCATTCGTGTGTCATAGTACCTCAGTGCTTCATAGAACCTCGGGCATTGTGTTTTGTGCCTCTGTCTTAGACCTTCTGACTTGTGCCTTATTGCGTGGCCGAACATTGTATGGTCGGCCCACCACTTCACATTTTGTCTCTGGCCAACTCCGGTTATAGAGTCCTCATGTTTTAGGACCCAGGTCTAGCTTCTGTTGCTTCATTCCTTGCAACTGGGCTTAGCCAGACGAACAGCTATACCTGAATTGGCCTAGTAACTTAGCATTTCATCAGGATTGGAACAGAACTCTCAAGTGAGTTACTGCCTTGAGGACTAAAGGCAAGTCTCTTCCATAGTTGGCTTTAAAGGGAGACAGACGTCTTTGGGGCTCATCCTATAAGTGGACATACTACTGTGCTGAAAGCAGAAAATCCCATGAGGTGGAAGAAAAGAATCCTTCCCAACTCCACATATGGCAGTCGGACTAGTTTCCTTGATCAACACCCGGTAGACAGATTCTTGGCCCATAAATCCGTTGTATTAGGTTTACCAGGGACGGCATTACTGCCTTTGTACCTTGTGGCAAATCGGCGGCACTGTCATGTGGCAGAAGATCCCATACCCACTGCTCGTACAGCAGTCAGGGCTCCTAATGTAAAAGAATCTGTATCCAGGACTCTTACAGTTGAGGCCTCTTAGTCCTTCTGACTCACAGTAAAAAATCTCCCTCTCGAGGGGAAGGAAACTACTTCCCTCTAGTTTTAGAGTATGGTTCCTCCCACCAGGGCAGTTGGGGTGTATAAACATCTCTAAGAAGATTGCCTTTTACGATATAATATATAAATAAATAAGTTGACACATACTGTATATATAATGTCGTGGCTAATAACTTATATAGAGACAGAGTCAAATATCCTGTGTCAAAGGATTTTTACCAACATCCTCCCACCCACCCACCGCTTACTGTCATCGATTCCAGAGTCCAGACTCCTCGTGTCTAACATCAGTAAAGCAAGAGTAGTGATCCATATCTCCCTTTCAACACTTCTACCGAGAAGCCAATGTTGGTACTAGCAGGAGATATTACCTGCCAGATGGAGTATTTCCTTAGTTCCAATAATATCCAACCCTTACTGGGGGTTGAGACATCTAAGGATTCGGAGTAGACATGATCTCCAGAATGAGTAGGGTACATACATCCCAATGCTCTGTCATTTTCCATGTACTAACTGTTATTTGGCTTGATCTTTCAGCAGTCCAGGGTCTCTGTCCTGCAGGTCTCCTCGTAGTATGGTAAGCCGGTCTCTAACCAAGGTTTAATCTGAGCCCAGGAGGACCGATGAAGGAACAGTCCCGTGTTGTTAAGCACATCCAGCCAATTACTGGTCTGTACAGTCCTCATTGTGTGGTGGCTATGACTATCACAATATTTTTGCTGGGCAATAAGGTTTTTAAGGCTATTCTGTGGCTGCGGTGTCTATATCTATCACAATAACTGTAATTCTCTGGGGTTCATTAGTGGTATTGGGGTACAACGGCCATGTTTCACTCTCCGTCTCTGCGGCATATCATGTTTACCACATTCATACTGGAATTGGCCATTATAGACATATATCGGACACTCACTACTGTGATTATCTTTACGGTTTTCTTTAGTTATCTATATTTCTTTTTGATCTTTCAGATCATTTCTATATCTAACCTGGTTCTTGCCTGGGACTTTGGTCCTTGAGCTTCTGTACCCACCCTGGGATATTTCTTTGGTATTCTCCATGGTGCTGTCCTGAGGGACGTAATGGGAAAAGGAAATTAGACCTACCGGTAATTCTATTTCCAGGTAGTCCCTCAGGACAGCACCCTTAATTCCCTCCGTTATGTTTCTCTTTAGGATTGCACGGGATCAATCTTCGGCGGATGGTCCGTCGAGTTGCCAAGGCTCGAGATAAAGAAGAAGTTGTTCAATGGTTTCTTACATACGTGTTTGTAAGGGCGCGTTTAGACCATTTCCTGCCATCCTTCGGTGGTACTTTGAAAAAACACTGGAGGGTGGAGGTGGGAGGGGCCTTTTAATCTCTCTGTGATCCTGTCCCGCTATAGGTCAAGGGAGGACGTCCTCCATGGTGCTGTCCTGAGGGACTACCTGGAAATAGAATTACCGGTAGTTCTAATTTCCTTTTTTGGCGGATCCGTTAAAAAACGGACCTAACGGACGACCATCCATCAAAATCCGTCACTAATGCAAGTCAATGGGAAAAAAACTGATCCGCCCCAAAAAAATGGCGGATCCGTTTTTTTCACATTTTGACGGATTTTGACTGACGTCGCACGACTGAAGTGTGAAAGGGCCTAAGATAAAACCTATTATTTATTCGAAGCACATGACAGCACCCAACGAGAGAGGGGATCCGCCCTTCAGGAACAGGAAACCTACAGATACATAAGGGCGGCACCTCTCCCACGCATCAGTTGGTTTCCTGTTCCTGGAGGATGGAAATCCTACAGAATGAAGATCTTCGTTTTCCCAGGCCGGCCGGTCGACCCAGGTAGCGAGTAGTCTCCTACCTCGACCTGGTGCGGGGACCCCCGGAGGCGCCACGGTGGGTCCGGGCAGGGCTCCACGGCAGTGTGCGGAGCAGCAGGGAGCGGTATCCAGAGTATCCCATCTTCTAGCCAGCATGATGGTAAGTATAGGTCCATCCCCTCCTGGGTGCTCAGTCCCCCTTAGCGGCCTGGCGTCCTGCGGCGCCTGGCCATCTGTCTGGCACGGAGTCGGCGCAGGTGGCAGGCTTCTGGGGGTATCCGGGCCTGGTTCGGCCCCTCTGCATTTTCCCCCGGTGCGTCCCTGCGATCTTCCTGTAAGGCGGAGGTGATGCATCGCGGGGGGCGGGGCTTGGGGCGCCGGACCGGAAGTCAGTAGCCGGCCGTATTTTTTATCACCTGCGCCGCTGGGTGTCATGGCCTGACTCCGGTATGCGGGGCTACTAGGCCGGCGGGCGCTGGGAGCGTGGACGCTGCGTCGCAGGGGCGGACTAAACCGGGGGGGGGGCGGACCCCTGGCCTCGATGCTGCTCGTCCGGATATCCGGGGGTAAAAGGGGCCTGACCTGCTGCACAGACGCTTCTGATCCACTATGGAGGGGTCAGAAGCTCCCGTAGAGCAGCAGAGTCTGCATGACGAGCAGGAGACTCGCACAAGGCCGCAGTCCAACCGTAAAGGTTCCTCCAGGGCGGTCGAGGCATCATCATTACCTGGTCCCCCCCCGTGATCCGGTACCTATTGCTGCTGGCGGGTAAGAGATCTCCGTGAAAGTACACCCGATGATGCAGTTTTTTCCTCCCTTGTGTTTCCATTTATCAGGGAAAGAAGTGTGCAGGAAAATTGAAACATAGGGAGTGTGCCCTCTGCGGTCAGCCCCTGCCTGACGCCTACCCTAAAAGGTTGTGTCAGCCTTGTGTTCAGCAGACGGTAGGGGTCGGAAAAAGGGGGGGGCGATAGTCCCTGACTGAAACAGGACAGTGCCTTACGAATCTTCCCCCACACTCCATACAGGTAGCTGAAGAAACCCCTGACTTTACTTCGAACCTGAGGGATATGATTAGGACAGAGATGAAAGCCATTTCTCAAGGAGAATCGTCTAGGTCAAAACGGGGATTAAGGGTTTCGGACTCAGATTCCCCAGCTAGACCTAGGAGAGGTGAAGACTCCCTGAGGTCCACTTCTTCATCATCTCCTTCCTACTCATCTTCCTCATCAGAGGAGGATTCTACCAGATTTTGCTTTCCCCTAGATCAGATGGATAGATTAGTCAGGGCAATCAGATCCACCATGGGGATAGAAGACTCGAGACCTGAGCGTTCTGTGCAGGACTTTATGTTCAGGGGGTTAGACCCAAAGAAACGTAGGTCTTTTCCCTTAAATAATACGATTCAGAACCTGATAGATAAAGAGTGGAAAAAGCCAGAAAAAAGGGGTTCATTTGCCCCGGCATTCAAGCGTAGATACCCCTTTGAAGATCCATCAGTGGATAAATGGGACAAAGCTTCAAAACTAGATGCTGCGGTAGCTAAAGCCTCCAAAAAGTCCTCCATACCCTTTGAGGACATGGGGAGCTTAAAAGATCCGCTGGATAAAAAAGCAGACTCTTTTCTGAAAGGTACTTGGGAGATGTCAGCGGGAGCCTTGAGACCAGCGGTGGCTGCCACTTGCACGGCTAGATCCGTGATGGTCTGGCTGGACCAGCTAAAATTGCAGTTGGAAGAAGGTGCCTCCCGGGAGTACATGCAAAGGTCCCTTCCAATAATCAGAGTGCAGCAGCTTTTTTGGCGGATTATTCGGCCGACTCTGTAAGGATGGCCGCCAGGGCTGCGGGACTATCAAATGCAGTGCGGAGAGCGCTATGGCTGAAGTGTTGGCCGGGAGATATTCAGGCCAGAACCCGTCTCTGTTCTATCCCTTGTGAGGGCGAATACTTGTTTGGCCCTGTCCTAGACGAACTCTTGGAAAAGGCAGGGGATGATAAGAAAAAATTCCCCAGTATTCCGAATCCCTCATATAGACGTCCCTTCGGCAGGAAGAGATTTAACCATAGAAGGTCGTCCAGGGAATGAGGCACATGGGACGATAGAAAGAGGAAAGGTACGGGATACATGTTCAGGGGCCCGTCTCGAGATTCCAAGAAAACTTCCAAATGACTAGTGGCTCCGGTGGGAGGTAGATTGTCAGCCTTCTACCTGGCCTGGTCCCGAATATCCAACAGCAGATGGATTTTGGGCCTAGTGGCTTCAGGGTCCGGTTAGAGTTTTCTGAGCTACCCCGAGATACCTTTAAAATCACTCCCACCCGGTCTTCTTCATCAAAACAGGCGGTACTGGAGGCAGAAATTCTCGATTTATGCTATAAGGGGGTCCTGGTGCAAGTACCGGCAATGGAAAGGGGTATAGGCTTCTACTCCCCTCTATTTTTAGTCCGGAAGCCAGACGGCTCCTTCATGACGATAATTAATTTAAAAGCCTTGAACAAATTCCTGGTAATTCGGCCGTTTGAAGATGGAGACCATCAATTCCACAATAAAATTATTGTTTGAAAACTATTTCATGGTGGTATTGGAATTGAAAGACGCCTATTACCATGTCCCTATCCATGTAACCCATCAGCGCTTTCTTAGAGTTGCAGTTTGGCTGAAAGGTTCGCTACAACATTTTCAATATAAAGCCCTTCCGTTTGGTCTTGCAGTTGCCCCTCGGGTATTCACAAAGGTTGTAGCAGAAGTGATGGCCCACCTGCGAGAATTCCAAATCCTGATAATTCCCTACCTCGATGACTTCCTGATAATAGGTAGAACAGCGGACCATTGTAGGGAACAGTTAAATAAAACAATATCTGTCCTAGAACAGTTGGGGTGGCTACTAAATGTCGCGAAATCTCGGTTGCGGCCCATCAGAGTACAACAGTTTTTAGGCCTAAACTTAGATTCCCAAAAACAAGAATGCCGGCTTCCACCGGACAAACTAATACGCCTGCGCTATCAGATCCTAAATGCTTCCAATAACCCCACCATGTCCCTCAGGAAAGCCATGTCCTTGTTGGGCTCTCTTTCTTCCTGCATCCCTGCGGTGCAATGGGCACGGTTTCATGCTAGGACTTTACAAGCTGAAGTCTTGCGATATGATACGAGTCTGGGTGGTCGCTTGGAAAGCCGACTAACCTTATCCCAGGCCACAATTCAATCCCTAGAATGGTGGCTGGATGATCGTAACCTATCCAAAGGGGTGCCCTGGGAGTATAATGTAACCCGAGTGGTCACCACAGATGCTAATCCCACTGTTTGGGTGGCTCATATGGCTGATTCTGTAGTGCAGGTCTTATGGCAACATCATCAGATAGACATGTCCTCTAACATGAAGGAACTTACAGTGGTAGAACTGGCAGTAAAAAGACTCTTCATTAATCTACAGGGTCATCACGTACGAGTTCTATCCGACAATCAGGTCGCAGTAGCCTATATCAACCACCAGGGTGGCACTCGATCCAGTCCTCTCATGCAAGTGACAGAGCGCCTGTTCCATCTGGCAGAAAGACATTGTCTATCTTTAACAGCACTAAATATAAAAGGAGAGGAAAACACCACCGCAGATTTTTTAAGCCGCCACCTTCTAAAACAGGGGGAGTGGTCACTAAAAAGTGTCATCTTCGAGCTGATTGTACACAAATGGGGGCAACCAGACGTAGATCTCTTCGCCACCAGAAGGAACCGGAAAGTAAAACAGTTCTGTTCCTTAAACCCCAGAGAAAGTCCGCTGGCGGTAGATGCCTTTCTGATACAGTGGGACTTTGCACTAGCTTACGCCTTTCCTCCCTTGTCTCTGATTCCTCTGGTAGTCAGGAAGATCAGAAAGGACAAAGCAAAAGTGATTTTGGTAGCACCCTTTTGGCCCAAGAGGGCGTGGTTCTCGAGCCTCAGGACCATGTCAGTAGCCAACCCATGGATCCTACCGGACGTTCCAGATCTCCTGTCCCAGGGTCCAGTGTACCATCCTCAGGTGGCTGGCCTGCATCTGACGGCGTGGAATTTGAACGGTCGCTATTGTTAGATAAGGGGTTTTCTCCAGATTTGATAAGTACCCTCCTTAAGAGCAGGAAGGAAGTTACAACAAAGATTTATGCCAGGACCTGGAAGAAATTTTTACAGGACTCAAAAATTGTAGCTAGGGAATCAGTTCCAATAGCTCAAATCCTAGAGTTTCTACAAAAAGGCTTAAATATGGGTCTTTCCACCAGTACCCTTAAAGTGCAGGTTTCGGCCCTGGGAGCCCTTTTAAACTGTGACATAGCCAGAAACTATTGGGTCAGTAGATTTATCAAAGCGGCAGCTAGGTCCAGGCCTATAGTCAAGAATATGTTTATGCCTTGGGATTTAAACCAAGTGCTCACAGCCATGACAAAGGCCCCATTTGAACCCATCTCAGTTGCCTCGATTGAAACCCTCTCCATCAAAGTAGCTTTCTTAGTGGCTCTAACATCAGCACGAAGGGTGAGTGACATTCAGGCGCTCTCTAGGCTTCCTCCGTATACACAAATTCAGGACGATAGAGTGATACTCAGGGCCGATCCGGCATACCTACCTAAGGTCGCCTCCACCTTCCATAGAGCTCAGGAGATAATCCTGCCATCATTCCTGCCTAATCCTAGTAACCAAAAAGAAGAAAAACTCCATACCTTAGATGTGAGATGTCTCTTGGAGTATCTAGCTATAACTGACCCCTGGAAAAGAGAACGCCTTATTTGTTTCCTTCCAAGGCCCCAGGAAGGGCCTTAGAGTATCAAGGGCCACACTAGCTAGATGGATCAGGGAGGCCATTGCATTAGCTTACACCTCAAAAGGCAAACCGGCACCAGGAAAACTGAGGGCACATTCCACTCGAGCCGTGGCAACCTCGTGGGCAGAAAGGTCGGAAGTCTCCATCGACCAGATATGTAAGGCCGCCACTTGGTCCTCTCCAAGCACTTTCTTTAATCATTACAGATTAGACCTGGGTGCTTCTCTCATTTGGGGTAAGGGTGCTGCAGGCTGTAGTCCCTCCCTGAGTAGTTATTACTCTCTGTAATTCTCTCGTTGGGTGCTGTCATGTGCTTCGAATAAAGTCTAAGTTACTTACCGTTAACGGTTATTTTCGAAGACCATGACAGCACCCCTTGTATTCCCTCCCTTTATCTTATCGGCGCGCACTTCTTCCTCTTATAAGTTTCACATAGGATGAAATACTGAAACGCAATAATGTTGTATAGAGCTTGTGATTGTCATTAACCTTGGTGGTCCTCTTGTGCTCTGTAAACCAACTGATGCGTGGGAGAGGTGCCGCCCTTATGTATCTGAACAGTAGTTAGAAACATATTCCTATGAGAAGTATATGAAGTATGTTCCTGGGCATGTGTATTTGTGATTTTACCCATAATCCCCATACAGAACAGTAGCTATACACCTATTCCTTTGAGAAATAGATGAAGTATGTTCCTGGGCATGTGTATTTGTGATATTTCAGCCATAATCTCCATACAGAATAATAGTTATACACATATTCCTATGAGAAGTATACATAGTATGTTCCTGGGCATGTGTATTTGTGATATTTCACCCATAATCCCCATACAGAACAGTAGTTATACACATATTCCTATGAGAAGTATATGAAGTATGTTCCTGGGCATGTGTATTTGTGATATTTCACCCATAATCCCCATACAGAACAGTAGTTATACACATATTCCTATGAGAAATAGATGAAGTATGTTCCTGGGCATGTGTATTTGTGATATTTCACCCATAATCCCCATACAGAACAATAGTTATATACATATTCCCATGAGAAGTATATGAAGTATGTTCCTGGGCATGTGTATCTGTGATATTTCACCCATAATCCCCATACAGAAAATAGTTATACACATATTCCTATGAGAAATAGATGAAGTATGTTCCTGGGCATGTGTATTTGTGATATTTCACCCATAATCCCCATACAGAACAATAGTTATATACATATTCCCATGAGAAGTATATGAAGTATGTTCCTGGGCATGTGTATTTGTGATATTTCACCCATAATCCCCATACAGAACAGTAGTTATACACATATTCCTATGAGAAATAGATGAAGTATGTTCCTGGGCATGTGTATTTGTGATATTTCACCCATAATCCCCATACAGAACAATAGTTATATACATATTCCTATGAGAAGTATATGAAGTATGTTCCTGGGCATGTGTATTTGTGATATTTCACCCATAATCCCCATACAGAACAATAGTTATACACATATTCCTTTGAGAAATAGATGAAGTATGTTCCTGGGCATATGTATCTGTGATATTTCACCCATAATCCCCATACAGAACAGTACTTAGAAACATATTCCTATGAGAAGTAGATGAAGTATGTTCCTGGGCATGTGTATTTGTGATTTCACCCATAATCCCCATACAGAACAATAGTTATACACATATTCCTATGAGAAGTAGATGAAGTATGTTCCTGGGCATGTGTATCTGTGTATTTCACCCATAATCCCCATACAGAACAGTACTTAGAAACATATTCCTATGAGAAGTAGATGAAGTATGTTCCTGGGCATGTGTATTTGTGATTTCACCCATAATCCCCATACAGAACAGTAGCTATACACCATATTCCTTGAGAATAGATGAAGTATGTTCCTGGCATGTGTATTTGTGATATTTCAGCCATAATCCCCATACAGAATAATAGTTATACACATATTCCTATGAGAAGTAATACAACTATGTTCCTGGGCATCTGTATTTGTGATATTTCACCCATAATCCCCATACAGAACAGTAGTTATACACATATTCCTATGAGAAATAGATGAAGTATGTTCCTGGGCATGTGTATTTGTGATATTTCACCCATAATCCCCATACAGAACAATAGTTATACACATATTCCTATGAGAAGTAGATGAAGTATGTTCCTGGGCATGTGTATTTGTGATATTTCACCCATAATCCCCATACAGAACAATAGTTATATACATATTCCTATGAGAAGTATATGAAGTATGTTCCTGGGCATGTGTTATTTGTGATATTTCACCCATAATCCCCATACAGAACAGTAGTTATACACATATTCCTATGAGAAATAGATGAAGTATGTTCCTGGGCATGTGTATTTGTGATATTTCACCCATAATCCCCATACAGAACAATAGTTATATACATATTACTATGAGAAGTATATGAAGTATGTTCCTGGCATGTGTATTTGTGATATTTCACCCATAATCCCCATACAGAACAGTAGTTAGAAACATATTCCTATGAGAAATAGATGAAGTATGTTCCTGGGCATGTGTATTTGTGATATTTCACCCATAATCCCCATACAGAACAATAGTTATATACATATTCCTATGAGAAGTATATGAAGTATGTTCCTGGGCATGTGTATTTGTGATATTTCACCCATAATCCCCATACAGAACATAGTTATACACATATTCCTATGAGAAATAGATGAAGTATGTTCCTGGGCATGTGTATTTGTGATATTTCACCCATAATCCCCATACAGAACAATAGTTATATACATATTCCTATGAGAAGTATATGAAGTATGTTCCTGGGCATGTGTATTTGTGATATTTCACCCATAATCCCATACAGAATAATAGTTATACACATATTCCTTTGAGAAATAGATGAAGTATGTTCCTGGGCATGTGCATTTGTGATATTTCACCCATAATCCCCATACAGAACAGTAGTTAGAAACATATTCCTATGAGAAGTAGATGAAGTATGTTCCTGGGCATGTGTATTTGTGATTTCACCCATAATCCCCATACAGAACAGTAGCTATACACCTATTCCTTTGAGAAATAGATGAAGTATGTTCCTGTGCATGTGTATTTGTGATATTTCACCCATAATCCCCATACAGAACAATAGTTATACACATATTCCTATGAGAAATAGATGAAGTATGTTCCTGGGCATGTGTATTTGTGATATTTCACCCATAATCCCCATACAGAACAGTAGTTATACACATATTCCTATGAGAAATAGATGAAGTATGTTCCTGGGCATGTGTATTTGTGATATTTCACCCATAATCCCCATACAGAACATAGTTATATACATATTCCTATGAGAAGTATATGAAGTATGTTCCTGGGCATGTGTATCTGTGCTATTTCACCCATAATCCCCATACAGAATAATAGTTATACACATATTCCTATGAGAATATATGAAGTATGTTCCTGGGCATGTGTATTTGTGATATTTCACCCATAATCCCATACAGAAATAGTTATATACATATTCCTATGAGAAGTAGATGAAGTATGTTCCTGGGCATGTGTATTTGTGATTTCACCCATAACTCCCATACAGAACAGTAGCTATACACCTATTCCTTTGAGAAATAGATGAAGTATGTTCCTGGGCATGTGTATTTGTGATATTTCAGCCATAATCCCCATACAGAATAATAGTTATACACATATTCCTATGAGAAGTATACATAGTATGTTCCTGGGCATCTGTATTTGTGATATTTCACCCATAATCCCCATACAGAACAGTAGTTATACACATATTCCTATGAGAAATAGATGAAGTATGTTCCTGGGCATGTGTATTTGTGATATTTCACCCATAATCCCCATACAGAACAATAGTTATACACATATTCCTATGAGAAGTAGATGAAGTATGTTCCTGGGCATGTGTATTTGTGATATTTCACCCATAATCCCCATACAGAACAATAGTTATACACATATTCCTATGAGAAGTATATGAAGTATGTTCCTGGGCATGTGTATTTGTGATATTTCACCCATAATCCCCATACAGAACATAGTTATACACATATTCCTTTGAGAAATAGATGAAGTATGTTCCTGGGCATGTGCATTTGTGATATTTCAGCCATAATCCCCATACAGAATAATAGTTATACACATATTCCTATGAGAAGTATACATAGTATGGGTATGTGCATTTGTGATATTTCACCCATAATCCCCATACAGAACAGTATTAGAAACATATTCCTATGAGAAGTAGATGAAGTATGTTCCTGGGCATGTGTATTTGTGATTTCACCCATAATCCCCATACAGAACAATAGTTATACACATATTCCTTTGAGAAATAGATGAAGTATGTTCCTGGGCATGTGTATTGTGATATTTCACCCATAATCCCCATACAGAAATAGTTATACACATATTCCTATGAGAAGTAGATGAAGTATGTTCCTGGGCATGTGTATTTGTGATATTTCACCCATAATCCCCATACAGAACAGTAGTTATACACATATTCCTATGAGAAATAGATGAAGTATGTTCCTGGGCATGTGTATTTGTGATATTTCACCCATAATCCCCATACAGAAAAAATAGTTATAACATATTCCTATGAGAAGTATACATAGTATGGGTATGTGCATTTGTGATATTTCACCCATAATCCCCATACAGAACATACTTAGAAACATATTCCTATGAGAAGTAGATGAAGTATGTTCCTGGGCATGTGTATTGTGATTTCACCCATAATCCCCATACAGAACATAGTTATACACATATTCCTTTGAGAAATAGATGAAGTATGTTCCTGGGCATGTGCATTTGTGATATTTCAGCCATAATCCCCATACAGAAATAATAGTTATACACATATTCCTATGAGAAGTATACATAGTATGGGTATGTGCATTTGTGATATTTCACCCATAATCCCCATACAGAACAATAGTTATACCCATATTCCTATGAGAAGTAATGAAGTATGTTCCTGGGCATGTGTATTTGTGATTTCACCCATAATCCCCATACAGAACAATAGTTATACACATATTCCTATGAGAAGTATATGAAGTATGTTCCTGGGCATGTGTATTTGTGTATTTCACCCATAATCCCCATACAGAACAATAGTTATACACATATTCCTATGAGAAGTATATGAAGTATGTTCCTGGGCATGTGTATTTGTGATTTCACCCATAATCCCCATACAGAACAGTAGTTATACACCTATTCCTTTGAGAAATAGATGAAGTATGTTCCTGGGCATGTGTATTTGTGATATTTCACCCATAATCCCCATACAGAATAATAGTTATACACATATTCCTATGAGAAGTATATGAAGTATGTTCCTGGGCATGTGTATTTGTGATTTCACCCATAATCCCCATACAGAACAGTAGTTATACACATATTCCTATGAGAAGTAGATGAAGTATGTTCCTGGCATGTGTATTTGTGATATTTCACCCATAATCCCCATACAGAACAGTAGTTATACACATATTCCTATGAGAAATAGATGAAGTATGTTCCCCTTACAGAACAAAAAATACTTCTATATTCCTATGAGATGTTGATGAGATATATCTCCAGGAGTGAGTAACCCCGATATTCTACACATAATCCCAAATAGTTGCAATCTTTTTTCCCTGGTTCTATTATTAAACTTTAATTCCATTGTATTCCCTCTGATTTCTTTCTATATTACAGGTCAAGAGTTAAAAACTGCAGCTTCTTCTAATCCAGTATCAAGGCCAGAAGTCATTTCCTGATCTGCATTTGAAAAATGTGCTGCCATCTATGGTGGAGTCTAGCATTGCAGCCTATTATCCCATATTCCCATAATCCCAATATGCCGTTTAGTACGTCCCCTTTAATATTGGGTTCACTGGACATATTATTTGAAAAGGTGCCTTTTTTCACAATTTTAGGCCACAATCACACATTTACATGTTCTAAGCATTTTTTTTTCTGATATATTGTCATTTTCACTTTTGAGATATCGGAAAAAGGTTGGTTCAGGCCCAGCACAATGGAGTCTGACAGTGGAGCAGTGAAAGACCTATCTATGTTCAGACCTGCAGCCAAAGCCAGATGACCCTGGGAGCGCAGTCATATAACCAGATCTACATTATGATATCAAGATAATCCAAAAAAAACAGATTAACAGTAACCACTTAAGTCATTATAAATATGATTTATTTACTAAATCTACATGCATAAATAAAGCTAGCAATGCATTTGATGTAAGAGAATGCTGTTTCTTACGTGTACCTTGCAACAGGCAGTCCAAGGGAGGAATTGATGTGAAGCTGCACTCAGTGTACAGAAATGCCTCATGATAGGGGACAAATGTCACAGGCTGCTGACAGCCATGGACTTTATGACTTATCAGATGCCCCTCCTTCTGTGGAAATGGAAAGATCCAATTCAGGAAAAACAATGCAAGAATAAGGCACTGTGAGACTTTCAGTGTTACTGAGTAACCACTCCTCTCCAGTGCAAAGGCTGAGAGATGTACACTGCAAACACACAGGAAGAACCAGCCCCAACAAGAGGAAATACCCGAGAGCTGTGAAAACATGCTCAAAGGGATATATAACTGTGCTTCTTCAACTCTTCCACATGTGCTGGCGTTCTAAAGAATTTAGGGTAGATTCACAACAGCGTGTTTTGGAAGGAAAGCGAATGAAGCAGAAATAAATGGTTAAATTCTTCCTTTATCATTCCCATTCCATGTGAATGACATTTTCAACACTACAACATGTACAGTAAAACCATCCCTGGAAGTAATGTGTCTCCTAACTTTAAGTAGATAAAGGGGTTTTCACACAAACAAAAGGTTATTTTAATCAATAGATCTTGGAATAATAATAATTTTCACAATTGGATGTTTAAAATGATGTTCCTGTGCTGAGATAATCTTATAAATGTGCCCCTGCTGTGTACTGTGTAATGTCTGTGTCTGACCGTACAGGAACATTGATCATCACACCACATCTCCTGGGCAGGGGAGGAAGCAAAATAGAGTATACAGATATTACAGCATGAGATCACAGCTGATTCATTCTGTGAAAACTGAGGGGAAGGAGTAAAATGGTTGAAGAGAGCGAGGGGATGATTGGAAGGAGGAACGTGGTTACAAAGAGGGACGAAATTCCCCTCGGTTTTCTGCCGTTGATATATATTCCCACTTCCTCACTCTTCCACTCTGGGCTAGTGCGCATGCCCAGGCTTTGCTGCATTCGGGTTTTCCCGATGCTTTCAATGGGTTCGCACGTGATCGCTTGCGTTCCATGGGCACAGGAGGAAGTACCCCACGTGGTGTGGCGACACCCGGGCATGCGCTGACAATTAGCCTAACAGCAGACCCATCTCAATGGCCAGCCTCTATTACATATACGGATACAAGTTTGACCTAGGCCACGCCTCCTGACAAAACGGCAAAACGCGCGTTGAGGCGGCAGGCTGGGGTTCAGGTCTTCCACTACAATGTGAGTAGCATGATAGCACGTGGACTTTACTTCTTATCTATTGGGTTTGTGCAACATGCACTTTTTTGCACTCTTTTATATTGCCTTATTGCAACTGGCTTATGTTTTTTAAAGGACAACCTGTGCAATAGCTCTAAAGGCCATCTGATCAGCCTTATTAGGGCAATGGCTTATTATGTCCTTTTATGGGACAATTTGTGTAATAGCACCATAGTTTACGTGATCAATTTTATTATGGCAGACTATTATTAACTCATATAATTTTAACTCTATTGTCTAGTGCATAACCCACTCAATCTTGTATTGTGGTTGAATTCCCACTTCATCCTGCTTGGCTTGCGATACTCTGAGAAGATATAAAAATATTGTACTGTTTGTTAAATAAATTATTAATTTTGTATAAAATACTCTAGACCTCATCTTGCTTTTTTTGCACTAAGAGTTTTTTTCTGTGATATTGTATGTAGAGAGCCTGGTATGGGCAGGGTTAGCTTTGTTAGCTCTGCTTCATTGCTAAATCTAAAAACTCTGTGTGAGAACGGTCGCACCCAGTAATCTAAGTGATACATCGTTGGATTCAGCTTCTCTTTGCCTACATCATACATCATGAGGTAGAAAAAAACTGTTGACAGATTCCCTTTAAGTGAAGGAGCTGGCTAACTGTAATTTCAATAGTTAAGCCAACTCCCTTCTCTGTCTCTTTTACTCTTCACTAGTTTTGTGCTTCTTATTTTTTCTTTCAAAACAAAAGGAACACAAAACAGTTGAAGTGTTCCTACAATATAATTTCATATATCCATCTTCTAAGTGAAAAAAAAAATAAAGTGCAGAAAAAAGAAACATATTATTCATCCCAATCAGGCAATAATTATTGAGTCTTATAGAAGATCTTCATCCACTCCATAACTCTGTAGTATCGGTGGGTAGTGGAGGTAGCAGAAAAATTTGAAAATGTTCTGTACCACCATCACATTACTACCAGCCGAGGAAGCTTTCTCTAATACCCCCACTACCCACTTATTCTACAGAGTTACGGAATGGATGAGGATCTTCTATAAGACTCAGTAATTATTTCTCAACTATGCCCAACTTCAGAATTCCACATTGGTGTCCATTTAGGCTCATATCAGGAAACATACTTGGCCACTGAATGACTTTTACACCGTTCTACTTCAAAAATGCAATAGTGGTTTTAGATGCATTTTGGATCATTGTCATGTTAGAAAGGTCTACGTCTGTAAGTGTTCTCCCTTGCCAAGGTATTTTGGAGATCTAAACACCGTATACATGTGTCCCTTGGTGTGTGCGCATTTGTTTAATTGCTGCCAGTCTCAGACTGTGTAAGGAGGTCAAGGGATTTAACCTTTGAAATGTTTTCATGCTGCTTGTATAAAATGTTTGCATATTTTATTATGTCATTTCTCATGTAGGTTTAGATAGACAGTGCATCCTTGGGGACAGTAGAGGAGGGCACTTATAGGGTAGAATACATATATATACTGGGTAGAAATAGTTTACAAAGGATCACTAGTTGGGGGCATGTCAGGGATCCAGTTAGGAAGTTATTAAATAGTCAAACAGTACAAAGGTAGGACACAAGGTGGGGGCATTGAGCACACCTAGTTCAGGGGGGACTTGACAGGACACCAGGGAGTTAAATGGAGAAGGGTCAGTCAGGACAAATTGTTAGGGACTTTTTGAAGAATCAGATTTCCTCGTAGCGGAAGTCAGTCAGGGGTGGACCTTGCTAGAGTAAGGACGTCCACGTTCCCAGGCCTTGGGCAGCCGACCCAAGAAGTGTGGAAGGTACCAGCAACCTCAGTGTAGCCGGTGAAGGAATCACCGTGGGAACGTAAGCCAAAGTTTGTGGGCTGACGTATCAGCAGTGCCAGTGGAAGATCCACTGTGGGAATGCTCAGCAGAAGTGTGCGTGCATGAGCGAAGCAGCGAGTGGGCCACCAGCAAGTATGCGGGCAGGATAACCAGAAGGGGGTGGACAACCGAGTAGATGTGTATTTCCGTGACTGGATTGAAGTGTCTTCAGGGAAAGAGATTGAAGTGCTGTTTTCACCGGGCTCCTTTTCCCGATAATACTTTGTGGTCCATTCTGGTGTAGTAGGAGAGAAGAAGCGGAGTAGTGGAAAATGTATTGCTGTTAGCGTATAAGATGTGCTTATGGTGTCTTGAATGTGCTGTGCCCGGAGGAAAATAAAGCAGAACTGTTTGATGTTGTACTGGACTCTGATTCTGATTATTCCATATACTTTGAAACGGGGGAAGTACACCCCAGGTATATAGAAGTAACCAGAGTGAAGAATGCAGTTGACTCCGGTAAGTCTACCCCTCGGCCAACCCTTAACAACTGCATGCTGCCGCAGCTTGGAGCAAGTTGGCAGTCTTAGTTGTCATGAAGAATGAGCCACACGTTATTAATAAAATAAATTCTTACTTGGTATTGGAACTATGTTCAAAAGTTAGTAGGTAAAGCTCTTAAATTCTTCAGCTGAAGTACATGATAGCGGCACATCACTTGTGAAGAACACAGCTAACGTATCACAGGTTAAAGTGGTACTCCAGGGAGAGTAAACATTTTTGTACTGTCCTTGCCCTCATACACTATAAAGCTGAGATGCCCACTGCACTTTAATTATCTTTATATCCCTTGTAATTCCATAAAACAGGAGCTGCTCCTCAGTGCTCCCTTCCTGTCTGGGACATTACATCACACACCAGTTGTCAACTCCACCCTCTTAGTAACAGCCTATCTGAGAAGATGGGTCGTGGTCGGTAGCAGGCTGTTTCTATTTGCCTGCCCCTTGATATATTTATCTATTTAGTTCAAGAACCGAGTGTGTGTTCCCTTCTAGTAGCAGTTATGTCAACAAGAAGATGCAAATACACGCTGTGATCCTCTGCTCTACAAGCCATGACAGTGCATAATGTATACTGCCATGTGTGATTGTCATGATCCAGACCGGGTTTTGAGTCCTGTCTTCCCCTTTTCCCGGTCTGGTCATGTCAGGGGTTAACTTTCTCAACCTCAGTCTGGTTTCAGGTTTGCTATTTATCTCCGCTGCATCCTGCAGGCTGTGTCAGTTACAGTTCCTGCCTATGGCGTGTGTAGCTTACTCCGTTTGCCCTGATTTGTCCTGCTGCTTGCTGACTGAACCCATGTCAGTTTATCCCCTGTTCCCGTCCCATCTCTGTGTTCCCCTTTCGTGTATTGACTCCCTGGTTTTGACTTGGCATGGATCCTGACCTGCTGTTTTGTATTTTGTCTTTGGCATATCCACTCCTGACCTGTACTGACACATTTGGCTTGTTTTTGACTCTGTCTTTGTCTATTCCTTTTGTACTGCGCTATAGTCTACTATCGACCCGTCTTGTTGACTATTCCACTGCCACCTGGTGGTGGCCTCGCTGCTGCGCTGCAGGTCTGCTCTTACTGTGAGCAGTTCTCCCTCCACTCTATTGCCATTTAGCGGAGCTTGCATCTACCTGCATTGCTGCATTGCAGCAGCATGATAGTCATACAGGGAGCAGAGGCAGGGCACTGCATTGGTTTATTCAGTACTGCCATGGTTAATCTTACCCCCATATAAACTTGGGGTAGTGTCTTGACCCCTGCAACTTTAGCACTATGGATTGTTAAAGGGAACCTGTCAGCAGTATTTTGCTAAGTATCGTACAGACATTTCTGGTTGGCAGTGTTAAACTGATCAAAATGATACCTGGGTTGAAGAAATCTGTCTTGTGATTCTTGTGTAATCAGTGTTAGAAGTTTTCAGTTAATGAGATACCCGTGCTCCTGGGGGGACTGTAGACAGAGTCTTATCTTCCTGCTCTAATGTTATGATTTGGTAGCTGAGGAGAGCAGGCAAAAAAGGCAATACACCAGAGAGGTTGGAATCTACTGGATTGCAGTACCCTGACTAACCACCAAAACTAAAGGCAGCCGTGGAGCGTACCTACGTTGGTCCTAGACGCCTCGCCACAGCCTGAGAAGCTAACTACACCTAAAGATAGAAAGAGGAAAACTATCTGCCCCGGAGCAGATCCCCAAAGAACATAAGAAGCCCTCAAACATATAATGGCGGTTAAACAAGAGGAAATACAGACACAGACAGAAAATAGTATGAGCAAACGTTGGGGCCCAATCTTCCTAGAAAGAAAAGGATAGGAAGGACACTTACTGCAATCCAAAAAACCCTAAAAAAAATACCAACTCACTAATTGCAAAAACACCTGAGATCACACGACCTCTACCACCTAAATTAGTTCTCTGGTGTAACAAAACTAAGCAGCAGCCACTGAAAAAACTGGAAAAGGCAAATGAACAAATAACAGTGGCTCAGATAAACTGAGAGGAGCACAAGCCCCCGGAGGGGACCCGGCTGACCTCCACAGAAGTGCAGTACAAAATGCAAAAAGCAAGCACAAAAATAAAAGCAGAAAATATCTTATCTGTTAGCAGAAGATGCAGGCAAGACACAGCAAGCTTCCAAGTGAACCAGGAACCAAAGTTGAGACAAGAACAATTGATCACCGGCAACCCTGATGGGAGGGAACCTCCCTTATATAAGACCAGTCTGTAACACCTGATTGCCAATCTTCACAATCTTCATTGAATAGTTCAGTACTGTTAGTAACCACCAGAGGGAGCTTCTGCTCAGAATTCATTTCTAAGACATTCAGGGTCACCGAACCCTCATTTGGGCAACCAGGTCGGTCAGGATGAGCTCTGTGATACGCATGGATCAGTCTCCTAGCATGGATGTCCGAAGCAAACACCCAAGAATTGTCCTCCTGACCATAACCTCTCCACTTAACCAAATACTGGAGTTTCCGTCTAGAAAAACGAGAATCCAATAATTTCTCAACCACATGCTCCAGATTGCCCTCAACCAAAACAGGGTCAGGAGGCGCAGCCATAGGAACCACTGGCTCGACAAACCTCTTCAATAAGGACTTGTGGAACACATTATGGATCTTAAATGTCCCTGGAAGAAGTAAACGAAAGGAAACAGGATTAAGAATCTCCATGATCTTATAAGGTCCAATGAACCTAGGCTTAAACTTAGGAGATGCAACTCTCATAGGGATATTTCTTGAGGACAACCAGACCAAGTCCCCCACTTCAAACCAAGGACCATCAGTCCTATGCCGGTTGGCAAACCGCTGGGCCCTCTCCTGAGAGAGGGACAACCTCTCCACTACCTGGTCCCAAATCTGCTGCATACGCTCCACAACAGAGTCAACACCTGGACAGACAGAAGCCTCCGTCTGTCCCAAAGAAAATCGAGGGTGAAACCCAAAATTGCAGAAAAATGGAGACATCAAAGTGGCAGAGCAAGCCCTATTATTAAGAGCAAACTCAGCCAAAGGCAAAAAAGAGACCCAGTCATCCTGATCAACAGACACAAAGCATCTCAGATAAGTCTTCAATGTCTGGTTTGTTCTCTCAGTTTGTCCATTGGTCTGAGGATGAAAAGCCGAGGAGAAAGACAATTGATCACCAAGTTTAGAACAAAAAGTCATCCAAAATCTGGAAACAAACTGGACTCCTCTGTCAGACACAATGTTCTCAGGAATGCCGTGTAACCGAACCATGTGCTGAAGGAACAAAGGCACCAATTCGGAGGAGGAAGGCAACTTAGGTAATGGCACAAGATGTATCATTTTGGAAAACCTATCACAAATCACCCAGATAACGGTCATTCTCTAAGAAACAGGGAGGTCGGAAATGAAATCCATAGAGATATGGGTCCATGGTCTCTTGGGCACAGGCAATGGCATCAACAAACCACTAGAGCGAGAGCAAGGCTTGGAGCGAGAGCAAGTCCCGCAGGACTGCACAAATTCCCTGACGTCACAAGACAAAGTAGGCCACCAAAAGGACCGACTAACCAAGTCTCTGGTACCAAAAATTCCGGGATGACCGGCCAACGCGGAACAATGAATCTCAGACATCACACTCTTTTTCCACCGGTCTGGGACAAACAATTTCCCAATAGGGCAGCGCTCGGGTTTATCCTCCTGACACCCTTCCAGAGCTAGTCTCAAATTGGGCGAGATGGCGGAAAGAACTACACCATCTTTCAAAATAACAGCAGGATCAGATAACTCAGGAGAGTCCGCAAGGAAACTCCTCGAGAGGGCATCCGCTTTAACATTCTTAGTGCCAGGAAGAAAGGAAACCACAAAATTAAAACGTGTGAAAAACAAGGCCCACCTGGCCTGTCTAGGATTAAGTCGCTTGGCTGATTCCAGATAAACCAGATTCTTATGGTCCGTGAGGACCACCACCTGATGTTTGGCTCCCTCCAGCCAATGTCTCCACTCTTCAAAAGCCCACTTCATGGCCAATAACTCCCGATTACCCACGTCATAATTACGTTCAGTTGGTGAAAATTTTCGAGAGAAAAAGGCACAAGGGTTACTTTTAGAGGTCTCTGGATCTCTTTGGGACAAAACGGCACCTGCCCCAATTTCAGAGGCATCAACCTCCACCTGAAATGGCAGAGAAACATCAGGCTGCCGTAGAACAGGAGCAGAAGTGAATCTCTGCTTAAGTTCCTGAAACGCAGAGACTGCCTCAGGAAGCCAATTCACCAAATCAGAACCCTTTTTGGTCAAATCAGTCAATGGTTTAACAATAACAGAGAAATTACCAATAAATTTACGATAAAAATTGGCAAAAGCCAAGAATCTCTGAAGAGCCTTTAATGAAGTAGGTTGGACCCAATCACAGATGGCCTGAACCTTGACCGGGTCCATTTCAATAACAGATGGGGACAAAATGAATCCCAGAAATGAGATCCTCTGTACGCCAAAAAGACACTTTGATCCCTTCACATACAGAGCATTCTCTCTCAAAATCTGGAACACAGTCCGAACATGTTTCACATGAGAGTCCCAGTCATTGGAAAAAATCAAGATATCATCCAAATAAACAATCAGAAATTTATCCACAAAATCCCTGAAAATGTCATTCATGAAGGACTGGAAGACGGAATGAGCATTAGTGAGTAGAGTTGAGCGATACTTTCCGATATGCTAAAGTATCGGAATCGGAATGGTATCGCCGATATCACTAAAATATCGGCGATACCCGATACCGATACCGGAAGTCCCATGTAAGTCTATGGGAACAAAATATCGCAACTAAAAAAAACCCATTCTTTCCTTGTAAACACTAAATATACACACATAGAATACATATATATATATATACATGTCATTGTGACATATATATATACATATATGTATAGTTTATACACTTCTACATAGTAAAATATCCTTTGATTCAATTGCCGGGTAAAGCCGGCTTCAGTGAAAAGACAGAAGCACCCGACATGAAATGACACTTGGTGTACATAGGGTTAAACATTTCTTTTCATGTCCTTTGCTATCTAATTTGCACAAACAATTAAATCAGACTATGTGTGCAAAATTTCACACCTGTAGGGGTTAATTAAAGGTGTAAATTCGTTGTAAAAAAAACGGACTTTTTTGCTACGAATTTACACCTTTAATTAACCCCTAGAGGTGTGAAATTTTGCACACATAGTCTGATTTAATTGTTTGTGCAAATTAGATAGCAAAGGACATGAAAAGACATGGTTAACCCTATGTACACCAAGTGTCATTTCATGTCGGGTCACCCGACATGAAATGACACTTGGTGTACATAGGGTTAAACATTTCTTTTCATGTCCTTTGCTATCTAATTTGCACAAACAATTAAATCAGACTATGTGTGCAAAATTTCACACCTCTAGGGGTTAATTAAAGGTGTAAATTCGTTGTAAAAAAAACGGACTTTTTTGCTACGAATTTACACCTTTAATTAACCCCTAGAGGTGTGAAATTTTGCACACATAGTCTGATTTAATTGTTTGTGCAAATTAGATAGCAAAGGACATGAAAAGACATGGTTAACCCTATGTACACCAAGTGTCATTTCATGTCGGGTTCTGCATTTTCACAAAAGCCGGCAATTGAATTAGCGGCTATTATACTATGTAGAAGTGTATGAACTACAAATATAAATATATATATATATGTGTCACAAATTCAATGACATGTATATATATATATGAGGTGTAAAATTGCTGAAAAAAAATGCGTGGGCTCCCGCCCTATTTTCGCAACCAGACAGACAAAGCCAGTGAGTGGGGGCAGATAATAATAGCCCAGAGAGGGACCATTATTTTTGCCCCCCCCGGCTACTAACATCTGCCCCCAGACACCCCAGGAAAGACAAATCTATAATTAGATTCGCCCTTTCTGGCACTTTGCCCGTCTATTCCCATTGCCCTGTAGCGGTGGCGAATGGGTTAATATGGGGTTAAAGCCACCTTGCTATTGAAAGGTGACCTTAAGCCAGGTTAATAATTGAGAGCTGTCAATTAGACAACTATCAATTATTAATCCTATTGCATGAAATAAAAATAAAACACACACACTTTAATTAAAAATCATTTTAATGAAATAAAGACACATGTTTTTGACCATCTTTTATTTTACTGCAAAAACCATTTCCTGTAATAAAAATAAAATAAAAAAGCAAAATTATTCTTACCTATCCCATGCACAGTCAGGTCCCACGGTGTAATCCTTCAGAAAGGGTTAATGTTTACTGCAGGGACCGCAGCTAATGCTGCAGCCTCACAGTAAACCCCAAATGAATGAGTTCCTCTCCTGCCTGACAGGAGAGTAAAGGCTGGGTGTCACATAACGATACACCAGCGATCCCGACAACGATATGCACTTGTCAGGATCGCTGGTGTATCGCTACATGATCGCTGCTGAGCTGCCAAACAGGCAGCTCAGGCAGCGATCTGGGACAGCGACACTGCGGGTAACATCGCTTAAGGGCCCGTCTCACATAGCGATATCGCTACCGAGATCGCTGCTGAGTCACTAGTTTTGTGACGCAGCAGCGAGCTCACCAGCGATATCGCTGTGTGTGACATTCAGCGACGATCAGCCCCCCTGCCGGGTATCGCTGATCGTCGCAGAAATGTCAGGACCTTTTTTTGATCGCTGGTTTCCCTCTGACAGGCACGCATCGCTGCGTGTGACAGGCGGGAAACCAGCGATCAAAGGTCCTGAATTTCAGCGACGATCAGCGATACCCGGCAGGGGGGCTGATCGTCGCTGAATGTCACACACAGCGATATCGCTGGTGAGCTCGCTGCTGCGTCACAAAACTAGTGACTCAGCAGCGATCTCGGTAGCGATATCGCTATGTGAGACGGGCCCTTAAGTGGAAAGCTTAATTGATTGCTTTCCACTTTCACTTCAGGTCAGCCAGGGACACAATCAGTGACGTCAGAGGGAACTGATTAACAAAAATAGGGGTTCCCTTCGAAAAAAAAATGGCGTGGGGTCCCCCCTATTTTTGTTAACCAGCCAGCTGAAGCAGACCGCTGAGGCCTGGATTTTCAGGCTGTTAAGGAGCCAAGATCCATGGACCTTGCCAGCCTGATAATACCAGGCCACAGCAGTCTGCATATCTTGGCTGATTAACAAAAATAGGGGATCCCCTCGAAAAAAATTGCGTGGGGTCCCCCCTATTTTTGTTAACCAGCCAGATGAAGCAGACCGCTGAGGCCTGGATTTTCAGGCTGTTAAGGAGCCAAGATCCATGGACCTTGCCAGCCTGATAATACCAGGCCACAGCAGTCTGCATATCTTGACTGATTAACAAAAATAGGGGATCCCCTCGAAAAAAATTGGCGTGGGGTCCCCCCTATTTTTGTTAACCAGCCAGATGAAGCAGACCGCTGAGGCCTGGATTTTCAGGCTGTTAAGGAGCCAAGATCCATGGACCTTGCCAGCCTGATAATACCAGGCCACAGCAGTCTGCATATCTTGGCTGATTAACAAAAATAGGGGATCCCCTCGAAAAAAATTGGCGTGGGGTCCCCCCTATTTTTGTTAACCAGCCAGATGAAGCAGACCGCTGAGGCCTGGTTTTTCAGGCTGGTAAGGATCCAATATCCATGGACCTTGCAAGCCTGATAATACCAGGCCACAGCAGTCTGCTTAGCTTGGCTGGTTAACAAAAATAGGGGATCCCCTCGAAAAAAAAACGGCGTGGGATCCCCCCTATTTTTGTTAACCAGCCAAGTAAAATGCAGACTGCTGCGGCCTGGTATTAAAAGACTGTCAAGGCCCATGGATTTTGGCCCTCAACAGCCTGATAATACCAGGCTACAGCAGCCCCACATTTGGCGCATCAAAAGATGTGCCAATTGTGGCACTTTACCCGGCTCTTCCCACTTGCCCTGTAGCGGTGGCAAGCGGGTAATAAGGGGTTATTGTCACCGTTGATTGCACGGTGACAATAAGCCCGGTTAATAATGGAGAGGCGTCAATAAGACACCGATCCATTATTAATCCCAAAGTTATTAAATGTGTAAAAAAAGACAAAGCAAGAAAAAAGTATTTTAATGAAATAAAAGAGACAACACAGTTTTCATTTCTTTTATTATACACTCATTCCTGCGACGCCATCGATCTCCTGTAAAAAAAGAAAAAAAACAAACCAACAGTATACCACCTGTCCGACGCAGTCCATAGTAACGATTGTCCCACGACGATCCAACTCTGCTACATCGCAATGACAGGCAGAGCCTGTCATTGCAACGCAGCACAGCTGATTACCTGCTTCCCCGGCGGTGACGTCATCGGACTGACTGCTTTACGGCCGGGATTACCCAGCAGTCACTGCAGTTATCGCGAGAAACTGCATGTGACCGCCGGGGAAAGAAGATGGCGGCCATGAAGCAGTCCGGGATGTGACCGCCGGAGATCTTCTGCCAGGTAAGTGCCGCTGACTCCTGACAGACCCGACCGACGGACACTGACAGTGACAGTGACAATCCCGATTCCGGTATCCGATAAGACGAAAATATCGGAACTCGGAATCGGAATTCCGATACAGCTAATATCGGCCGATACCCGATATTTGCAGTATCGGAATGCTCAACACTATTAGTGAGCCCAAAGGGCATCACTAGGTACTCAAAATGCCCCTCTGGGGTATTAAATGCCGTCTTCCATTCATCCCCGTGCTTAATGCGAATAAGGTTATACGCCCCCCTGAGGTCAAGCTTGGTAAACCAAGTAGCACTTTTCACCCTGGAAAACAGGTCAGAAATCAAGGGTAACGAATATTGATATTTCACAGTGATATTGTTCAAGAGACGATAATCAATACACGGCCTTAATGAACCATCCTTTTTGGCCACAAAGAAAAAACCCGCACCCAAGGGTGAAGAGGATGGTCTGATATGATTCTTCTCCAATGACTCCTTGATATAAGACCGCATAGCGTCGTGTTCAGGTACAGACAGGTTAAAAAGGCGACCTTTAGGGAATTTACTACCAGGCACTAATTCAATAGCGCAGTCATAGCTCCTATGGGGGGGCAAGGATGCAGATTTACTTTCGCTAAACACATCAGAAAAATCAGTCAAAAAGTCAGGAACATCCTGAGCCTTGGGAGAGGCAGAAAAAACAGGAGTGTTGGCATTAACACATTGGCAGCCCCAACTGGTTACAGACACAGATTTCCAATCCAAAACAGGATTATGAGACTGTAACCAAGGGAAACCTAGTACAATAATGTCATGCAGATTATACAGCACCAAAAATTTGCAACTCTCCTGATTATCAGGTTCAACCCTCATTATCACTTGAGTAGAGAACTGGGGTTTATTCTCAGCCAAAGGGGTAGAATCAATCCCCAGTAGGGGAATAGACTTCCGTAGGGGTATCAAGGGAAACCCACAACGTTTAGCAAAATCAAAATCCATCAGGTTAATAGCTGCTCTCGAATCAACAAAAGCCTGAGCAGAAAATGTGAACAGGGAGCAAATCAGGGTAACAGTCAACAGAAATTTAGTCTGAACACTACCCAAGACAACTGAGCGTGCAAAACATCTTCCCCGCTTAGGGCAAAATGAAATAGCATAAGAGGCGTCACCACAGTAGAAACATAACCCATTGCGTTTTTGAAACTCATGGCGCTGTGCCCCAGAAGCCACTCTATCACACTGCATGGGTTCAGAAGCTGGTTCAGAAGGCAACACTATTCCACGCATACCTCTACGCTCACGCAAACGTCTGTCAATTTGAATCGCCAATGACATAGAGATCAGAGGGAGCAGGGAAACCCACCATAACATCTTTTACATTCTCTGACAGACCCTTCCGAAAAAGGGCTGCCAAAGCATCATCATTCCATTTGGTCAGGACTGCCCACCTTCGGAATCTCTGACAGTACAACTCAGCGTCCTCAAGCCCCTGATTTAATGCCAACAAGGGTTTTTCAGCTTGATCAGTGACATTAGGTTCATCGTACAATAACCCCAGAGCCAGAAAAAAATGCATCAACATTACTCAAAACAGGATCCCCAGGTGTCAGGGAAAAAGCCCAATCCTGAGGATCGCCGCGCAGGAGAGAGATGACAATTTGAACCTGCTGTGCTGCGTTCCCTGAGGACTTAGGTTTTAAGGCAAAAAACAACTTACAGTTATTTTTGAAATTCAGAAATTTAGCTCGATCCCCTAAAAACAAATCTGGCATGGGGATACTAAGTTTCACAACTGGCAACCCTGCAAGATAGGTAGCAATACTCCGAACTTCAGTGGCAAGCTGATCCACACGGCCAGACAACTGTGCAAACTCCATTGAGAGAAAAAAAATCCTCAGCACCCAGAGAAAAAGAGGGAAAGAAAAAAAAATATATATCTCTGACAACTCTGACAACTTTTTCTTTTTTTTTTTCTTTTTTTTTTACACTAACTTTCCCTTCTGTGAGTACCATATAATTTTCAGTTTGGCCGGTGATACTGTTATGATTTGGTAGCTGAGGAGAGCAGGCAAAAAAGGCAATACACCAGAGAGGTTGGAATCTACTGGATTGCAGTACCCTGACTAACCACCACAACTAAAGGCAGCCGTGGAGCGTACCTACGTTGGTCCTAGACGCCTCGTCACAGCCTGAGAAGCTAACTACACCTAAAGATAGAAAGAGGAAAACTATCTGTCCCGGAGCAGATCCCCAAAGAACATAGGAAGCCCCCAAACATGTAATGGCGGTTAGACAAGAGGAAATACAGACACAGACAGAAAATAGTATGAGCAAACGTTGGGGCCCAATCTTCCTAGAAAGAAAAGGATAGGAAGGACACTTACTGCAATCCAAAAAACCCCAAAAAAATACCAACTCACTAATTACAAAAACACCTGAGATCACACGACCTCTACCACCTAAATTAGTTCTCTGGTGTAACAAAACTAAGCAGCAGTCACTGAAAAAACTGGAAAAGGCAAATGAACAAATAACAGTGGCTCAGATAAACTGAGAGGAGCACAAGCCCCCGGAGGGGACCCGGCTGACCTCCACAGAAGTGCAGGACAAAATGCAAAAAGCAAGCACAAAAATAAAAGCAGAAAATATCTTATCTGTTAGCAGAAGATGCAGGCAAGACACAGCAAGCTTCCAAGTGAACCAGGAACCAAAGTTGAGACAAGAACAATTGATCACCGGCAACCCTGATGGGAGGGAACCTCCCTTATATAAGACCAGTCTGTAACACCTGATTGCCAATCTTCACAATCTTCATTGAATAGTTCAGTACTGTTAGTAACCACCAGAGGGAGCTTCTGCTCAGAATTCATTTCTAACACATTCACAACACTCTAAGCCAGAGAAACCAAGGAGAGACCTGCTCACAGGCCACCCCGAAGCACAACAGTCTGTCTCTCTCTGTCTCTATGATTAGGAACACATTTGTGCTTCGGAGCTGCCTGTGTTTAACACTGCCAATCTGACAGTGTCTGTAGATTATTTAAGTGTCTCCTCGACCTGAGAAAAGCATCCAGCATCTGTTGCAGCTTCTGTTATGGTATGTGCACATGATCAGTAAACGCCGCCGGTTGTAAATCCAATCCCATCCTCACAAAGCGTCTATGGACACCCGTGGTTCACCAGCGGAGACGGACATGCGGTGCATTTCTCCAGACTGCAGCATGTCTATTTATCTTGCAGATGAATATTTCATATATACATTATATAGTGTTTTTTCCATTTGTCCCATTTTTTATGGCAGTAATGCATTTTCAATGTTCTAGAGTAATCATTCTTGGTAATTCATGCTGCAACCTTATAGTTTTTCAAGTTATGTGTTTTTTGGTTGGCACCTGTTCACACTAGCTTGGATGTTATGGTCCTTTTTCTCTATTTGTATCAAACCCTTTTTGGACATATGCATTCCTACTCTCATCAGCCACAGGTGATTTTAAATAGCTGGTCCATTCCTGCCAAATAAATTGTAGGCTTTTTTGCCCAGGAGAGGTGACATGTCAGGACAAGTACCCAACTTTGAAGAACGCCTTGACATGGCAATTGGGCTCACATTTATTGGCCAATCTATATCTAATGAACTCAGATGTTGCAAAAAAAAAAACAACCTATCAGAAGCTGCCAAACACATGAAATCATCATATGGGCAGTCCAGAATTGTTTAAAGGCATAGTAATCTTAGTGCATGTAAACTTTTGACTTTTTAGTAGGTAATAAAATGCCTTAAAACATTATCACTCTCATTATTCTGGCATTTGGCAAACATTAATAATTATGGTAATCCTAATTGGGCTAAAACGGGAAAGGTTTATTCTGATTTCATGTCAGATATTGAGAAAAACATGCATATGTTTCTTTTTATATAATGTATGTAAACTTGTGGTTACAACCGTATATATTTTTCCTAAAATACAAAGGAAATATGTCACCTTTAACTTTTTGGCCTTTTAAATATCATTTAATCTTCAACTTGCTTAACTGATCACAATAACAGTAATTTAGACCAGTGGTGCCCAAACTTTTCATGCTACCTCTATTATTATCTATCTATCTATCTATCTATCTATCTATCTATCTATCTATCTATCTATCTATCTATCTATCTATCTACTCTCTGACATGACTGCAACTAGAAGGGAGTGCGCCCGCTGTTCTCGTACTAACTAGAGACAGATATCATGGGGTGGGTGTGGAGATACAGGGGTCAGCGGGTGCTCTAGTCTGCTGGCTCGAGACCTCATGGAGCAGGGCTAATTCCACTGAATGCCCACACTCCTTTTTCCATTGGCATAGTAAAACAGTGTGAAAATACTTTATTGAACCACAAAACAGGCAAATAATAAAAAGAACAGTCCCATCAAATACCCAAGATTGTGCAGATTACACCCAAGAAGATTCAAATACCTAAGATGGTGCTAATTACGCTAACTCGCCAGTATAAGAGCAGCTATGACTTCACAGCTTCCAAAGCTGACAACACCCACTTGTGGCATACACAGAGAGGAGGTAACGACAAGGTTTGGAAACTGACAGCCTACTGAAGTACAAGCCAAGGTGACTGGAGAGTCATCACCTGTCTTCTCTGAACATCTCTGTGGAGCCAGGTGATCGGTGGGTCACAATCCTGGTTTTTGAAAATGTATCCATGGGGCTCAGGTGACCGATGGGTCCACATCCTGACCTCCCCAAACATATCCATGGCTTCAGTGATGGTCAATGGAGCAGATCTGTATTCTTTCAGCCAAGGCTATGGTCCACTAAGCTGACATCCTGTAGAATGTCAAATCTGTGTTCCTCGTGATGGAGCCATGATGTCTTGGCTGCTGCCCTGTAGAGTGTTCCTGGCTGTAGTTTTGTACAGAATCTTTGGTTCTCTGGATGCCTGGTTACAGAGGCATATCTCCTTTTTATAGTTTACAACTATTCTTCAAGCCATTATTCACAGGTCAAGGCGAAGGGGTGACGACTGACGAGGTTATCCCGCATTGTTTGATTATTTATAGTTTATCATCAGTGTTTGCAAATCAACAAACTGTTTGGCCAGGTATAATATGTAATCAACATTAGAGATGAACAAATTTGTTCGTATTCGGTTCTGACTACGATCGGAATTGAATATTGTTTTTGCAATATTCGTCGAACACAGCCGAACATCATTAGAGTCAATTGGAGTAGAAATTACCCAAGATGTTTGGAACCGATCATAAGACATATATTCGGCATGAATATTGCTCGAATATTTCAAAATCAGATTCGGGGACAAAATTCAAACAAATTCGCTCATCTATAATCAACATATCAGCAAACATGATTGTTCAGTGACCCTGCATCGCTGGTTTGCAAAGATAGCAGTACAATAAGACTGTAGGAGCCGATATAAGAAGTAAATAACAACCACCCATACATTTACAAATATCAAATCAACCTACAAGAAGAGTCAACATGAAGATAACAGTCTATGCCCCATGGTTTACTGAAAGTAGACGTCTGGATATTTAACATTAAATACTCTGCTGTCACAGTGGGCAACTAGGAACAGCCTGCCACAGGCCATGCCCCCTCTTCTCAGGCTGGCTGTTACTTATGAGGGGGAGCTGAACACTGGTGAGTAGAGTTGAGCAAAACAGGTCGGTCAGATTCATAAATCGCCGACTTTAGCCAAAGACGGGTTTCGCCGAGCGAAACCAGACCATAGCGTGAAGTCGGCTATGCGTTCGTCAAAACGAGCGCCAAAGTCAGTTTTCCCATAATGCTTGCAGGTGCCTTTTTTCAGCCAATGAGCAAGGACGTATATTGTGGGCAACGAGATGACATGGGCAGCATCCACCCCATCTTATAGAAGGGCATTGCAGTGATTGGCTTGCTTTGTGTGGCATCTTAGTGTCTATAAAAGCCCTGACCGCCGACCTCATTTTACTTCTGCCGATCTTAACAGTAGGGAGAGGTTGCTGACGCTGTTTATCAGTAGGGAGAGAGTTAGGGCTGGAAAGAGAAGTTCTTATGTGCTTGTGCTGATAGTAATTGTGCTGTACAGTTAGTGTGCAGTGACAGGGGAGGATTTTCTTGTGTGCAGCAGCGCTGGTTATTAGGCTGCCTGATAGCTGTATTGCTGTGTGTACACTGCTGTGCAGACTGCTTTTTACACAGCACTAATACTTTTATTATTTTTTTCTGTACAGTTACCGAGCGTTCATTTTTTCCCACACCGTATAGAGCGTACCCCTCACACACTACCGAAGTACCGCTGGTTTATACGGACAAATACATGCTGACTATCTGTGTGTGTGATTCGGAAATATATACGGAGATTTAGAATTTCCACTACACTGTATACAGCTGTACGCTTCTGATACAGTACCCTTTTTCTGCTTTTTATATTCTGCTCTAATCCATACTGAACCTGTGAGCGTCTGTGTGTGACTCCGGATATATTATAGGAGATTTTACAATTTCCCCTACACTGTATACAGCTGTAGCTTCTGATACAGTACCCTTTTTCTGCTTTTTATAATCTGGTCTAATCCATACTGAGCCTGTGAGCGTCTGTGTGTGACTCTGGAAATTGTAGAGTTTTAGATTTCCCCTACACTGTATACAGCTGTACGCTTCTGATACAGTACCCTTTTTCTGCTTTTTATATTCTGCTTAATCCATACTGAGCCTGTGAGCGTCTGTGTGTGACTCCGGAAATACATAGGAGATTTACAATTTCCCCTACACTGTATACAGCTGTACGCTTCTGATACAGTACCCTTTTCTGCTTTTTATATTCTGTCTAATCCATACTGAGTGAGCGTCTTGTGTGACTCCGAAATATATACGGAGATTTAGAATTTCCCCTACACTGTATACAGCTGTACGCTTCTGATACAGTACCCTTTTTCTGCTTTTTATATTCTGGTCTAATCCATACTGAGTGAGCGTCTTGTGGACTCCGGAAAATATACGGAGATTTACAATTTCCCCTACACTGTATACAGCTGTACGCTTCTGATACAGTACCCTTTTCTGCTTTTTATATTCTGGTCTAATCCATACTGAGTGAGCGTCTGTGACTCCGGAAATATATACGGAAATTTAAATTTCCCCTACACTGTATACAGCTGAACGCTTCTGATACAGTACCTCTTTTTCTGCTTTTTATATTCTGGTCTAATCCATACTGAGCCTGTGAGCGTTTGTGTGTGACTCCGGAAATATATACGAAGATTTACAATTTCCCCTACACTGTATACAGCTGCACGCTTCTGATACAGTACCCTTTTTCTGCTTTTTATATTCTGGTCTAATCCATACTGAGTGAGCGTCTGTGTGTGACTCCGGAAATATATACAGAGATTAGAATTTCCCTACACTGTATACAGCTGTACGCTTCTGATACAGTACCTTTCTGCTTTTATATTCTGGTCTAATCCATACTGAGCCTGTGAGCGTCTGTGTGTGACTCGGATATAACAGATTACATTTCCCTACCGTAACAGCTGTACGTTCTGATACGTACCCTTTTCTGTTTTATATTCTGGTCTAATCCATACTAAGCCTGTGAGAGTCTGTTGTGTGTGACTCCAGAAATATATGCGAGATTTAATTTTTCCCTTCACCGTATGCATCTGCACGCTTCTGAACAGTACCATATATCTGCTGGTATTTTTGGTACATTTTCCCAAACATGAGGAAGTATGGTGGAAGAGGCCGCGGATGTGGGCGAGGGGGGCAGCTGGTACTGATGGTGGTGGTGGTGCATCTGCTGGTAGTGCCGAAAGCACAATAGCACCTACTGCAGGAGGTGTTGAGCCTGCGTCATTGTCTGGCTCCAGAAGGCCTGGAAGGCTCCCTTTTCTGTGAGTAGGTAAACCGATTTTAAAGCCGGAGCATCAGGAACAGGTTTTGGCTTACATTGCCAAAACAGCCTCCAGCTCTATCGAATCCTCTTCTGAAGTTTAAAAAAATGCAAGCACTGAGTCGTCAGTGCAGGCTCCTGGTCAGGAACAACACCTTTTCTTGTGTCCTTCACCCCCACCAAAAGTGAAGGATGCGGCAGGCCACACTTTAGATTACTCCATGGAGCTCTTTTCACATACCATCCCTGGGTTATCTAGTCAAATCCTGAATTCCCCAGTCCAAGATGAATATGACATGGAGTGCACTGATGCACAGCCACTACTATATGATTCTGCTGGTACATTGACCCAGAGCACTACATTGCCCTTGCAGTCTACTGAGCCAGAATCTGACCCTGATGAAACTCAGATGCTCCTTCCCGCATACTCTACCACCTTACACGGTGACACAGAGGAAGGTGCAGATGAAATTGAAGAGGAGGTGATGGAAGACCCAGTTGTTGACCCGGATTGGCATCCACTGGAGAAAGAGGGTGCCGCTGGCAATAGCTCAGAAGAGGAGGAGGATCTGCAGCAGGCATCGACATCGCAGCTACGTTTATCTGGCAGGCCCATAGCAGTCAAAAAACGTGTTAAAAAACAAAAAGGGTTGCAGGACAGCTTCGCCAGACGGTGAAATTAGCACAGCGTGCAAGCCCTGAAAATTTATCCCATAGTAGGAAGAGTGCAGTGTGGCACTTTTTTGACCAAAATACTAATGATGAGGCAAAGGTTATCTGTAAGAAGTGCGGAAGGACCTTTAGCCAAGGGAAAAATCTCCGAAATTTGAATACCAGTTGCATGCTTAGATATTTAAACACCATGCACTTGCAAGCGTGGACGGACTACAAAACCTCAGGTAGCACATGTGCACCTGCTCCAACTGAAGGTAGCCAGCAACGCTACATCGCTTCCCCCACTGTAAGCCCACCGGTTAGCACACCACCAGCAACAAATGTTGAGGTGTCGTCGCAAGGCCAAATCAGACAGGGAATCACAACGTTTTTCCAACGAAAGACTGAATCTAGCCCATCACCACCACCATCACCAACCCCCTCTCAGTCTGCCATGTCCACCGCTAGTTCCCCCATATGCAGCTCTCAAGTCCAGTTCACCCTAGCAGACACTCTGACTAGGACAAGAAAGTACTCAACCTCTCATCCGCGAACACTGGCTTTGAACGCCTACATTGCCAAACTGATCTCATTAGAGATGATGCCCTTCCATTTGGTTGAAAGCGCAGCATTCTGAAAGCTCATGGCCTACGCTGTCCCACGCTATGACCTACCCAGTTTGCACTTCTTTTCTAGAAAAGCCATCCCTGCCCTCCACCTGCATGTGAAAGACCGCATTGTCCATGCACTCAAACAATCAGTGAGTGGAAAGGAGCACCTTACAACAGATGCATGGGCCAGTAGGCATGGCCAGGGCCGTTACGTGTCCATAACTGCGCACTGGATTAATGTGGTGGATGCATGGTCCACAGGGGACAGCGGCGGCGGGACAGTGCTGTCTAGCCCACGGTATAGGCAACAGCGCAGTCGCACGAGCACTCCATCCGCAGCTGCCAGTGCCGCACACGAGGTGTCCCACTATCGAACAACTAGTGGTCAGCGTCAGCAGGTTGTTTTAAAGATGTTGTCTTTGGGCGACAACAGACACACCCGGAGGTACTGGCCGACTACTTGCAGCGAGAAACTGAGTCATGGCTGGGCAGTCTACATCTTGAGCCAGGCAATGTAGTCAGTGATAACGGCCATAATTTTGTGGCGGCCATAGCCCTGGCAAAACTCAGACACATACCTTGCCTGGCTCACTCCTTGAACCTGGTGGTGCAGTGCTTCATAAATAATTATCAGGAGTTACCAGCCCTGCTCCATAATGTGCGAAGACTGTGCTCACACATCCGTCGCTCGCCCGTAGACTCTAGTCTTATGCAGAAGCTGCAGTGATCGCTCTACCTCCCCAAGCACCTCCTAATCATAGACGTTGCAACAAGGTTGAACTCCACCATGCACATGGTTGAGAGGCTGTGCGAACAGAGGCAGGCTGTAATGCATTTGTGGGAGGATCCACACGCAGGTAGTTTGAGGGCAGACATCGAGTTGTTGGGTGTGCAGTGGTCAAAGCTGAAAGACCTCTGTAAAGTCCTTCAGTGTTTTGATGAATGTACATGGCTGGTAAGCGCAGACGACGCCATCATAAGCATGAGCATCCCACTTATGCGTCTGCTTATGCAAACTTTGACGCACATTAAGGATCAGGCGTCTGCAGCGGAAGAAGAAGAGGAAGAGGAGTAGGATGGGGGGATCATTATTTTGGGGAGGAGGATGCTTCTCAGGGGGCAAGAGAAAATTTTGGCTTGCCAAGGTCATGTACAGGGTTTGTGCATGACTGGAAGGATGTGGATTTGCCAGAAAGTGCTCCTCCACCCACCACTGGCAGTGCATTATTGACACCTGGAACATTGGCCCATATGTGTGATTATGTGATTATACGGATCCTAAAAAGGGACCCCCGCATTGCCAAAATTATGAAGGATGACCACTACTGGTTGGTCAGCATCCTCAATCCACGCTATAAAGGCAAATTACAGAACATCATGCCAGAGGAGAACCTAGAGCTAATATTGACTAACAAACAAGCAACTCTGGTAAACCGTTTGTTAGAGGCATTCCCAGCACACAGCAGCGGTGCAGGTTCTACCACGAGCCGTACTGGGCAACATGGAAGAGGTATTCGTGGTGCACACAGCTGAAGTAGCGTTGGAGACAGGGGTTTCATGACCATGTTGTGGATTGATTTCTCGAGTTCCGCTCACACGACTGGTAATACTGAATCGATTGCAACAGACAGGAGACAGCAGTTGTCAACTATGGTTTTAAAATTACCTCTCCTCCCCTATCGATGTTCTCCCTCACAGTTCATTCCTCTTTGACTACTGGGCCTGTAAACTGGACACCTGGCCTGAATTGGCACAATATGCCTTACAGGAGCTCGCTTGCCCTGCTGGTAGTGTGCTATCAGAAAGAGTCTTCAGTGCTGCTGGATCAATCCTGACAGAAAGAAGGACCCTGCTGTCGACCAAAAATGTTGGTGATCTCACCTTCAATAAAATGAACCATGCCTGGGTTTCAAAGGATTTTGTACCACCTTCCCCTGATGACACATAGGTTGCCAGCAAATTAGCTTGCTTTGTCTTCCTCTTCCTCCAACTTCTCCAATTCCTCCATTTGCAGCTGCTAAACGTCCAGCCTACACCTCAACATATGCCAGTTTTTCCACATCCCTAACTGGGCTGTACCCCTTCCCCCCAGGGCTGGCGTCAGCACCTGGCGCACTCGGGCAAGTGCCGGGGCCCTGAGCAGGTGGGGGGGCCCACTCGCCGTCAGAGACACAGGCGTACTATGAGGGGCCCTGTGCCAATGCCGGTGCCCACGAGTGGACCCCCCTGCTTGCTCAGGACCCCAGCACTTGCAATTCTTACCTCTCCCTGTTCCACCGCTTTGACGTCTTCTGCGTTTCCTGACAGTGACATTCAGGTCAGAGAGTGCGATGACGTCACGTCTGTGCGCCCTCATCCTGAACAGTCACAGTGCAGAGAGCTGGAAGTTGGCGACGCTGAGGAGTCCAGAGTAGAGCAGTGCCCAGAGAGGAGAGGTATTTCATTTTTTTTTTAGTTTGGAGCAATATATCGGGAGCATTATACACTGGAGCATTATAAATGGGGCCCATCATACACTGGAGCATCATATACGGGGCCCATTATACACTGGAGCATCATATTGGGACCATTATATAGGGAGCATTATATAGACCTATCATATACTGGAGCATCAGCCATGCGGCCCATCATATACTAGATCATCATATGGGGTTCATTATTTATGGGGTATCTTATGGAGCCCATTATATATGGAGCATTATATATGGGGAACATTATATTTGGATCATTATATGGGGCTCATCTTACACTGGAGAATTATAAATGAAGCCAATCATAATAATAATAATAATCTTTATTTATATAGCGCCAACATATTCCGCAGCGCTTTACAGTTTAACAGTTTCAAAACACAAGTCATAGTAACAACGTTAACAATACAATAATTAAAGCAAAATAAGCGACCCTGCTCGTGAGAGCTTACAATCTACAAGGAGGTGGGGGAGATACAAAGTACAGGTGTGTATATACAATGGTGTATTTACAATGATGGTCCAGTCATCTTGAGGGAGTGAAGGAGGGATGGATGGAGATAGTGAATGGGCTACACACACACTGGAGCAACATATACGGGGCCCATTATACACTGGAGCATCATATGCGGCCCACTATATATGGAGCATTATATAGGCCCATCATACATTGGACCATCATCCATGGGGCCCATCATATACTGGAGCATCATATGGGGCCCATCATATACTAGAGCATCATATGGGGTTCATTATTTATAGGGCATCACATGGAACCCATTATATATGGAGCATTATATATATGGGACCATTATATTTGGAGCATTATATGGGGCTCATCATACACTGGAGCATTATAAATGGGGCCCATCATACACTGGAGCATCATATGGGGTTCATTATTTATGGGTCATCACATGGAGCCCATTATATATGGAGCATTAAATATGGGCACCATTATATTTGGAGCATTTTATGGGGCTCATCATACACTGGAGCATTATAAATGGGGCCCATCATATACTGGAGCATCATATGGGGTTCAATATTTATGGGGCATCACATGGAGCCCATTATATATGGAGCATTATATATGGGCACCATTATATTTGGAGCATTTTATGGGGCTCATCATACACTGGAGCATCATATATGGGGCCCATCATATACTAGAGCATCATATGGGGTTCATTATTTATGGGGCATCACATGGAGCCCATTATATATGGAGCATCATATGGAGCACATATGGGGCCTATTCTGTATGGAGCATTATCTGGAGAACATTCTGTATGGCGCACTATGTGGTGTAGATATCACTCATGTAATGTAAGAACTGAAGTATTTGGCATTGTACTATACCTATATTTCTCTGCCATATCGGAGCATCATGAATTGTGGTATGTGTTAAAGGGGCCCACTGAGACTCTTTTGCCCGGGGCCCACGAAAACCTGGAGCCAGCCCTGCCCCCCCACAACTTTAGCACAATAACCCCCAGTTTTCAATGCGTTACTATTATTGTAAAGTAAATTAAGGCTGACTAAGTAATAATAATTGATGTCGTTGGCATTGAAATGGGCACTGTAGGTGTGTTTACTGTCCTCCACTCCCTGCCGACTTTTCTTCCCCATTGACTTGCATTGGGGTCGGTTCGAGTTTCAGTCGGACCTTCGACTTTTCCTGATAATCGGCCGATTTCATTCGACTCGACTTTTGGGAAAGTCGGGTGGTCCGAAACCCGACTCGACCCTCCTGACGGCAAAGTCGCTCATCTCTACTGGTGAGTGATGTAATGTCCCAGACATGAGAGCAAAGCAGGGAGGGAACAGATCCTGTCATACAGTTACAAGGGTTATAAAGATAATTGAAGTTCACTGGGCGTCTCATTTTTATAGTGTATGAGGACAGGAACAGTACAAAAATGTTTTATCTCCACAGAGTACCCCTTTAAACTAAGTGCCCCCATCTTCCCAGTACAGGTTTGTACTGGTGAACATAAGGAAGCTCTTCCAGCTTCTATACCTTATGGATATGTACCAACCTGGATAATCCCATATTCCTTCACTCAGACCTCCAGGTCTGGCAAACACTAAGACTCGCTCTTAAAGGGGTTGTCCACTTCTAGGACAAACCCTTCTCAATCCTCTTGTTTGGCATGTTAAAATAAAACCATTTATACTCATCTCTCGTGCCGCTGCTGTTCCAGAGGTGTCGGCACTTGTACTTCAGTGGCTCACGTGAGGTTGTGACATCACACGAGCCCTCGCTCAATCAGTGCCGCCTTTTGATATATTGAATATCAACAGGAAGTCAGGGCTGTGGCTGCTCTCTGACTTCTTCTCGATGTTTGATTTGTCTGTAGTCAGAGACAGTGACGCCAGCGCTGAATGGCGACAGGACTCACATGACCTAACAGCCTCAAGTAAGCCCTGGGAACTCGAGTGCTGACACAGCTAAAACGGCACCTGCACAGAGGTGAGTATAAGTACATTTATTTTAAAAGGGCCAAACACGAGGAATGAGAAGAGGTTGTCCAAGTAGTGGACTACCCCTTTGAAAGTCTCTTTCACTAGATGCCCCAACTTGCCTGCTAGAGGAGAACTGCTGCCACTGTTACTTTAAATTGGAGGATTGTAATACCTTTTGTGAATCTGCTCTTCTTGCATACATCCAATACAGCTAACACTACTGAGAGTATCTTCCTTCTCTGATGCTGAACTTGAACTACCTGAAAAAAACAGTAATTAACGTCTACCACCCACTTTCTCCTCCTCAAACTATGGCCTTGCCTTACAATTAACGCTGTACATATGAAAACTGATGATAAAATACACATTTATATACAAGTCACAAAAGAAAATACTTAAGAAGTCTTCAGAGAGGTTGTTTAACATCTTATCCACCTTTACACGTCTACCAAGAGCACAGAGTAATGGAAGCATCGTCTCTTGTAATACAGAGCAGTATATCTGTGCATTCATGATGCCATCAATGAAGCCCTGTTGGGGTTTTATGTGTTAAGTAGCACCCTTTTATAGTCAACTGTCTGCTGGTCACCAGTTTAATGAATAATTAGACTTACCGGTGGTCTTATGGTAGAATTCTTGTTAATTACAATTTTGTAGTCTAAACTTTAGCTTTGATCCTTAGACTTTCATTATGGTTTACTCAGTTTTGCAACAGGTTCTTGAACTAATTTGTTAGGAAAATTACTTTGTTGGGTGTGCAAAATAACAAATCTTGTTCTCAAGCATTGGCCCACATTTGTGTGAGTATTTTGAAGTATGGAATCCCATAGAAAATGTTGATTCTGAAAGGAAACTAAAGGTTTTCTGTCAAATCTGTTGGGGTCTACTCATTTTTGCTGAGCGCTATATATATCTTCCCTCAGTCGGTGGTCCCACGCTTGCTCACAAGTGCAAAAGGCACAAAACCTTAAAAAAGTTCTACATGAGATAAAGTCTGAAAATAATCTCTTACAACAACGACAATTTTAAGCATTTAGCTGCTAGTGTATTGCAGCCAAGATATCACCAGTCACATCTAATATATAATTACTAGTGTTGAGCGATACTGCTCGATATCTAAAAATATCGGATCGGAATGGTATCGCCGATATCACTAAATATCGTCGATATCCGATTCCGATACCGGAAGTCCCATGTAAGTCTATGGGAACAAAATATCGCAACTAAAAAAAACCTTTATTTCCTTGTAAACACTAAATATACACACATAGAATACATATATATATATGTATATATATATATACATGTCATTGTGACATATATATATACATATATGTATAGTTTATACACTTCTACATAGTAAAATATCCTCTGATTCAATTGCCGGGTAAAGCCGGCTTCTGTGAAAATACAGAAGCACCCGACATGAAATGACACTTGGTGTACATAGGGTTAACCATGTCTTTTCATGTCGTTTGCAATCTGATTTGCACAAACAATTACATCAGTCTATGTGTGCAAAATTTCACACCTGTAGGGGTTAATTAAAGGTGTAAATTCGTTGTAAAAAAAACGGACTTTTTTGCTACGAATTTACACCTTTAATTAACCCCTACAGGTGTGAAATTTTGCACACATACACTCATGTAATTGTTTGTGCAAATCAGATAGCAAAGGACATGAAAAGACATGGTTAACCCTATGTACACCAAGTGTCATTTCATGTTGGGTTCTGCATTTTCACAAAAGCCGTCAATTGAATTAGCGGCTATTATACTATGTAGAAGTGTATGAACTATAAATATAAATATATATATATGTGTCACAAATTCAATGACATGTATATATATATATATATATATATATATATATATATATATATGAGGTGTAAAATTGTTTAAAAAAAATGCGTGGGCTCCCGCCCTATTTTCGCAACCAGACAAAGCCAGCGAATGGGGGCAGATAATAATAGCCCAGAGAGGGACCATTATTTTTGGCCCCCCCTGGCTACTAACATCTGCCCCCAGACACCCCAGAAAAGACAAATCTATAATTAGATTCGCCCTTTCTGGCACTTTGCCCGTCTATTCCCATTGCCCTGTAGCGGTGGCGAATGGGTTAATATGGGGTTAAAGCCACATTGCAATTGAAAGGTGACCTTAAGCCAGGTTAATAATTGAGAGCTGTCAATTAGACAACTATCAATTATTAATCCTATTGCATGAAATAAAAATAAAACACACACACTTTAATTAAAAATCATTTTAATGAAATAAAGACACATGTTTTTGACCATCTTTTATTTGACTGCAAAAACCATTTCCTGTAATAAAAATAAAATAAAAAAGCAAAATTATTCTTACCTATCCCATGCACAGTCAGGTCCCACGGTGTAATCCTTCAGAAAGGGTTAATGTTTACTGCAGGGACCGCAGCTAATGCTGCAGCCTCACAGTAAACCCCCAAATGAATGAGTTCCTCTCCTGGCTGACAGGAGAGGAAGTGGAAAGCTTAATTGATTGCTTTCCACTTTCACTTCAGGTCAGCCAGGGACACAATCAGTGATGTCAGAGGGAACTGATTAACAAAAATAGGGGTTCCCTTCGAATAAAAAATGGCGTCGGGTCCCCCCTATTTTTGTTAACCAGCCTGATGAAGCAGACCGCTGAGGCCTGGATTTTCAGGCTGTTAAGGAGCCAAGATCCATGGACCTTGCCAGCCTGATAATACCAGGCCACAGCAGTCTGCATATCTTGGCTGATTAACAAAAATAGGGGATCCCCTCGAAAAAAATTGGCGTGGGGTCCCCCCTATTTTTGTTAACCAGCCAGATGAAGCAGACCGCTGAGGCCTGGATTTTCAGGCTGTTAAGGAGCCAAGATCCATGGACCTTGCCAGCCTGATAATACCAGGCCACAGCAGTCTGCATATCTTGGCTGATTAACAAAAATAGGGATCCCCTCGAAAAAAATTGGCGTGGGGTCCCCCCTATTTTTGTTAACCAGCCAGATGAAGCAGACCGCTGAGGCCTGGTTTTCAGGCTGGTAAGGATCCAATATCCATGGACCTTGCAAGCCTGATAATACCAGGCCACAGCAGTCTGCATACTTGGCTGATTAACAAAAATAGGGGATCCCCTCGAAAAAAATGGCGTGGGGTCCCCCTATTTTTGTTAACCAGCCAAGTAAATGCAGACGCTGGGCCTGGTATTTAAAGCTGTAAGGCCCAATATTGGCCTGCAACAGCTGATAATACCAGGCCACAGCAGTCCCCACATTTGGCGCATCAACAGATGTGCCAATTGTGGCACTTTACCCGGCTCTTCCCACTGCCCTGTAGCGGTGGCAAGTGGGGTAATAAGGGGTTAATGTCACCGTTGATTGCACGGTGACAATAAGCCCGGTTAATAATGGAGAGGTGTCAATAAGACACCGATCCATTATTAATCCCAAAGTTATTAAATGTATAAAAAAAAGACAAAGCAAGAAAAAAGTCTTTTAATGAAATAAAAGAGACAACACAGTTTTCATTAATTTTATTATACACTCATTCCTGCGACGCCATCGATCTCCTGTAAAAAAGAAAAAAAACAAACCAACAGTATACCACCTGTCCGACGTAGTCCATAGTAACGACAGTCCCACGACGATCCAGCTCTGCTACATCGCAATGACAGGCAGAGCCTGTCATCGCAACGCAGCACAGCTGATTACCTGCTTCCCCGGCGGTGACGTCATCGGACTGACTGCTTTACGGCCGGGATTACCCAGCAGTCACTGCAGTTATCGCGAGAAACTGCATGTGACCGCCGGGGAAAGATGATGGCGGCCATGAAGCAGTCCAGCCCGTGACCGCCGGAGATCTTCTGCCAGGTAAGTGCCGCTGACTCCTGACAGACCCGACCGACGGACACTGACAGTGACAGTGACGATCCCGATTCCGGTATCCGATAAGACGAAAATATCGGAACTAAGTATCGAAAGGCCGATAGAGCTAATATCGGCCGATACCCGATACTTGCGGTATCGTATCGCTCAACACTAATAATTACCAATCGGCTCTGTCACAGCTTCCGGCGATTGTGTCGCTATCCCACAATCCACCACGACCAAAACTACAGCGACCGCGATATTGGAGCACCCAAGTTATGGGTAATTCGATATGGCGGCCGGGATTCAAATCCCCCGCCCAGCTGGCTGAGCCAGTGAGCGTTGTCGCGCAGGATTTGAATCACCCGCCAAGCCGCGCGGCACCGTTCATTGGCTGAACGCCCCTGGCTTCAGCCAATGAGCGGCGCGGGATTCAAATCCCCCGCCAAAGCTGCACGGCACCGCTCATTGGCTGAGCTGCCCGCCGGCTGAGCCAATGAGCGGTGCCGCGCGGGATTTGAATCCCCGCAAAAGCCGCATAGCACCGCTCATTGGCTGAGCCGCCCGCCGGCTGAGCCAATCAGCGTTGCCATGCGGGATTCAAATCCGCGCGGCACCGCTTAGTGGCTCAGTCGCTGCCGCCTGGGATTTGAATCCTCCGCCAATGAGCAGCGCTGGATTAAAATCCCCTGCCACGCTGCCTAATCCAATGATCGGTGCCGCGCACCTTGGTGAGGATTTGAATCCCGCGCGGCACCGCTCTTTGGCTGAGCGGTGCCGCGCGGCTTTGGTGGGGGATTTGAATCCCGAGCCGCTCATTGGCTCAGCCGCCGGCACTCAGTTATTAACGAGTGTCACACGACGATCTCCGATGTAGAACACTGACATCGGGTGATGTCAGTGCTCTTCACCGCCACCGTGATACACAGACAGCGGAGTTAATCCTCCGCAGTATGTATCGCTCCGCCGCCAAGAGAGAATGACGTCACTTCAGTTCATTCTCTCACCGGCAATACTGGGTGAGAAAATTCCCACGCAGCATTGCCATAAAGTGAGAGAATGAACTCAGGTAACCTCAGTGATGCATTGCAGGAGCCATTGTCTCCTGTCAGTTCATCACTGGGAGGCCCTATAGAGTAGTGACATCACCTGATGTCACTGCTCTATAGGGGAGATCGTCGTGGGACATTCGTTATTCATTGGACTGCGTTGGACACGGAGTATACAGTTGGTTTATTTTTTAACTTTTTATTACAGGAGACCGAGGGCGTCACTTGGATCTGTGCGTGCAATAAAAATATGAAAACCGTGTTGTGTTTTATTTCATTAAAATACTTTATTCTTATGTGTGTGTGCTTTTTTTTAACCCTTTATTAATATAAGATTAATAATGCATGGGTGTCTTATTGACGCCTCTCCATAATTAACCGGGCTTAATGTCAACTTACAATAGCAAGGTGACATTAACCCCTTATTACCCCATATCCCACTGCTACACGGGAGTGGGAAGAAAGGGGTTAAGTGCTAGAATTGGTTCATCGTATGGATGCACCAATTCTGGGGCGGCTCGGTGCTGGGATTTTTAGCCAGGGGGGTGCGCCAATATCCATTGCCCCTTTCTAGGCTATGAATATCAGCTCGCAACTGTCTGCGTAGCCTTTCTGGATATAAATTATTGGGGGACCCCACGTCATTTTTTGGGGGGTCCCCCAATTTTAGTAGCCAGTAAAGGCTAGCTGTGGGCTGATATTCATAGTCTGGGAAGCTCCATGGGTATTAACCCCTTCCCAGCCTAGAAATATTGGCCCCAGCCATCGGCTTTCCCCTCTGATGCAGAAAATTGCGCGGGAGCCCACGCCATTTTTTCCCATTTTTTTAAATTAACGATATTGCGTGAAGATTTTGTGTGTGTCATTACCTATTTATGTACCATTCTATCTATTATCTATGTAATATCTATCTATCTATCTATCTATCTAATATCTATCTATCTATCTATTATTTATCTATCTATTATCTATCTATATATCTATCTTTTATCTATCTATTTTCTATCTATCTATCTATTTATTATCTATCTATATATCTATATATTATCTATCTATTATCTATCTATCTGTCTATCTGTGTGTGTAATGGAGCATGGGTTAGACAAATGTAAAAGAGGAGGTTGGACAAGAAATGACATCACAAACCTTTTTTTTTGTTAAATAACATATCTTTATTTAGCTTACAAAAACACATACAAAAATGCATGAAAAAAACTTGAAAAACGCATCAAAAAAGCACCTGCGTTTTCTGCCAAGAGGTCCTGTTTTTGTGCAGAAAATTCAGCAGTCAAATCTGCAATGTGTGCACATACCCTCAAATCACCCACCAAAGCCGCACGGCACCGCTCATTGGCTGAGCGACCCCTGGCCGCGCGGCTTTGGCGGGGGATTCAAATCCCACGCAGCACCGCTCGTTGGCTCAGCTGGCGGGGCGGGGGATTTGAATCCCGCTCCGCTCATTGGCCACGGGAGCTCGGCCAGTGAGCGGTGCTGCGCGGCTTTGGCGGGAGCCAATGAGCCAATGAGTGGCACGTGATTCAAATCCTCCGCCCCCGGCTGAGCCAATGAGCGGTGCCGTTTGGGATTTGAATTTCCCGCCAAGCCGCGTGGCACCGCTCATTGGCTGAGCGGAACGGGAATCAAATCCCCCGCCCTGCCGGCTGAGCCAATGAGCTGTGCCATGCGGGATTTGAATCCCCACCAAGGCTGGAGACCAATCAGCTGCTAGCAGTATTGGCGCCAGATTTCAATACCGCTAGCAGCTGATGTGATTGGTTGCCCGCCGCCGGGTTGTCGATTTATCAGCTGTTAGCGGAATTGCTGATCTCTCGGCGGTGTTAGCACCACTAAGGATATACAGATGTTCATTTCACCGCACTCCCGATGCAATAGCATCGGGCCTATTTGTAGTACAAAATAAAAGTCTCTGTGGAGTCCTAACCTTGGAGACTCTAATGTCTCAACTCTATTGTAATTGAGTATTCTCAATTCAGCCAATTCTCTGTTCATTCTTGGCCTGGAACTGGCAGCTTCCTTACTAGCCAGATTTGGGAATGTCTGTTCATCATACATTAGCATATCTCAGAGACCACCATCTAACTAAAACATATAGCTTATCCTGTGTTTGAGTTGGTACACCCAAGCATAAACAGAAGTAAATAGAAATATGGAGCCTGAACACCACAGGTTCATAACTACGTAGTGGCCTGTTCTTAGGTATTGCTGCTCAGCTCATATTGAAGTAAATACTAGTTGAGTTGCAGTACACAAAACCCAACAAGACCAGAATCTTTTCACTCAGTATTTTCTATCATTTCTTGTCTGTGCTTATTACCAGCTGTTAACATTGATTTATTCTATTCATTTCTGTTACCTCCCATTGTGTCTACTGTGTTGTCTCACATAGTCCAAGGCCATCCAAATACATGCAGTCTAGTATGAGATAACTACCTAGAACTGCAGCACAAAATGCAGGGCTGGGTCCATTTAACCCCTTAGTGACAGAGCCAATTTTGTGTTTAATGACCAAGCCAATTTTTACAATTCTGACCACTGTCATTTTTTGATGTTATAGCTCTGGAACGCTTCAACGGATACCACTGATTCTAACGCTGATTTCACATTGGCGTTTTTTAGCGCAGCGCATCGTGCTGATCTGATCGCATGCGCCATGCGCCCCTATCTTTAACAGGGGGCGCATGGTTTAGCGTTAGCATGCGATCATCAGCGTTTTCGTGCGCTTGCGTTATTTTGTCGTGAGCAACTTGGTGTGCACAACGCAACATGTTGCATTATTTGGTCCGCCCAAACGCGTTAAAAAGGCGCATGTGCTCGCATCGCATAAGGAAAGCGCCCAAACAACACATTTCAGTCTATGTGATCGCAGACGTGCGCTGGGTCAGGCGCAGGTCAGTGTTCTACAACGCATGCGTTGTTAGAGATAACACATGTCTAGACACTGGTTTAAACTAAATAAAGAAACATTGTATGGGGGTAGTGTATATAAAAGAAGGTGTTGGCACTGTAAGGGGCGCAATAAGTGACAAAAAGAAAGCGTTTAGGGAATTAAAGCAAGTAGGTAGTGATGAGGCATTAAATAAATACAGAAGATTGAATAAATTATGTAAAAAGCAAATCAAGACAGCAAATATTGAGGAAGAGAGACTCATTGTCAGAGAAAGTAAAAATAATCCCAAAATATTCTTTAACTACATAAATAGCAAGAAACTTAAAAATGATAGTGTTGGTCCCCTTAAAAATAGTCTGGGTGAAATGGTGGATGAGGATGAGGAAAAAGCCAATATGCTAAATAACTTTTTTTCAACTGTATTTACACAAGAAAATCCCATGACAGATAACATGATTAGTGATAAAAATTTCTCCATTAAATGTCACCTGCTTAACCCAGCAGGAAGTACAGCGGCGTCTAAAAATCACTAAAATTGACAAATCCCCGGGCCCGGATGTGATACACCCCTGAGTACTGCAGGAATTAAGTACAGTCATAGATAGACCATTATTTTTAATCTTTAGATATTCCATAATAACGGGGTCTGTACCACAGGACTGGCGTATAGCAAATGTGGTGCCAATATTCAAAAAGGGGGCAAAAACTGAACCTGGAAATTATAGGCCAGTGAGCTTAACATCTACTGTGGGTAAAATCCTGGAGGTTTTTTTTAAGGGATACTATATTGGAGTATCTGAAGCTGAATAACCTCATGACACAGTATCAGCATGGGTTTACGAGGGACCGTTCTTGTCAGACTAATCTGATAAGCATTTATGAAGGGGTAAGTTCCGGACTGGCCCAAGGGAACGCAGTGGACGTGGTGTTCATGGACATCTCAAAAGCTTTTGATACGGTGCCACACAAAAGGTTGATACAAAAAATGAGAACAATGGGGATAGGGGAAAATATGTGTAAGTGGGTTAAGAACTGGCTCATGGATAGGAAACAAAGGGTGGTTATTAATGGAGCACACTCGGACTGGGTCACGGTTAGCAGTGGGGTACCACAGGGGTCAGTATTGGGGCCGCTTCTCTTTAACATATTTATTAATGACCTTGTAGGGGGCATACAGAGTAGTATTTCAATATTTGCAGATGACACTAAACTCTGCAGGGTAATAAATACAGAGGATAATTTTATATTACAGGAGGATTTATGTAAACTAGAAGCTTGGGCTGATATATGGCAAATGAGCTTTAATAGGGATAAATGTAAGGTCTTGCACTTGGGTAGAACAAACAAGATGTATAATTATGTGCTTAATTGTAAAACACTGGGCAAAACTGTCACTGAAAAAGACCTGGGTGTATGGGTGGGCGACAAACTCACATTTAGTGGCCAATGTCAGGTAGCTGCTGCCAAGGCAAATAAAATAATGGGATGCATTAAAAGAGGCATAGATGCTCATGAGGAGAACATAATTTTACCTCTATACTAGTCACTGGTGCGACCACACTTAGAATACTGTGTACAGTTCTGGTCTCCGGTGTATAAGAAAGACATAGCTGAACTGGAGCAGGTGCAGAGAAGAGCGACCAAGGTTATTAGAGAACTAGTGGGTCTGCAATACCAGGACAGGTTATTACACTTGGGGTTATTTAGTTTGGAGAAACGAAGGCTTAGGGGTGATCTTATTACAATGTATAAATATATGAGGGGACAGTACAAAGACCTTTCTAATGATCTTTTTACTCTTAGACCTGTGACGGGGACAAGGGGGCATCCTCTACGTCTGGAGGAAAGAAGGTTTAGTCATAATCACAAACGCAGATTATTTACTGTAGGAGTAGTGAGACTATAGAACTCTCTGCCGTCTAATGTTGTAATGAGTGATTCCCTACTAAAATTTAAGAAGGGCCTGGATGCCTTTCTTGAAAAATATAATATTACAGGCTATATTCACTAGTTTCCTAGATATTGCGTTGATCCAGGGAGCTAGTCTGATTGCCGTATGTGGAGTCGGGAAGGAATTTTTTTCGCCAATGTGAAGCTTACTGTTTGCCACTTGGTTTTTTTTGCCTTCCTCTGGATCAACATGTTAGGGAAGGTTAGGATAGGATATGGGTTGAACTAGATGGACTTAAAGTCTTCCTTCAACCTTAATAACTATGTTACTATGTTACTTCAGTCCACTACTCTACAGCCAGATACAGAGGAAGACAGAGCAAGACAGCAGCTATTCCAGATTTTTTCTTGGACTACCTGGAAACTTGGATAATGTGAGTATAAAACCTAATGTCTTTCTTCCTTTTTTCTCAATTTATTATGTACTAATGTCTCTTTTTTATTGCAGCATGTCTTCAGGAGAAGAATAAGTGCCGTCCCCTGGTGAACTGGCCCAAGCAGAGGGTGAAGTAAGTACCTTCCTTCCCTACTGATTGGTAAGTATTTGCTGTTGCATGGACACGTGGCAAATTTTTTTTTCTTTTTCAGTCCACATCATCCACGGCAGCGGAGGAAGAGCGGGAGCAGCCAGTCCGAGTGCAGGCAGGGAGACTGCCTGTAAGTATAGACTGACAGATTGTACTCTTTTTTTGCCCCTGACTTTTTTCTTGCCTGTTTTTCCTATTCAATCTTGCTTCTATTCTCAATCTTTCTTCTCTTATGTCTTGTTTTCAATCATTTTAATCTACAAATGTTTACAAGATTAATGTTTTGCTTTCTTTTCTAGGCTCCACAACGGGATGAGGAACTTGCCCTGGACAATGACGCCCTGATCCAGTTAGTTAAGGAGCGAGGCCCATTGTGGGACAGCCGTCATCCAATGCACTGTGACAACGAGGTGATCCGGCGGCTCAGGAATGAGGTGGCCGCAGCGCTGATGGATGGCTGGGACAACGCCTCTCCCCGGGTCCGCAAGGATTTTCGTAAGTATATAATGCTGTGTGATGCTGCAGTCACCTTGGCCGAGATCACACAACTGTGTGGGATGCTAGTAACTCCTGTGAGTTTCTAGCATCCCACACAGTTGTGTGATCCCGGCCTACAGTGCATTTTCTAATTTTTTTTTTATTTTCCACAGTGAACAAGGTCAGAACCCATTGGCGCTCAATGAAGGACCGCTTCAACAGGGACCTGAGGCTGGAGAACCAGGTTGCCAGTGGTGCTGCAGCAAAGACCACAAGAAATTATTGCTACCATCGGGCTTTGGCTTTCTTAAGACCGGTCCTTGCCACCAGAGCATAAGTATTTTGTTGTTGTTGTATTGTGTTGACTCTGTGTTTTTCTATTCCACAGGAGTTGGTGTTTGTAAATGCATGATAGTAATTGTTTTTTTGTTTTTTTTTTCACAGCCCCTGGAGCAGCACCCTGCAACCTGGTCCTATAGCGGTCCTTCAGAGAGCTGCCTCGGACCCGTCCCAGCCATCCACCAGCCAAGAAGCACATTGCAGGCCGTCAACACAGACAGCTGGAGATCAGAAAGCTGGTCCATCAGGTCTTCCCCTGTCACAGGTCTCTGCCACAGGTTATGTGGGTACTTCCCGCCCGTGGCAGAAGGCCTCTGACAGGAATCTCATGCCCGAGTTCTTACGTTTGAGCACGGTTTTTTAAGATAGCCACAAGGCGTTGGGCGACAGAGTGGATAGTGGTTTTGCACTAGTGGACCAACGCATCCATTCTGTCGAGCGTCGCCTTGACTATCTTGAAGCTGAGCTCAAAAGACCAGCGCACTATTTTTTCCAACAAATTGAACGGGGCAAGGCGGAACACCTTACTCCTGATCTCCAGGTGACTGTGATGCATGCCTGCAACATTGCTTACACGCAGGCTATGCAGCAGAGTTGGTACGTGCAGCAGCAGCAGCCAGTGGTGCCTTTCCCACCCTTGCCACCACTGACTCGCTTCACCACACTACCGACTTCTGCTGCATACCACTGCACGGCACCAGCATTCCAAGCCATGCTGGACCATGTCATGGAAATATATATGTATTCCATATATTCAAAGTATATTCATATATATGCATTCACAGTTAGATAGATCTCACTTGCTAAAAATCCTGTGCCCACACATATCTATGCAAAAAGCTGATGCCAGCTGTAATCAGTCGTTAAAGACGACCCTGGCCTTCATAAGGAACAAGTACATAGAGTCTTAGTAGATATCTATTGTTTACTTTACTAGTCATGCAAGAATGCTGGGGCAAAGAGCAGTAAACAATAAATCTGCAACTTCAGCCCTTTTATCATAATTATCATAATTATCATACTTACACTAGAACAGCCAATAATCTAGCAGCTTTTAATTGTATGTTAATTGACTAACCAGCCCCTTTTTGTAAACGTATAAAACCTTGAATGAATAATAAATGTAGGTCTTGACGAACTGTTATACTGACACTTCCGTTGTGGACAGTCCTCATTTCGTTCTGAGCACTCAAAAAGACATTTAATAGAGAATTGGGAACGGCACCAGCAAACACTGAAGGATAAATTTATCCTAATTAAATTTCCATAACAACCACACTTCACCACACACAGTCATAGTGCAGCTGGACACTCCCCCGCCACCACCATGCCAAGCGCTGCTCCTGTTTGGACTTCCTCCACCCCTGCTTGGACCTCCACCCCTGCTTGGACCGCATCCACTTCCCTGGACGCCACCACCACAGAGCAGCAGCTGGGGGACCCTCATTCTATCTTCAAGGCCTCGGACCCTGGCAGGAGGTCCAGCAGCCCACGGAGGTCCCCAAGCCACACGAGGTCTCCAAGCACCAGGTCCTCAAGCCACAGGAGGTCCCCAAGCCACAGGACGTCCCCAAGCCACAGGAGGTCCCCAAGCCACACGAGGTCTCCAAGCACCAGGTCCCCAAGCCACAGGAAGTCACCAAGCCACAGGAGGTCCCCAAGCACCAGATCCCCAAGCCACAGGAGGTCCCCAAGCAGCAGGGCCTCAAGCAGCAGGAGGTTTCCAAGCACCAGGTCCCCAAGCACCAGGTCCCCAAGCACCAGGACCTCCAAAAAGAAAACAAAGATGGAACGAAGAATCCAGAAAAATACTTTTGTCCTCCCACCCCCCTCACCTCCCACTGTATTTTTACCGCTGCCTTCCCCTACCACTTTCGTTGCCCCTTCCCCTCAAACCCCTTCGTCTCCCTCCCAAAGTCAGTCCTCGTCGCTCCACACACCCAAGTTACCTCCTTCTTCACCCAAACGTCGTCCAAATTAATTTTTTTTTGGTGTCTTGTAAAAATAAATGTGTCTTTTTTTGCCCCCAAACTGTTTGTTTTCATTGTGTCTTTCGCCGCTACACACATTGCGCCATACACACACAGCGCCGTACACTTTGTGATTTTGCCACCACATAGCTCCAGTACTGACACATGCTTCTTGTGTCAGTCCTGGATCTGTGTTGTAAAAAACACAAATATATGACTTGTATTTTCACCACCAGTCTCTTCAGTCTAGAAATATTAGTAGACTGAATAGAGGATGTTGCTGAGTGCAAGGCATATCTATTGCTAGGTATCATAAAGAGTGATTTGAGGATGGTGTGTTTTGCACATCTACATTTCACTCTTTGTGACACAAGGCCATGGGATTCTAGATATACCTTGTAATTAACCACATCCTCTATTCAGTGTGTGGTGAATAAACTGAAGAGATGATGGCGAAAATACACGCCATATCTACAATCCCCTCAGCTGGTATCATAACTATTTATCACACCTGGCCAGGTGACTATACCTATGAGTTGTCATCTGCAGCATCGCTTCAGTCTGCATCATCTATTGCACGCAGACTGGAGAGATGCTGGTGGTTAACTCATTTGTCTATTCACCTGCCCACGTGTCATAAATTCTGACGTCAGGATGCTTTTTTTTGGCATCCTCACTTCAGCATGACACCAGGCCAGGGGCTTGTAGAAGTTGTATAAACTTTATCATCTCTCCAGTGTGCGTGCATACTTAAGCCACAGTGGAGATACTACAAATAATAATACTTATACTCATATGGTCAGGTGTCATAAAGAGAGAAGGATGCTATTGCATCCCAAACTCACTATTTGTAACATCAGGCCATGTGTATAATATTTGTTGTATCTCCACCATCGCTGCATATATCTCCACCGGCGCTGTAATATGTTTTAACATAGACTGGAGAGATGATGAAGGTCAGACAACTTTTCTCTGTAGACTCACCTGAGTCCTAATAAAGTCACGATGCAGAAAACACAGCATCCTGACTACACTGGGACACCTGGGCAGGTGATTATTGTATTGGAGTGTATAAAAACAGAGTGCACTCACTACAGGTATCAAAACAGGTTATTTATTAACATAAACATAAGAAAACAATTTTATTACACCATTTGATCTTGTCATTCCACACGTCCCACATCAGATAGAAAGTAGGCCGCAAATTGGTCCCTCATTTGGCCAACTTCAACAGATTTATTATTATTATTATTATTATACATTTATATAGCGCCATTTATTCCATGGCGCTTTACATATGAAAAGGGGAAAAATATAGACAGGTACAATAAACATGTGCTGGACAAGGGACACACAAGTACAGAAGGAGAGAGGACCCTGCCCGCGAGGGCTCACAGACTGCAGGGATGGGTGAGAATACACTAGGAAAGGGTAGAGCTGGTCGTACGATGGTTCAGTACACTGAGGATTATTGCAGGTTGTAGGCTTGTCGGAACAGGTGGGTCTTCAGGTTTTTCTTGAAGGTCTCCGTTGTTGGTGAAAGTCTGATGTTTTGCGGCAGGGAGTTCCAGAGTATGGGGGAAGCCCGGGAGAAGTCTTGTATGCGGTTGTGGGAAGAAGAGATGAGGGGGGAGTCGAGAAGGAGATCTTGAGAGGATCGAAGGTTGCGTGTAGGTAGGTAGCGGGAGACCATGTCACAGATGTATGGGGGAGAAAGGTTGTGGATGGCTTTGTATGTCATGGTTAAGGTTTTGAACTGGAGCCTCTGGGCAATAGGGAGCCAGTGAAGGGCCTGGCATAGGGGGGAGGCTGGGGAATAGCGGGAAGACAGGTGGATTAGTCGTGCAGCAGAGTGTAGGATGGACTGGAGTGGTGCCAGAGTGCTAGAGGGGAGGCCAGACAGTAGGAGGTTACAGTAGTCGAGGCGGGAGATGATAAGGGCATGCACTAGTGTTTTTGTGGTTTCATGGTTGAGCAATGAGCGGATCCGGGAAATATTTTTGAGTTTGAGGTGGCAGGAGGTGGCGAGGGCTTGGATATGTGGTTTGAAAGAGAGGGCAGAGTCGATGATCACCCCAAGGCACCGAGCATGTGGGACTGGGGAAAGCGAGCAGCCATTGACATTGATGGATAAGTCTGGTGAAGGGGTAGAGTGAGGTGGGGGAAAGATGATGAATTCTGTTTTGTCCATGTTCAGTTTGAGAAAGCGAGCAGAAAAGAAGGCTGAGATAGCAGACAGACACTGTGGGATTTTGGTCAGTAGGGAGGTGAGGTCAGGTCCAGATAGGTAGATCTGCGTGTCATTGGCGTAGAGGTGATACTGCAAGCCGTGGGATTCTATGAGCTGTCCCAGGCCGAAGGTGTAGATGGAGAAGAGTAGGGGTCCTAGGACTGAGCCTTGAGGAACACCGACAGACAGGGGGCGATGTGAGGAGGTGGTGTGTGAGAGGGAGACACTAAATGTTCGGTCTGTTAGGTATGATGAGATCCAGGATAGGGCCAGGTCTGTGATGCCAAGAGATGAGAGAATCTGTAGCAGGAGGGAATGGTCCACAGTGTCGAAGGCAGAAGACAGGTCCAGGAGAAGGAGGACAGAGTAGTGTCGCTTGCTCTTGGCGATTAGCAGGTCGTTAGTGACTTTAGTTAGGGCAGTTTCAGTTGAGTGATGCGGTCGAAAGCCGGATTGTAACCGGTCAAAGAGGGAACAGGAGGAAAGGTGGGAGGACAGTTCAAGATATACATGCTGTTCCAGTAGTTTTGAGGCGTAGGGGAGAAGAGATATCGGGCGATAGCTAGACGCAGAGGATGGGTCGAGGGAGGGCTTTTTGAGGATGGGTGTGATTGAAGCATGTTTGAAGGATGAAGGAAAGACACCATTTGTAAGTGAAAGGTTGAAGAGGTGTGTGAGAGTAGGGATGAAGACTGTGGCAAAGTTAGGGATGAGGTGGGACGGGAGTGGGTCAAGTGCGCAAGTGGTGAGGTGTGATCTTGACAGGAGAGTGGAGAGCTGATCTTCTGTCATGGTGGTGAAGCTGGTTTTGGAAGAACAGGGCTGAGTGGCTAAGAGGGGCATTGGGGGCTGCGGGCCAAAGCCTTCTCTGATAGTATCAATCTTTTGCTTAAAGAAGGAGGCAAAGTCTTCGGCAGAAATGAGAGGAGAGGGAGGAGGTGCTGTGGGATGGAGTAGAGAATTAAAAGTGTTGAAGAGCTGTTTAGGGTTGTGAGACAGGGAGGATATGAGAGATGCGAAGTAAGTTTGTTTTGCGGCAGAGAGCGTGGACTTGAAGCTGGCGAGAGACTGCTTGTATGCGTTAAGGTGCTCAGTAGAATGGGTTCTCTTCCATCTCCGCTCGGTAACCCTGGAAGCCCGTCTCAGTTCTTTGGTCAGGCCGGTCAGCCAGGGCTGCCTGTTGATTGTACGAGTTTTGCTCTGCGTGAGGGGGGCGGCCGAATCAAGTGTGGTTTTTATTGTGGTGTTATAAAATGTGGCAGCAGCATCTGTGTCATTAAGTGAGGCTATGTCTGTGAGAGGGAGGAGGGACTCAGAGAGCGATTGTAAATTGAGGTGTTTGAGATTTCTGCGAGGGTGGGTGAGTTTGTGGAGTGGGGGATGTGTACTAACAGAGGAGAGGGAAGAGAATGTCAGTAGGTTGTGGTCAGACAGGGGGAGTGGGGAGTTAGTGAGATTGGTGAGGGAACAGAGGCGGGTGAAGATAAGGTCCAGCGTGTGACCGCCTTTGTGAGTGGCCGCAGAGGACCATTGAGTGAGGCCGAGGGAAGCCGTGAGCGAAATAAGTTTAGAGGTAGCCGGGGTGGAAGTGTCAATGGGATGTTGAAATCGCCCATGATGATGGTGGGGATGTCAGCAGAGAGGAGATGGAGTAGCCAGGTGGTGAAGTGGTCGAGAAAGGTGGAGATGGCAAGTTCTGGGGGGCGGTAGATGACAGCCAGCTGGAGGTCGGAGGGGGAATAGATGCGGACGGAGTGCACTTCAAACGAGGGAAAAGCAGTGGAGGGTGGAATTTGAATAGGAGTAAAGGAGCAGGTATCAGACAGGAGTAAGCCAACTCCTCCACCACGTTTGTTGCTGGGGCGAGGGGTGTGAGAAAGATGAAATCCGCCATAGGAAAGAACAGCTGGAGAGGCTGTGTCAGAGGGAGTGAGCCAGGTTTCAGTGATGGCAAGGAAGGAGAGTTTGTTGGTGATAAAGAGGTCGTGGATAAATGACAGTTTATTGCAGACGGAGCGTGCGTTCCATAGTGCTCCGGGTAGGGGGACTGGGGGAGGGGGGTGTGGATGGATAGGTATGAGGTTGACAGGGTTGCAAAAACATGTGGAAGATCGTGGCAGGGTGTTAGAAATGAGTGTGGGGATGTGTTGAGGAGGGCCAGGATTTGGGGATACATCGCCAGCGATGAGGAGTAGCAGACAGAGCGTTAGAAGGTGGGAGCTGGATAAGCCATGGTGTGGCCGTGTGTGTCTTGGTAAAAAGGATTGTATGTGGAGGAACAGTTCTGAGGGAAAGGTGAGATGGCTGGGTAGAATGGAGGGGGAAATGACTAATTCCTTACTAGGTGGGGGGATTACAGGTGATAGGAAGAAAGAAAGGAGGATGGGGGTGAAAGTGATAAGAAAATGAAACATAGCGATTTTATAATCTGTTACCTTGCAGCCAAATTCCAGTCCAATTCTAGTCTAATTCACAGTAGTGTAATTAGAAATCTGTAATTTGAAATATGGGATTTGAAATATGTGGAGCAGACTAAAGTCTGGAGCAGACCCATTGCACTGACTAAATATGCAGCTAAGGGCAATCAGGTGTGATTGGGAAGTGGGCTGGGACTGCCCAGGCCAGATGTACAGCGTTAAGGACAGGTCATAAAAGGGGGTAGGGGTGACACAGACCACTCAGATGTGTGGTGAAGATAACAAGAATGAAGTACAATTATGTATACAAGAAGATGGGTGAGCAAATCATACCATGAAACAAAGCAATACACAGATGACCTGAGAGGGTGCTGAGTGAATTCAGGCAATGGGTTGACAAGTGTTTCATCAAGTTCAAAGGTAGGGTGGTCTTTAGCCATCACAAAATTGTGAAGAACCACGCAGGCTTTCACCATCTCATCCACAGTTTCAAGTTTAAGATTGATGGCTGTGCCTAGAATGCGCCATCTGGACACAAGAATCCCAAAGGCACACTCGACAGTTCTTCGGGCACTGGTCAGTTTGTAATTAAATATTTTTTTGCTGTGGCCCAAGTCCTGGCTGGAGTAGGGTTTCAACAGGTTTGTGCAAATTTGAAAGGCCTCATCACCAACCATTACAAATGGCAGTGGCGGACCTTCGGTGTAGGGAAGAGGCTGTGGCAGGGGAAAATTAAAATGGTTGCCATACAACCTACTGCACATGTCCGAGTTCTTAAAGGTCTGTGAGTCATTGCCCCGGCCAAATGCCCGAATGTTCACTGCAATAAACCTGCAGTCTGCATCCGCAATGGCCATGAGTACCGTAGAAAAGTACATTTTATAATTAAAGTACTCAGAGCCACTTCTTGGGGGTTTTGTTATCAAGATGTGTTTCCCATCCACCGCTCCCAAACAGTTGGGGAAATTGCAGACTGTAAAGAATTTTTCTGCAATATCCATCCAATTTTCTGCGGTGGACAGGGCATAAATTCAGGACATAGAACGTCCCACAAAGCCCGGCAGGTGTCCACTACTATTCCGGACAAGGTGGAGATTCCAAGCCGGTACTGAAAGTGTAGTGAAGAGAGGGTCTCGCCAGAAGCCAGGAATCTGCAAAACAGATGAAAAAAAATTGTGATTGTCCAGGCTTTGTCAAAACACTCACATGAAAAAGCAATCTGTACATGTCAGAACTATAATTCTGCAGGCTTTTAGTAAATGGCAGAACAAAAACAATACACGCGTTTGTTTAATATTACGTACCGTAATGTGACGAGGAGCCGTTCCTCCGGAGGAATTGCACGACGGAGCTGTGTGTCCTGTCTCCGGATGGCTCCTTCAACACAAGCAAGCAAATCCCGAAAACTTTCTTGGGACATCCGTGTATAGTCCGCAAAATTAGCCGGTTTGCCTGGAGCTCGATGAAGAGGGCGTGGTATGCTCCACGGCTCTCCCTGACTTCAATAATGGGATGTCTCAAAAAACGCCGCCGCTGCCGTCTTCGCTCTCTCTCTCTCCCTTTGTTGCTGGCAAGCAAAAGCCTGAAACAGCGCGATGTCCATATCCAAGTTTATGCAAAAACTCTCCCAACGCAGATCCATGGTGACATAGGGAACACCAGCAAAATCTGAAGAATTCAGCTGAACAGGGTCTATTTAAAGAAGTCCCATGACACTCGCCCACTTGTGTCCCATTGGAGTCTGTTTCAAGGATTTTCCTCTTGTGCAATGTGTGACTCATGTGCCTAAAAAACGCAAACGCATGGAAAACGCTAGATAAATTCATGTAAACGCTACTTTTTTTTGTCGTTATGCGTACTTTGATGCGTTAAAAAAACCATGCGCTTGCAAGCGGTTGTTTGCGTTTTTGCACACGTTTTCAATAGCGCACGAAGCGCTGCACTAAAAGATGCAAATGTGAAATTAACCTAAGAATGTTTTTTCATGATATATTGTATTTCATGTTAGTGGTAACATTTCTTCGATATAACTTGCGTTTATTTATGAAAAAATGGAAATATGGCAAAAATGTTACAAATTTTGCAATTTTCAAACTTTTAATTTTTTGCCCTTAAATCAGAGAGTCATATCGCACAAAATTGTCAATAAATAACATTTCCCATATGTCTACTTTACATCAGCACAATTTTGGAAACATGTTTTTTTGTTAGGAAGTTATAAGGGTTAAAAGTTGACCTGCAATTTCTCATTTTTCTCACAAAATTTACAAAACCATTTTTTTTAGGGACCACCTCACATTTGAAGTGAGTTTGGGGGGTCAGAAAATACCACAAAGTGACACCATTCTAAAAACTGCACCCCTCAAGGTGCTCAAAATCACATTCAAGAAGTTTATTAACCTTTCAGGTGCTTCACGAGAACTAAAGCACCGTGGAAGGAAAAAATGAACATTTACTTTTTTCGCAAAAAATTTACTTCAGAACCAAAGTTTTTTATTTCCACAAGGGTATCAGGAAAAAATGTGCCACAAAATGTGTTGTACAATTGTTATACTGTAAAGTGCTGTGGAATATGTTGGCGCTATATAAATAAAGATTATTGTTATTATCATTATTACAATTTCTCCTGAGTACGCCGATTCCCCGTATGTGGGGGAAAGCCACTGTTTTGGCACATAGCAGGGCTCAGAAGGGAGGGAGCACTGTGGGAATTATTGAACGCAAAATTGGGTAGAATCAAAGACGGGCGCCATGTTGCATTTGGAGACCCCTGATGTTCCTAAACAGTGGCAACCTCCAATTCTAACTCCAACTCTATCAAAGCCCTACCCTTGACCCTAATCCCAACCCTAATCCCAACCCTAACCACAACACCAATCTAACCTTAACACCCCAACCGTAACCCTTACACCCCAACCGTAACCCCAACACAACCTTATCCCCAACACAACCCTAACCCTAACTCAACCCTAATTCCAACCCTAACCCCAACACCACAACCATAACTCCAACACCACAACCATAACTCCAACCGTAACCCCAACACAACCCTAAACCCAACAACCAACCCTACCCCAACCCTAGCCCCAACCCTAACCCTAGGCCCAATCCTAATTCTAGCCCAAACACTAATCCTAGCTCTAACCCCAACCCTAGCCCCAACCCTAACCCTAACTGTAAAGAATGGAAAAAAATACATGTTTTTTATTTTATTATTTTTCTTAACTTAGGGGGTGATAAAGGGGGGTTTGATTTACTATTTTTTTACTTTGATCACTGTGATAGGGTCTATCACAGTGATCAAAATGAACCAATAGGAAAAATCTCCTATTGTTGCTGGGGTGCTGGCCGGCAGATCTCAGTGAGTGCACTGCACATGCGCCTGCCATTTTCTTCCATAAAGAAGATGCCAAGGGCCAGGGGACAGACACTGGAGGTATCAGGCTGGGAAACCCTATTTCTCTTTCCTCTGGTATGCTAGATCATATCAGAGGAGAGAGAAATGAATGGGAAATCTGCCTTTTTTTTTGCGATCGTTGTTATTCGGTAAATAACAGTGATCACAAGACTGGGGACGGTAAAAACCGACCCGAATCATGTTCGCCAGAGTCTCGGCTACCCCTGGTAGCTGAGACCCCAGAGATTTTCCGACCTTGGGGGTGCTATAACATTATTTCTCAGTGCCATTAAAATGCGGCGCTGATGCATAAGTACCCTTAACTGCCGCCATTAAAAGGCGTATTGGCGGTCGTTAAAGGGTTACAGAAATTGTCCTGTACACAAAATAAACAGATATAGAAATCCTGAAAGTAAGGGTAGCTTCACAAGAGCACATAAAAAATCATTCAGTTTCATCCATAAAACTTGGCTAATTTTTTTTCCTCTTGTCATATGCAATCCATGTGCAATCCGTTTCTTTTATGGCAGCAGCTATTAATAATTTGCTAGACCATTTACAGTTTGCTATGTTCCAGAATTGCAATGTATCCATAAAAAACTACTAATATACTGTATCTCTGCATGGCATCTGACTTTTGTTGTGCACCCACAGATGTGAATCCTTGAGTCTCATCTGATTTAGGGAAGAAACTACTGCATGCAGCAATTTTTTTCACATATAGATATGGTCAGTGAAAAAAATAGCTTATCTGCACTGCCTCATTGAATAACATTAGTCCGAGTGCTGCGACTAAAAATACAGTTGTGTGAAGGAGCCTTCATCAGCATATCATGATGCAGAAAAATATATTTTACAGGCTTCCATAGCTTTGGTTAAGTGTTAGGCCTCTTTCACACTTCAGTCGTGCGACGTCAGTCAAAATCCGTCAAAATGTGAAAAAAACGGATCCGCCATTTTTTTTGGCGGATCCATTTTTTTCCCATTGACTTGCATTAGTGACGGATTTTGATGGATGGTCGTCCGTTAGGTCCGTGTTTTGGCGGATCCATTTTTTTCCCATTGACTTGCATTAGTGACGGATTTTGATGGATGGTTATCCGTTAGGTCAGTTTTTTGACGGATCCGCCAAAAATTTGGCGTCCGTCGTTTCAGAAAAACGTCCAATGCAACATTTTTTGGTCCGCCAAAATGGCGGACTACGGTGGATCCACCGCATCCGCCATTTTGTATAATGGCATCCATCTTTGACGGAATCCGCCCACGGATCCGCCGCTTCCATAGAAAACCATTGAAAATGCTGCCAAAACTGTCCGGGGTCTCTCTCTCTCTCTCTCCTCGGTCGGGACTTCCAAACGTACATTTTCCGGAACGAAAATTTCATAATTTCTGGGTGAACACTTCTTGGTGGATCCGTCACAAAACTGATCCGTTTTACATCCGTTTTTACACTTTTCTGACGGATCCGCCATTTTCACACTTGGGCGGACGTCACACGACTGAAGTGTGAAAGAGGCCTTATGCGTCAGAGAGGAAGAGGACTTGAACTCTAGTGCCATCTACTGGAAATTGCAATCCTAAAATTCGACCCTTTATCAAGACTTGACATATGAATTAGGATAAAAGCAAAACCAGACACCTGTTTCAGGGTGTTGCCCCTCCTCAATGCAAAGCAATAGATCTGATTTTGCTGTATGAGAGGCATTTGACTGGGGTTTAAGGGGCAATGTCAATTTGCATATAAAAAGAGCATTGGACAGACTATAAAAGTCTCCTTTCATTGGCATGTCAGTCATGTGTCACGCAGTGCCTTGGGACTGTGGGCGCTTACCAGGTCCCTAGAACTCGGGGTGCTCTGGTCTATCCCTGTCCTCTGGATTACTGCTGAAGCTGGAGACACAGGGTTCATGAGCTTTGCTATGCTCCTATGTCAACCTTTATCTGTCCCCTACCCCACCCAGGGAGGTGGGAAGCTGAAGTGTATAGGATAACACTAACCAGACAAATAAGAGAAGATGGACAAGGATAAATGAAAATAACAATCATACAAAATACACTCACCAAACAACAGAGTGGACCACAGGGGAGTTAAAGGAAGGAGAAACCAAATAGAAGAGGATGAGGATGTGCACACAAACAAAACTCCAAGCATCAATTTCCTGGATAAATCTCCAAACGCCAACTCCAACCACAAACTGCACCTCTAACTTCAAACCAGGCAGTAAGAACTTACACTAGCAATTCCTAAGTACCAGAGGCAAGCATACATAGCAGAAGAAAATGGCCAACAGCTGTGACAATCTCGGTGGGAAAGCCCTGGGAGCTTAAAGGGAATCTGTCACCCTAAATTAGCGGGATATTTAAATGATGGCAGTCAGGTCAGATGGGTGGTGTTTTGGGTACTTGCCTTAACATGTTGTTCGCCGCTGTCTCCATTATTTCTGGGAATTGTAGTCGTTGCCCTCCATAACGCGCCTGCGCATTGCAATCTGTGGGCAAAGCATACTGCGCGTGCGCAATTCAAGATTGCAATGCGCAGGTGCGTTATATGGAGGGCAACGACTACAATTCCCAGAAATAATGGAGACAGCGGCGAACAACATGTTAAGGCAAGTACCCAAAACACCGCCCATCTGACCTGACTGCCATCATTTAAATATCCCGCCAATTTAGGGTGACAGATTCCCTTTAAACTGGACAGATTAACCCATGCACTGCCAGTAAGGAAAAAACCTGCACTGTTTAATAAGATGGTTAAGTACTTATAACGAGTGCAAAAGTTTGTGAAACCAGACGCCATGATCTTCTAGTCCCTCTCTGTTGCAGTGTCCCCATGACAGCATGTTACTCTTCACAAAGAAAGACATATCCTCTTAGATGCCAGTCGGAGGCCTCTCATATTGTCAAATCAGATTCAATTCTTTGCACTGAGGAGGTGCAACACCCTGAATTACATGTCTACAAATAGGAAATCAAATTAGCATTTTCTTACAAATGGAGAGCTAGTGGGCATGTGTTATTAGCTATCTGGAGTCCTTCTGGTGAAGGTGTGAACTGTGTCTATGTAATGAGTCATAAAACCGGGTGTTAAGTTGAGTCCTAGTGTCAAAGTATTGTACATCCTAATAAGTTTGAATTCCCATATTTTTCTCTCCCTGTCATCCTTAAAATGACCTTTTAGTATTAAGACTTTTAAGTCTGTCATACAATGTCCAGTTCCAGAGAAATGTTTTCCCACAGGCGTGTCCATTTCATTCCTGATTGTATGTCTGTGTAGATTCATCCTTGTTTGTAGTTTTTGCATGGTTTCCCCAATATAGATAGCTCCAGGGCACCTTGTACATTGTATCATGTACACCACATTGGAGGATGTACATGAAAAGGAACCCATGACCTTATAGTCCTGATTTGTGTTTGGTACACGGACTGTATTTGTTGGTAATATGTGGGTACAAGTTTTGCATTTTTTGTTGTTACATGGGAATGTGCCAGTCACTGATGGTGACGAAAGGACACTTCTGACAAGGAGATTCCTTAAGTTAGGGGGCTGTTTGTAGGAGAGGAGTGGTAGTTCTGGGAATATGTCTTTCAATTTGTGGTCCCTGTGGAATATGGGTTGGAGATCAGCACCAATTTTCCTTAGGATGCTCATGTGGGGGTTGTATGTGACCACAAGAGGTACCCTGTTGTTGTCCTCTCTCAGTTTGTAATCCAGGAGGTTGCTTCTTGGGATTCTTGTAGCCCTGTGGATCTGTTCATCTATTACCAGTGGATGGTATCCTTGTTGTAGGAATGTATTCCTCAGAGATAGCAGCTGTAGTTCCCTGTCTTTACTGTCTGAACAGATCCGAATATATCTCAGAGCTTGACTGTAGATGATGGATTTTTTTGTGTGTCTTGGATGAAAGCTGTTCCATCTAAGGTATGCTGGACCACAAATACAGGGACCACAAATTGAAAGACATATTCCCAGAACTACCACTCCTCTCCTACAAACAGCCCCCTAACTTAAGGAATCTCCTTGTCAGAAGTGTCCTTTCGTCACCATCAGTGACTGGCACATTCCCATGTAACAACAAAAAATGCAAAACTTGTACCCACATATTACCAACAAATACAGTCCGTGTACCAAACACAAATCAGGACTATAAGGTCATGGGTTCCTTTTCATGTACATCCTCCAATGTGGTGTACATGATACAATGTACAAGGTGCCCTGGAGCTATCTATATTGGGGAAACCATGCAAAAACTACAAACAAGGATGAATCTACACAGACATACGATCAGGAATGAAATGGACACGCCTGTGGGAAAACATTTCTCTGGAACTGGACATTGTATGACAGACTTAAAAGTCTTAATACTAAAAGGTCATTTTAAGGATGACAGGGAGAGAAAAATATGGGAATTCAAACTTATTAGGATGTTCAATACTTTAGGGTATGCCACACTAAACAATATCGCTAACGGGATCGCTAAAAAACGTCACTATTTAGCGATCCCGTTAGCGATATTGTTCAGTGCGGCAGCTTCCAGCGACGAGCTTCCTGCTGTGATCTCGCTCGTCGCTGGAATCGCTCCGGACCCTATTTAATCGCTGGCGCTCCCGCTGGGTAAGTATCTAATCGCTGTGTGGCACCTTTTCTTAGCGATTTAGCGGTACTTTTGTACCGCTAAAGTCGTTAAGAAGATCGCTAACGGCGATAGCGTCGTTAACTATATCGCTAAATGCGGTAGCATTTAGCGATATAGAAACAATCCCGCTAGCGATCTCATTAGTATGCGTCGTTATCGTGATCGCTAGCGGGATAGCTTAGTGTGGCAGTACCTTAAGACACTAGGACTCAACTTAACACCCGGTTTTATGACTCATTACATAGACACAGTTCACACCTTCACCAGAAGGACTCCAGATAGCTAATAACACATGCCCACTAGCTCTCCATTTGTAAGAAAATGCTAATTTGATTTCCTTTGCTTATCTTTTGAAGGCATCACACCTCCCAGGTCTTGAACAAATTTCCTACTATAGTAAAGGGTATGCCACACTGAACAATATCGCTAACGGGATCGCTAAAAAACGTCACTATTTAGCGATCCCGTTAGCGATGTTGTTCTGTGCGGCATCTGCCAGCGACGAGCTTCCTGCTGTGATCTCGCTCGTCGCTGGAATCGTTCCGGACCCTATTTTCTCGTCGGCGCTCCCGCTGGGTAAGTATCTAATCGCTGTGTGGCACCTTTTCTTAGCGATTTAGCGGTACTTTTGTACCGCTAAAGTCGTTAAGAAGATCGCTAACGGCGATAGCGTCGTTAACTATATCGCTAAATGTGGCCGCACTTAGCGATATAGAAACAATCCCGCTAGCGATCGCATTAGTATGCGTCGTTATCGTGATCGCTAGCGGGATTGTTTAGTGTGGCAGTACCTTAAGCATCTAATGTGTCTTTCTTATTATTCCAAATGTAATCTTGCCTGAAGAAGGAGCCTCTGCGCTCTGAAAGCTTGCGAACATATAATTTTCTGGTTAGCCAATAAAGGTATCACCTTAAGAATGCTCTTGTCATAATTGGATGGAAAAGTATTCACATCGATGTCTACAAATAGAGATTCTGGTTTGACTTTTATCCTAAGTCATATGGCAAGACCCATTAAAAGGTCAATATTGACTTTTAGGACTGTTACTTCCATTAGGTGGCACTAGAGTTCAAGTTCACTACCTCTCTGAAGGGGCAATTTACATATTTAATTTCCCAGAGGAGCATTGCAGGGCCAATAAGTCTCATTAACTGAAGTCACTGGGTTACCGCAACAGAGAGGAGCCAGAAGACTGCAGCGTCTGATTGCTCCTACTCCTGAGCTAAAAAGAACTTCACATTTTGTTAAATGGTGTTTATTAGAGATGAGCGACTTTGCCTTTTTTAGGGTCGAGTCGGGTTTCGTGAAACCCGACTTTCTCAAAAGTCGAGTCGAACGAAGTCGGTCGACTAACGGAAATGGTCGGGTCGGAGTTGAAAATCCGACCCCAATGCAAGTCAATGGGATATAAAAGTTGGCAGGGAGTGGAGGACAGTAAACACACCTACAGTGCCCATTTCAATGCCAACGACATCAATTCTTATTACTTAACCCCTTAATGTCCAATGACGTGCACAGTCCGTCATGGCCGGGTGTCAGTTCCGGCACCAGGACGGACTGTGCACGTCATGCCTTTGATCTACCACTGCGTGTAAACACGCAGTGGTAGATCAGTGCCGACAGCTGTCACAGACAGCTGACAGGCACGGCAAGCGGTGCGGGGACCTTTGCCGTCGGTCCCCGCACCTACAGCGCTGTGCTTGGTCAGTCAATCTGACTGACCAAACACAGCAGCGATCGCGCAGGAGAAGCTGAAATCTCAGCTTCTCCAGCGCGATCAGTGCAGGACCCGGCGCTGCAGTGGCCAGGCTTCCTGCACTGACAGCCAGGAGCAGAGCCCCCACCGCCCCTGGCTGTTAACCCCCTGACTGCTGCGATCGAGCGCGATCGCAGTGCTCAGGGGGAAGGCAGAGGGTCGGGAGCTCCCTCTGCCTCAGATCGGCACCCTGCAATTTAATTGCAGGGCCCGATCTCTGCCTTGATGACCCGGGGGTTGTGATGACAACCTCCGGGTCATCTAGCTACGGAAAGCTGCTGCGATCATGCTCACAGCAGCTTTCCCCATAGGTACAATGCATTGCAATGCTGGAGCATTGCAATGCATTGTAACTGCAATAAAAAGTAAAAAAAGTGAAAGTCCCATAAAGGGACAAGTTAAAAAAAAATAATTTTTTAAAAAAATTGTAAAAAAAATCGTAAAAAATAATTAAAAAAAAATCCCCTAAAAAATACACATTTTTATGTAATAAAAAAAATAAAAAACAAAAAAAATACACATGTTTGGTATCGCCACGTCCGTAAAAATCCCATCTATAAAAACGTAACCCTAGTTAACCCCTTCAGTGAAAGCCGTAAAAAAAAACACAAAAAAGTAGTAAATTATACTTTTTCCAAGCGGTATCATCATACCGCTTGGAAAAAGTGCAATAACACGCAATCAAAAAGTCAGATATAAATAATCATGGTACGCTGAAAACGTTATCTTGTCCCGCAAAAATCAAGCCGCTATACAGCATCATCAGCGAAAAAATAAAAAAGTTATAGCTCGCGGAATAAACTGATGCAAAAATAATTATTTTTTCTATAAAATTTTTTATTGTGTAAAAAACGCCAAAACATAAAAAAATATATATAAATGAGGTATCGCTGTAATCGTAGTAACCCGAAGAATAAAGCTGCTTTATCAATTTTACCACACATGGAACGGAGGAAAAAAAAAAAAAAAAACAATTCCTGAATTGCTGTTTTTTGTTCACTCTGCTTCCACAAAAATCGGAATAGGAAGCGATCAAAAAACGTTATGTGCCCGAATATGGTACCAATAAAAACGTCAGCTCGTCCCACAAAAAATAACCCCACATATAACTCTGTCGGCCGAAATATGGAAAATTATAGCTCTCAAAATACGGCGATGCAAAAATTTCTTACAAAAAATTATTAAAAAAAAAAGCATCTTTTAGTGTGTGACAGAAGCTAAACATGAAAAAAGGATGTAAATCTGGTATCGCTGTAATCGCACCGATCCGAGGAATAAAGTAGCCTAATCACTAATACCGCACGAGGAACGGCGCAAAAAAGAAAACCAATTCTTCACCTTTTGTGGATTTGTTTATTGTGCCTCCCAAAGATCGCAGTAAGGCGATCACAGTGGTTCCCCCCCACATATGGGGTATCAGCGTACTCAGGACAAAATGCACAATAGCTTTTGGGGTCCTATTTCTCCTGTTACCCTTAGAAAAATAAAAATTTGGGGGCAAAAAGGTCATTTTTGTGGAAAAAAATATGATTTTTTTATTTTCACGGCTCTACGTTATAAACTTCTGTGAAGCCCTTGGGGGTTCAAAGTGCTGACCACACATCTAGATAATTTCCTTGGGGGTCTAGTTTGCAAAATGGGGTCATTTGTGGGGGGTTTCTACTGTTTAGGCACATCAGGGGCTCTCCAAGCGCGACATGACACCCGCAGACCATTCCATCAAAGTCTGCATTTAAAAACGGTGCTCCTTCCCTTCCGATCTCTGCCATGCGTCAAAATAGTGGTTCCCCCCCCACATATGGGATATCAGCGTACTCAGGACAAATTGCACAATAGCTTTGGGGTCCTATTTCTCATGTTACCCTTATAAAAATAAAAATTTGGGGGCAAAAAGATTATTTTTGTGGAAAAAAATATGATTTTTTTATTTTGGTTACGTTATAAATTTTGTGAAGCCCTTGGGGTTCAAAGTGTGACCCAAAATCAGAAATTTCCTTGGGGGGTTTGTTTGCAAAATGGGGGTATTTTTGGGGGGTTTTTTAGTTTAGG
>JARQOD010000002.1:122645649-122714439 GCA_033576555.1 Oophaga sylvatica | reverse complement strand
GCTGCGTGTGTATAGGGTGTACAGAGCGGAGCTGCGTGTGTATAGGGTGTACAGAGCGGAGCTGCGTGTGTAGGGTGTACAGAGCGGAGCTGCGTGTGTATAGGGTGTACAGAGCGGAGCTGCGTGTGTATAGGGTGTACAGAGCGGAGCTGCGTGTGTATAGGGTGTACGGAGCGGAGCTGCGTGTGTATAGGGTGTACGGAGCGGAGCTGCGTGTGTATAGGGTGTACGGAGCGGAGCTGCGTGTGTATAGGTGTACGGAGCGGAGCCAGTGTGTATGGGATGTACGGAGCACCTCACGGAGCAGAGGCACGTGTGTATGGGGTGTACGGAGCAGAGCCATGTGTGTACGAGGTGTAAGGAGCAAAGCTGTGTGTACGGAGCGGAGCCACGTGTGTATAGGGTGTATGGAGCAGAGCCGCTTGTGTATGGGATGTATGGAGCAGAGGCGCGTGTGTATGGGGTGTACAGAGCGGAGCTGCGTGTGTATAGGGTGTACAGAGCGGAGCTGCGTGTGTATAGGGTATACGGAGCGGAGCTGCATGTTTATAGGGTGTACGGAGCAGAGCCGCGCGTGTAAGGGATGTAAGGAGCAGAGGCGCGTGTGTATGGGGTGTACGGAGCAGAGCCATGTGTGTACGAGGTGTACGGAGCGAAGCTGTGTGTATAGGGTGTACGGAGCGGAGCTGCGTGTGTATAGGGTGTACAGAGCGGAGCTGCGTGTGTATAGGGTGTACAGAGCGGAGCTGCGTGTGTATAGGGTGTACGGAGCGTAGCTGCGTGTGTATAGGGTGTATGGAGCAGAGGCGCGTGTGTGTGGGATGTACGGAGCAGAGGCGCGTGTGTATGGGGTGTATGGAGCTGAGCCATGTGTGTACGAGGTGTACGGAGCAGGGCCGCTTGTGTACGGTGTGTACGGAGCAGAGCCGCGTGTGTATGGGGTGTACGGAGCGGAGCCGCATGTGTACAGGGTGTACGGAGCGGAGCCGCGTGTGTATAGGGTGTACGGAGCGGAGCCGCATGAGTATAGGGTGTACGGAGCGGAGCTGCGTGTGTATTGGGTGTACGGAGCGGAGCCATATGTGTACGAGTACGGAACGGAGTCACATGTGTATGGGGTGTACGGAGCGGAGCAACGTGTGTACGGGGTGTACAAAACAGAGCCCTGTGTGTACGAAGTGTACGGAGCTGAGCCATGTGTACAGAGCAGAGCCATGTGTGTACGAAGTTTACGGAGTGGAGCCATGTGTGTATGAGAGGGGAGTGGGGAAGGAACAGGCACCGGGAGAGAGGAGAGCTGGGCGAGGAACCGGTAGCTGTGTCCGCAGCTGGCTCTAGGCTGTTCCTCATCCAGCAGTGGGCAGTCTGTGGACGCCCAGCCGTGCACTATGGCGGCTGTGGAATTCACCGGGACCAGCAGCTGCAATGGGAGCAGCGACACCTCCAGCCCCGGTGAGGAGAGGATGAGGCGCCTCTTCCAGACCTGTGATGGGGACGTCGATGCCTATATCAGCAGGTATGGAGGGCACAACTTTCCAACTTACTCCTGAATAGTTGGCTGCAGGGTTCACTTATCCCCCTGTGAGTGCAGGAGGCTGGGCTGAGAGCCCTTGTGCCCACTGATGATGCCACATTCCGGGCCCTGGGGCTCCACTCATTCTGCTCCTGTACAGCACATGTCCCTCCTTGCCCCTGTGCTGCCCACCTTTCCTGGGTACAGCAGGGGGAATCTGCTGGCAGGGTCAGTTCTCAGGGTGCTGCTCCCATTGCTCTGAGAAGTGGAGTTATTTCTAGCAATTCCTGACATTTGTGCCCATGTACTTAGAACAGATTATGAAGGGCAGCGCTGGCACATGAGAAATCCCAGCGGGATGTGACATTCGGGCTCAGTCTTACAGGATTTATGGCAGATATGACACATCTTAGTTTACCTGAGGCCATGTTCACACTGAGGTGTAAGTGCACCAGAATCTGAAGCAAAAAATCTGGGGCTGACCCTGTGGTGCTCGCTGTGGGGTCTGCGCGTGGAATACCCCATCCCATTGTGTAAGGTCACGGGCCACCCACTGCGGTGTCCAGGAAGATTGTTCACTAGGTGACATGTCACAGGTTAAAAGAAATCCACTGGAATGACCAGCAGTGCAGATTACCCATTGCAGTTTATGGGGGCGATTTGTGGGTAGTTCATATGTTAATCTGCTCTGTGGAGACTAAGGTAGGCTCATACTGATGGTGTTTTTTCTCAGTTTTTGCAGTAGAAAATCTTTTAAAAAAAAACACCAGTTTTAGAGTTTGTGTTGTAAAACACTGCCAAAAAACCCTCTGTGTGAACATGTTCTACGAGAGGAAAAACAATCTATTTTTCAAGAAGAAAACTCTTCGGGAATTATTACTTTTCTCTTGGGTTTTGTAGACCTAAAATCTCCTTTATATTAGTATTTTCTGGACTTTACTTCAGCTCTTTTTCAACACTTTATTCTTGCTGGAGCTTTTTCTTTGTGGGGGAGCGTCTTACTGACAGTCAATGACTTTAAAAAAATCTTTATAACGAATAAGAAAACAGTAGCTTTTTTTTTTTAAAACGAAAGCACTGACATACGCTTGAAAAGACTTCATGATCTTGACATCTTTTTAGCTTTCCCATTGACTTATATTTTAAAGGGAACTTCTCATATCACCAAATAATGTTAATCTGCAGATATGGGGTTAATCTGCTGGTTGATATCAGCCGCCGCCTGAATCAGCGTGGGAGTGATGAGAAGAGGTGAGTACAGTTTTATATATATACAGTACAGACCAAAAGTTTGGACACACCTTCTCATTCAATGATTTTTCTGTATTTTCACGACTATGAAAATTGTAGAATCACACTGAAGGCATCAAAACTATGAATTAACACATGTGGAATTATACATTACACTTTACAAAAAAGTGTGAAACAACTGAAAATATGTCTTATATTCTAGGTTCTTCAAAGTAGCCACCTTTTGCTTTGATTACTGCTTTGCACGCAGAAAAGGTGAACGGATGGACTCTACATGCCTGGTTCCCACCGTGAAGCATGGAGGAGGTGGTGTGATGGTGTGGGGGTGCTTTGCTGGTGACACTGTTGGGGATTTATTCAAAATTGAAGGCATACTGAACCAGCATGGCTACCACAGCATCTTGCAGCGGCATGCTATTCCATCCGGTTTGCGTTTAGTTGGACCATCATTTATTTTTCAACAGGACAATGACCCCAAACACACCTCCAGGCTGTGTAAGGGCTATTTGACCAAGAAGGAGAGTGTTGGGGTGCTACACCAGATGACCTGGCCTCCACAGTCATCAGTCCTGAACCCAATCGAGATGGTTTGGGGTGAGCTGGACCGCTCACCGCTTCAATTTTGAATAAATCCCCAACAGTGTCACCAGCAAAGCACCCCCACACCATCACACCACCTCCTCCATGCTTCACGGTGGGAACTAGGCATGTAGAGTCCATCCGTTCACCTTTTCTGCATGCAAAGCAGCAATCAAAGCAAAACGTGGCTACTTTGAAGAACCTAGAATATAAGACATATTTTCAGTTGTTTCACACTTTTTTGTAAAGTGTAATGTATAATTCCACATGTGTTAATTCATAGTTTTGATGCGATTCTACAATTTTCATAGTCATGAAAATACAGAAAATCTTTGAATGAGGTGTGTCCAAACTTTTGGTCTGTACAGTGTGTTTATATATAATATATATATATATATATATATATCTCCTGGTTGCATGATACCCTGTATGAGGGGGGGCATGTAACTATGAGGAGGGCTGCATTATATTCTGTGGTTGGGCTGTATTATACTATATGAAGGGGGCTGCATTATATTCTATGGGGGGCTGCATTATACTCTATGATGCTTGCTGCATTATATTCTATGGGGAGCTACATTATATTCTATGAGGAGGGCTACATTATATTCTATGAGTAGGGCTATATTATACTATATGTGGGGGCTACATTATACTATATGAGGGGGCTACTTTATATTCTATGAGAGGGGCTACCCCAACCCCTGCTACATAATTACTACCTTATATTATACCCTGATATTAGCGCGTTTTACCGCACAATTGGTGGTCTTGTATTTATTTCTATGTAGCTACATAGTGGGCCCCAAGAATGATTTTCTCTGGTGGGCCCAAGGTGCTCCAGTCCGACGCTGCACACACCAGCTACACAGATATGCAAACAGATATGCAAAAAGCTATTGTGATTTGCAAGGTGATTTGCGAGCCCCAGCCATAAAGAAATGCGACGTCATTGTGATCGCAATGTGACTACTCACACACTGCAGCTACACAGATATGCAAACAGATATGCAAAAAGCTATTGTGATTTGCAAGGTGAAGATTGTCACGAGCCCCAGCCATAAAGACATGACACCGCCATTGTGATCGCCTAGCTTGGAACAGTGGTATTGCGATTGCAACAGCATCTCATATCTGTGCTTGGCTGGCGCATGGCTGCTGCGGTCAATTTTCAATCGCAAAACCGTTTTGCGTCGCGAGTGCGGCCGCACGTAACGTGCGCACGCTGTGACGTCATGGCGCTGGCGTCGTCCAATGCTCTGTTGTTTGTGATGGCGGCAATGGCGGCGGCGAGACAGAGACAGCGCAGCCCAAAATGGACGGACGAGGAGGTCCGTTATCTCATAAAGAAGACGGACCTCTGGGACTACCACTGCAGGCTACCTGTGGCGCATCCAATGCGCCACAAAAGGGTATGCCTGCAGAGGATCCGGCGGGGCCTGCAGAGGAGATTTAATGTGTGTCGTACAAGAGCACAGATCAGAAAGAAGCTGGCGGACCTGCGATATCGCTCACGCGATAGGGTCGCCAGCATCCGGGCCCAGCTCCGCAGGCCTCTGAGTGAGTATTGATGAGGGTATCTGGAGAGGTTATGTTTTGTGGGGTAGGCTACTTTCACACTTGCTTTTTTTAGCGATGCGTTTCGAGCGCACAAGAAGCGCATTAAAAAAACGCCTGCAAACGCTTATAAACGCTGTGATATTTAGTCGCATCAGCATGCGCATTTCGACAAAAAAAAACAGCGTTTGTCTGCGATTTCATGCGTTTTTGCATGCGTTTGGGTTGTTTTGGCGCATGCGTTGTCTATGTGTCACATTTCTATCATCTCTGTCTCCATCATCTCTGGCTCTATCATCTCTGTCTCCATCATCTCTGTCTCAATCATCTTTTTTTTTTTTGACCGGAAAAAAAAATGCAACATGTAGCGTCAAGCGCGTATGCGCGCACACCGGGAAAATGCGCAGCGCACGACAAACGCACATGAACGCGTGCAAGCGCTAGACCCTGCGCCCGCCATGTTAAAGATAGGGGAACATTGCGCATGCGTCCGATAGCGCAAGTTGCGCTGCGCAAAAAAAACGCAAGTGTAAAAGTAGCCTTATCTACCTATATCAATGCACCCGCAGTGATGGCAGTACCAGCAGTGATAGGGCAGGCAGTGAAGGGAGTACCAGTCGTGAGGGGGTTTACAGGCATGGATGGAAGTACTGGCAGTAACGGGAGGATCAGTAGTGATGGCAGTACCAGCAGTGAGAGGGCAGGCAGTGAAGGGAGTACCAGTCGTGAGGGTGTTTACAGGCATAGATGGAAGTACTGGCAGTAACGGGGTTAGTAGAAGGATTATTTGACTGAATTGTATATTTTATTTACAGCACCACCTTCACCAGCTGCTGCGGCTACCCCTCCACCTCCTTCCCCGGCTACCCCTCCACCACCATCCTCACCACACCTCTCCATCCCTTCAACCCCTTCCCTGGCAGCAACCCCCCCTCCACAGTCGGGGTCATCATCAAGCACCTCACCTTCCATTGTCTTCTCTGCAGCATCATCCCGTCACACGGATGCAGGCTCCCCATCAGGTAATTAACGCACATTATATAAGCTTCAGACAAGTTTGAGAACTTTGTAAGGTCTTATGTGTAATGACTGTTGTGATATAAATTTTTTCTTCTGTGTTTCCCTAGCCGGCGGACCAACAGATTCTGGGTGGGCGGTCAGCGGGTCGTCTGACGACAACCGTAAGTGTTAATTAACATAACATGTACATGTTGATGTTGCAACAGAATTCACTATTAACTGTTACCTTTACCTCCACAGAAATCCCGACTGCCCAGGACCTGTTGGTGTCCCACCGCCGGGTGATGGCGAAAATGTGCAGCGCTGTGGCAGCGATGCACACTGCCATGGGAGCTCTGCATCACCACGGGGTGATGCTGGAGAGGGCAGCGGCTGGACACCAGGGCCCTCATTAAGTTTTTTTTTTTGTAATTTTTTTTATTTTGTTAATAATTAGTTTATAATTTTTTATTTTGTTATGTTTTTTTTTTTGTTTTTGTTTACATTATATATAAAAAAAATATATATGACAATAATATATATTTTATATTTTACGTTAATCTACGCAGGTGTGGTGTATTATTTTTTAGTATAAGGTTTTAGCGCTAGTGTGACCAGGGCCTTAAAAAAAAATGTTAATTTTTGATATTTTTTTCATTTCATTTTTTCCCGATGATGGAACACCTATGATAGCTAGTACTCCCATGACCTCATGTGTGACAAGTAGATGTAATAAAAATACATTTTAATAGTTGACATCACATAAGAAAAGACCACAATTCATTAGATAAATAATTTTTTTTTATTAAAAAAGGTATCAATGTAAAAATATAAAAACAACCAAAAAAAACTTTTGTAAAACATTTTAAAAACTACAACTGCTGGTAAGATGGATCATTGCCATTACCACGCTGCCTCTGCGGTGAATAAAAATAAGGGGGAGCACCAGCGTTTGGGTTTATCCAAACTGGGTTTGGCACAGGATTGTGCGGCCATGAGTAGTCCGGGTACTGCGGTCTTGGCATGACGACATATCTGTTGTCAAGGGTTCCAAAAGACGCTTGATTCAGTACCTCAAACATCAGTCTCTCTGCATGAAGCCGCTGAACAGGATCCAGAGTAGGCAGCTTCTCATTAGCAAAATATGCAAAGCCAGTTATTTTAGTTTCTTTTTCTGCCATAAGAACTTTTTTCGCAATTTCCACCAATTCAGGAGTAGCCGAGGTGGGAGCCTTCCTTTTCGTTCCTGAAAGTGAAAGCCGCCTCCGCACAGATGATGGTGGCTCGACTACTTCGTCTATGATCAACGGCATGCTGTCTTCTTCAGTTGCAGGTGTGGAGACAGCCTCTTCTGTGTCCTGCATGAACAAAAAACAAATGGTAAATCACAAAGACAAAGAAATTAATCTTCACACTATAACATCCATATCCGGAAAAAAATGTGAAAACGACACTTGTATAGACAAAGAAATTTATCTTCACACTATACCCAAAAACAGCAAAATTGTGAAAACGACACTTGTAAATGGATAGGCCTCAACCGTTGAGCTACATAAATTATCAGTACATGAAGGGATTAATTCTGCCATTTTATGTACATTTCACAATAATTTTTTTTAAATTTAAGTCCACTTTGGCATGTACATTAAAATGTGTTGTAATACAAAGGTACTTACATGTACGACAGGGGTGTCCGGCTGGATCACTGGGTCTAGATCCGAAATGGATGTCCCTTGTCTGGGTACTTCTTGGTCCCTTGTAAAAGTGAACAGATCAAAGTACCACAGTTGGGGGACATAAACTTCTTCGGCCCCCGCTCCAGATTTGGTAGAATTTATAACTTTATTGAGCTCTTTTTTGTACACCGTGCGGAGGGCCTGAATCCGTTTTTTCACCGTTGACTCATCCGCCGGTTCATCTGGGTAACGGTTCTTGCAGAGCTCCACCAGTTTTTGGTAGGCGTCCTTCTTTTTCAATCGGTTACAGTAATCTGCAGACTTAATTTTCCAGAGGCACGGCATTGAGCGGTACAGCTCGATAAAATCACGCAAAAACTCCTGCTTATCAGCCATCTGTAATAAAAAAATGATTATGTGAGAACAGCCGAATAGTTAAATAATGCTTACATAGTCTACAACATAGAACACAGCAGGGATCACAAAATGGTGGTGGTGGGCGCAGCATGAGTAAACATAGATAGAGCTGGGATCATAAAATGGTGGCCGTGGGCGGGGGCCGAACAAAACAATGGGATAAAAAACCTAGATGAACAATTACGCAAAAAACAGCAGGGATCACAAAATGGTGGTGGTGGGCGCAGCATGAGTAAACATTGACAGAGCTGGGATCATGAAATGGTGGCCGTGGGCGGGGGCCGAACAAAACAATGGGATAACAAACATAGATGAACAATTACGCAAAAAACAGCAGGGATCACAAAATGGTGGTGGTGGGCGCAGCATGAGTAAACATTGACAGAGCTGGGATCATAAAATGGTGGCTGTGGGCGGGGGCCGAACAAAACAATGGGATAAAAAAACCTAGATGAACAATTACGCAAAAAACAGCAGGGATCACAAAATGGTGGTGGTTGGCGCAGCATGAGTAAACATTGACAGAGCTGGGATCATAAAATGGTGGCCGTGGGCCGAACAAAACAATGGGATAAAAAACCTAGATGAACAATTACGCAAAAAACAGCAGGGATCACAAAATGGTGGTGGTGGGCGCAGCATGAGTAAACATAGACAGAGCTGGGATCATAAAATGGTGGGCGTGCCTGAACAAAACAATGAAAAAACATCATGGACGACAATGGTTAACAACAGCAGAGATCTAAAATGGATCGGTAAAATTAAAGACAAAAGAAAAATTAAATGTGACAAAAAAAATACCTACCTTACAAAACTCGTGTGATTCTGAAAAAAAATAGGGAAACTAGCGTCACAAACTGGATCGCAGAGGATACGCCACAGACTGGATCGCAAAAAACTCCAACGTAGAACGTAGCAACCGAAATAGTGGCGTAAACTGGATCGCAGTAGCTACCAAGGCTAGCAGGACACACTGGGTGATTTGAAAGAACCGCTTCTGCTCGAGAGCAATGGAGAGGAGTGCTGATACGTCGTCTTTTATGACGCGGTCATCCAATCACAAAGCGGGAGAGCTGTGATAAATATCTATGACATACATAGTGACCACCAATCTGTGATGAGGGGCGTGCAAAAGGTTGCGCTCAGTCACGCCTATCGAGGTCGTGATCTTTCACAGTACATGCAGTGTGGCACATCCCAACGACCGCCAAAGTCGTTAAAAAGATCGCTAACCGCTGATGCGACGTTAATGAGATTGTCAAGTATGGCAGCTACTAGCGACCTTAAAACGATCACACCAACGATAGCGTCGTTATCGTGATCGTTAGCGGGAACGTTTAGTGTGGCAGTACCTTTAGTCCTGTGTTTTCCTTTCTGAGCATGCCCAAGGTAAGATCTCTCATAGGTTATCAGGGGTCACATACTCAGCTACTGCAGCAGCTCCTATTGGTCCGCGAGGAAGGTCCTGAAACTACATGTGTTCTTGTACAGTTTCTCATTGGTCCTTTTCTGGTAGGTCCTGTAGTTGCTACTATAAAAGGGTGGCATGGCCGTGCCGCCATGCGCTAGTGTCAATTGCATTATGTGCTTTGCGCCAGTGTGATCTTGCACGCATGTGGTTAGGGCTCGACTGAAATAAGCCACTAGAATACCGGCTTCTCCGGTGAGGAGAATGTCTGATTGCATTGTCGATTGCATTACCAGTTGTCTGTGCATACCTGTGGAGTTAACAGGACACAGTCCATATCTCTGTGTCTCTACCTTAGCGATACTGTGGTGTAACAGAGTTTGCTTATACCGCCATATAGTGCCACAGTATCTATATTTGCGACTCTGTGAAGTAACAGAGTTCACCTATACCGCTATCTTGCTAGCAGCAGGCTCTGCCTGCACGGTGAACCGCGGTCTGCGTACGCACCCACTATTTATATTTATCTGGTGCGTTCTGCAGATCCTAACATAGTGTCCAGTTCATATATGTTTATTACATAAAAACAATATTTATGATAAAGGATTAAACAGTAAGTGCCTCACTGTAAGGGACATGGTGTATACCTGAATTACAATAAATCACAATCAAGAGCAAAACAAGCAAGCATGTGAGATATACGAAGAAAAAGCAATAATAAAACTAGTACAAAAAGAATATGTATGCAAATAAACAGCTACATGGGTATAAGTACTTCGAATATTAGAGGCACTGCTGCTGGGAATTTATCAGGCACCGTGTCCCTTCAAATAAATAGTTTTTCTTTTCTCTAATAAACTTGTGTGAACTTGAGACTATCTCATAGTTTTCTTCTATCTTCGCAATTTTACTCATATCTCAATGTGTGTTTTTTTTGAATGCTCTGTGCATACAGACTCTGATGGAGTTTGCCAAAATTAATTTTCTTCCAACTATAAAATTGGAAGCATATGAAGGAACAATAATTTTACTATTCACTGTTATGGTCGTTGTATTTTGGCTTAGTACAACCCAGGAGCATGAGCTACAAAGGAGGGTATGCTATGATACAATGAAGTTGTTGTCCTTTTTTTCTGTACTAGATTTGCATAAGATCCCATTTAGTGAAACAGTCATGTGAAAATGTAACCCACAAGAGAACCTTTTTACAATATTGCTCAACCTCTCTATATCTACCTAGATATTAGATATCACTCTGAGTTATTCTCAAACTTTATGTTTGTGATAACAAATAATCTGCTACTACACTTGGGCAGTATGAAAGCGGTAAGAACAAGAGTTTTGCATCCAAGCCGGCAGAATAGCGTGTCTGAGGGTGGACAGCAGTCAGGGCATGTTCCATACAGTCTGTGACCAGGTGAAGCTTCGGGTTGGTACGTGATAGGTTTTTCTCGAATATCTTGCAATCTGTGTGAACAAACAGTAAGTTTAGTAGTGAGTCAGTTGCTCTACTGACAGCCGTGTACCCTCGTCAAAAATATTGCCTTTTACTCATGATGGTCATATGTGTGAAATCTCTTTAGTCTCAACTCGTAGTCTGTGATTGGGTCAAGCAAAACTAGACAGAAACAATCATATCACACAGAGAAAACAAAGTTCAAATCTTTGTTCCATTTGTAAAAAAAATATTTTTCTTTACTAGCTGAAAATTAGGTGACCTATGGAAAAAACCTACAGTCTTAATTTTTGCAACCAATTTGCCACTTGTCAACATACACCATATGGACAAAAGTATTGGCAACCTACACATTACACCTATTGCAGTTTTTATCACTTCCTATTGCAAATCCATAGGCATTTTTAATGTGGAGTTGTTCCCCCTCCTGGAAAAGATTTCTTCAAGATTTTGAAGTGTATTTGTGATGACTACTGGAGTGGACCCTCTGGATCGTGATACCAACTCACCCTGGGCGAGCTGACCTAGTGAGAACCACCCCTTATACAGGGAGCGTCAGAGGCAGACCCAGGGGGATAAAGTACCACGACTGCTGGAACCAGGTGGCCGGCTCACAGAAGACAGGATTACGCAGGGTTTGGGAGTGAGCAAAGCCAGAACACGGGAACACGCAGAGTATAGGATAGTGCAAGGCATGTGTATGGGAGAACGCAGAGTACAAGACAGGGCAAGGCAAGAACACGAGAGCACGCAACAAACAAGAGTGCGTATAGCGTGTGCCGAGAGGCACGCTTGGGTAAGAGGCAAAACAGGGCACGTGCAGGGAAGCACGCCTGGGTACAAAGCAAGGAAGAGCACGTGCTGGGAAGCACGCCGAAGTACAAGGCAAGGCAGAGCGCGTGCAGGGTAGTACGCCTGGGTATAAGACAAGGAAGAGCGCACGCTGGGTAGCACGTTAGAGCACAAGGCAGGAGACCTGAGTACAGAGAGCAGCCAAGTAGGGACCAAGCAGGTCTAGCTAGGAAGCACAACAATAATCAGGTGCCGCCTACAGGAAGAGGCAGACAGATATAGGGCAAGTGTGCTGGAACATCCGGGTCAGGTCCCCAGGACCATAGAGACATCAGAGATGGAGCGTCTGTAGTCAGGCTCAGGAACGCATGCACGCTGGACAAGGATCTGAAGTCAAGTGATCAGTCACAGGGTCAAGCGTGGGAGGGGCGTGTGTGCACTCGAAGTGATGACGTCGGGCGCTGAGCCCCGGCGCCAGAGGAATGTTGTGAAAGGGACATGACAGTACCCCCCTCTTTAAGCCCCCCCATTCTAAGGCTGGAAAGAAACTTACACAAAATCTGGGGAGCTTGGATATTCTCCCGGGGTTCCCAAGACCTTTCTTCTGGACCAAAGCCTTTCCAGTCAATTAAGAATAGGGTTTTTCCCCGTACCTTCTTCATGGCCAGGTTATCATTAACCTCAAATTCAGTCCCCATGCCAACAGGCTGAGTTGTGTGGCCCGGAGAAGGATGAAACCGATTGAGCACCACGGGCTTGAGGAGGGACACATGGAAGGAATTGGGAATGCGGAGTGAGGCAGGTAGCTTCAATTTGTACGCCACCTCATTAATACACTTGAGGACCTCAAAAGGACCAATGTATCGAGGACCCAGTTTGTAAGAAGGTACTTTAAGGCGAATGTATTTGGAGGAAAGCCACACCTTGTCACCAGGTAGAAAAGAGAGACCAGGCACCTTTTATCTGCATGGTGTTTCATCCTGTCTTGTGCTTTTTCGAGGGCAGTTTTGGTCTCTTGCCAGACCCTGGAGAACTCCACAGACAAAGAGTCGGCCGCAGGCACTCCCGATACAGGAGGTACCGGTAGAGGCACACTGGGATGTTGTCCATGCACACTCGACGTGATGACGTCGGGCGCTGAGCCCCGGCGCCAGAGGAATGCGATGAGAGCGTTATGACAGTATTTGTAGAATTCATACAGAAAAGCATGTGTGAGGTCAGAGACTGATATTTAATGACTAAGCTTGCAGTGTTGTAACTTGAAGCTCATGGGCCTCAATGCAAAAGCTCCAACAGGGTCCAAAATTATTGCAAGTTTTTGATAGTCTTGGTCTTTTTATATAAGCCAAAGGGATTTATCGGGCCCCTTAGGCTCCAGGGCCTACGTAACGAATCCACAGATGTATGGATGAGACCTCAGAGATAGGCGCTAATACTTTTGTCAAAATAGTAGTACATTCAGGTCACATTCAGGTGTGGAGTCAATTTACAGTACAGTAAATTTGAAAGGGGGTTACAAAAAAATCCTATCCACACATAGTGAAAAGGGATCTGTTTAACAAATTATTGTTATTATTTATTTACATAGCACCATTGATTCCATGGTGCTGTACATAAGAAGATGATACCTACAAAATACAGATATAAATTACAGTAAACATATTAACAATGATAGACTGGTACAGAGGGAAGAGGACCCTGCCCTTGTGAACTTACTGTACATTCTACATGATGGTGGGGAAGGAGACAGTAGGTTGGGGGCTTGCAGTAGCTCCAGAGGTGTAGCTAGGGTTTCAGCTTGGAGGGGCGAAAAATCTGAGTGGGCCCCTAATCAGGTAATCCTAACTACAGCTACGTGGCGTATCCTAATTGTGAGTAAAGGGGAACATCAGCAGATGACCGTGCTGTGATGTAAAATAAATCTATATACAAAAACGAACACAGATATTACTATATGGAGACCATATTGTGGTAGATACCAGTCCTACATAACATATAAGAGATCACAGTACAGTTATAGATGGTGACTTACCGCTGAGGTTGTTTCTGATTGAATTGTTCACTTTTCCCATCTTTCCATTTGGCCCAGACCAACATGACAACTTCTCCAAACAGAGATTACAACAGAGACACATCTGACTTCTAACATTTTCAGCCCCATCACCATCTATTCCTAACCTGCACAAACTCCTCATTCTGCTGATACCCCAATGCGAGCCGCTGCTGCCGTATGTGTCCCTATTACTGCACCTAATGTGCGGTACAATAACCGTGCTCCTCTTACCGCCTCACATAATACTGCCACCACTGTGCACCTTACATAGTAATAATGACACATTTGTGATCTCTAGATAGTAAAACTCCCCCCCTAAAAATATTAATGCCCTGTGCTAGTGCCCTCCACATTTTGTCCCTAAAAAGTAATAATACCCCATATGTAACTTTGATGGTCACCATACTTTGAGTGCCCCTATATCAATAATGCTTCTTAAGTGCCCACTTAACATTTAATAATGTCCCCTGAGTCCACTCGTGTACAGTAACAATGGCCCAGTATCACAGATTTGAGCAGGCGGTCATGTGAAAACTCTCTCGGCTTCTCTCAATTCTCTTCTATTGAGAGAAGCCAAATCTTTCTAGTGGACACATACACATAGAAAACATGGGGTCCATGACCGCCTGATAACGCCAGTGATATTGGGAACTCATGCAGCAGGCGCTCCCTGTCATGATTTGGCAGTCTGGAGTCACATAAAGTGACAGCAGACATTTATTCCAAGTCGTAATTAACTTTATAATAATAAATTGCTTATTATTAATTATTAATGCACCACTCCAGCAGGGTTTTTTTTCACCACTGGAAATCCCACAGCTCAAACTAGTGAGAACAGCTTCTGACAGGCCAGAAGTTAGAAGCTACGTCACAAGAACTCAATGTAAGTCTATGAAAGATAGAAGAGGTGAGAACGAGGCCAGCATGAGGTTCTCATAGACTTACATTGAATAGAGACCTCACTGCCATGAAACACTGGAGCAGCTCCTCATCGGCAAGAGATGGAGCCGAGTGGCGGCAAAAGCAGATGAAAATGCCGGAAGGTGAGTATTAGACAGTCAGTAGAAGTCTTGGATTTTAAGGTGCCACTCCAGGGTGAAATAAAAAAAATGTTGGAGTGGTGCTTTAAAGGGAATCTGTCACCTCCTGGGATGTGTATGACCTATTAAAATAGGACGCCTGCTGATAAAGTACCAACGAAACGTGCGTTGGGTCAACAGGGTTCATATAGACTGACTTTACAACGCTGTAGGTATTCTATACACTTTTCCTTTCATTTTACTATCCATGTAATATTACTTTACTTTCTTAAAGGGAACCTAACACCAGTTTTGGCCGATAAGAGATACGGCCATCACCTTAAAGGGATGATATACAACATTTTATAATGCTGTATATCTGCCCCCAACCCAACCTGTAAGAGAAAAAATAACATTATACTCACCTGTGGGGCGGTCCAGTCCGATGGGCCTCGCTGGTCTTGGTCCGGCGCCTCACTTGTTCTTACAATTCCCATCCTCCTGCTTGCTTCGTGTGGATGATGCGTCCTTTCGTCATCGACACAGTCTCCTCGGCACAGCGCTCCTGCGCAGGTGGTCTTCTCTGCCCTGTCGAGAGCAGAGCAAAGTACTGCAGTGCGCAGGCGCCAGGGCTCTTTGACCAGAGAAGTGCGCCTGGGCAGGAGTGCGGTGCCGAGGAAACGCATCATCCACACGAAGCAAGCAGGTGGGCAGCATCGAAAGAAGGGAGGTGCCAGACTAAGAAGAGTGACACTCCTTGGACTGGACCTCCCCGCAGGCGAGTATCATAAAAGTTATTTTTCTTCACTTGCAGTTCGTGTTGGGGCAGATATGCAGCATTTTTGAATGCTGTATATCAGCCCTGAAATGTGATGGCCGTATCTCTTATCGGCCACACCTGGGTGACAGTTTCCTTAAAGTCATAGCAGACCTAGTGTTTTTTCACACGGACCACACCATTGGTTGGCTGCATTCAGCCTGTCTGTTGTGAAAGCCTGGAAGTTTGGGGTTATTCTGAACTGTTATTTCTGCTTTTATTTTATGAAGAGTGTACCTTTTGTACAGTATTTTCTTTAGGCACTTTGTATGATTGAATTATTGTAATATCTGCCTAAAAAATTAGTGTATATTTATGCACTTTACACTTTATCCAGTCGGTCTGTTTGGTCGCCCCATTTAGCTTAGCAGCCTCTGTATTTTAAACACTATTTTTAATATATGTCTAATAAAACTTTATATTTTAGGATTATACTCCATGAGCATGTAATTGAGTGCATATAATCTCCTAACAAAGCAATATAATAATCAGCCCCCAGTACCCTGTCGCATCTCGGCCCTCACAATACCCTCATCCTCTCACACTCACCCCCAGTGCCTGTCCCCCCTCCAACACAATAACCCCATTCTCTCACATTCACCCGCCAATGCCCTGGCCCCTCCCCAATTGTCCCCTTCCCCCACTTCAGCACCCACAATTCCCCCATCCTCTCACATTCACCCCCAGTGCCTTGTCCACCTTCCCCACTTCAGCCCTCACAATACCCCATCCTCTCACATTCACCCCCCCAGTGCCTCGTCCCCCTCCCCTACTTCAGCCTCCACAATTCCCCCATCCTCTCACATTCACCTCCCAGTGTCCATGACATGCCTTCATTTAATAAATATAATAAATTCTATCCCCACTTACCAATGAAGTTTGCAGGCAGTGAGGCAGGACCAGGAAGTGTCAGAATGAAATACAAGGTGGGCACTAGGTCCCAGCTGCTCGAGCCAATCCCAGCATGCACAAAACTACAGACTGACAGAACCTCCTCAGGTCAGTAAGCCTGCACCATACACTGCAGGAGGGAGACTGCAACTGGCCACTGTGTTACCAGCATGCAGAGTCTCAGGCAGGCAGGATGAGCAGGCATTTTCCTGCACTCCTGTGCTGTTCTGCCTCATGACTCCTGATGGGCCCCTTTATGTAACGGGGCACGGGGCGACGGCCCCCTCCGCCCCCTCAGTAGCTACGATACTGAGTAGCTCCGATGCTGAGGTGGCAGCGCAGTCATTGCTTGCTATAACTTTTCTTGAAGAGATGGGTTTTCAAGTTCCTTATGAAGGATCTGAATGTGGTGGATAAGTGGATGTGTTGAGGCCCAAAATTCCAGAGGATGGGGGATATTCAGGAGAAGTCTTGGAGGTGATTGGGTGAGGAATGGAAGGGAGAAGGAGAGCTTGAGAGGATGAAATCATCATGAACACTCAACATACCAAGCATGCATGTTCATTTCAATATGAAGGGGTAAATAAGAAGTTGACCAATATGAAATAACCTATGTTTTCCTCACATTACCACCAGGAAAAAGTAGGGAGGTCACCACATGTTATACCTTATCCTTATACTGTACATTAGATCAAAAGATATTGAGTCTGCTGACTTTTTTAATTTGTCCACCCTTATTTTAATAACTTTGTTTTTTGCAAATGCAGAACATCCTGACACTGTGAACAATGTTATATAATTTACTTTCATCATTTCTAGGTATGGTGTTCATTTAAATTAGTACTTACATTTTTCAAAGAATTGCTGGCCATAGGCACTACGGACTTCTTCTGGAGCCTTCTCCCAAAGGGAGTGAAATTTTCCTATAAGTGTTTCTGGATCACTTATTAATGTTTTGAAGTAACCAGGCTCTATGATAGTGACTTTTACACCAAATCTGCTAATTTCACGTCTGTAAAATGCAAAGAATATTTAAAGTGTCAGGAAGAATAGTCCATGCTTAAATTGCAAATCTCAGGATATTTGCTCCTCTCTGTTCCAAATGAGAAACCGACAATCACACAGAAACGCTTATTTTTAATGAAAATTAGCAGTTGAAGAATACTTCTACTAAAAGGTTTTTTTTGCTCCTTTTATTGTGTAATTCTGGGTGATGCTACAGATTTATGATAAAAAACAAGTACTAGATTATGAGAATTCCTGAACTTTTGAATACTCTTTTGGGCACTGCGTACATGTTTAGTTATAAATTGTATCCTTTTGTAATGTATCCACTATTAAAAAAAAACTCTGAATCAGTTACACAAAGAGCTATAACAGATTGGTTTCCATTTTGTATCCGTAATTATTCTGTTTGCAACGGTTCGATTTTTAATAGTGGTGTCTCTGAACATCTGTAATGGTCTGGGGATGTCCAGTGCTTAAAAATCAGATCTGTTAATGGATGAAACATCAGATTACCATTCTTAATTTTCTGTTTCCCAGACAGGCAAATGTGCTTCGGTACGGAAAGTATTCAGACCCCTTTAAGTTTTTCATTCTTTGCTTCATTGCAGCCATTTGGTAAATTCAAAAAAGTTCATTTTTTTTCTCATTATTGTACACTCTGCACCCCATCTTTACTGAAAAAAATCAGAAATGTAGAAACTTTTGCAAATTTATTAAAAAGTAAAACTAAAATTTCATAAATATTCAGACCCTTTGCTCAGTATTGAATAGAAGCACCCTTTATTGAGCTAGTACAGCCATGAGTCTTCTTGGGAATGATGCAACAAGTTTTTCACGCCTGGATTTGGTGATCCTCTGCCATTTTTCTTTGCAGATCCTTTTCAGTTCCATCAGGTTGGATGGTGAACGTTGGTGGACAGCCATTTTCAGGTCTCTCCAGAGATGCTCAGTTGGGTTTAGGTCAGGGCTCTTGCTGGGCTAGTGAAGAATGGTCACAGAGTTGTTCTGTAGCCAATCCTTTATTATTTTAGCTGTGTGCTTAGGGTTATTGTCTTGTTGGAAGGTAACCCTTAGGCCAAGTCTGAGGTCCAGAGCACTCTGGAAGAAGTTTTCATCCAGGATATCTCTGTACTTGGCCGCATTCATGTTTCCTTCAATTGCAACCAGTCATCCTGTCCCTGCAGCTGAAAAACACCTCCATAGCATGATGCTGCCACCACCATGTTTCACTGTTGGGATTGTATTGAGCAGGTGATGAGCAGTGCCTGGTTTTCTCCACAAATATTGCTTAGAATTATCACCAGAAAGGTCTATCTTTGTCTCATCAGACCAGAGAATCTTATTTCTCATAGTCTGGGAGTCCTTCATGTATTTTTTAGCAAACTCTATGCAGGCTTTAATATGTCCTGCACTGAGGAGAAGCTTCTGTCGGGCCACCCTGCCATGAAGGCCCATCTGGTGGAAGTATGCAGTAATAGTTGACTTTGTTGAACTTTCTCCCATCACCCTACTGCATCTGTGGAACTCAGCCATAGTGATCTTGGGGTTCTTCTTTACCTCTCTCACCAAGGCTCTTCTCCCACGATTACTCAGTTTGGCTGGACGGCCAGGTCTAGTAAGAATTCTGGTGGTCCCAAACTTCTTCCATTTAAGGATTATGGAGGCCACTGTGCTCTTAGGAACCTTGAGTACTGCAGAAATTCTTTTGTAACCTTGGCCAGCTGTGTTCCTTGCCAGAATTCTGTCTCTGAGCTCCTTGGTCAGTTCCTTTGACCTCATGATTCTCATTTTGTCTAACATGCACTGTGAGCTGTGAGGTCTTATATAGACAGGTGTGTGCCTTTACAAATCGAGTCCTATCAGTTCAATTAAACACAGCTGAACTCCAATAAAGGAGTAGAACCATCTCATGGAGGATCACAAGGAAATGGACAACATGTGACTTAAATATGAGTGTCTGAGCAAAGGTTCTGAATACTTATGACCATGTGATATTTCAGTTTTTCTTTTTTAATTAATTTGCAAAAATTTCTACATTTCTGTTTTTTTTCAGTCAAGATGGGGTCATTAATGAGAACAAAATGAACTTTTTTGAATTTACCAAATGGCTGCAATGAAACAAAGAGTGAAAAATTTAAAGGGGTCTGAATACTTTCTGTACCCACTGTAAGAAAAAAAAACAGAAACGAATCTAGTTGCTTTGCGAATTTTGGGATGGACTAAATAGCGGTGTAGATTTGACTTCTGCATTAGGGCACAATAACGACATTATTTAAGTGTGGAGGCACAAAGGGTTCACCATAATTGTGTGGAGGTAGATGGAGCACAAAGTATGTCTTTATAAACCTTAGCAGGGCCACAGAGGCCCATACATCCAAGCAACAACCTTGTGGTTGTGGGGAGGTGGGGGGTTAGGTCAATATGTTGCCATGAGTTCCATAGATCCCTAGAACTTTAGTGATGCTCCTACTTGTAATATATGCTACATAGACTTTGAACACTTTGACCCATTATGTTACATTGTTTTGTGTATAAACATCTGCTTCGATATGTAAGATTGAACTAATTTTTTTCAAAATCGTATTTGTCTCCAAGTTACAATAACGTGGGTACTGCCGCAAGCTGCACCTCAGGAGGATATCTGCAATCTTAGGAAATATACTGGATTTGGGAATATATGCATATATTTAATGCATGAACTTTATAACTAACTAATTACTCTTTTTACATTTCCGGCTTGAACTCAGAATTTTAATCTATTCAGTTTTGTTTTTTTTATTATATCTAAGATATTTACATGTAGACAAACATAAGGTATATATAAAATGTTGCACATATTGAACTCTGCTAGATTAGACTTTTGCTCACAAATATGAATTTTGTATGTATTTTGCAAACTTTGATGTAAAGGTGCATAACGGTGCATTCACATCAGTGTGCTAAGGCCTCATTTACATGTCAGTATTTGGTCAGTATATTGCATCAGTCTTTGTATGCCAAAAACTAGGAATGTAACTTACAGAAACAAACCATAATTGGAAGATTGACGCCTGCTCTGTGTTTTGGAGACAATCCTGGTTTTTGCATAAAAATACTGATCAAATACTGCTTAAAAAATACTGACAGGTGAATGAGGCCTAAGAGGCATTATGCCAATTGTATACTTTCAACCGGCCAGACACAGCAAATAGCCAGATTGGGTGAGTGTGCAATGTTTTTTTTTAACCCCTTAAGGACCAGGGGTATTACCGTTTTTGCTCTTCTATTTTTTGCTCCCCTTCTTCCCACCGCCATAACTTTTTTATTATTCCAGGAATATAGCCATGTGAGGGCTTTTTTTTGCGGGACGAGTTGTACTTTTGAATAGCACCATTGATTTTACCATATCATGTACTGGACACAGGAAAAAAATTTCAAATTCGGTGAAATTGCAAAAAAAGTGCAATTCTACAATTGTTTTTTGGATTTTTTTTTTACCATGTTCAGTAAATGCTAAAACTGACCTGCTATTATGATTCTCCAGGTCATTTTGAGTTCACAGACACCAAACATGTTTAGATTCTTTTTACTTAAGCAGTAAAAAAAATTCCAAAGTTTGTTAAAAATATTTTGCCACTTTCCGAGACCTGTAGCGTCTCCATCTTTTGGGATCTGGGGCCGGGAGAGGGCTTATTCTTTGCGCGCCGATCTGCCGTTTTTATTGATACCATTTTGGTGTGTATATGATCTTTTGATCGCCCGTTATTGCATTTTAGGGCTCATACTCACTGACTACGAAAACATATGATATTCAGGCGATAAAAAATCGGATTCAAATCTGACCAATGTTATTCATTAGGTGACATCTCATTTGCGATTTTTTTTCTCAGCCGAAGTCGGTGTGAGAAAAAAATTACAACATGCTGCGATTTGATGCGAATTTGGCATGATAATCGCCAATGCAAGTCAATGGGTGCGAGAAATCATCGCACAGCACTCGCACCATGCGAGTGCTGTCCGATAAAAGCCGGCAATTCATCCCCAGCTACTGTAAAATCACACTGACAGCTCACAAAACACTAGATACATACACATAGAATACATATATATATATACATGTCACTGTGACACATATATATATATATATATATATATATTTATAGTTCATACACTTCTACATACTGTAATAGCCGCTAATTCAATTGCCGGCTTTTGTGAAATCACAGAACCCGACATGAAATGACACATGGTTTACACATGTCATTTCATGTATTTTGATATATGGTTTTAACTTACAATTACATGAGTGTATGTGTGCAAAATTGCAGACATGTAGGGGTTAATTAAAGGTGTAAATTCGTTGAAAAAAATGCGTGGGCTCCCGCTGTATTTTCTCCACCAGACAGACAAAGCAAGCGAGTGGGGGCAAATAATAATAGCCCAGGGAGGGTGCATTTATTTTGTGCCCCCCCTGGCTACTAACATCTGCCCCCAGACACCCCAGAAAAGGCAAATCTATAATTAGATTCGCACTCTTCCATCACTCAACCTTGGTCAGAATGGATCCTCTTCGGGCAACCATACACCCAGATGAAGTCTCGGCAAATGGCCTGCGTAGCTCACTCAGCAGTCTGATCCTGAGTTGGAGTCACAACAGCGAACTTGGTAAAGTGGTCAGTCATCACCAGAAAATGTTCATACCCGAGATGAGCTGGGCACACGGTTAAGTAATCGATCATCAATAACTCTAAGGGGGCAGAAGTCACGATGGTTTGTATAGGGGTTCTCTGCTCCAGAGGTTTGGCTAGTTCACAGCTCAGACATCGTTGACAGGCCTCCTCTACTGCAGTCTTCAATCTCGGGTGATATACCGGATTCTGTAACCACTGGAACGTCTTCTCCGGACCAAAGTGAGCCCCTCTCTCATGAGCCTCCTTAACCACTACACGGATCTACTTCTCTGGGAGCACCACTTGCCAGGTGACCCTCAGCTCCCTAACCAGCTGCACTATTCTATACAGCAAACCGTCCTCCAGCTGGAGTCTCTCCCACTGTCTCAGAATCTTCAGATCCCCCGCGGAGAGAGCGTCTCTCTTGCACCTGCTGGAAAGTCGCTTCAGAGCCACCCACTGTCTCAACTGGGCAAGTTTCTTATCTTCTTGCTGGAGTTGCACCCAGTCATCCCGATGTCATCCCAGCACTTGTTCTCCATACGCCTCACCGATCTGTCCCTGCGTCACCACCAACGACCTAGCAAGGTCCCGAAAACCAGGAATCTCTTCTGACTCCAATTCTTCATCTTGGTTGTGTCCAGGCCGCTCATGGGTCACTCTCGACAGAGCATCAACATGTGTATTGTCGGCTCTGGCCCAATAAGCGATCTTGTTCCAATACTTCGCCATGCGGGCCACCCATCATTGTTCCAAGGCCCCAAATTTTGCATTTTCCAGGTGGGCTAGGGGATTATTATCAGTGCGCACCAAGACTTTGAACCCCGACAAGTATTTTTCAAACTTTTCGGTCATCGTCCACACCAATGCCAGCAATTCCAACTTGAAGGAGCTGTAATTGTCCGGGATCCTTTCCGAGTCATGAAGAGACTGGCTCGCATAGGCCATCACTTGTTTCTTATCTTCTGCATTTGCGATAGCACGGCCCCCAGACCATGTAGATTTCCATTGGTGTAAAAAATGAAGGGCTGTGAGAAATCCGCAATTATTGGGGCCTCAGTTAAGGCCATCTTCAAGGCTCTAAAGGCTTCTTCCTGGCTACCTCCCCATTGGATAGTCTGATTTTTTAACTAGATGGCACTCCCTTTAGTAGTTCCAGCAACGGATTAGCGATATGGGTGAAATTCCTCACGAACCTTTGGTAGTACCCAGTAAACCACATAAAGGCTGGAACGTCTTTCACTGTCTTCTGGGTGGGCCAGTCCTGTACCGCCACTATCTTCTCCCGTGCGGGTCTCACTCCTTCATCGCATACAATGTGTCCCAGGTACTCGATTTGTTTACATAAGAGGTGACATTTTTGCGGCTTCACTTTCAGGCCATGTTTCCGTAGTCGACTCAATACTTGCTCCAGCCGCCGGGGTGTTCTTCAAAGGTGGCTGCATAGACAATGATATCGTCCAGATAGATGAGTGTTGAATTGAAGTTCAGATCCCCAAACATCTTTCCATCAATCGCTGAAATGTCCCGGGAGCATTAGTCAGGCTGAAGGGCATCCGACTAAACTCAAACAATCCCATGGGCAGTATGAATGCTGTCTTCGGCCGATCGTGTTCAGCCATGGGCACCTGCCAGTATCTGCTGGCCAGATCCAGGGACAAAAAATACTTCGCCTTTCCTAAGGCAGATAACGACTCCTCGATTCTGGGCAATGGATAGGAGTCCCACACCGTACAAGCATTCAGTCATCTGTAATCGACACAAAAGTGCAGGGTCCCGTCCTTTTTCTGGACTAAAACAATGGGAGTCGCCCACGGGCTCTGACTCTCCCATATGACTCCACTCTGCAGCATGTGAGCCAGCATCTCTTTTAATTTCTTGTACATCTGAGGCAGTATCTGTCGATATTTCTCCCAAACTGCGGCAGCACTTCCTGTCGGAATTTCGTGGGTTATAGCCATGGTGCACCCAAAGTCATCTTCATGGCGAGAGAAGACCTCCTGATAGTGCTCCAGCTCGGCTTCCACCTGTTGAGGGGAGAGTCCCGTCAGTTCAGCACGCATCTGTTCCAAAATTCGACGACCCTACTTCATGCCTCCAGGGAGATGCTCCGGTGTCATTGTGACGGCTAGGGTCCAGGGGTCCCCTTGTATGGCTGACAGCTGTACGGTCTCCGGATGCACCTGTTATGTTCTGCTACAAGCACTAAGGAAAGAAGGGATATCTGTCCCTACGATAGAACTAAGCAAAAACCCTACGATGTAACGGGGAACCTGATCCTGCGATCAGACCCGCTAAAGTCCTCAGCTAGTCTGTACGAAGACCTATAGATGCTAGGGAGGGATCCCTACAAGAACTAGGGACTGGGAGAAAGATGGACACCTCCTAACAGAAGTTGTAGCAGTAAAAGACAAACAAACAACATAGAACATAGAGGTCCGAAGACAAAGCAAAACTAATTGAGTTAGATAACAAAGCACCTGGCTACCTTAAGAGTAGAAATTACAATGAAGTCCAGCAAAGCCAGAAGGGCGGAGCAGGATTAAATAGGCAAAAAAGGTCATGTGACCAGCAAGATAGAAAAAACCTAACAGGAGAGTTCTAACAGTACCCCCCCTTCTAAGAGGATCCTCCGGATCCCCTAGGCCCAGGCTTACCCGGAAACCTCTTGTGAAATGCTCTGACAAGTCTGGACGCAGAAACATCATCCGCCCTCACCCATGAGTTATCCTCGGGTCCGAAACCCTTCCAAGCGACGAGATACTGCAAACTTCCTCTATACCGTCTAGAATTTAGGATGCGGGAAATTTCATATTCCCCGTCCTCCACCACCGGGGGAACAGTGGCAGAGGCGTCTCCATCCGACACATCAGCTCTTTTCAACAGAGAAACATGAAACACCGGATTAATCTTCCAGGAGGTAGGAACCTCCAACCTAACAGCAGATTGGTTAACAACCTGTAGCACCTTAAAGAGCCCAACAAACTTGGGACCCAATTTTTTAGAAGGATTCCTCAACCGCAGATTCTTAGAGGACAACCAAACCATGTCACCAATAGCAAACAAAACCTCTTGCCGTTTCCTATCAAAGTACCTTTTAGATTTTCTGTTAGCCTCCTGAAGATTACCACGCACATCCGTCCAAACTCTCTCCAAATCACCGGAAAAATTCTCCTCTTCAGGCACGGCTGATACCAATTTGGAGAATGACCCAAACGACGGATGTCTCCCAGTACAACAAAAAAAGGCGAACAACCAGCAGAAGAGGATGTATGGTTGTTAAGAGCAAATTCAGCAAGTGGCAGAAACTCAGACCACCCCTCTTGATTGTTTGCCACAAAACAACGCAAGAACTGCTCAACATCCTGGTTTTTCCTTTCTGTCTGGCCATTAGACTCAGGATGATATCCGGATGAAAACAACAAATGAACTCCCAACCTGTCACAAAAGGCGCGCCAAAAACGAGCCACGAACTGAGGTCCCCTATCAGAAACAATGTCAGTAGGAACGCCATGTAGTCTGACAATCTCCTTGACAAAGGCCTTAGCGAGAGTCTTAGCGCAGGGCAGTTTGATGAAAGGAACCAAGTGACACATCTTGCTAAAACGGTCCACGACCACCCAGATGACAGTGAAACCCTCATAGGGGGAAGGTCAGTAATAAAGTCCAAAGCCAAATGTGTCCAAGGTGCACTAGGGATCTCCAGAGGGCAAAGCAACCCCGCAGCAGGAGTATGTGAAGACTTAGATCTAGCACACACAGTGCATTGACGCACCCACTTAATGACTTCCTTCTGCCATCCAGGCCACCAAAAACTGCGACCCACAAGTCTCTTGGTCTCAGAGATTCCAGGATGACCTTCCAACCGAGACTCATGACACTCAACAAACAAATCTCTCCTAAAGGTCCCAGGCACAAACAACCTCCCATGGGGAGTGTTAGATGGGGCATTCTCCTGTGCTTTAAGAATCTCATCTTCCAACACAGAGTCCAAAGCAGCAATCACAACCCCTTCTTGTAAAATGTTCTCCTCCTCCTCAGCACCGACCATGGGAGAAAAGCTGCAAGACAAAGCATCGGCTTTAACATTCTGGGATGTAAGTAACGGAAAAATTAAACCGCGAGAAAAACAGTGCCCACCTAGCCTGACGGGCATTCAAACGTTTGGCAGCATCAAGATAGATCAGATTTTTTATGATCAGTGAAAACCTGAACGGGAAATTCAGCACCTTCCAAGAGATGACACCAGTGTTCAAATGCGAGTTTAATGGCCAACAATTCCCGATTACCTATATCGTAATTCAGTTCAGTCTCAGAAAATTTTTTGAAAAAAAGGCACAGGGATGTACTCCATCCCTGTTTTCCTGAGACAACACCGCGCCGACCCCCACAGAAGAAGCATCAGTCTCAACCAAAAACGGTTTAGTCACATCAGGCTGCATAAGGATGGGAGCAGAGCTGAACCTCTCCTTTAGAAACACAAAAGCTTCAATGGCCTCAGTAGTCCACTGAACCGTATTAGCACCTTTCCTGGTGAGATCGGTCAGTGGTTTGACAATAATAGAAAATGTTTTAATTCATTTTCTATAATAATTGGCGAAACCCAAAAACCTCTGTAACGATTTCACACCAATAGGCCTAGGCCATTCCTGCACTGCTTGAACTTTCACCGGGTCCATCTCAAAACCTTCGCTGGAGATAATGTAGCCCAAAAAACTAATTCTCTGTACAGCGAACTCACATTTCTCTAGCTTAGCAAAAGCGAATTGTCAATTAATAACTGTAATACCTCACGAACGCTCCGCCAATGAGACTCCAGATCCGGCGAATAAATCAAAATGTCATCCAAATACACAACCACATTTTTGCCGATCAACGGTCTAAGGATGTCATTAATAAGATTCTGAAAAAATGCAGGAGCATTGGTAAGACCAAAAGGCATAACCAGATTCTCAAGTGACCCACAGGAGTGTTAAAAGCAGTCTTCCATTCGTCACCCTCTTTCATGCGCAACAAATTGTATGCCCCCCGAAGATCAATTTTAGAGAACCACTTGGCCCCCGCTAACTGGTTAAACAAATCAGGAATCAATGGCAGTGGGTAAGGATTGCGTACAGTAATTTTATTAATCTCACGAAAGTCCAAACAAGGACGTAAACCGCCGTCCTTTTTTTTAACAAAAAAAATTCCAACAGGCACAGGAGACTTGGAAGGCCTAATGTGACCGGCGGCCAAGCTTGTCTGTATGTATTCCTCCAAAGCCTTTCTCTCAGGAATAGTAAGATTAAATAAACGACTTTTAGGAAGAGTCGCTCCAGGGACAAATTCAATAGTACAATCATAGTCTCTATGGGGAGGTAAAATCTGCGATTCCTTCTCAGAAAAAAGTTTCCAAAAATCCTGAATAGGTACAGGTAATTCCCCTTTATCCACAGCAGCAATACGTCCGTTACAACACTTGTCATAACATTTAGGGCTCCAGGACTTAATTTCATTGGTAGACCAATCCAGTACAGGATTGTGCAATTTTAACCAGGGTAACTCCAAAACCACAGGAGAAGGCAAATTATTCAATACTACCAAATCCAAATTCTCTTGGTGAACACCATTAATAGTGAGGGGAAATTCACAGAGAAAATGAAGGAAAAAGGGATCCAGCTTCAATAAAATCTTCATCTTTATTGATTTATAAAAACATGAATAATGGCATGCTCCTGGACAAGCTCAGGACAAGGCTACGCGTTTCGATCACAGGGATCTTTATTACAGCTGACATATTCAGACAAAGGCACATATTTAAGACAAAGGAAGACCAATCACGATCAGAAAAAATGTCATGTGATTTTTGACAAGTCCTTTAACAATTTGCACATAACGAATAAAGAAAAAAAAAAAAAAAAAACAATATTTGCACAAATAAAATCAATGCAAAGAAATAAAATTAATAATGGAACATCAATTCGTTTCTTTTGTTGAGACCAAATGGATGTCTGGTATGTAGATTAAAGATCCAGAAAGCTTCACGTGTGAGGAGTCGCTGACGTGCATCTCCACCTCGGGCAGACAGGTTAACACTTTCAATACCTGTGACTTGGAAGGAAGAAACATTGCGAGCATGCTGAAAAATAAAATGTTTAGCAGCAGCAGAAATATTGCGATTCGAAGAAACATTCTTTATATCCTGCAAATGTTCAGCGATCCTGATTTTTAGTTTCCTAGTAGTGCAGCCTATATAAGATAAATTGCAAGTAGTGCACATAATTTTATATACCACATAGCATGAATTACAATTGATATATTTGTTAATGGTATAAATCGCAGTGCTGTCATTATTTTCAAAGGTTTTCGTTACACAAACATATTTGCAAAGTGCACATCTATTGTGGCCACATTTATAAAAACCTTTATGTTCTAACCACGATGTTTTATGAGAAGAGAAATTATTACTGAACATGCTTGGAGAAACTTTGTTACCAATAGATGGCGCTTTCCTTGAAACAACATTAATACCTGATGAAAGAATGTCAGCAAGAGAGGGATCTTCATATAAAATAGGCAGCGATCTCAAAATGATTTTTTTGATGTCCCCAAATTGAGGACTATATTGAGCACAAAAATATGGTTTCACTGCAGGATCATTTTTTTGTTGTCGCCCTCCACTAATGAGATCCTCTCTGTTTTTATTACTTACAATTGTTCGTGCTCTTTTTAATGACCATTTAGGATAATTTCTGTTTTTTAATTTTGTATCCACACAATTAAATTCCGTTTCCAAAGCTGTAGGATCGCTGCAGTTTCTCAAAATTCTGGTATATTCACCCAAAGGAATCGATTTAATAGTATGTTTGGGGTGACTGCTTGCTGCATGCAAGATAGAATTACCAGCACAAGGTTTGCTGAACGTTTTGGTAATAATAACAGAGTCATGTACCCCATATAAATCAAGATCCAAAAAAGAAATTTTGTTATGATGAAATTTATGAGTAAAATGTATGTTGAATGAATTAGAATTGATATAATCAATAAATCCGGATATGGCAGGTACATCACCACTCCAAATGATGAGTAAATCATCAATATATCTACCATACCAAGCAATCGAGTCAATAAATGGATTAGTAGCTGAAAAAATAAAAAAATATTCCCAATATGACATAACAAGATTAGCTAGGGATGGCGCAAATTTCGCACCCATCGCCACGCCAGATTTTTGTAAAAAAATTTATTGTCAAATGAGAAAAAATTGTGGGTTAATAAAAATTGAATAACTTGTAAAATATAATTAATGAGATCCTGGGAATAATTACTGAATTTCGTTAAGACAAACTGCAGCGCTGTCATGGCAACATTGTAAGGTATACAGGTATATAAAGAAGTCACATCACAACATAACCAAGTATTTTCTTTAGACCAGATTTTCTTGGAAAACATTCTCAGCACTTCTTTAGAATCTTTAATATAACCAGGAGTGATTTGTACTAGTGGTTGAAGTAGTGAGTCAACCCATTCACCCAGATGTTCATTTAAAGATCCAATCCCTGAGACAATAGGTCTCATGGGGGGATTTTCATATCCTTGTGAATTTTTGGGAGACCATGCATGATAGGGATAATAGGATGAAACACTGTGAGATAATCAATTTGTTTTTTGGTTAAAATGCCAAGGCTGAAACCCTCATTGATAATTTGGATAATCTCACTTTTAAATTTATCAGTGGGATTTGTATGGAGTTTTTCATATACATCACTGTCAGACAAGAGAGACATAATTTGAGAATGATAATCCTCTTTATTCAGGATAACTACCATGCCACCCTTGTCCGACATTTTAATTATATCTGACATACTTTTGATCTCATCTAATGCAGTTTTCTGGGCTTTTGTTAAATTGGAATGATTTCTGCTGCTGCCCATTTTAACCCTATCATGAAGGATTTTTAAATCCCTCTCTATCACCTCCTGGTATTTAGTCATGCAATCAGGCCTGGATTGAATGGGATAAAAAGCCTTGTCCTGAGCTTGTCCAGGAGCATGCCATTATTCATGTTTTTATGAATCAATAAAGATGAAGATTTTATTGAAGCTGGATCCCTTTTTCCTTCATTTTCTCATGTATCTTCACGTTTGATCAAGCGGAGGATCCGTGCTTCTACAAACCGGTGAGCTGGTTAGCGTTCTTATATTTGGAAATTCACAGACCTTGTGAGTAACATTCTTCAAGGGAGAGCCATCAACAGAAACCACGGCAATAGGGGATGACAAAGGTTTGGGTTTTAATTTAAGTTTTTCCAAGAATCCTTCATCAATCACATTCAGAGTAGAACCACAATCGACAAATACCCGAAATTCCATTAATTCTTCCTGAGCAGCAGTAGAGGCAGAAAGAAAGACACCCTTAGTGTTTAAACAGGCTATACGGGCGGAACTGACCACTTTTTTTTTTTCTTTGTTCATACGAAGCACACAGTTCTTAATGAAATGGTCAGATTTGCCGCAATAAAAGCACAAACCTTCAGAAAACCTGCGGTCTTTTTCCTGAGAGCGGGGTGCCATTGCTCCAATCTCCATCGGCTCTCCAATATCAGTACAGACCCTCTCAAGACTTGGAGCTGACATGGCAGAGGATTTACTCTCATTAACCTTTGCACGCAGTCTCCTATCCACCCGTATAGCTAATTGCATAGCCTCCTGCAAGTTACCAGGTGTGGGATAAGCAATCAGCAAATCTTTAACCGTTTCACCTAGCCCTGCAAGAAACAAACTTTTCAAAGCTGAATCGTTCCACCCCACCTGAGTAGACCACCGACGGAAGTGAGTACAATATTTTTCCACATTACCTGATACCTGCCTCAAACGTCTCAATTCTGTCTCAGCTGATGAGACACGATCAGGATCATCATACAATAACCCCAAAGCAGAAAAAAAACTATCCACTGATCTAAAGCATGGATCACTAGGTTGCAGAGAAAAGGCCCATTCCTGAGGTTCTTTGCGCAAAAGTGACATTATGAACCCTATGCGCTGCGATTCATCACCAGAGGATCTGGGTTTCAAACAAAAATACAACAAGCAAGCATTTTTAAAAGAAAAAAAATCTTGTTGTTCACCAAAAAATAAATCAGGCAAACGTACCTTTGGCTCCACGAAATGTGCTCCAGAACAGCTACTCACGTGTTGCTGGAGCTCGGCCACCTCCAGAGAGAGTCTCTGCAGGCATTGAGCCAAGTCCTGAACCGACACCACGATGGAAACTGGAAATCTTTCCTTAGAGATATTTTTGGGCTGGACTTACTGTTATGTTCTGCTACTAGCACTAAGGAAAGAAGGGAAATCTGTCCCTACGATAGAACTAAGCTAGATCCCTACGATGTAACGGGGAACCTGATCCTGCGATCAGACCCGCTAAAGTCCTCAGCTAGTCTGTACGAAGACCTATAGATGCGAGGAAGGGATCCCTACAAGAACTAGGGACTGGGAGAAAGATGGACACCTCCTAACAGAAGTTGTAGCAGTAAAAGACAAACAAACAACATAGAACATAGATGTCCGAAGACCAAGCAAAACTAATTGAGTAAGGTAACAAAGCACCTGGCTAGCTTAAGAGTAGAAATTACAATGAAGTCCAGCAAAGCCAGAAGGGTGGAGCAGGATTAAATAGGCAAAAAAGATCATGTGACCAGCAAGATAGAAAAAACCTAACAGGAGAGTTCTAACACCTAGAATATAAAACATATTTTCAGTTGTTTCACACTTTTTTGTAAAGTGTAATGTATAATTCCACATGTGTTAATTCATAGTTTTGATGCCTTCAGTGTGATTCTACAATTTTCATAGTCATGAAAATACAGAAAAATCTTTGAATGAGAAGGTGTGTCAAAACTTTTGGTCTGTACTGTATATCGAAGAAATTTTACCACTAACATGAAGCACAATATGTCACGAGAAAATAGTATCAGAATCGCGAAGATCTGTTGAAGCGTTCCAGAGTTATAACCTCATAAAGAGACAGTGGTCAGAATTGTAAAAATTGGCCGTTCATTAACGTGCAAACCACCCTCGGGGGTGAAGGGGTTAATGCAGTCCCATATGAGTACCCATAGATCACAAGCATCCAATATTGACTGTTGGGCTTGTCTTTTGTGCCCTTGGGTTTCTCTAGAATCTTTGAATCTTTTGATGATATTATGTACTGTAGATAGTGGGATTTTCAGTTTTTTCAATTTTAGGTTGAGATACATTTTTCTGGAATTGTTCCACAATCTTAAGACTCAGTTGTTCACAGATTGGTAATCTTCTGATCATTTTTTCTTCTGAGAGACTCTGCCTCTCTAACATGCTCTTTTTAAAGAGCCATTTGATCATCAATTGACCCTTCAGCTGTTTTACATTAGTGCCATTACATTTCCAGTCTTCTGTAATCCCTGTCCCAACTTTTTTGAGATGTGTTGCTGCCATCAATTTCTAAATGAGTTCATTTTTTCAAATTAAATGGAAAAATGTCTTTCAACTTCTAATCTGTATTCTATGTTCTGACATAGAGATTTCTAAATCATTCTATCTTTGTTTACTTTACATTTTACACAGTGTCCCAACTTTTTTGGATGTGGATTGGTAGAATAGATGGAATAAAGATTAGGGAACACATATTAAAATGCTAAATTATCACCTTGCTGAATATATACCGTATTTTTCGGCGTATAAGACGACTTTTTAACCCCTGAAAATCGTCTTCAAAGTCGGGGGTCGTCTTATACGCCGGGTACGGTGGGGGGAGTGGGCGTTTCAGAGGTGTTTACCTCATCATATCAACGAGGGTCTAGGCACTGGGGGGCGGCGTCGGTGGCTCCTCTTGTGCAGCCCCCACAGGCTCTGTGCTGGGGGACGGCGGCGGCTCCTCTTGTGCAGCCCCCGCAGGCTCTGTGCTGGGGGACGGCGGCGGTGATTCTTTTCTCAATCCCCGGAGGCCCCGGCAGCTCCATTGCTGCGATGCGATGCAATGGCCTCCGGGAAAATGGCTGCTGCATGCTCAGCTTCAGATCTCGTCTCAAGATCTCCGGAGACGAGATCTGAAACTGAGCATGCGCCGCCATCAGCGGCCATTTTCCCGGAGGCCACCGCATCGCAGCATTGGAGCTGCCAGGGCCTCCGGGGATTGAGAAAAGAATCACCGCCGCCGTCCCCCAGCACAGAGCCTGCGGGGGCTGCACGAGGAGCCGCCGCCGTCCCCCAGCACAGAGCCTGGGGGGGCTGCACAAGGAGCCGCCGCCGTCCCCCAGCACAGAGCCTGGGGAGGCTGCACGAGGAGCCGCCGCCGTCCCACAGCACAGAGCCTGCGGGGGCTGCACGAGGGGCCGCCGCCATCCCCCAGCACAGAGCCTGGGGGTGCTGCACGAGAGGAGCCGCCGCCGTCCCCCAGCATAGAGCCTGGGGGGCTGCACGAGAGGAGCCGCCGCCGTCCCCCAGCACAGAGCCTGGGGGCTGCACGAGAGGAGCCTCCGACGCCGTCCCCCAGCACAGAGCCCCCCCAGGCTGCACAAGAGGAGCCGCCGACGCCGCGTCCCAGTGCCTAGACCCTCGCTGATATGATGAGGTAAACACCTTGCCTCTGAAAAGCCCACTCCTCCCACCATATGTTCCGTACCCGGCGTATAAGATGACACCCGGCGTATAAGAAGACCCCCCCACACTTTTAAGACAAATTCATATTTTGACTGTAAAAGTTGGGGGGTCGTCTTATACGCCCAGTCGTCTTATACGCCGGAAAATACGTTAGGTAATGATTGATACTCAGTAATACTGCTTACCTGAGATTGTCTGAGAAGGCTTCCACCCATATTTCGATATGCAATAACCTCCACCACAGAGACTTACTCTTCCACCAACACTTGCCATATTAACAACACGACCTTGAGCTCTTCGAATCATGGGCAACATTTTGAGTGTCACATCAATAAGTCCTAATAGATTCACATTTAAAATTTTGGCAAAATCATCTTTAGTCAGCCATTCGTTGAGTGCAATAGGGATGGCAATGCCAGCATTATTCATCAGACCCCAGAGTCCTGTAAAAAATGTGCATAATGTAAAAAAAAATTGTTGGGAAACAAAGTTAAATTTCTTGCATATTTGCATAAGTAAAGTTACATTTCATAATATGGATTTTAATAGAAGCTGTAAAATTGTCAAAATGCTCATAAGCCCTTGTAGTCTTTGCAGATGAAGCTTCATGGCATCCTCAGTCATATGGTGGCCACTGACATGGAATTCATACATCCAATATGTTGATCTCATCTGTCTTCACCAACAAAGAGTAGAAATACATGAGTATGTATAGCAAAGAACAAGCACAGCATCATAGAAGGTGCTAAACACTATCAGATTTAAGATGTATAAACAACTAGCTCACAGAAAATTATATTGTTGGTTACGCTTGGCTGTCTCATCCATTTCTCCTGAAGACAACATTCTCATTGTTCAGATGTTTAAGCTACCTTTCATTCAACCTGTCTCATCCATATCTTTTCAAGCCAGGACTTGCATTGTTCACTTGTCTCAGACCATTGGTGGACAGCCATTTTCAGGTCTCTCCACAGTTTTGCTTTCTTAGCTGTTGGATTAACTTGCCCAATAGATGGTCTTCTTTTGGGGGGATTTTAAAAAACAGTCCTTAGTATTATGACCCTTAGTAATCACCTCACACTGATCAGAGATCTAATAGGTGATTCTATATACAGTGGGTATGGAAAGTATTCAGACCCCTTTAAATTTTGCACCCTTTGTTTCATTGCAGCCATTTGGTAAATTTAAAAAAGTTCATTTTTTTCTCATTAATGTACACTCTGCACCCCATCTTGACTGAAAAAAAACAGAAATGTAGAATTTTTTGCAAATTTATTAAAAAAGAAAAACTGAAATATTACATGGTCATAAGTATTCAGACCCTTTGCTCAGTATTGAGCAGAAGCACCTTTTGAGCTAGTACAGCCATGAGTCTTCTTGGGAATGATGCAACAAGTTTTTTCACACCTGGATTTGGGGATCCTCTGCCATTCTTCCTTGGAGATCCTCTCCAATTCCGTCAGGTTGGATGGTGACAATTGGTGGACAGCCATTTTCAGGTCTCTCCAGAGATGCTCAATTGGGTTTAGGTCAGGGCTCTGGTGGGCCAGTCAAAAATAGTCACAGAGTTGTCCTAAAGCCACTCCTTTGCTATTTTAGCTGTGTGTTTATGGTCATTGTCTTGTTGGAAGGTGAACCTTCAGCCAAGTCTGAGATCCAGAGCACTCTGGAAGATGTTTTCATCTAGGATATCTCTGTACTTGGCCGCATTCATATTTCCTTCAATTGCAACCAGTGGTCCTGTCCCTGCAGCTGAAAAACACCCCCATACCATGATGCTGCCACCACCATGTTTCACTGTTGGGATTGTATTGGGCAGGTGATAACCAATGCCTGGTTTTCTCCACACATACCACTTAGAATTATCACCATATAGTTCTATCTTGAGGACTGAGGAGAGGCTTCCGTCGGGCCACTCTGCCATAAAGGCCTGACTGGTGGAGGGATTGCAGTGATAGTTGACTTTGTGGAACTTTCTCCCATCTCCCTACTGCATCTGCGGAGTTAAGCCACAGTGATCTTGGGGTTCTTCTTTACCTCTCTCACCAAGGCTCTTCTCCCACGATTGCTCAGTTTGGCTGGACGGCCAGGTCTAGGAAGACTTCTGGTGGCCTCCAAACTTCTTCCATTTTAGGATTATGGTGGCCACTGTGCTCTTAGGAACCTTGAGTACTGCAGAAATTATTTTGTAACCTTGGCCAGATCTGTGCCTTGCTACAATTTTGTCTCTGAGTTCCTTGGCCAGTTCCTTTGACCTCACGATTCTCATTTGGTCTGATATGCACTGTGAGCTGTGAGGTCTTATATAGACAGGACGTGTGCCTTTACAAATCAAGTCCTATCAGTTTAATTAAACACAGCTGGACTCCAAAGAAGGAATAGAACCATCTCAAGGTGGATCACAAGAAAATGAACAGCATGTGACTTAAATATGAGTGTCTGAGCAAAGGGTCTGAATACTTATGACCATGTGATATTTCAGTTTTATTTTTTTAATAAATTTGCAAAAATTTCTGCATTTCTGTTTTTTTTCAATCAAGATGGGGTGCGGAGTGTACATTAATATGAAAAAAATGAACTTTTTTGAATTTATCAAATGGCTGCAATGAAACAAAGAGTGAAAAATTTAAAGGGTCTGAATACTTTCCGTACCCACTGTATATAAAGCAGAAAATGTGTGTCCTGAAGGATCTCAATTCTCAGTTATGAAAACTGCTTCACATTCGGACTGTTGTAGTTATCCAGAGCAACCAGTCAGAGCTTAGCTTTCATTTTACTTCAGCAGTTTCAATGCTGAAAGCTGCACTCTGGATGCTACAAACAACAAAACAGACTTGGGGTATGTTTACATCCAGATTAGCTGCGGATTGAACGCTGCTTATATCGCAGCATTCAATCCGCAGCGTCCAGATGTTACACCATAGTGGAAGGAATTTTATGAAATCCCGTCTCCACTATGCGTGCAAACACGCATCCGGCGGCCCTGCGTTTCTGGACATGCGGCGTGTCTTTTTAGACCGCAGCATGTCTGTTTACCTTGCGCGACGCTCTGTTTCCGCAAGGTAAATAACACAGTCCTATGTATAGGGTGCAGCGATTAGAGATGTGTTCAATGAACACATCCGGAATCACCGCGTGTACAAAAGGGGGCAGCGCTTTGGACGGAGTAGTGTTTCCGCTCGGTCCAAAGCACCGACAATATGGCCCGTGGAGACAGCGTCGGACTGAGGCACCGGGACACAGGACAAATCTCTGGTGGGCCCCTCCCCCAGCCCCTGCCTCCTTCATTAGTCCCTGCCCTGCATGTCAATAGTGCTCACAACTGACCGGCCATGCTGTGTGCAGATGTCAGGCGCATCGGCGGCTGCGCACAACTCCTAGACTAGACGCAAAGTCCCCTCATCCAGCTGAGAGCACTGCGCCAGCCATTTCCACGTCATCCTAGAAATCCCAGACGTCGGTAGGCTGTTCTGTGCGCACAGGACCTGTGATGAGGTCACAGGAGGGGAGGAGTCAGGGTCACATGATCAGGGGCCTCTGTATGCAGGACTTTGGGGTGCTGGTTGTCATGGTGCTGGATGAGGGGAAGTTTCTGTGTGGGGTAAGGAGGGGTTTACAGGGTGGATGTAGCAGAGCTGTTTGTGTATGAGGTGTACGGAGCAGAGCCACGTGTGTATGGGGTGTACGGAGCAGAGCCATGTGTGTATAGGGTGTACAGAGCGGAGCCATGTGTGTACGAGGTGTACGGAGCAGAACCACGTGTGTACGGGGTGTACGGAGCGGAGCCGCGTGTGTTCGAGGTGTACGGAGCGAAGCCGCGTGTGTACGGGGTGTACGGAGCGGAGCCGCGTGTGTACGGGGTGTACGGAGCGGAGCCGCGTGTACGGGGTGTACGGAGCGGATCCGCGTGTGTATAGGGTGTACAGAGCGGAGCAGCGTGTGTATAGGGTATACGGAGCGGAGCTGCGTGTGTATAGGGTGTACAGAGCGGAGCTGCGTGTGTATAGGGTGTACAGAGCGGAGCTGCGTGTGTATAGGGTGTACAGAGCGGAGCTGCGTGTGTATAGGGTGTACAGGGCGGAGCTGCGTGTGTATAGGGTGTACGGAGCGGAGCTGCGTGTGTATAGGGTGTACGGAGCGGAGCTGCGTGTGTATAGGGTGTACGGAGCGGAGCTGCGTGTGTATAGGGTGTACGGAGCGGAGCTGCGTGTGTATAGGTGTACGGAGCGGAGCCACGTGTGTATGGGATGTACGGAGCACCTCACGGAGCAGAGGCGCGTGTGTATGGGGTGTACGGAGCAGAGCCATGTGTGTACGAGGTGTACGGAGCGAAGCTGTGTGTACGGAGCGGAGCCACGTGTGTATAGGGTGTATGGAGCAGAGCCGCTTGTGTATGGGATGTATGGAGCAGAGGCGCGTGTGTATGGGGTGTACAGAGCGGAGCTGCGTGTGTATAGGGTGTACAGAGCGGAGCTGCGTGTGTATAGGTGTACGGAGCGGAGCTGCATGTGTATAGGGTGTACGGAGCAGAGCCGCGCGTGTAAGGGATGTAAGGAGCAGAGGCGAGTGTGTATGGGGTGTACGGAGCAGAGCCATGTGTGTACGAGGTGTACGGAGCGAAGCTGTGTGTATAGGGTGTACGGAGCGGAGCTGCGTGTGTATAGGGTGTACAGAGCAGAGCTGCGTGTGTATAGGGTGTACAGAGCGGAGCTGCGTGTGTATAGGGTGTACGGAGCGTAGCTGCGTGTGTATAGGGTGTACGGAGCAGAGGCGCGTGTGTGTGGGATGTACGGAGCAGAGGCGCATGTGTATGGGGTGTACGGAGCTGAGCCATGTGTGTACGAGGTGTACGGAGCAGGGCCGCGTGTGTACGGGTGTATGGAGCAGAGCCGCGTGTGTATGGGGTGTACGGAGCGGAGCCGCGTGTGTACAGGGTGTACGGAGCGGAGCCGCGTGTGTATAGGGTGTACGGAGCGGAGCCGCATGAGTATAGGGTGTACGGAGCGGAGCTGCGTGTGTATTGGGTGTACGGAGCGGAGCCATATGTGTACGAGGAGTACGGAACGGAGTCACATGTGTACGGGGTGTACGGAGCGGAGCTGTGTGTGTACTTGGTGTGCGGAGCGTAGCCGTGTGTGTATGGGGTGTACGGAGCGGAGCAACGTGTGTACGGGGTGTACAAAACAGAGCCCTGTGTGTACGAAGTGTACGGAGCTGAGCCATGTGTACAGAGCAGAGCCATGTGTGTACGAAGTTTACGGAGTGGAGCCATGTGTGTATGAGAGGGGAGTGGGGAAGGAACAGGCATCGGGAGAGAGGAGAGCTGGGCGAGGAACCGGTGGCTGTGTCCGCAGCTGGCTCTAGGCTGTTCCTCATCCAGCAGTGGGCAGTCTGTGGACACCCAGCCGTGCACTATGGCGGCTGTGGAATTCACCGGGACCAGCAGCTGCAACGGGAGCAGCGACACCTCCAGCCCCGGTGAGGAGAGGATGAGGCTCCTCTTCCAGACCTGTGATGGGGACGTCGATGGCTATATCAGCAGGTATGGAGGGCACAACTTTCCAACTTACTCCTGAATAGTTGGCTGCAGGGTTCACTTATCCCCCTGTGAGTGCAGGAGGCTGGGCTGAGAGCCCTTGTGCCCACTGATGATGCCACATTCCGGGCCCTGGGGCTCCACTCATTCTGCTCCTGTACAGCACATGTCCCTCCTTGCCCCTGTGCTGCCCACCTTTCCTGGGTACAGCAGGGGAATCTGCTGGCAGGGTCAGTTCTCAGGGTGCTGCTCCCATTGCTCTGAGAAGTGGAGTTATTTCTAGCAATTCCTGACATTTGTGCCCATGTACTTAGAACAGATTATGAAGGGCAGCGCTGGCACATGAGAAATCCCAGCGGGATGTGACATTCGGGCTCAGTCTTACAGGATTTATGGCAGATATGACACATCTTAGTTTACCTGAGGCCATGTTCACACTGAAGTGTAAGTGCACCAGAATCTGAAGCAAAAAAATCTGGGGCTGACCCTGTGGTGCTCGCTGTGGGGTCTGCGCGTGGAATACCCCATCCCATTGTGTAAGGCCACGGGCCACCCACTGCGGTGTCCAGGAAGATTGTTCACTAGGTGACATGTCACAGGTTAAAAGAAATCCACTGGAATGACCAGCAGTGCAGATTACCCATTGCAGTTTATGGGGGCGATTTGTGGGTAGTTCATATGTTAATCTGCTCTGTGGAGACTAAGGTAGGCTCATACTGATGGTGTTTTTTCTCAGTTTTTGCAGTAGAAAATCTTTTAAAAAAAACACCAGTTTTAGAGTTTGTGTTGTAAAACACTGCCAAAAAACCCTCTGTGTGAACATGTTCTACGAGAGGAAAAACAATCTATTTTTCAAGAAGAAAACTCTTCGGGAATTATTACTTTTCTCTTGGGTTTTGTAGACCTAAAATCTCCTTTATATTAGTATTTTCTGGACTTTACTTCAGCTCTTTTTCAACACTTTATTCTTGCTGGAGCTTTTTCTTTGTGGGAGCGTCTTACTGACAGTCAATGACTTTAAAAAAATCTTTATAACGAATAAGAAAACAGTAGCTTTTTTTTTTTTAAAACGAAAGCACTGACATACGCTTGAAAAGACTTCATGATCTTGACATCTTTTTAGCTTTCCCATTGACTTATATTTTAACCCCTTACTGCCATCGGACGTACTATCCCGTCCATGGTACCTGGGCCCGTATGACCGGGGACGGGATAGTACGTCATAGGCAATCAGCTGCGCTCCTGAGGGGAGCGCAGCTAATCGCCGCCGGGTGTCAGCTGATTATCACAGCTGACACCCATGACTGTGTGTCAGGAGCGGTCACGGACCGCTCCCGGCACATTAACCCCTAGCACACCGCGATCAAACATGATCGCGGTGTACTGGGGGCACAGGGGAGGATCGCGCAGGGTGGGGGCTCCCTGCGCGCCCCCCTGAGACCCTCAGAGCAGCGCGATGTGATCGCGCTGTTCTGAGGGCTTCCTCCCTCCCAGGACCCGGATCCAAGATGGCGCCGGGGTCCTGGAGGGAGGCGGCTACCTCAGTGCCTGCCGAGAGCAGGCACTGAGAAGCCTGCATCTATGCCTGTGCGATCGCTGGTGTGACAGAGTGCTGTGCACACTGTCACACCAGCGATCTGATAAAATACTGTGATGTCCCACCCTGGGACAAAGTAAAAAAGTTAAAAAAGTAAAAATAAACATGTGTAAAAAAAAAATCCAAAATAAATAAAAAAAAAAAAAATATATTCCCCAATAAATTCACTTCTTCCTGTAAATAAAAAAAAAAAAACAATAAAAGTACACATATTTGGTATCGCCGCGTCCGTAACGACCCCCCCTATAAAATTGTCCCACTAGTTAACCCCTTTAGTGAACCCCTTAAAAAAAAAAAAAAAAAACCGAAGCAAAAAATCAATGCTTTATCATCATACCGCCAAACAAAAAGTGGAATAACACGCGATCAAAAAGACGGATATAAAAAAACATGGTACCGCTGAAAACGTCATCTTGTCCCGCAAAAAACTAGCCATCATAAAGCATCATCAGCGAAAAAATAAAAAAGTTATAGCTCGCAGAATAAAGCGATGCAAAAATAATTATTTTTTATATAAAATTGTTTTTATTCTATAAAAGCGCCAAAACATGAAAAAATGATATAAATGAGGTATCGCCATAATCGTACTGACCCGAAGAATAAAACTGCTTTATCAATTTTACCACACGCGGAACGGTATAAACGCCTCCCCCAAAAGAAATTCATGAATTGCTGATTTTTGTTCATTCTAACCTCCCAAAAATCGAAATAAAAAGCGATCAAAAAACGTCACGTGCTCGAAAATAGTACCAATAAAAACGTCAACTCGTCCCGCAAAAAATAAGACCTCACATGACTCTGTGGGCCAAAATATGCAAAAATTATAGCTCTCAAAATGTGATGATGCAAAAACTATTTTTGCAATAAAAAGCGTCTTTTAGCGTGACAGCTGCCAATCATAAAAACCCGCTATAAATAGTAAATCAAACCCCCCTTTATCACCCCCTTAGTAAGGGAAAAATAATAAAATTAAAAAAAAGTATTTATTTCCATTTTCCCATTAGGGTTAGGGTTAGGGTTTCGGCTAAATTTAGGGTTAGGGTTGGCGCTAAAGTTAGGATTAGGGTTAGGGTTGGGATTAGGGGTGTGTTAGGGTTAGGTTTGTGGTTAGGGTTGGGACTAGGGTTAGGGGTGTGTTGGGGTTAGAGTTGGAGTTAGAATTGGGGGTTTCCGCTGTTTAGGCACATCAGGGGCTCTCCAAATGTGACATGGCGTCTGATCTCAATTCCAGCCAATTCTGCGTTGAAAAAGTCAAACGGTGCTCCTTCACTTCTCAGCTCTGCCATGCGTCCAAACAGTAGTTTATCCCCACATATGGGGTATCAGCGTACTCTGGACCCCAAGAGTTATTGTGCAATTTGTCCTATTTCTTCTGCTACCCTTGGGAAAATAAAAAACTGGGGGCGAAAATATCATTTTTGTACAAAAAAAAATATTTTTTTGTTTTTACGGCTGTACATTATAAACTTCTGTGAAGCACTTGGGGCTTCATAGCGCTCACCACACATCTAGATAAGTTCCTTGTGGGGTCTATTTTCCAAAATGGGTCATTGTGGGGTTTCCACTGTTTAGGCGCATCAGGGCTCTCCAAATGCGACATGACCCCCCAGACCATTCCATCAAAGTCTGCAATCCAAAACGTCACTACTTCCCTTCCGAGCCCACGTGCCCATACAGTAGTTTCTCCCACATATTGGTATCAGCGTACTCAGGACAAATTGGACAACAACTTTTGGGGTCCAATTTCTCCTGTTACCCTTGTAAAATAAAATATTGGGGCAAAAAAATCATTTTTGCAAAAAAAAAAAAGATTTTTTATTTTTACGGCTGTCTTATAAACTTCTGTGAAGCACTTCGGGGTTCAAAGTGCTCACCACACATCTAGAAAGTTCCTTGTGGGGTCTATTTCCAAAATGGGGTCACTTGTGGGGGTTTCCACTGTTTGGGCATCAGGGGCTCTCCAATGCGACATGACGCCCCAGACCATTCCATCAAAGTCTGCAATCCAAAACGTCACTACTTCCCTTCCGAGCCCTGACGTGCGCCCATACAGTAGTTTTCTCCCACATTTTGGTATCAGCGTACTCAGGACAAATTGGACAACAACTTTTGGGGTCCAATTTCTCCTGTTACCCTTGTGAAAATAAAATATTGGGGCAAAAAAATCATTTTTGTAAAAAAAAAAAGATTTTTTATTTTACGGCTGTACCTTATAAACTTCTGTGAAGCACTTCGGGGTTCAAAGTGCTCACCACACATCTAGATAAGTTCCTTGTGGGGTCTATTTGCCAAAATGGGGTCACTTGTGGGGGTTTCCACTGTTTAGGGCATCAGGGCTCTCCAAATGTGACATGACGCCCCAGACCATTCCATCAAAGTCTGCAATCCAAAACGTCACTACTTCCCTTCCGAGCCCTGACGTGCGCCCATACAGTAGTTTTCCCCCACATATGGTATCAGCGTACTCAGGACAAATTGGACAACAACTTTTGGGTTCCATTTCTTCTGTTACCCTTGTGAAAATAAAATATTGGGGACGAACAAATCATTTTTGTAAAGAAAAAAAAGATTTTTTATTTTACGGCTGTACGTTATAAACTTTAGTGAAACACCTGGGGGTTAAAAGTTCTCACCACAATCTAGATAAGTTCCTTGAGGGGTCTAGTTTCCAAAATGGCGTCATTTATGGGGGTTTCCACTGTTTAGGCAGATCAGGAGCTCTCCAAACACGACATGGCGTCCAGCCAATTCTGCGTTGAAAAAGTCAGACGGCGCTCCTTCCTTCCAAACTCTGCCATGCACCCAAACAGTGGTTTACCCCCACATATGGGGTATCAGCGCACTCAGGATAAATTGCACAATAACTTTTGGAGTCTTGTTACCCTTGGAAAAAAAAAATTGGGGTGAAAAGATCATTTTTGTGGAAAAAAATATGATTTTTAAATTTTTCGGCTCTACGTTATAAACTTGTGTGAAGCACTTGGGGGTTCAAATTGCTCACCAAAGATCTAGAAAGTTCCTTAGGGGGTCTAGTTTCCAAAATGGGGTCATTTGTGGGGGTGTCCACTGTTTAGGCACATCAGGGGCTCTCCAAATGCAACATGGCATCCAATCTCAATTCCAGCCAATTTTGGTTGGAAAAAGTCAAATGGTGCTCCTTCCATTCCGAGCTCTGCCGTGCGCCCAAACAGTGGTTCCCACCCACATATGGGGTATCAGCGTACTCAGGACAAATTGGACAACAACTTATGTGGTCCAATTTCTCCTGTTACCCTTGAGAAAATAAAAAATTAGTGACTAAAAGATAATTTTTGTGGGAAAAAAATAGGATTTTTTATTTTCATGCCCGGGCATTATAAACTTGTGTGAAGCACTTGGGGGTTCAAAGTGCTCACCAAAGATCTAGATAAGTTCCATAGGGGTATAGTTTCCAAAATGGGGTCACTTGTGGGGGGTTTCCACTGTTTAGGCTCATCTGGGGCACTGCAAACGGAACATGACCCCCATCAACGTCTGCATTCCAAAATGTTACTACTTCCTTTCCAAGCCCTGCCGTGCACCCAAACAGTTCCCCCCCCCCCCACATATGGGTATCAGCGTACTCAGGACAAATTGGACAACAACTTTTGGGGTCCAATTTCCTTGGGAAAATTCAAAAATTTGGGACTAAAAAATCATTTTTGTGGAAAATTGTTTTTTTTTTTTTTTCACACCCAGGCATTATAAGCTTTTGTGAAACACTTGGGAGTTCAAAGTGCTCACAACAGATCTAGATAAGTACCTTAGGGGTCTAGTTTCCAAAATGGTGTCACTTGTGGGGGTTTCCACTGTTTAGGCGCATCAGGGGCTCTCCAAACACGACATGGCGTCCAATCTCAATTCCAGCCAATTTTAGTTTGAAAAAGTCAAACGGCGCTCCTTCCCTTACGAGCTCTGCCGTGTGCCCAAACAGTGGTTTTCCCCCACATATTGGGTATTGGCGTACTCAGGAGAAATTGCATAACAACCTTATCTGTCCATTTTCTCCTTTTACCCTTGTGAAAATAAAAAAAAAGTTTGTAAAAGATCATTTTTGTGGCTAAAAAGTTAAATATTCATTTTTTCCTTCCACGTTGCTTTAGTTCCTGTGAAGCACCTGAAGGGTTAATAATCTTCTTGAATGTGGTTTTGAGTACCTTGAGGGGTGCAGTTTTTAGAATGGTGTCACTTTTGGGTATTTTCTGCCATATAGACCCCTCAAAGTGACTTCAAATGAGAGGTGGTCCCTAAAAAAAATGGCTTTGTAAATTTTGTTGTAAAAATGAGAAATCGCTGGTCAACTTTTAACCCTTATAACTTCCTAACAAAAAAAAATTTTGGTTCCAAAATTGTGCTGATGTAAAGTAGACATGTGGGAAATGTTATTTCTTAACTATTTTATGTGACATATTTCTCTGTTTTAAGGGAATAAAAATTCAAAGTTTGAAAATTGCAAAATTTTAAAAATTTTCGCCATATTTGCATTTTTTTCAAAAATAAACGCAAGTTATATCGAAGAAATTTTACTTCTAACGTGAAGTACAATATGTCACGAGAAAACAATCTCAGAATCGCGAAGATCCGTTGAAGCGTTCCAGAGTTATAACCTCATAAAGAGACAGTGGTCAGAATTGTAAAAATTGGCCCGGTCATTAACGTGCAAACCACCCTTGGGGGTGAAGGGGTTAAAGGGAACTTCTCATATCACCAAATAATGTTAATCTGCAGATATGGGGTTAATCTGCTGGTTGATATCAGCCGCCGCCTGAATCAGCGTGGGAGTGATGAGAAGAGGTGAGTACAGTTTTATATATATACAGTACAGACCAAAAGTTTGGACACACCTTTTTCTGTATTTTCATGACTATGAAAATTGTAGAATCACACTGAAGGCATCAAAACTATGAAGTAACACATGTGGAATTATACATTACACTTTACAAAAAAGTGTGAAACAACTGAAAATATGTCTTATATTCTAGGTTCTTCAAAGTAGCCACCTTTTGCTTTGATTACTGCTTTGCACGCCGAAAAGGTGAACGGATGGACTCTACATGCCTGGTTCCCACCGTGAAGCATGGAGGGGGAGGTGTGATGGTGTGGGGTGCTTTGCTGGTGACACTGTTGGGGATTTATTCAAAATTGAAGGCATACTGAACCAGCATGGCTACCACAGCATCTTGCAGCAGCATGCTATTCCATCCGGTTTGCGTTTAGTTGGACCATTTCATTTATTTTTCAACAGGACAATGACCCCAAACACACCTCCAGGCTGTGTAAGGGCTATTTGACCAAGAAGGAGAGTGTTGGGGTGCTACACCAGATGACCTGGCCTCCACAGTCACCAGTCCTGAACCCAATCGAGATGGTTTGGGGTGAGCTGGACCGCTCACCACTTCAATTTTGAATAAATCCCCAAGAGTGTCACCAGCAAAGCACCCCCACACCATCACACCACCTCCTCCATGCTTCACAGTGGGAACCAGGCATGTAGAGTCCATCCGTTCACCTTTTCTGCGTGCAAAGCAGCAATCAAAGCAAAACGTGGCTACTTTGAAGAACCTAGAATGTAAGACATATTTTCAGTTGTTTCACACTTTTTTGTAAAGTGTAATGTATAATTCCACATGTGTTAATTCATAGTTTTGATGCGATTCTACAATTTTCATAGTCATGAAAATACAGAAAAATCTTTGAATGAGAAGGTGTGTCCAAACTTTTGGTCTGTACAGTGTGTATATATATATATATATATATATATATATATATATATATCCTGGTTGCATGATACCCTGTATGAGGGGGGCATGTAACTATGAGGAGGGCTGCATTATATTCTGTGGTTGGGCTGTATTATACTATATGAAGGGGCTGCATTATATTCTATGGGGGCTGCATTATACTCTATGATGCTTGCTGCATTATATTCTATGGGGAGCTACATTATATTCTATGAGGAGGGCTACATTATATTCTATGAGGAGGGCTATATTATACTATATGTGGGGGCTACATTATACTATATGAGGGGGCTACTTTATATCCTATGAGAGGGGCTACCCCAACCCCTGCTACATAATTACTACCTTATATTATACCCTGATATTAGCGCGTTTTACCGCACAATTGGTGGTCTTGTATTTATTTCTATGTAGCTACATAGTGGGCCCCAAGAATGATTTTCTCTGGTGGGCCCAAGCTGCTCCAGTCCGACGCTGCGTGGAGACATATCCTTACTGTGGAGGCCAATTTCCTAAAAGAAGTCTCAGCTCCTTCAGCAGTGGCTATAGGCAACCAGAACAATCTTACTGTTGGAAATTCTCATAAATGAGGCCCCAGTTACTTATGCCGTTGCTATAATTACAAACTTTAGAGCGACTTATTATTATTATTAGGACTTATAAGGGTGCCCCACTTTGGTGACTATATAGTTGCTGACTCTTTAGGCGCTGTTGCTTTAATTCTTTAAGACCTTTTGGGCAAAAACTGTGGTTTTTGCATTCAACACACAGGCACCCATTTTCTCCTTTATTTCTATAGAGCCTAAATTCAAGGGTCCAAACCTCCTCAAGGGGGAGATTTTGAGTTTTACTGTTTTCAGTATTTTTAGTCAAAATTTTACTCAAATCGGCTGAAAAATGTGGTTTTGTATTTAACGGGTTACCACACACAGATTTTCTTCATTATATATGTAGATGGTAACATCTGCAAGGCTGTAAGGAGTTTGTATGTTCTCCCCGTGTTTGCGTGGTTTTCTCCCAGTTCTCTAGTTACCTCCCACACTCCAAAGACACACTCATATGGAATCCAGATGAGACATTGATGATGTCGTCTGCACATCTGGGATCATATGTATCATTTTTTTAAATACTCTATGGCACCGTTTGGTCTCAGCATTGCACATGTATATTAAAGACAATATTATAAAACATTTTTGATTCTAACACTAAGTGACTCACATTTCCTGGCAGGTTTTTAAAGGGAATCTGTCAACAGGATTTTGCCACCTAATCTGAGAGCAGCATAATGTAGTGGCAGAGACCCCGATTCTAATTATGTATCACTTACTGGTGTAGTTTTGCTAAAACCACAGTTTTATCAGCAGGAGGTTCTCATTAGAGGACTAGTAAACCTGCTTCCTGGAAGTCAAGCATATTCATGAGCTCTGTGTAACCCCGCCCCCACCACTGATTAGCATCTTTCTGTGTACATTGTGCATGGACAGAAAGCTGTCAATCAGTGGTGGGGAGGGGCTATACAGAGCTAAGAATTTGGAAAACTGCTAGATCTGCAGCAGATAAATCAGTGTAATTAAGTTACACATCGATGGAATCATGGTCTCTGCCCCTACATTATGCTGCTCTCAGATGGGGTAGCAAAACCCTACTTGGTAACAGATGCCCTTTAAAAAAAGAGTACTGCTTTATGCAGTGCTACGTTCACTGCAAATATGTGGTTCTTAGGGGCAGCGTCGGACTGGAACACCTTGGGCCCACCAGAGAAAATCATTCTTGGGGCCCACTATGTAGCTACATAGAAATAAATACAAGACCACCAATTGTGCAGTAAAACACACTAATATCAGGGTATAATATAAGGTAGTACATGTCTTAATTATGTAGCAGGAGTTGGGGTAGCCTCCCTCATAGATTATAAAGCAGCCCCCTCATAGAGGATAATGCTGCCCCCCTCATAGAGGATAATGCTGCCCCCTCATAGGGTATAATGCTATATAATATATATATATATATATATATATATATATATATAGATACCATATATACTCGAGTATAAGCCGACCCCCCTAATTTTGCCACAAAAAACTGGGAAAACTTATTGACTCGAGTATAAGCCTAGCTTGGAAAATGAGATTATGCCCCATATGCTGCCCCATGTATTATGTCCCACAAGATGCTCCATAGATTGTGCCCCATATGCTGCCCATGTATTATGCCCCCATAGATGCTCCATAGATTGTGCCCCCATAGATGCTCCATAGATTATGCCCCCATAGATTATGCCCCCATAGATAATGCCCCCATAGATGCTCCATAGATTATGCCCCCATAGATTATGCCCCCACAGATGCTCCACAGATTATGCCCCCATAGATTATGCCCCCATAAATGCTCCAGATTATGCCCCCATAGATTATGCCCCCATAGATGCTCCACAGATTATGCCCCCATAGATTATGCCCCCATAGATGCTCCACAGACTGTGCCCCCATAGATGCTGCATTGAATAGGCCCCTTTATGCTGCCGCAGCTGCTGCTGCAAAAAGACATACTCACCTCTCGTCGCTGGGGGCCAGGTGCTGGTGTCCTGAGCAGGCGGGGCACCGGCGCGCTATGGGGGACAGGTGCCGGTGTCACCGCTGGCTCAGGGCCCCGGCACCTGAGAGATTTACCTGTCATCCGCTCCAACCGCTGAGCGCCGCTGTCTTCGGTCCTCCGGCAGTGAATGCTCAGGCAGAGGGAGCGGCGCACACTAATGACGTCATCGCGCCCTCTGCCTGAACATCGCAGCAAGAGAGGATGCGAGGACACAGTGGCGCTCAGCGGTTGGAGCGGGTGACAGGTAAGTAATGATATTCACTGCTTCCCACGCCCATGTGGGCGTGGGAAGCAGTGAATATTCATTTCTCTTTAGCAGCAGGGACAGGGGATCCTGCCTCCTGTCACCCGCTGCTGCTCCGCTGGCACGGGGCCCCCATGGCAGCTGCGTGGTGTGCCGATATTAGCGACACGCCACCGGCTGGGGGCCCCTGGAGCAGCGGGGGCCCTAGGCAACTGGCCCCTGTATGCCAGCAGGTGCCAGGGCCCCCCAGATGCCAGGGCCCACCGGAGAATCCTCCGGTTCTCCGGTGGGCCAGTCCGACCCTGCTTAGGAGGTATGGATTGTCGGAGTGTAAAAAAAATTGTGAGCAATTAAGAGTATTGTTATCTAAAGGGTTGGCTGATCAGGATAACTATTCATATGCCCAACTGTTAAGATTCTGTGTCCGGATGTATGTACAGTATTATGGTCCCCAGATGAGCATGCTTCATACATGGGTGCCAACTGTGTTGTACAGCTGCCACCAGATACAGCTGTCAATGCAAGCTCCTATCACATCCAGTAAATGTAACCCATTAGGTGACCAAGGCATCTACTTGGTTAGACAGAAAGCCCCACACCCAAATCCACTTAATATGGCCACAAAACGCCAATAATTGCATGTTGCTGGGTCCACCATATCGCCATTTTTGTACTACTATAGAAGTCCTGCAAGAAGATCGTTAGATGTACAATACACTAAGTTATAGAATAACTGCAATTTAATGAAAATTGCCCATAGCAGGAATAGTTTTCATATTTTAATAGCAAAACTCTTGTGATGTATGTTTAAACAGACAGAAATTTGTATTTTCTTGTGAAATGTAAAAAGTTGCTGTCTGTCTATTCTTGTGACCCACCTTTATCTCGGACAATACCACTGACCCTCTCTGCTGCAGCGCTGACACTCTGGCTGTCGGTGACATCTAAAAGTATTGTCTGCAATCTGGATGATGTCACCTTCTTTAGCTCCTCTGCCCCCTTATCAGTCAGACAAGCTGCCAAAACCTTCATCCCACGCTTGTCCAGCTGTTTTGCCAGCAGATTTCCAAATCCAGAATCACATCCCGTGATGAAAACATATTTGTCAGTGAGATTCTCCAGGATCAGACTATATCTGTATCGTCTGTATAAGAAGATCAGACTCAGAAGCACCAGCAGAAGGAGCCACATGGTGACAGGTCCTATGACGATACAAAACTGATTAAAACAGAATGGTATTTGTAAATAAAACACTATATGAATGAACTATACAAATAAACAAATGTTGCCTTTTTTTTCTTTTTCTTTGGTACAGCCCTTAAAGGGGAGTACAAAAACACAAATCTGGCAATAGAATTAAATTATAAACATGTGCAAGCTACTATGACTGCAGTACAGGCAGTCTCCAGGTTACAAACTAGATATGTTCTGTAGCTTTGTAATACAGATACAGTAAGGGAAAATAAGTATTTTCAGTACACTGCTGATTTTGCCAGTTTTCCCACCTACAAAGAATGTAGAGGTCTGTAACTTTTATCGTGAGTACACTTCAACTGTGAGAGACAGAATCTAAATGAAAATTTAGAAAATCACATATGATTTTTAAATAATTAAATTGCATTTTAATGCATTCAATAAGTAAATGATCATAGAATCATAGAATAGTAGAGTTGGAAGGGACCTCCTGGGTCATCTGGTCCAACCCCCTGCTCAAAGCAGGATTCTCTAAATCATCACAGACAGATGTCTGTCCAGCCTCTGTTTTAAGACTTCCATTGAAGGAGAACTCACCACCTCTCGTGGCAGCCTGTTCCACTCATTGATCACCCTAACTGTCAAAAAGTTTTTTCTAATATCTAATCTGTGTCTCCTCCCATTCAGTTTCATCCCATTGCTTCTAGTCTTTCCTTGTGCAAATGAGAATAAAGATGATCCTTCTACAATGTGACAACCCTTGAGATATTTGTAGACAGCTATTAAGTCTCCTCTCATCTACCAATCAGCAAGAAATCTGTCTCTCACAGACCTGCTAGTTTTTCTTTAAGAAGCCCTCCTAATCTGCACTCATTACATGTATTAATTGCACCTGTTTTAATTCATTACTTGTATAAAAGACATATGTCTACACACTCAATAACACTCCAAACTCTCCTCCGTGGCCAAGACGAAAGAGCTGTTTAACCCCTTCACCCCAAGGGTGGTTTGCACCTTAATGACCGGGCCAATTTTTACAATTCTGACCACTGTCTCTTTATGAGGTTATAACTCTGGAACGCTTCAACAGATCTTCGCGATTCTGAGATTGTTTTCTCGTGACATATTGTACTTCACGTTAGAAGTAAAATTTCTTCGATATAACTTGCGTTTATTTTTGAAAAAAACGCAAATATGGGAAAATTTTTAAAATTTTGCAATTTTCAAACTTTGAATTTTTATTCCCTTAAAACAGAGAAATATGTCACATAAAATAGTTAAGAAATAACATTTCCCACATGTCTACTTTACATCAGCACAATTTTGGAACCAAAATTTTTTTTTGTTAGGAAGTTATAAGGGTTAAAAGTTGACCAGCGATTTCTCATTTTTACAACAAAATTTACAAAGCCATTTTTTTTAGGGACCACCTCTCATTTAAAGTCACTTTGAGGGGTCTATATGGCAGAAAATACCCAAAAGTGACACCATTCTAAAAACTGCACCCCTCAAGGTACTCAAAACCACATTCAAGAAGATTATTAACCCTTCAGGTGCTTCACAGGAACTAAAGCAACGTGGAAGGAAAAAATGAATATTTAACTTTTTAGCCACAAAAATGATCTTTTACAAACTTTTTTTTTATTTTCACAAGGGTAAAAGGAGAAAATGGACAGATAAGGTTGTTATGCAATTTCTCCTGAGTACGCCAATACCCAATATGTGGGGGAAAACCACTGTTTGGGCACACGGCAGAGCTCGTAAGGGAAGGAGCGCCGTTTGACTTTTTCAAACTAAAATTGGCTGGAATTGAGATTGGACGCCATGTCGTGTTTGGAGAGCCCCTGATGCGCCTAAACAGTGGAAACCCCACAAGTGACACCATTTTGGAAACTAGACCCCCTAAGGTACTTCTCTAGATCTGTTGTGAGCACTTTGACCTCCCAAGTGTTTCACAAAAGCTTATAATGCCTGGGTGTGAAAAAAAAACAAAACAATTTTCCACAAAAATGATTTTTTAGTCCCAAATTTTTGAATTTTCCCAAGGAAATTGGACCCCAAAAGTTGTTGTCCAATTTGTCCTGAGTACGCTGATACCCCATATGTGGGGGGGGTGGAACTGTTTGGGTGTACGGCAGGGCTTGGAAAGGAAGTAGTAACGTTTTGGAATGCAGACGTTGATGGGGGTCATGTTCCGTTTGCAGTGCCCCAGATGAGCCTAAACAGTGGAAACCCCCCACAAGTGACCCCATTTTGGAAACTATACCCCCTAAGGAACTTATCTAGATCTTTGGTGAGCACTTTGAACCCCCAAGTGCTTCACACAAGTCTATAATGCCCGGGCATGAAAATAAAAAATCCTATTTTTTTCCCACAAAAATTATCTTTTAGTCACTAATTTTTTATTTTCTCAAGGGTAACAGGAGAAATTGGACCACATAAGTTGTTGTCCAATTTGTCCTGAGTACACTGATACCCCATATGTGGGTGGGAACCACTGTTTGGGCGCACGGCAGAGCTCGGAATGGAAGGAGCACCATTTGACTTTTTCCAACCAAAATTGGCTGGAATTGAGATTGGATGCCATGTTGCATTTGGAGAGCCCCTGATGTGCCTAAACAGTGGAAACCCCCACAAATAACCCCATTTTGGAAACCAGACCCCCTAAGGAACTTTTCTAGATCTTTGGTGAGCAATTTGAACCCCCAAGTGCTTCACACAAGTTTATAACGTAGAGCCGTAAAATTTAAAAATCATATTTTTTCCACAAAAATGATCTTTTCACCCCAATTTTTATTTTTCAAGGGTAACAAGACTCCAAAAGTTATTGTGCAATTTGTCCTGAGTGCGCTGATACCCCATATGTGGGGGTAAACCACTGTTTGGGTGCATGGCAGAGTTTGGAAGGGAAGGAGCGCCGTCTGACTTTTTCAACGCAGAATTGGCTGGACGCCATGTCGTGTTTGGAGAGCTCCTGATCTGCCTAAACAGTGGAAACCCCCATAAATGACGCCATTTTGGAAACTAGACCCCTCAAGGAACTTATCTAGATGTGTGGTGAGAACTTTTAACCCCCAGGTGTTTCACTAAAGTTTATAACGTACAGCCGTAAAATAAAAAATCTTTTTTTTTTTTACAAAAATGATTTTTTCGTCCCCAATATTTTATTTTCACAAGGGTAACAGAAGAAATTGGAACCCAAAAGTTGTTGTCCAATTTGTCCTGAGTACGCTGATACCCAATATGTGGGAGAAAACTACTGTATGGGTGCACGTCAGGGCTCGGAAGGGAAGTAGTGACGTTTTGGATTGCAGACTTTGATGGAATGGTCTGGGGGCGTCATGTCACATTTGGAGAGCCCCTGATGCACCTATACAGTGGAAACCCCCCACAAGTGACCCCATTTTGGCAAATAGACCCCACAAGGAACTTATCTAGATGTGTGGTGAGCACTTTGAACCCCGAAGTGCTTCACAGAAGTTTATAACGTACAGCCGTAAAAATAAAAAATCTTTTTTTTTTTTTACAAAAATGATTTTTTCGCCCCCAATATTTTATTTTTACAAGGGTAACAGAAGAAATTGGAACCCAAAAGTTGTTGTCCAATTTGTCCTGAGTACTCTGATACCCAATATGTGGGAGAAAACTACTGTATGGGCGCACGTCAGGGCTCGGAAGGGAAGTAGTGACGTTTTGGATTGCAGACTTTGATGGAATGGTCTGGGGGCGTCATGTCGCATTTGGAGAGCCCCTGATGCGCCTAAACAGTGGAAACCCCCCACAAGTGACCCCATTTTGGAAAATAGACCCCACAAGGAACTTGTCTAGATGTGTGGTGAGCACTTTGAACCCCGAAGTGCTTCACAGAAGTTTATAACGCACAGCCGTAAAAATAAAAAATCCTTTTTTTTTTGCAAAAATGATTTTTTTTGCCCCAATATTTTATTTTTACAAGGGTAACAGGAGAAATTGGACCCCAAAAGTTGTTGTCCAATTTGTCCTGAGTACGCTGATATCCAATATGTGGGAGAAAACTACTGTATGGGTACACGTTGGGGCTCGGAAGGGAAGTAGTGACGTTTTGGATTGCAGACTTTGATGGAATGGTCTGGGGGCGTCATGTCGCATTTGGAGAGCCCCTGATGCGCCTAAACAGTGGAAATCCCCAACAAGTGACCCCATTTTGGAAAATAGACCCCACAAGGAACTTATCTAGATGTGTGGTGAGCGCTATGAAGCCCCAAGTGCTTCACAGAAGTTTATAATGTACAGCCGTAAAAACAAAAAAATATTTTTTTTTGTACAAAAATGATATTTTCGCCCCCAGTTTTTTATTTTCCCAAGGGTAGCAGAAGAAATAGGACAAATTGCACAATAACTCTTGTGGTCCAGAGTACGCTGATACCCCATATGTGGGGATAAACTACTGTTTGGACGCATGGCAGAGCTCAGAAGTGAAGGAGCACCGTTTGACTTTTTCAACGCAGAATTGGCTGGAATTGAGATCAGACGCCATGTCACATTTGGAGAGCCCCTGATGTGCCTAAACAGCTGAAACCCCCCAATTCTAACTCCAACCCTAACCCCAACACACCCCTAACCCTAGTCCCAACCCTAACCACAAACCTAACCCTAACACACCCCTAATCCCAACCCTAACCCTAATCCTAACTTTAGCGCCAACCCTAACCCTAACTTTAGCCGCAACCCTAACCCTAACCCTAATGGGAAAATGGAAATAAATGCTTTTTTTTAATTTTATTATTTTTCCCTTACTAAGGGGGTGATAAAGGGGGGTTTGATTTACTATTTATAGCGGGTTTTTATGATTGGCAGCTGTCACGCTAAAAGACGCTTTTTATTGCAAAAATAGTTTTTGCATCATCACATTTTGAGAGCTATAATTTTTGCATATTTTGGCCCACAGAGTCATGTGAGGTCTTATTTTTGCGGGACGAGTTGACGTTTTTATTGGTACCATTTTTGAGCACGTGACGTTTTTTGATCGCTTTTTATTTCGATTTTTGGGAGGTTAGAATGAACAAAAATCAGCAATTCATGAATTTCTTTTGGGGAGGCGTTTATACCGTTCCGCGTGTGGTAAAATTGATAAAGCAGTTTTATTCTTCGGGTCAGTACGATTATGGCGATACCTCATTTATATCATTTTTTCATGTTTTGGTGCTTTTATAGAATAAAAACAATTTTATATAAAAAATAATTATTTTTGCATCGCTTTATTCTGCGAGCTATAACTTTTTTATTTTTTCGCTGATGATGCTTTATGACGGCTCGTTTTTTGCGGAACAAGATGACGTTTTCAGCGGTACCATGTTTTTTTATATCGGTCTTTTTGATCGCGTGTTATTCCACTTTTTGTTCGGCGGTATGATGATAAAGCATTGATTTTTTGCTTCGTTTTTTTTTTTTTTTTTTTAAGGGGTTCACTAAAGGGGTTAACTAGTGGGACAATTTTATAGGGGGGGTCGTTACGGACGCGGCGATACCAAATATGTGTACTTTTATTGTTTTTTTTTTTTTATTTATAGGAAGAAGTGAATTTATTGGGGAATATTTTTTTTTTTTTTTATTTATTTTGGATTTTTTTTTTTACACATGTTTATTTTTACTTTTTTAACTTTTTTACTTTGTCCCAGGGTGGGACATCACAGTATTTTATCAGATCGCTGGTGTGACAGTGTGCACAGCACTCTGTCACACCAGCGATCGCACAGGCATAGATGCAGGCTTCTCAGTGCCTGCTCTCGGCAGGCACTGAGGTAGCCGCCTCCCTCCAGGACCCCGGCGCCATCTTGGATCCGGGTCCTGGGAGGGAGGAAGCCCTCAGAACAGCGCGATCACATCGCGCTGCTCTGAGGGTCTCAGGGGGGCGCGCAGGGAGCCCCCACCCTGCGCGATCCTCCCCTGTGCCCCCAGTACACCGCGATCATGTTTGATCGCGGTGTGCTAGGGGTTAATGTGCTGGGAGCGGTCCGTGACCGCTCCTGACACACAGTCATGGGTGTCAGCTGTGATAATCAGCTGACACCCGGCGGCGATTAGCTGCGCTCCCCTCAGGAGCGCAGCTGATCGCCTATGACGTACTATCCCGTCCCCGGTCATACGGGCCCAGGTACCATGGACGGGATAGTACGTCCGATGGCAGTAAGGGGTTAAGGACACCAGGGACAAAATTGTAGACCTGCACAAGGCTGGCATGGGCTACAGGACAAACAGCTTGGTGAGAAAGCAACAACTGTCGGTGCAATTATTAGAGAATGAAAGAAACACAAGATGACTGTTAATCTTTCTCTGCCTGGTGTTACATGCAATATCTCACCTCATGGGTTAAGGATGCTTCTGAGAAAGGTCAGGAATCAGCCCATAACTACATGTGAGGACCTGAAGAAAGCTGGGACCACAGTCTCAAACATTACCATTAGTAACACACTATGTCATCGTAATAGGGATGGTTGGCGTGCACACAAACCGTATATTGATTGAGGTGCTGGTAGAATGGACACATTAGTCCAATGTCATATAAGTAAATTTCACCGCACACTCATTGAAAATAGATTTGCAATGTGAAAATTTATTTTAACAATATCTGGGCAAAAGCAGGAATACAAGGTCTGAAGCGATATCAATACAACGTTTCGGCTCTGCCAGAGCCTTACTCATGTATTCGCTGTAGGTAAAAAAGAAATATATAAGTATTGTACATAACATAACAAAATTGTATAAATGAACAAAGTCTGTACACAATAACCATAGTAAATTAAAACATCTCCAAGTGTTATGTGAATACAAGACAAAAAAATAGTAGACAAAAAATCGGTTAAATACGAATTAAATATATCCAGTCTAGATAACTGGTACCAATGTGAGTTTTCATATAGGCATAGAAAAATAGAAAAGAAAGGAACAAAAAAGAAGAGGAAAACTATATGATCACAATAATTACCTCAGTCCAAGATATGAATAAAGATGTCATCATTCATTAAAATCTTGCAGGGCACCCAAGGTCCTCCTGTTCACGTCAGCACATGTCTAGGCTCATTTAAAGTTCATCAATAACCATATGGATGATCCAGAGAAGGCATGAGAGAAGTGTTGTGAATACTCTGCAGGCGACTTCTGAGCTGGAGCTCCCTCCGAGGGTTGCTGAGGGTAATAAACTAATTGCTGAATGGCCTTCAGCTGGCTCTGAATGGTCTGATGTAAGTGACCTGAACTCCCTTCAGCCTTGCCGGTAATCAATTGTTCTTCCTGGTCTTGCTTGGAGCTCAGCTTGCATACCTGCTCTCATTCAGATAAGTGATTTGCTGTTTTTTTTCCTCTGGTTGGATTTTCCTTGTTTGTTTGCTGCTTGCAGTGGACTTCAGCCTGGTCCCTTTTTTGGGGCCTGGCGCTGCAATTGTGCTCATTTTGTATTTGCACATTTGCTCTGTTCCTTTGTCACTTTTTATTTGCTGTGTTGCTGTGTGTTACACCAGAGATCTGATTTAGGTGGTGGAGATCGTGTGATCTCAGGTTTTTTGTTAATCAGAAGTGTTGGTATTTTTGTCAGGGTTTTTTGGGTTGCAGTCAGAATTCTTTCCTATACTTTTCTATCTAGACAGATTGGGCCCCAGCGTTTGCTCATTCTATTTTCTGTCTGTGTCCGTATTTTCTTCTTGTCTAACCACCATTACATGTTTGGGGCTTCCTATTTCTTTGGGGATTCTGCTACGGGCAGATAGCTTTCATCTTTCTGCCTTTAGGTGTAGTTATCTCTCCGGCTGTGACGAGGCGTCTAGGATCACCGTAGGTACGCTCCACGGCTACTTCTAGTGTGGTGGTTAGTTTAGGGTACTACAATCCAGTAGTTTCCAGCCTCTCTGGTGTATTGCTATTTTTGCAATTTCTCCTCAGCTACCGAAACATAACAGAGAAGTTAATGTGGTCATATGAGACCAAAATAGAACTGTTTGGTATTAACTCCACTCATGTTTGGAAGAAGGATGTGTACAAGCCCAAGAGCACCGTCACAACCTTGAATCATAGGGTTGCTTTCTGCAAAGGGGAGAGGATGACTGCACCGTATTGAAGGGAGGATGGATGGGGTCATGTATTGTGAGATTTTGGCCAACAACCTCCTTCCCTCAGTAAGAGCATTGAAGATGGATCGTGGCTGGGTCTTCCAGTATGACAATGACCTGAAACACACAGGTTGTGAAGAAAACAGTCTGGTAGACTATAATCGGTACAAGTTACAACCATAGAAGATACGGATTTAACTCATAAGGAAAAAAAATGACTTTTGAGCTCAGACTGATGGGAGGTGTGTACAAACAACTATCGAGGCCTTCAACTGTATGCTACAATAAAGAAAATCTGTTCAGCATCTCCTAACAGAATGACGCTAATGTGAAGCACAAACTGCTATTCCAAGTGACAGAGAGGGGCCCGAAGATCGTGGCGTCTGGTTTTACAAACTCTTGCACTGGTTAGAAGTACTTCACCATCTTATTAAAAAGTTAAGTTTTTTTCCTTGCTGGCAGTGCAAGGGTTAATCGGTTCAGTGGAAGTTCCTGGAGCTTTCCTACCTGGATTGACTCAGCTTTTCAGTGCTGGCCTCTCCCCTTTGCTAAATATGCTCGAATCTGGCACTTAAGGAAAGCCAGTGTTAGTTCTTACTGCCTGGTTTGGAATTGGAGGTGTTGTTCGTGGTTGGAGTAGGCATTTGGAAATGAAGGACACCAGAAACAAAATTATAGCCCTGCACCTGGCTGGGAAGACTGAATCTGCAATAGGCAAGCTGCTTGGTGTGATGAAATCAACTGTTGGAGCAATAATAACAAAATGGAAGACATACAAGACCACTGATAATTTCCCTCGATCTGGGGCTACACGCAAGATCTCACCATGTGGGGTCAAAATGATCACAAGAACGGTGAGCAAAAATCCCAGAACCACACGGGGGGACCTAGTGAATGACCTGCATAGAGCAGGGACCACCCTAACAAAGGCTACCATCAATAATACACTACGCCGCCAAGGACTCAGATCCTGCAGTGCCAGACGTGTCCCTCTGCTTAAGCCAGTACATGTCTGGGCCCATCTGAAGTTTACTAGAGAACATTTGGATTATCCAGAAGAGTATTGGGAGAATGTCATATGGTCTGATGAAACCAAAGTAGAACTGTTTGGTAGAAACAAAACTCATCGTGTTTGGAGAAACAGAATGCTAAGTTGCATCCAAAGAACACCATACCTACTGTGAAGCATGGGGATGGCAACATCATGATTTGGGGCTGTTTCTCTGCAAAGGGACCAGTCCAGGACGACTGATCCGTGTACATGAAAGAATGAATGGGGCCATGTATCGTGAGATTTTGAGTGCAAACCTCCTTCCATCAGCAAGGGCACTGAAGATGAAACGTAGATGGGTCTTTCAGCATGATAATAATCCCAAGCACACTGCCAGGGCAATGAAGGAGTGGCTTTATAAGAAGCATATGAAGGTCCTCACGTGCCCTAACCAGATCTCAACCCCATAGAAAACTTTTTGAGGGACTTGAAAGTCCGTGTTGCCCAGCGACAGGCCCAAAACATCACTGCTCTAGAGGAGATCTGCATGGAGGAATGGGCCAACATACCACCAACAGTGTGCCAACCTTGTGAAGACTTACAGAACATGTTTGACCTCTGTCATCGCCAACAAAGAATATATAACAAAATATTGAGATGAACTTTTGTTAATGACCAAATACTTATTTTCCACCATAATTTGCAAAATAAATCTTGCCAAATCAGACAAGGTGATTTTTTGGATTTGTTTTCTCATTTTGTCTCTCATAGTTGTGGTCTACCTATGATGTCAATTACAGGCCTCTCTCATCTTTTTAAGTGGGTGAGCTTGCACAATTGGTGGCTGACTAAATACTTTTTTCCCCACTGTATATTCACCAACATTATACCTCTACATAAGATCGGACTCCCTCAAGTCACATGATTTTTTATCGTCCTGGGTGTGTGCCCCTTGTTTTTACATGTAAAACAAGAAAAGAAAAAGGGCGCATGTGTAGACTCACAGGGCTATTTTTTAAAAATAGTGCCAATGCACTCACCTGTAATGGTTGTGTGCATCTACACAACCAAGATTAAGCGTGTGATTAATGAGGCTCCGGGTCACCTCTCTCTATTTGTGATGTTGTCCCATCGGTGTTTGAATCAAGCCTCCATGTTCCTCTGATGGTCACACAATCCCGCTCGACCGAATGACACTTCACCTTAGGTCCTCAGTTATTAACCCGGTGGCTGTAAACCAGAAGTGCTCAATACATCCAAATAAATGAAGACGGTTTGGACCGTTGAAATGCGTTGTGGCAGTGGTATTGGAGGAAGAATAAAGTTTGGCTAAGGCTACTTTCACACTTGCGTTTTTTGCGCTGCGTTTCGAGCGCACATGAAGCGCATTAAAAAACGCATGCAAACGCTTGTAAACGTTGCGATATTTAGTCGCATCAGCATGCGCATTTCGACAAAAAAACGCAGCGTTTGTCTGCGATTTCATGCGTTTTTGCATGCGTTTGCGTTTTTTTGGCGCATGCTTTGTCTATGTGTCACATTTCTATCATCTGTCTCTATCATCTGTCTCCATCATCTCTGGCTCCATCATCTCTGGCTCCATCATCTCTGTCTCCATCATCTCTGTCTCCATCATCTCTGGCTCCATCATCTCTGGCTCCATCATCTGGCTCCATCATCTCTGTCTCCATCATCTCTGGCTCCATCATCTCTGGCTCCATCATCTGGCTCCATCATCTCTGGCTCCATCATCTCTGTCTCCATCATCTCTGGCTCCATCATCTGTCTCCATCATCTCTGTCTCCATCATCTCTGTCTCCATCATCTGGCTCCATCATCTCTGGCTCCATCATCTCTGGCTCCATCATCTCTGGCTCCATCATCTGGCTCCATCATCTCTGTCTCCATCATCTCTGGCTCCATCATCTCTGGCTCCATCATCTCTGGCTCCATCATCTGGCTCCATCATCTCTGTCTCCATCATCTCTGGCTCCATCATCTCTGGCTCCATCATCTCTGGCTCCATCATCTCTGGCTCCATCATCTGGCTCCATCATCTCTGTCTCCATCATCTGTCTCCATCATCTCTGTCTCCATCATCTCTGGCTCCATCATCTGGCTCCATCATCTCTGGCTCCATCATCTCTGACTCCATTATCTCTGTCTCCATCATCTGTCTCCATCATCTCTGGCTCCATCATCTCTGGCTCCATTATTTACAGAAAAATCGTGTGCGTGCAAAAGCGCTGACGAGCGCAAAGCCATGCGCACGCCAGCGCCCCCATAGACTGCAATGTTATTTTTTTTGCATAGCATGCGCACACGTGTGCACTCGTTTTTTAAAGCGGTTGGCCGAAAAAAAAAATGCAACATGTAGCGTCTAGCGCGTATGGGCGCACACCGGGAAAATGCGCAGCGCACGACAAACGCACATGAACGCATGCAAGCGCTAGACCCTGCGCCCACCATGTTAAAGATAGGGGAACATTGCGCATGCGTCCGATAGCGCAAGATGCGCTGCGCCAAAAAACGCAAGTGTGAAAGTAGCCTAACATTTATTAAATTGTCCATTATTCCTTTGGCGCCCCTTGAGACCGCTGCACCATTGTTTACATCCTTGTTTTTACATGGAATTTTTTATAATCTCCTTTTATCACTTGACCGTCAAAGATTTTTTATGTTTCACACAATTTGACATATCTGGGTTTTCATAGTCGGCTACCTCTTTTTTTTCTTCTCTTCAGGATTAATTTACCAACTGTCCAGTTTCCTCTGCAATCAGAGTCCGATATTGTTATGTGGATTCATTACACATACTGCATAGTCGCAGGTTTTATATTTCCTGTATTTAAAATTTAAAAAAATTGTATACTAAACCAGTGGTCCCCAACCACCGGTCCGCGGAACGGGAGCGGGCTGTTGGAGTTTTTTTGCCGGTCTGCGGCACCACGGCTCAGAGCACACTGCAGGTGCCTGCTCTGGTGGTTCATTATCACCAGGGTGCACCTATGCACTCAGTATTCATCATCTGAATTCTGCGACACACGGGGAGCCGGCGGCTGCAGCACTGCAGTGATAGCTGCAGCCGCCGGCTTCCAGAAGAATACTCACCCTCCGTCCCTGCATCTCTATCCTGGTGAATCAGCTTCTTCCTGTGCGGTGCGGTCACGTGGTACCGCAGCGCTTAGTTACCCAATCGTTAGCCTGGATACCAGCGTGCTCGCTGGTCCTGGTTGCTGGTGAGTCTGCCCTTGTGACAGCTCACCAGCGATCAGCTAACGGTGTCCCAGCGATCCCATCCACGTCGGATCGTTGGTGGGATCGCTGGGACATTGAAGAGTGTGACGGGACCCTAACAGTGAGTTACACTTATATTTGCTACCAGGCTGGGAAGCAACCGCCCAACCAGTATTTACACAAGGAGGTACGGGCCAGTAAAAAAATGCCACCAGCAATAGCAAAGGTCAGCAAGTTTGTGTACTGCATGCACAGTCAGGTAACCTCATGCTTGGATTGTACAGCCCTTCTTTTCTCATGTAGAACTAGAAATGTCATCATTATGAGGACTAAGTCAGGTATGTGACTGGTGCCAGCAGAAGACTTTAGCAAGAAAGACAGAAGAATGCTAAAACCACTCACATTTGGTTGGAACAAATGTGCAAATTGCTTAAAGGCAAAATTCCAAGTGTTAAAGAATCACAGCTGAATATTAGACAGAGTGCATTCACACGTTGGCAAAAAAAATCATAAGTGTGCTGGATCAGATTTTAGTCCAGTTTTGATCCGTGTGTCATTTTCCAGCATCCATTGACATAAATTTTTCTCGTATGAGTAAAGGCTCATTCAGACATCAGTTTTTGCAAATGGGTTTTATCCATTAAATGAGAGATTAACTCATACCTATGATAGTCCATGTGTATGCAGGGGAAAGGGGAGTTGGACTGTCAGCTCACTGCTTTAAAAGCTCTTCAGAGAAGTAGGATCCATGCACGGAGCCGCCCTGGTCGTGGGTGTATTCGAGAAACAGGAATGCACAAAGATTTTTCTCCAGCGCAGAAATAATATAAAACTTCACATTTATTATTAACGTATTAAAAGGACACGTTGGAAACACAAAAAAAAATGCCTGGGGATACCAGACCGACGCGTTTCGACTATAGTCGGTCTGACACTCATACTTCACTTGACTAGATCTTATAGGGGTTGTCTCATAAAGAAAACCCCTGTCCATATGGTACTAGAGCATATGGATTAAAAGACGCTTTGCTGCCGTGGCAGATCTGGCCTATATAGATTTATGGAGTTTTTGGCATGTAAAGAGACTTTCTGTGTGGCCATAAACAAGTTTGTTCTGTGATAAAAGTCAGGAAATATAAGAGCTGGACCTGTGATGATCACTATGTATAAATTTGAAGTTTACAAACTCTGCTGACCAGTGAATCCACTACACACATTATTTTGGCGTTCTCATGTGAGCCTTCCTGATATTCACTTGTTAATAAAGGGTTACTTGTCTCTAACTTGTTGCCAAGAAATGTGAAACCTTTACTCCAGTTTGCTCTGCAATGTACTAACTTGCCAGCCCTAGCCTGATGTAACTGCAAATCAGTAATCTAGTTATTAAGCTAATATACTGCCAGACCTTATAAAGGCGATTCATTTCTGACACATTGGAAAAGCCTTTCACTTACCCGAGTGAGGAGTGTAGAAAGCTGGCTGAATCAAGAGAAAAAAAAGCTAGAAAAAGCTAGAAAAGTCAAGGGAGGGAAATGCAGTTCTGATCCTCCCTCCTCTGTTCTGACATAGCTGCGGGCCCTGGCAGGCTGTATATAAAATGGGATTTTATCATTAACTGAACAAGTTCAACTACTTGTGCTATTTTTTTTTAAAGCTGGACTTGTAAATTATACAAACATTTTAACACGGGTTGTCTACTACTTGGAAGACCCCTTTTGAATCCATATGTTTCCCTCAAGTAAAATAACAACACTTTATACTCACTTCCAGCGTTGTTGGCACTGACTCTCCCGGGGATTGCATGACATTGTTATCCCCGGACTAATCAGTGTCAGTGGGGAGTGTAAGGTCTCATACCCATATGTGTGAAAAATAGTTCCGACATCAGGACTGAAAAACGGACTAGTGTCATGCGATTTTTAAAACGGAACATGCGTATGCAATGCATTTTTCACCGGAGATAAAAAGGCACAATCAAACCTCATTTGTTGTTCATTCCAGTGTGCTAGCTCTATATAAAGCCATTTAACAACATGTGTGTTACTGAGCACATCCATGTATTCAACAGGATTGAATTGTCAGATTTGTTTGTTTTGGCTGTTGACATTTAGGGCCCCGTCACACATAGCGACGCTCCAGCGATCCCAACAACGATACGACCTGGTAAGGATCGCTGGTACGTCGCTACATGGTCGCTAGTAAGTTGTCAAACAGGCAGATCTACTCAACGATGCAGCAACGATACGGCGATCCGTATAACGACCTCGGCGGTTGTTGGGACCTTGTCACAGCAGCGATTCTGACAAAGACAAAGCAAAATCACGCCTGCGTCGCTGAGTTCTGAGTCGCCAACAAGGTCTCTCGTCTTTTTATGGCGTCAAACACAGAGATGCATGCTGGCCAGCGGGACACCAACAAACAAAAAATGGCCTAGGACATTCCAGCACGATCAGCGATATTATTATTATCATTATTATTATTATTTATTATTATAGCGCCATTTAATCCATGGCGCTTTACATGTGAGGTGGGGTATACATAATAAATACAAGTACTGTAATCTTAGACAATACAAGTTACGACTGGTACAGGATGAGAGAGGACCCTGCCCGTGAGGGCTCACAATCTACAAGGGATGGGTGAGGATACAGTAGGTGAGGGTAGAGCTGGTCGTGCAGCAGTTTGGTGGATCTGTGGTTATCGCAGCGGGGTGCTGGTCGTAGCTATGTGTAACACATAGCGAGATCGCTGGAGAGGTCGTTGCTGCGTCACAAAACCTGTGTCGTTTCAGCAATCTCGCTAACGATCTCGCTATGTGTGAAGTACCCTTAACACCAAGCAAGTATGACTGCCTGAGTTTGGATCCTACCGAGTAGCTCCTCTTCAACTGGGTGTTATCCCAGGAATATGGGGTTGAATTTTCTCCTGTTGTTGCTCCGAGGAGGCAGCATAGATTTAAGGTACTTACACTCCTCACCCAGGGCCCTGTAAGAGGGCATTTTGCACGGCTGTATGGACATCTCCGCATGCATAGTGACAAATATTTTTTGCCTACACGAGGATCTCACTCAAGACTAGAGTTGAACGAAACAGGTTGGCCAGATTCATAAGTCGCCGACTTTTACCAAAGTCGGGCTTCGCCGACCGAAACCCGACCATAGCATGAAGTCGGCCATGCGGTCGGCAAAACAAGCGCCAAAGTCGGATTTCCCAGAATGCTTGCAGGTGCCTTTTTTCAGCCAATGAGCAAGGTCGTACACTGTGGGCAACAAGATGACATGTGCAGCATCCACCACCATCGTTGAGAAGGGCATTGCAGTGATTGGCTTGCTTTGGGGGGCGTCATAGTGTCTATAAAAGCCCTGACCGCCGACCTCCATTTTACTTCTGCCGATCTTAACAGTAGGGAGAGGTTGCTGACGCGGTTTATCAGTAGGGAGAGAGTTAGGGTTGTAAAGAAATAAGAAGTTCTTATGTGCTTGTCCTGTTAGCAATTGTGCTGTACAGTTAGTGTGCAGTGACAGGGGAGGATTTTCTTGTGTGCAGCAGCGCTGGTTATTAGGCTGCCTGCTAGCTGTATTGCTGTGTGTACACTGCTGTGCAGACTGCTTTTTACACAGCACTAATACTTTTATTCTTTTGTTCTACACAGTTACCGAGCATTCATTTTTTACCACACCGTAGAGAGCTGTACGCTCCTCACACACTACCGTGGACCGGCTGGTATCACAGACAAATACATGCTGACTATCTGTGTGCGACTCCGGAAATAAATACGAAGATTTAAATGTTCCCCTACACCATATACAGCTGTACGCTCCTCATACAGTACCGTATATCTGCTGGTATTACGGTCAAATACATACTGAGTGAGCGTCTTTGTGTGACTCCGGAAATATATACGGAGATTTTAATTTTTCCTACACCGTATACAGCTGTATGCTTCTGATACAGTACCGTATATCTGCTGTTTGTATTACGGTGAAATCCATACTGAGAGAGCGTCTGTGTGTGACTCCTGAAATAAATACGGAGATTTAAATTTTCCCCTACACCGTATACAGCTGTACACTCCTCATACAGTACCGTATATCTGCTGGTATTACGGTCAAATCCTTACTGAGTGAGCGACTGTGTGTGACTCCGGAAATAAATATGGAGATTTAAATTTTCCCCTACACCGTATACAGCTGTACACTCCTCATACAGTACCGTATATCTGCTGGTATTTTTGGTACATTTTCCCAAACATGAGGAAGTATGGTGGAAGAGGCAGCGGACGTGGGTTGCAGCTGGTACTGATGGTGGTGGTGCATCTGCTGGTAGTACCAAAAGCACAATAGCACCTAAGGCAGGAGGTGTTGAGCCTGCATCATCATTTGGCTCCAGAAGGCCTGGAAGGCACTCTTTTCTGGGAGTAGGTAAACCACTTTTAAAGCCGGAGCATCAGGAACAGGTTTTGGTTTACATTGCCGAAACAGCCTCCTGCTCTAACGCCTCCTCTTCTGAACTTTCAAAAACTGCAAGCACAGAGTCGTCAGTGCAGGCTCCTGGTCAGGAACAACACCTTTCCTTGTGTCCTTCACCCCCACCAAAAGTGAAGGATGCGGCAGGCCACACTTCAGATTACTCCCTGGAGCTCTTTTCACATACCATGCCTAAGTTATCAAGTGAAATCCTGAATTCCCCAGTCCAAGATGAATATGACATGGAGTGCTATATGATTCTACTGGTACATTCACCCAGAGCACTGTATTGCCCTCACAGTCTACTGAGCCAGATTCTGACCCTGATGAAACTCAGGTGGCACTTCCAGCATACTATACCATCTTACACGGTGACTCACAGGAAGGTGCAGATGAAATTGAAGAGGAGGTGATGGATGACACAATTGTTGACCCGGATTGGCATCCATTGGGGGAAGAGGGTGCCGCTGGCAATAGCTCAGAAGAGGAGGAGGATTCGCAGCAGGCATCGACATCGCAGCTGCGGTTATCTGGCAGGCCCGTAGCAGTCCAAAAACGTGTTATAAAAACAAAAAGAGTTGCAGGACAGCTTGGCCAGACGGTCAAATTAGCACAGCATGCAAGCCCTGAAAATTAGGAAGAGTGCAGTGTGGCACTTTTTTGACAAAAATCCTATTGATGAGGCAAAGGTTATCTGTAAGAAGTGTGGAAGGACCTTTAGCCGAGGGAAAAATCTCTGAAATTTGAATACAAGTTGCATGCTTAGACATGTAAACACCATGCACTTGCAAGCGTGGACGGACTGCAAAACCTCAGATAGCACACGTGCACCTACTCTGACTGAAGGTAGCAAGCAATGCTACATCGCTTTCCCCACTGTAAGCCCACAGGTTAACATACCACCAGCAAGAAATGTTGAGGTGTCGTCACAAGGCCAAAGCAGTCAGGGAATCACAATGTTTTTCCAACGAAAGACTGCATCTAGGCCATCATCACCACCACCACCATCACCAACCCCCTCTCAGTCCGCCATGTTCCACCATATGCAGCTCTCAAGTCCAGCTCACCCTAGCAGAGACTTTGAGTAGGACAAGAAAGTACTCATCCTCTCATCCGCATACACTGGCTTTGAACGCCTACATTGCCAAACTGATCTCATTAGAGATGATGCCCTTTCGTTTGGTTGAAAGCGCAACGTTCTGAGAGCTCATGGCCTACACTGTCCCACGCTATGACCTACCCAGTTGGCACTTCTTTTCTAGAAAAGCCATCCCTGCCCTCCACCTGCATGTGAAAGACCGCATTGTCCATGCACTCAAGCAATCAGTAAGTGGAAAGGTGCACCTCACAACAGATGCGTGGGCCAGTAGGCATGACCAGGGCTGTT
>JARQOD010000002.1:122450225-122645549 GCA_033576555.1 Oophaga sylvatica | reverse complement strand
CCGTGCAAAATGCCCTCTTTCAGGGCCCTGGGTGAGGAGTGTAAGTACCTTAAATCTATGCTGCCTCCTCGGAGCAACAACAGGGGAAAATCCAACCCCATATTCCTGGGATAACACCCAGTTGAAGAGGAGCTACTCGGTAGGATCCAAACTCAGGCAGTCATACTTGCTTGGTGTTAAGGGTACTTCACACATAGCGAGATCGTTAGCGAGATTGCTGAAACGACACAGGTTTTGTGACGCAGCAACGACCTCTCCAGCGATCTCGCTATGTGTTACACATAGCTACGACAGCACCCCGCTGCAATAACCACAGATCCACCAAACTGCTGCACGACCAGCTCTACCCTCACCTACTGTATCCTCACCCATCCCTTGTAGATTGTGAGCCCTCACGGGCAGGGTCCTCTCTCATCCTGTACCAGTCGTAACTTGTATTGTCTAAGATTACAGTACTTGTATTTATTATGTATACCCCACCTCACATGTAAAGCGCCATGGATTAAATGGCGCTATAATAATAAATAATAATAATAATGATAATAATAATATCGCTGATCGTGCTGGAATGTCCTATGCCATTTTTTGATTGTTGGCGTCCCGCTGGCCAGCATGCATTTCTGTGTTTGACGCCATAAAAAAGACGAGAGACCTTGTTGGCGACTCAGAACTCAGTGACGCAGGCGTGATTTTGCTTTGTCTTTGTCAGAATCGCTGCTATGACAAGGTCCCAACAACCACCGAGGTCGTTATACGGATTGCCGTATCGTTGCTGCATCGTTGAGTAGATCTGCCTGTTTGACAACTTACTAGCGACCATGTAGCGACGTACCAGCGATCCTTACCAGGTCGTATCATTGTTGGGATCGCTGGAGCGTCGCTATGTGTGACGGGGCCCTAAATGTCAACAGCCAAAACAAACAAATCTGACAATTCAATCCTGATGAATACATGGATGTGCTCAGTATCACACATGTTGTTAAATGGCTTTATATAGGGCTAGTGTGTAGCCCAGCTGTGACTGGAGCCACATGTTACCCTGGAAGATGCACGAAAGGTAAACCCACAACAACCCATAAGCACACAACACTCCACATTTTCCTGGTGCCACCAGAGGGAGCCCTTGGAGACGACAGCAGGGAGACGAAGGCAGTCTAGCTGAGAGTTAGCTAGTCATTGGTTTTACCTCAGAGTGTCAGTTTTACCTCAGCAGAGGAGATTAGAGCAGACTGTGAGAGATTCCAGTCAGAACGGCAGTTACCTCAGACGAGCTGAGAGGGAAAGACTAGCCAGAAAGAGAAAGCCTGAAGACTTCAGCAAACACTCAGTTTAGGAGTGGAGTCCAGTAGTAGTGGGAAAGATTACCACTTAGCCTGGTCAAAATTGAGTTTACTGAGAGACCTTCAGTGAGCGTTTTAGTGAGTAAGCGTGCCGACGCTTGGAGAGCGGTGAAGATAAAGAAAGCTGACATCTGCTGCTAGCTTGTGCTTATGATAGTGGTGAGAGTAGGACGAAAGGCAGGTGGAAGAAAGAAGAGAGAGAGTGACAGAGGTTAACCAGCATTGATAGCTTACCTCCACTCTGCACCACCGGACACCGGGTCCGTGCTTGCCAGCATCTGCACGACTGGTAGGAGACACCGGAGACCCTGTTGGACTACAGGTCGCAGGGGCCCAACAGTGCTGATACGTAACCGGGGTCAGGAAGAACAGGAGTCTGGCCTGATCAGCCATATAGAGACTTAGTTCTGTCCACAAGAAGGCCTCACCACAAGGTCAGCCGGTCGTAGCTGAGAAGAGGGAGTTAGGCTTTGTTTTATGCAAGTCAGAAACTCACACACTTAAAGGAGTAAGGAGGCCCTACACCTACTCAGTGGGATTACTGGACGTGCATCCTCCACCCTGACAGCTTCCCGGGTCGTGCCTACAACTTCACCATCAGTAAAGGTACAGAAAGAGACTTTCTTGTGTGTGTCTGCCTTATTGATCCTGCACCCCTCTGTTACACCGCCATATGCCCTGAAGGATCAGTCTTGCCTGTGGGAGACTTAACACCTTGCTGCCCAGTAACAACCCCTCAGAGGATCTACCCTGCAGCGCTGGTCACCCTGACCAGGAACCACAGGTGGCGTCACAAACATTTCTACAAACTTATAATCCCCTGTAAATATCCCCTTTTTAGTGAGCGCCCAGGGCAACGGACCGAGTTGCGCTACCCGTGACATCCCCCATTGAAGTGAACGGGCTCGGTGCCGAGTACCCCAGTGCCCTGGTCGTGTGACTCATCTTTTGGCGTCACGAACAGGATTACGAAGCTCGCTATATGCGAGTCCTGTGTGCCTGAAGTGGACTGTTTTTGTGCAAGGAGACTGTGTTGCTGTTTTTGTGATTTTGGCGCCAATTGTCTGCCATTGCCCGCCAAATTGCAGCTCTACTGCGCGAAGAGAAGGGGCGTACCTGCAGAAAGCGCGTGGAGTCCCGAACACGCCCCCAACGCTGACGCGGCGGCAGGTCCTGTGGAGAGCTTCGGTGAACGCTCTGACGTCAGAGCGCCGGGGACGCAGGTCCTTCCACATCGCTGTGCCCTGCAGAGCTGCAGCCTTCAGAGAAGGTAGGCCACGCTTAACTAGGGGGACGCAGACATGTCGCAGCCGCAAGCTGACAGCGCGGCCGAGGGCGACCGCTCCAATGACTTACCCGCCGGCGCTGCCGCGCAGGATGGAAACGTTGGCCCCTCATCAGGCCTGGTGGCCCCGATAGTACCACTGACGCTGCCATACCTGCCTGGAGCGAAGTGGCTCCCTCTGTATAGCGGTAAGCCAGACACCCTGTCAGGGTTTAAGCACAAAATATGCAGTATAATGGACATGTACCCTATGACAGAGAAACAAAGAGCTGTAGTGGTATTAGGACAACTGACTGGTGCTGCAGAATGGGAAGTAGAGACTTTGACAGCTGCAGACCAGGAATCAGCTCTCAAACAGGTCAACCCTATAAGTGCCATTAATGAAAACAAAATGTTGAAGGAACAATTTGTACGGGGATTGAGGTCCCAAGCTGAAAGCAGGACTGTGTACTGGTGGTCCTTGGATCATCCTGACGCTACCTTTGATGCCCTAAAGGATATGGCTATAAAAGGACTGCGACCCCTGGAGAAGCCGAGGTGGCAACCCATTGTCACCCGGGTGAAGCCACTCTAAAGCCAGCAGCATCCACCTTTTCCCCGTTGGTGGCGGAAGCCAAAACGCAGGTGGCGCCCCCTACTGAGTTGGACTGTCTGCGCTCAGAAGTGCGCCAGCTGACCAAAACCCTGGCCACTGTAATGAGTGCCCTGCAACTGCGGAAAGAGGAAGAAGGAAAGATCCTGCTAGCTGACTGCCCAGAGGATGTCCCTTGGATGAGCCGGAAGAGGAGGAGGACGTCGCCCCACCGGAGGAGGACAACGCCACCCCCAGGAGCAACCCCCGATCAGCACCAACCTCGCCGAGAGATCATCTGCTACCGTTGCAACAGGGAAGGTCATCTAGCCCGACAGTGTCCTTTAAACGAGCAGATCCTGGGTCCGAGGGCCAACACCCAGGACTAGACTATTCAGGCCCCTCAGACTGGAACCGCAGGTTTGTGGGAGGACGACCCTACCTGTCCATCATCCTGGATGGGATCGGAATCCCTGCCCTGCTGGACACTGGATCTCAGGTGACCATCATACCTTATGTCCTGTATAATAAGTTTTGGTCCATGGACAGTCTCGAGCCCCAGAGCCCTGACTTTGCTGTGTACGCCTCTAATGGTCTCCCTGTTGAAATACTCGGAGCCAAAAACGTGGACGTAAAGGTGGGCAGAGTGGAGCTGAAGGACCAGGGACTCTTAGTAGTAAAAACTGTAAATGAGGAAAATGGCTTAAATGTGGTTTTAGGTACAAACATTATCAGTAACTGTCTGGGAGAAGTTGTGTTTTTGCTCCAACAGCTCGCCGAAGTTGCCAGGCCAAAGCAAAAGGGAGTGATCCAGAGGGAGATCCGGGCCCTGATGTGCCAGCAGCAAGCGAAGCTGACAGATGGTGAAATTGGTAATGTACGGGTAACAGACCCAAATCCCATTGTGATAGCCCCAATGAGTGAAAATGCTTATATGGTGTAGAGCAGCAATAGGTCTGAGAGGACAGAACTACCAAGCTGTAGTAGAGCCCCATTGTTCAGAGCACAGACTTACACTCTGACTGCTAGAGGGGTAGTGGAAGTACGGAATGGAGAGTACCAGTACGTCTTTTCAACTGGGGAGAAAATGAAGTGAATTTACCACGTTATGCTACTGTTGCTAAATTACATACTGTAGATAACAACTCCATTCTCACTACAGAGTCTTTAGCCTCCCGCCAGCCAGCGGAGGATAACGACCCAGCAACCCAGGTGGAGGATTGGTGTCAGCAGCTCCATGTCGGGACAGACACCACTCCCGCCCACCAGAAACAGGGAGTACTAGAGTGGTACAGGAGTACACACAGGTATTTAGCAAACACCCACTTGACTTTGGGACAATTAAAGGAGTACAACATCATATCCCTACAGGCAGCCATCCTCCCATCAAAGAGCGGTGCAGGCCTATACCTCCAGCACACTACCAGAAAGCTAAGGAGATGTTGCGTGACATGAAGGAAGCAGGGGTTATAAGGGATAGTTGTAGTCCCTGGGCAGCACCTCTAGTTCTAGTTAGGAAAAAGGATGGAAGCATGAGAATGTGTGTAGATTACAGACAAGTAAATCGCATTACACATAAAGATGCATACCCTTTACCACGCATAGAGGAATCCTTAGCTGCCTTAAAAACTGCTAACTACTTTTCCACCCTTGACCTCACTAGTGGGTACTGGCAAGTAGCTGTGGCTGAGGAGGATCGGGAGAAGACGGCTTTCACCACCCCGATGGGACTCTGTGAGTTTGACAGGATGCCGTTTGGACTCAGCAGTGCCCCGGGAACGTTCCAGAGAGTGATGGAGAGTTGCCTGGGACATCTCAACTTTGAAACCGTGTTGCTGTACCTGGACGACGTAATTGTGTACTCCAAGACATATGAGGATCATCTGAAGCACCTGGCAGAGGTATTCGAGTCACTGTCCAAGTACGGGATGAAACTGAAGCCTTCAAAGTGCCATCTGCTCAAACAAAAGGTACAGTACTTGGGACATATTGTCAGCTCAGAAGGAGTAGCACCAGACCCTGAGGTCACCGCCATCCAGAAATGACCAGAACCAAGGAATCTCAAGGAGGTGCGCCAGTTCCTGGGACTGACAGGTTACTACCGGAGGTTTGTAAAGGACTACACCAAGAAAGCAGTGCCTCTGCAGGATCTCCTGGTAGGACAATCCCTCAAGAGCAGAAATCCTCCATTCCACTGGGTAAAGAACAAGCTGAGGCATTCAAGGAGATGAAGGAGATCCTGACAGGCAACGAGATCTTAGCCTACCCTGACTACAGCCAGTCGTTCCTGCTGTACACTGATGCCAGCAACGAAGGCCGAGAGAAACCCAGAGAACTATAGCAGCTTCAAGTTGGAGATCCTGGCGCTGGTCTGGGCCATTACAGAAAGATTCAAGCATTACCTAGCATACAGCAAGTTCACTGCTTACACTGACAATAACCCCTTGACACATCTCGAAACAGCCAAGCTGGGAGCCATGGAGCAACGTTGGATGTTATGATTTGGTAGCTGAGGAGAGCAGGCAAAAAAGGAAATACATCAGAGAGGTTGGAATCTATGGGATTGCAGTACCCTGACTAACCACCACAACTAAAGGCAGCCGTGGAGTGTACCTACGTTGGTCCTAGACGCCTCGTCACAGCCTGAGAAGCTAACTACACCTAAAGACAGAAAGAGGAAAACTATCTGCCCCGGAGCAGATCCCCAAAGAACATAGAAAGCCCCCAAACATGTAATGGCGGTTAGACAAGAGGAAAATACAGACACAGACAGAAAATAGTATGAGCAAACGTTGGGGCCCAAACTTCCTAAATAGAAAAGGATAGGAAGGACACTTACTGCAATCCCAAAAAACCCTGAAAAGTACCAACTCTACTAATTACAAAAACACCTGAGATCACACGACCTCTACCACCTAAATTAGTTCTCTGGTGTAACAAAACTAAACAGCAGCCACTGAAAAAACTGGAAAAGGCAAAAGAACAAACAACAGTGGCTGAACTAAACTGAGAGGGGCACAAGCCCCCGGAGGGGACCCGGCAGACCCCCACAGAAGTGCAGGACAAAATGCAAAAAGCAAGCACAAAAAACTAAAAGAAGAAAATGTCTTATCTGTTAGCAGAAGATGCAGGCACGAAACAGCAAGCTACAAAATGAACAGGAATCAAAGATGAGACCAGAACAATTGATCACCGGCAACCCTGATGGGAGGGAACCTCCCTTATATAAGACCAGTCAGTAACACCTGATCGCCAATCTTCACAATCTTCATTGGATAGTTCAGTACTGTTTGTAACCACCAGAGGGAGCTTCTGCTCAGAATTCATTTCTAGCACATTCACAACAGTACCCCCCCCTTGAGGAGGGGTCACCGAACCCTCATTTGAGCAACCAGGTCGGTCAGGATGAGCTCTGTGATACGCACGGATGAGTCTCCTAGCATGGATGTCCGAAGCAAACACCCAAGAATTGTCCTCCTGATCATAACCTTTCCACTTAACCAAATACTGGAGTTTCCGTCTAGAAAAACGAGAATTCTATATTTTCTCAACCACATACTCCAGATTGCCCTCAACCAAAACAGGGTCAGGAGGCACAGCCATAGGAACCACTGGCTCGACAAACCTCTTCAATAAGGACTTGTGGAACACGTTATGGATCTTAAATGTCCCTGGAAGAAGTAAACGAAAGGAAACAGGATTAAGAATCTCCATGATCTTATAAGATCCAATGAACCTAGGCTTAAACTTAGGAGATGCAACTCTCATAGGGATATTTCTTGAGGACAACCAGACCAAGTCCCCCACTTCAAACCGAGGACCATCAGTCCTATGCCGGTTGGCAAACCACTGGGCCCTCTCCTGAGAGAGGGACAACCTCTCCACTACCTGGTCCCAAATCTGCTGCATACGCTCCACAACAGAGTCAACACCTGGACAGACAGAAGCCTCCGTCTGTCCTGAAGAAAATCGAGGGTGAAACCCAAAATTGCAGAAAAATGGAGACATCAAAGTGGCAGAGCTAGCCCTATTATTAAGAGCAAACTCAGCCAAAGGCAAAAAAGAGACCCAGTCATCCTGATCAGCAGACACAAAGCATCTCAGATAAGTCTCCAATGTCTGGTTTGTTCTCTCAGTTTGTCCATTGGTCTGAGGATGAAAAGCCGAGGAGAAAGACAATTGAACACCAAGTTTAGAACAAAAAGTCCTCCAAAATCTGGAAACAAACTGGACTCCTCTGTCAGACACAATGTTCTCAGGGATGCCGTGTAACCGAACCACGTGCTGAAGGAACAAAGGCACCAATTCAGAGGAGGAAGGCAACTTAGGTAATGGCACAAGATGTATCATTTTGGAAAACCTATCACAAACCACCCAGATAACGGTCATTCTCTGAGAAACAGGGAGGTCGGAAATGAAATCCATAGAGATATGGGTCCATGGTCTCTTGGGCACAGGCAATGGCATCAACAAACCACTAGAGCGAGAGCAAGGCTTGGAGCAAGAGCAAGTCCCGCAGGACTGCACAAATTCCCTGACGTCACGAGACAAAGTAGGCCACCAAAAGGACCGACTAACCATGTCTCTGGTACCAAAAATTCCGGCATGACCGGCTAATGCGGAACAATGAATCTCAGACATCACACTCTTTTTCCACCGGTCTGGGACAAACAATTTCCCAATAGGGCAGCACTCGGGTTTATCCTCCTGACACCCTTCCAGAGCCAGTCTCAAATTGGGCGAGATGGCGGAAAGAACTACACCCTCTTTCAAAATAACAGCAGGATCAGATAACTCAGGAGAGTCCGCAAGGAAACTCCTCGAGAGGGCATCCGCCTTAACATTCTTAGTGCCAGGAAGAAAGGAAACCACAAAATTAAAACGTGTGAAAAACAAGGCCCACCTGGCCTGTCTAGGATTAAGTCGCTTGGCTGATTCCAGATAAACCAGATTCTTATGGTCCGTGAGGACCACCACCTGATGTTTGGCTCCCTCCAGCCAATGTCTCCACTCTTCAAAAGCCCACTTCATGGCCAATAACTCCCGATTACCCACGTCATAATTACGTTCAGTTGGAGAAAATTTTCGAGAGAAAAAGGCACAAGGGTTACTTTTAGAGGTCTCTGGATCTCTTTGGGACAAAACAGCACCTGCCCCAATTTCAGAGGCATCAACCTCCACCTGAAATGGCAGAGAAACATCAGGCTGCCGTAGAACAGGAGCAGAAGTGAATCTCTGCTTAAGTTCCTGAAACGCAGAGACTGCCTCAGGAGGCCAATTCACCACATCAGAACCATTTTTGGTCAAATCAGTCAATGGTTTAACAATAACAGAGAAATTACCAATAAATTTACGATAAAAATTGGCAAAACCCAAGAATCTTTGAAGAGCCTTTAATGAAGTAGGTTGGACCCAATCACAGATGGCCTGAACCTTGACCGGGTCCATTTCAATAACAGATGGGGACAAAATGAATCCCAGAAATGAGATCCTCTGTACGCCAAAAAGACACTTTGATCCCTTCACATACAGAGCATTCTCTCTCAAAATCTGGAACACAGTCCGAACATGTTTCACATGAGAGTACCAGTCATTGGAAAAAATCAAGATATCATCCAAATAAACAATCAGAAATTTATCCACAAAATCCCTGAAAATGTCATTCATGAAGGACTGGAAGACAGAAGGAGCATTAGTGAGCCCAAAGGGCATCACTAGGTACTCAAAATGCCCCTCTGGGGTATTAAATGCCGTCTTCCATTCATCCCCATGCTTAATGCGAATAAGGTTATATGCCCCCCTGAGGTCAAGCTTGGTAAACCAAGTAGCACTTTTCACCCTGGAAAACAGGTCAGAAATCAAGGGTAACGGATATTGATATTTCACAGTGATATTGTTCAAGAGACGATAATCAATACACGGCCTTAATGAACCATCCTTTTTGGCCACAAAGAAAAAACCGGCACCCAAGGGTGAAGAGGATGGTCTGATATGACCCTTCTCCAATGACTCCTTGATATAAGACCGCATAGCGTCATGTTCAGGTACAGACAAGTTAAAAAGGCGACCTTTAGGGAATTTACTACCAGGCACTAATTCAATAGCGCAGTCATAGCTCCTATGGGGGGGCAAGGATGCAGATTTACTTTCGCTAAACACATCAGAAAAATCAGTCAAAAAGTCAGGAACATCCTGAGCCTGGGGGGAGGCAGAAAAAACAGGAGTGTTGATATTAACACATTGGCAGCCCCAACTGGTTACAGACACAGATTTCCAATCCAAAACAGGATTATGAGACTGTAACCAAGGGAAACCCAGTACGATAATGTCATGCAGATTATACAGCACCAAAAATTTGCAACTCTCCTGATGATCAGGTTCAACTCTCATTATCACCTGAGTAGAGAACTGAGGTTTATTCTCAGCCAAAGAAGTAGAATCGATCCCCAGTAGGGGAATAGACTTCCGTAGGGGTATCAAGGGAAACCCACAACGTTTAGCAAAATCAAAATCCATCAGGTTAATAGCTGCTCCCGAATCAACAAAAGCCTGAGCAGAAAATGTGGACAGGGAGCAAATCAGGGTAACAGTCAACAAAAATTTAGTCTGAACACTACCCAAGACAACTGAACGTGCAAAACGTCTTCCCCGCTTAGGGAAGACTGAAATAGCATGAGAGGCATCACCACAGTAGAAACATAACCCATTGCGTTTACGAAACTCATGACGCTGTGCCCCAGAAGCCACTCTATCACACTGCATGGGTTCAGAAGCTGGTTCACAAGGCAACACTGTTCCACGCATACCTCTACGCTCACGCAAACGTCTGTCAATTTGAATCGCTAATGACATAGAATCATTGAGACCAGAGGGGACAGGGAATCCCACCATAACATCCTTTACATTCTCTGACAGACCCTTCCGAAAGAGGGCTGCCAAAGCATCGTCATTCCATTTGGTCAGGACTGCCCACCTTCGGAATCTCTAACAGTATAACTCAGCGTCCTCAAGCCCCTGATTTAATGCCAACAAGGCTTTTTCAGCTTTATCAGTGACATTAGGCTCATCGTACAATAACCCCAGAGCCTGAAAAAATGCATCAACATTACTCAAAACAGGATCCCCAGGTGTCAGGGAAAAAGCCCAATCCTGAGGATCGCCGCGCAGGAGAGAGATGACAATTTGACCCTGCTGTGCTGCGTTCCCTGAGGACTTAGATTTCAAGGCAAAAAACAACTTACAGTTATTTTTGAAATTCAGAAATTTAGCTTGATCCCCTAAAAACAAATCTGGCATGGGAATCCTAGGTTCCACAACAGGCAACCCTGCAAGATAGGTAGCAATACTCCGAACTTCAGTGGCAAGCTGATCCACACGGCCAGACAACTGTGCAAACTCCATTGAGAGAAAAAAAAAATCCTCCTCAGCATTCAGAGAAACAGAGGGAAAAAAAAAAAATCTCTGACAACTCTGACTATCTTCTTTCTTTAACACTATTTTTCCCTTCTGTGAGTACCATACAAATATCAGTTTTTGGGCCGGTGATACTGTTATGATTTGGTAGCTGAGGAGAGCAGGCAAAAAAGGAAATACACCAGAGAGGTTGGAATCTATGGGATTGCAGTACCCTGACTAACCACCACAACTAAAGGCAGCCGTCGAGCGTACCTATGTTGGTCCTAGACGCCTCGTCACAGCCTGAGAAGCTAACTACACCTAAAGACAGAAAGAGGAAAACTATCTGCCCCGGAGCAGATCCCCAAAGAACATAGAAAGCCCCCAAACATGTAATGGCGGTTAGACAAGAAGAAAATACAGACACAGACAGAAAATAGTATGAGCAAACGTTGGGGCCCAAACTTCCTAAATAGAAAAGGATAGGAAGGACACTTACTGCAATCCCAAAAAACCCTGAAAAGTACCAACTCTACTAATTACAAAAACACCTGAGATCACACGACCTCTACCACCTAAATTAGTTCTCTGGTGTAACAAAACTAAACAGCAGCCACTGAAAAAACTGGAAAAGGCAAAAGAACAAACAACAGTGGCTGAACTAAACTGAGAGGGGCACAAGCCCCCGGAGGGGACCCGGCAGACCCCCACAGAAGTGCAGGACAAAATGCAAAAAGCAAGCACAAAAAACTAAAAAAAGAAAATGTCTTATCTGTTAGCAGAAGATGCAGGCACGAAACAGCAAGCTACAAAGTGAACAAGAATCAAAGATGAGACCAGAACAATTGATCACCGGCAACCCTGATGGGAGGGAACCTCCCTTATATAAGACCAGTCAGTAACACCTGATCACCAATCTTCACAATCTTCATTGGATAGTTCAGTACTGTTTGTAACCACCAGAGGGAGCTTCTGCTCAGAATTCATTTCTAGCACATTCACAACAGTTGGATGGCTCGGCTGTCGAACTATCAATTTACAATCAAGTACAGGGCGGGCCGTAAGAATGCCAACGCTGATGCCTTGTCCATGATGCCGCATGAGTCTGACATGGAAGAGGAATTGGATGACCTAGAAGAGATTGAGCTACCTGCATTCCACAGAAATGGGATGATCCACGAGCAACGAGCCTACAGGAGGCAGCGTGGTAAGACGTTAAACCCTTTACCTCCACCACAGCTGGAAGGAGACCCAGAACAGTGACCCGGTTGTCAGCCGCATCAAGGAGCTGATAACTCAGGAAGGTTCCTCCTTGGAGAAAGAAGCGTCTCAGCAAGCAAAGCAGCTGTGGAATGAGAGAAGCCGGCTGTTTATCTATCGTGAGAAGCTGTGCCGAAGGTACGTCAACCCAAAAACCCATGAGATGGTATGGCAGATAGTAGTCCCCAGAACGGACATCCAGATGGTGTTGGAAGCCTACCACGATCGAGCGGGGCACTTTGGCTGGAAGAAGCTGGAAACCCTGCTGAAGTGTCGTTTCTACTGGGTGGGAATGCGTAGTTCCATCGAGAAATGGTGTAAAAACTGTGCGTCCTGTAGCCTCCGAAGAAAAGACTACAGCAGCCAGAAAGCACCCCTGCAGCCCATCAAGACGACTCATCCCTTGGAGATCGTGGCCTTGGACCATGTAAAGTTGTCACCCAGTCGGTCAGGATACTCATATGCCCTGACAATGGTGGATCACTATTCCAGGTTCCTGGTGGTCGCTCCTGTCAAAGATCTGACAGCTGAAACAGCAGCAAAGACGTTTCAAGCGTATTTCTGCAGACCCCATGGATATTCAGAGCAAGTGTTAACTGATCAGGGTCCTGTGTTATGATTTGGTAGCTGAGGAGAGCAGGTAAAAAAGGAAATACACCAGAGAGGTTGGAATCTATGGGATTGCAGTACCCTGGCTAACCACCACAACTAAAGGCAGCCGTGGAGTGTACCTACGTTGGTCCTAGACGCCTCGTCACAGCCTGAGAAGCTAACTACACCTAAAGACAGAAAGAGGAAAACTATCTGCCCCGGAGCAGATCCCCAAAGAACATAGAAAGCCCCCAAACATGTAATGGCGGTTAGACAAGAGGAAAATACAGATACAGACAGAAAATAGTATGAGCAAACGTTGGGGCCCAAACTTCCTAAATAGAAAAGGATAGAAAGGACACTTACTGCAATCCCAAAAAACCCTGAAAAGTACCAACTCTACTAATTACAAAAACACCTGAGATCACACGACCTCTACCACCTAAATTAGTTCTCTGGTGTAACAAAACTAAACAGCAGCCACTGAAAAAACTGGAAAAGGCAAATGAACAAACAACAGTGGCTGAACTAAACTGAGAGGAGCACAAGCCCCCGGAGGGGACCCGGCAGACCCCCACAGAAGTGCAGGACAAAATGCAAAAAGCAAGCACAAAAAACTAAAAGAAGAAAATGTCTTATCTGTTAGCAGAAGATGCAGGCACGAAACAGCAAGCTACAAAGTGAACAGGAATCAAAGATGAGACCAGAACAATTGATCACCGGCAACCCTGATGGGAGGGAACCTCCCTTATATAAGACCAGTCAGTAACACCTTATCGCCAATCTTCACAATCTTCATTTGATAGTTCAGTACTGTTTGTAACCACCAGAGGGAGCTTCTGCTCAGAATTCATTTCTAGCACATTCACAACAGTCCTGCCTTTGAAGCCGAGTTGTTTAAGGAATTCTGTCATTTGTACGGATGCAAGAAGATAAGAACCACACTGTATGTAAGGTTCTGTGTACATGTTCCTGAAACTCAGTTTGTTCGTCAGCCATTTTACTTTCTGTCTTGCTGCAGCTATCTTGCCCTCAGTCAAAATGGAGTTTCCAGCTTGCATGTTCCCGCCCTGATTCTCTCCTTTTGCTTCTTAAGCAGCCACAGCTGAGCAATCAGTGCTTCAGAATCTAGCCTGCAGTGAACCTGTGACCTGACTCCTAAAGCCTTGGACCTTGTACTCCAGCTATTCCTACTGAGGAACTTTGAAGCACTTGTGGACTCTGAACCCTGCTCTTTGAAAGACCCACGTTTGCATGGACTTACGGTAACAGAGAAGAAGATCCTGAACCTGTTGTGGAGAGTGATTGCTGAGCTTAGATTACTATGGCCTGCTGTGTCTCCTGCTTCTGTGTCTGCAAACTGTGTGACTATTTTTGCCAACTTGTATGAAGTAATACAAGACTTTCTATATCAAACCTGTGTCTCATGTATTTTCATCGCACCCAAGCACAAGACGCTATATGAACTGTACCACATACATTACAAGATTCTGAAGCCAAAACGTTAGTGTCTGCTGGGTCTTGAAAGGCTGTGTCTGCTGTAACTGTGGATATCGGATGTCCGGTTGTACTTTCTGTGATGACAGTGGTTGTGACTTCTCACAACCATTCCAGGTGAGCAATTCCCTTAAGTGTTTTTTTTTCTGCAGTGTTACCAAGGTAAACACTATTGTTTTTTTTTTTTTTTCTTTTCTCTTTTTTGTCTGCTGTAACTGTGGATATCAGATGTCCGGGTGAACTTTCTGTGATGATAGTGGTTGTGACTTCTCACAACCATTCCAGGTGAGCAGTTCCCTTAATTTTTTTTTTCTCTCTGCAGTGTTACCACAGGTAAACACTATGTTTTTTTTTTTCTCCTCTCCTCTTCTTCCAGTACTCCTGTCTTAAAAGATCTGGAAAATGGAGGCCCGCATAAAGGAACTTTGCGGAGTGACTGATAATATCCTTGCAGATTTGCAGAATATAAAGACCCGTTTTTCAAGCCTACAGGACCTCACTAATCACAATTTGCAAGTGTTTAGACAGACTGCCCAGGATTTGCGAGCCAGGATTGAGGTTCTAGAAGAGCGAGTCCAGGCTCCTGCCGTAGCCCCGAGTTCTGGGATTCCCAAGTTGCCCCCTTTTCGTTTTGGCGGTGAACGTGAGAAATTCAGGGGATTTATTAATCAATGCAATCTTTTTTTTTCTGCACATGCTTCACAATTTCCCACTGAACGATCTAAGGTGCTTACTATAATTATGTTGCTTACCAACAAGGCTTTGATGTGGGCAAACCCTCTGATTGAGACTGAGGATGATTGTTTGAATCACCTTGATGCTTTTATTTCAGCCATGGGGCAGGTGTTTGATGACCCCAATCGAGGTGCAACAGCTGAAGCAGCCATGTTAGCTTTGCGCCAAGGTAAGCACTCGGTAGCTGAATATGCCTTGGAGTTCAGGAGATGGGCCCTTGATACCACCTGGGACAGTTCCGCCAAAAAATCTATTTTTCGAAAGGGGTTATCTCCACTGATTAAGGATGAACTTGCTCGTGCCGACCCTCCCACTGCGTTAGGTGACTTTATTAACTACTGCATCCGTATTGATACTCGTCTGACTGAACGCAGGCAAGAGAGATGGTTCGAAAGCAATCGCACTAACCTTTTCCTACCTTCCTCTCCAGCTAAGGAACCTTTGAGTAGGATTACACGGGAACCTGAACCTGAACCCATGCAGGTAGACTCTTTACAACGACGGGTTAGTGATGCACGCAAGGAACATCGTTTTAAGGAGAATCTATGTTTCTATTGTGGTAAGTCAGGGCACTTCATTATAAACTGCCCCAGCCGTTCTCGTAAGACTACTGCAGCACTCATTCATTGTGAGTGTTGCGAGAGGGGATCTGTCAGGTCCGAGCCTCAGGCTCCAGAGAGATCTGCAGCAACAGATCTTGATTTCTCTGGACTTAAACTCCGTTACCTCTGAGGACGTTGACTGTGTAAACGCTGCCATTTTTCAAGTTTCCTCAGCGGTGTCCCAGCTGAGTTGTAAGAAAAACAATTCTCATTGCTTTCTTTCTATCAAACTCTGGGTTGACTCAGCTTGGGTGTCTAGCTCTGCTATGATCGACTCAGGGGCAAGTGGAAATTTTATGGATGTCTCCTTTGCTCTGAAACAGGGGATACGTTCAGTGAAGAAGGCTACTCCAGTACAGATGGAAACTGTGGATGGCTCCCTGCTGACCTCTGGACCAGTGGATCAGGAAACAGAGCCTTTGAGGGTTCTTATGGGTAAAGATCATCAAGAGAAACTGTCCTTTATGCTTATCTCTTCTCCCCACTTTCCCATTATTCTAGGGCTACCATGGCTGCAGGCTCAGAATCCTACCATTAACTGGGAGACCAAGGAATTACACTTTCCAGAGAAACAGATGAGTCCAAAAGTTTCAGCTTGCTCTGTTCCTAAAGGAACCATGTCAGTCCCTGAACTACCAGCTGTATACCAGGACTATGTGGATTTATGTGACAAGAAGAACGCTGACCAGCTTCCTCCTCACCGTCCGTATGATTGTCCAATTGAATTATTGCCTGGAGCGGAGATACCTTTTGGTAAATCTACCCCCTGGCGGGGCCCGAGCTAAAGGCTTTAAAGGATTACATAGACGAAAATCTAGCCAAGGGCTTCATACGCCCCTCTTCATCTCCTGCAGGTGCACCCATCTTCTTTGTAAAGAAGAAAGATGGATCTCTGAGACCATGCGTAGAGTATAGGGAACTCAATAAGGTTACTATTAGAAACCGTTATCCATTGCCTTTAATCCCTGAGTTATTGGAGAGAGTGCGACATGCCAAAATTTTCTCTAAACTAGATCTTCGTGGGGCCTATAACTTAGTCCGTATTAGACCTGGGGATGAATGGAAGACTGCATTCAGGTCACGCTATGGACACTTTGAATATCTAGTTATGCCTTTTGGTCTGAGTACCGCCCCAGCCACTTTCCAACACTTGGTGAATGACATCTTCAGGGATCTCCTAGATACATTCATGGTAATTTATTTGGATGATATTCTAATTTTTTCTAACTCCACAGAGGAACATCATGGACATGTGAGAATGGTCTTGGAACGTCTAAGACAAAATCATCTTTACATCAAACTTGAAAATTTGAATTCCATAGGACCGAAATTCAATTTCTGGGGTATGTACTGTCTACACAAGGAATTAGTATGGATGGAAGCAAAACCCAAGCCATCAAGGATTGGCCAAGTCCTAGAAATGTGAAGGAGGTACAGCGCTTCATCGGGTTTGCCAACTTCTATAGACGTTTCATTAGAAATTTCTCTGAGGTAGTGTCACCTATCACCCAACTTACCCGGAAAGAGTCTAGGTTCTCCTGGACTCCCCAAGCCCAGGAAGCATTTTCCCGTCTAAAAGATAAATTTACCACTGCACCTATCCTAGTACATCCCAACCCCGAGCTTGCCTTCATAATAGAGGTGGATGCTTCAGACTGTGCCGTTGGAGCTATACTCTCTCAGAGAACAGGTGAGAAGAATGTCTTGCATCCCTGTGCCTTCTTTTCCCAGCAGTTGTCTTCGGCTGAGAGGAACTACGATGTGGGCAATAGAGAGTTGTTGGCCATTATTGCCGCCTTCAAAGAATGGAGACACCTTCTTCAGGGAGCTGCACAGCAAATAGTCGTCCTGACAGACCATCGTAACCTTGAGTTTATCAGGTCGGCTAAGTGCCTGACTCCTCGCCAGGCTCGCTGGAATCTTTTCTTAAACCAATTTAATTTTATTATTTCTTATAGACCAGGATCGCGCAATGGAAAGGCTGATGCACTCTCTAGGATTTACTCAGCAGAGACACGTCCAATTACTCCTCCTAAGACTATTCTTCCTGACTCTAGATTCCTAGGAGTAATTCATAATCAAGACCTACTTAAGGACATCAAGGAAGCATACCATGCGGATTCCTTTTTGGCACAACCCCCAAGGGACGTAAGTCTTGTCTTTAAGAATGGTGTGTGGATTCAGGGACAACGCCTGTATATTCCTGAAACAGTCAGATTGAGAGTATTGCAACTCATTCACGATTCCAAGATAGCTGGGCATAGAGGAATTCTAAAGACACAGGAATTTCTCTCTCGTTTCTTTTGGTGGCCCACTTGCAGGAAGGATGTTTTAAACTATGTCACTTCATGTGAAGTCTGTGCAAGATGCAAAACACCTCGCTCCTCACCAACTGGTCTGTTACAGCCTCTTCCCACCCCGTCCCGCCCGTGGGGATCCATTTCTATGGACTTCATTGTGGAGTTACCAACCTCTCAAGGGAAGAACACCATTCTAGTGGTGGTTGACCGTCTAACAAAGGCAGCTCATTTTATCCCTTGTGTCGGCTTACCCACTGCAAAACAGACATCAGATTTGATGATTAAAGATGTGTTTCGCTTACATGGAGTACCGGATGAGGTTATTTCGGATCGAGGGGTGCAATTCACTTCTAGGTTTTGGCAAAATTTCTGTGCAGCATTGGACATTAAAGTAAACCTTTCTTCTGCTTTTCATCCTCAGACTAATGGACAGACCGAACGAACCAATCAAACCCTGGAGCAGTATCTCCGCTGCTTTATCTGCCACCTACAGGATGATTGGGTGGATCTACTTCCATTAGCTGAGTTCTCGTATAACAACTCTCAGAGCGCCTCCACTAAGCAGTCTCCTTTTTACTCTAATCTAGGTTATCATCCTAACATTCTACCACGATTTCCCATAGAAACGCCTTTACCAGCAGTGGCTGAAAGAATCACGTCTTTACAGAAGAATATGAATCTTCTAAAGGAGAATCTGGAATCGGCTCAGGAAAGGTACAAGAAAGCAGCAGATAAATTTCGTAAACCTGCACCAGCTTTCAAGGTAGGAGACTTGGTCTGGCTGTCAACCAGAAATCTTAAGTTAAGGATTCCATCGTCTAAGTTGGGACATAAGTACATTGGACCCTATAAAATCAGTAAAATTATAAGTGCCGTTGCTTGTCGTCTTCAACTGCCCAGAACTATGAGAATTCACCCTGTCTTTCATGTATCCCTACTAAAGGCTGCGACACCCAATACGTTTCCTGGACGTTCTTCTCCTTGCCCTGACCCAGTGCTAGTCGATGGTCAGGAAGAATTTGTGGTGGAAAGGATTTTAGATTCCAGGTTGTATAGAAATCAGTTACAATATCTGATTAAATGGCAGGGCTACCCAGTGGAGGACAACTCATGGGAACCAGTCAATAACGTTAATGCTCCTCGCTTGCTCCGTCAGTTTCATCAGAGGTACCCACACAAGCCTGGCCTGAGGTCATCCGGAGGTTGTCCCTAAGGGGGGAGTAATGTAAGGTTCTGTGTACATGTTCCTGAAACTCAGTTTGTTCGTCAGCCATTTTACTTTCTGTCTTGCTGCAGCTATCTTGCCCTCAGTCAAAATGGAGTTTCCAGCTTGCATGTTCCCGCCCTGATTCTCTCCTTTTGCTTCTTAAGCAGCCACAGCTGAGCAATCAGTGCTTCAGAATCTAGCCTGCAGTGAACCTGTGACCTGACTCCTAAAGCCTTGGACCTTGTACTCCAGCTATTCCTACTGAGGAACTCTGAAGCACTTGTGGACTCTGAACCCTGCTCTTTGAAAGACCCACGTTTGCATGGACTTACGGTAACAGAGAAGAAGATCCTGAACCTGTTGTGGAGAGTGATTGCTGAGCTTAGATTACTCTGGCCTGCTGTGTCTCCTGCTTCTGTGTCTGCAAACTGTGTGACTATTTTTGCCAACTTGTATGAAGTAATACAAGACTTTCTATATCAAACCTGTGTCTCATGTATTTTCATCGCACCCAAGCACAAGACGCTATATGAACTGTACCACATACATTACACTGTACCACCCCCAAACAAATGGTCTCTGTGAAAAGATGAATCACATAGTCATTGATCTGCTGAAGACGGTACCACTTGAGGAGAGGAATCGGTGGCCAGACCTACTACCTGACCTGGTAGATCTGTACAATCACATACCTGTGAGTTCCACCAATTGCACTCCAGCCTACCTTATGCGAGCAAGACCAGGAAAGCTGCCCATGGATTTGGAACTTGGTGTTGTAGAACCAGAAGCTGATATTACTACTGAAGATTGGGACTAGGGTTGAGCGATACTTTCCGATATCCAAAAGTATCGGAATCGGAATGGTATCGCCGATACCATTAAAATATCGGCGATACCCGATACCGATACCGGAAGTCCCATGTAAGTCTATGGGAACAAAATATCGGAATTAAAAAAAACCCATTCTTGCCTTGTTAGTTAATTGTACATGAAGGAAAACAACAAAGAGTAATGTACAATGTATTGTGGAAGGTTGAGGAGACATTAAAGGCATAGATGTTTAACCCAATCAAATGGAATAGCATAAATATTTTTTTTTTAAAGATGTTCGGATTGACGAAGAAATTGACAATGTTGTTGACGTTTTTTCTATTTTGGCAAATATGTATATTTCACAACTTCCATGCTCTTCACCTTTTTAACTTTTCACACACTTTCTCCTTCATAATCTTCAGCAGCATCATCTTTTTCATCAAATTATTCTTCATCTTCACCTTCTTTATCTTCTTCTTAAACTTCTTGCTATTCATCTTTTTGTTAACATTACTCAGATTCTTCTTATTAAACTATTATTCTTATTCATATTGTACTTCATCTTCTTCATCATATTCTTATTTGTGACAGAGAATCCTGTACTTGTAATCTGTCAAAGTATGAATTTTTCATCCTTCCGTTCTTGCTGTCACAAAAGATTTAAATTACAACAGTATTTGTCCGTGTTCAGTTTAGCCTGCAGCAGCAGGCATTTTCCAGGGGCACCATGAGGAGGAACGGACTCACCCCCATACACTGCTTAGTCTTCTTCTGCTTAGAATTTAGAGCATATATTTTGCTCTTCATTTTGGTCTTATACTTCATGTTCTTCTGCTTTTTGATCTTCTGCTTATTGTTCTTAAGTCTCTTGTTCTGTATCTTGTAGTTTGTCTTAACCTTCTTAGTCCTGTTTGGTAATCTTTTATTTCTTCTTTGTGATGGTGTTTAGGCTGGTTGGCTTGATGCTCGTCGTCCTTGTGGTCGTCATCTTCTTCGGGGTGGTCATCAGGGTCGTCGTCTTCATTGTTGGAGATCCAGAGTGATTACCCAAAAAAGCATTGAAAAAATCTTCAATTTGTAAATGTAGCAGAAGGTACAAGAGTCAATGCAAGTAACGAGGACCAGCTGACTGTGCTGGAACCTGGAGGGGCAGCAGAAGGAAAAGAGCCAATGGCACAACCGAGGACCAGCTGACGTTACTGGGACACGGTTACTAAGCAGGAGGTACCTGTGCTCCAAAGCACTACCAAGGACCAGAAGACATTGCTGGAACTCGGATACCGAGATGGAGGCACCTAGGCCAAAGGCACTGCGGAGAACCAGCTGACGGTACTGGAACCCGGACGGGTAGCAGAAGGTACAAGAGCCAATGCAAGTAACGAGGACCAGCTGACTGTGCTGGAACCCGGAGGGGCAGCAGAAGGAAAAGAGCCAATGGCACAACCAAGGACCAGCTGACGTTACTGGGACACGGTTACTAAGCAGGAGGTACCTGTGCTCCAAAGCACTACCAAGGACCAGCAGACATTGCTGGAACTCGGATACCGAGATGGAGGCACCTAGGCCAAAGGCACTGCGGGAGAACCAGCTGACGGTACTGGAACCCGGACGGGTAGCAGAAGGTACCCATGGAAATTTAAGATGACAGGCCGCGAGCCGGCCGCAGTTACCGAATCCCACAGTACTACAGTGGGTGATTGTCCTATTGTCACAACGGAAACAGCCTTTATTTGCATATCCCGCAGCACACATAGGAAGCACCTAAACTCCAAGCACCATAGAGTCGGCTAACCCGACCGCAACACGACAGGACAACTTATTGGAGGCTAAGTGACGTTTACACTGACAGGAAACAGATGGCGTGCTGTAACCAGTCTGGGCAGGAGTGAGTACCCGTGCCAATGACACTTCCGAGCAACAACTGGCGGTGTTGAAGCCCAGGGATGAGAAGAGAACATGGTGGAGGCAGCAGGACTTTTTGCCGTTATCACAGCAGGGGAACAGCTGACATTACTGAACCCCAGTAACACAGGAGCAAGTGTAGACTGTGCTAACAGCACTTCCGAGCTACAACTGGCAGTGTTGTAGCCCAGGGATGAGAAGAGAACATGGTGGAGGCAGCAGGACTTTTTGCCGTTATCACAGCAGGGGAACAGCTGACATTACTGAACCCCAGTAACACAGGAGCAAGTGTAGACTGTGCTAACAGCACTTCCGAGCTACAACTGGCGGTGTTGTAGCCCAGGGATGAGAAGAGAACATGGTGGAGGCAGCAGGACTTTTTGCCGTTATCACAGCAGGGGAACAGCTGACATTACTGAACCCCAGTAACACAGGAGCAAGTGTAGACTGTGCTAACAGCACTTCCGAGCTACAACTGGCGGTGTTGTAGCCCAGGGATGAGAAGAGAACATGGTGGAGGCAGCAGGACTTTTTGCCGTTATCACAGCAGGGGAACAGCTGACATTACTGAACCCCCGTAACACAGGAGCAAGTGTAGACTGTGCTAACAGCACTTCCGAGCTACAACTGGCGGTGTTGTAGCCCAGGGATGAGAAGAGAACATGGTGGAGGCAGCAGGACTTTTGCCGTTATCACAGCAGGGGAACAGCTGACATTACTGAACCCCAGTAACACAGGAGCAAGTGTAGACTGTGCTAACAGCACTTCCGAGCTACAACTGGCGGTGTTGTAGCCCAGGGATGAGAAGAGAACATGGTGGAGGCAGCAGGACTTTTTGCCGTTATCACAGCAGGGGAACAGCTGACATTACTGAACCCCAGTAACACAGGAGCAAGTGTAGACTGTGCTAACAGCACTTCCGAGCTACAACTGGCGGTGTTGTAGCCCAGGGATGAAAGAGAACATGGTGGAGGCAGCAGGACTTTTTGCCGTTATCACAGCAGGGGAACAGCTGACATTACTGAACCCCAGTAACACAGGAGCAAGTGTAGACTGTGCTAACAGCACTTCCGAGCTACAACTGGCGGTGTTGTAGCCCAGGGATGAGAAGAGAACATGGTGGAGGCAGCAGGACTTTTTGCCGTTATCACAGCAGGGGAACAGCTGACATTACTGAACCCCAGTAACACAGGAGCAAGTGTAGACTGTGCTAACAGCACTTCCGAGCTACAACTGGCGGTGTTGTAGCCCAGGGATGAGAAGAGAACATGGTGGAGGCAGCAGGACTTTTTGCCGTTATCACAGCAGGGGAACAGCTGACATTACTGAACCCCAGTAACACAGGAGCAAGTGTAGACTGTGCTAACAGCACTTCCGAGCTACAACTGGCGGTGTTGTAGCCCAGGGATGAGAAGAGAACATGGTGGAGGCAGCAGGACTTTTTGCCGTTATCACAGCAGGGGAACAGCTGACATTACTGAACCCCAGTAACACAGGAGCAAGTGTAGACTGTGCTAACAGCACTTCCGAGCTACAACTGGCGGTGTTGTAGCCCAGGGATGAGAAGAGAACATGGTGGAGGCAGCAGGACTTTTTGCCGTTATCACAGCAGGGGAACAGCTGACATTACTGAACCCCAGTAACACAGGAGCAAGTGTAGACTGTGCTAACAGCACTTCCGAGCAACAACTGGCGGTGTTGTAGCCCAGGGATGAGAAGAGAACATGGTGGAGGCAGCAGGACTGTTTGCCGTTATCACAGCAGGGGAACAGCTGACATTACTGAACCCCAGTAACACAGGAGCAAGTGTAGACTGTGCTAACAGCACTTCCGAGCTACAACTGGCGGTGTTGTAGCCCAGGGATGAGAAGAGAACATGGTGGAGGCAGCAGGACTTTTTGCCGTTATCACAGCAGGGGAACAGCTGACATTACTGAACCCCAGTAACACAGGAGCAAGTGTAGACTGTGCTAACAGCACTTCCGAGCACAACTGGCGGTGTTGTAGCCCAGGGATGAGAAGAGAACATGGTGGAGGCAGCAGAACTTTTTGCCGTTATCACAGCAGGGGAACAGCTGACATTACTGAACCCCAGTAACACAGGAGCAAGTGTAGACTGTGCTAACAGCACTTCCGAGCAACAACTGGCGGTGTTGTAGCCCAGGGATGAGAAGAGAACATGGTGGAGGCAGCAGGACTATTTGCCGTTATCACAGCAGGGGAACAGCTGACATTACTGAACCCCAGTAACACAGGAGCAAGTGTAGACTGTGCTAACAGCACTTCCGAGCTACAACTGGCGGTGTTGTAGCCCAGGGATGAGAAGAGAACATGGTGGAGGCAGCAGGACTTTTTGCCGTTATCACAGCAGGGGAACAGCTGACATTACTGAACCCCAGTAACACAGGAGCAAGTGTAGACTGTGCTAACAGCACTTCCGAGCTACAACTGGCGGTGTTGTAGCCCAGGGATGAGAAGAGAACATGGTGGAGGCAGCAGGACTTTTTGCCGTTATCACAGCAGGGGAACAGCTGACATTACTGAACCCCAGTAACACAGGAGCAAGTGTAGACTGTGCTAACAGCACTTCCGAGCTACAACTGGCGGTGTTGTAGCCCAGGGATGAGAAGAGAACATGGTGGAGGCAGCAGGACTTTTTGCCGTTATCACAGCAGGGGAACAGCTGACATTACTGAACCCCAGTAACACAGGAGCAAGTGTAGACTGTGCTAACAGCACTTCCGAGCTACAACTGGCGGTGTTGTAGCCAGGGATGAGAAGAGAACATGGTGGAGGCAGCAGGACTTTTTGCCGTTATCACAGCAGGGGAACAGCTGACATTACTGAACCCCAGTAACACAGGAGCAAGTGTAGACTGTGCTAACAGCACTTCCGAGCTACAACTGGCGGTGTTGTAGCCCAGGGATGAGAAGAGAACATGGTGGAGGCAGCAGGACTTTTTGCCGTTATCACAGCAGGGGAACAGCTGACATTACTGAACCCCAGTAACACAGGAGCAAGTGTAGACTGTGCTAACAGCACTTCCGAGCTACAACTGGCGGTGTTGTAGCCCAGGGATGAGAAGAGAACATGGTGGAGGCAGCAGGACTTTTTGCCGTTATCACAGCAGGGGAACAGCTGACATTACTGAACCCAGTAACACAGGAGCAAGTGTAGACTGTGCTAACAGCACTTCCGAGCAACAACTGGCGGTGTTGTAGCCCAGGGATGAGAAGAGAACATGGTGGAGGCAGCAGGACTTTTGCCGTTATCACAGCAGGGGAACAGCTGACATTACTGAACCCCAGTAACACAGGAGCAAGTGTAGACTGTGCTAACAGCACTTCCGAGCTACAACTGGCGGTGTTGTAGCCCAGGGATGAGAAGAGAACATGGTGGAGGCAGCAGGACTTTTGCCGTTATCACAGCAGGGGAACAGCTGACATTACTGAACCCCAGTAACACAGGAGCAAGTGTAGACTGTGCTAACAGCACTTCCGAGCTAACAACTGGCGGTGTTGTAGCCCAGGGATGAGAAGAGAACATGGTGGAGGCAGCAGGACTGTTTGCCGTTATCACAGCAGGGGAACAGCTGACATTACTGAACCCCAGTAACACAGGAGCAAGTGTAGACTGTGCTAACAGCACTTCCGAGCTACAACTGGCGGTGTTGTAGCCCAGGGATGAGAAGAGAACATGGTGGAGGCAGCAGGACTTTTTGCCGTTATCACAGCAGGGGAACAGCTGACATTACTGAACCCCAGTAACACAGGAGCAAGTGTAGACTGTGCTAACAGCACTTCCGAGCTACAACTGGCGGTGTTGTAGCCCAGGGATGAGAAGAGAACATGGTGGAGGCAGCAGGACTTTTTGCCGTTATCACAGCAGGGGAACAGCTGACATTACTGAACCCCAGTAACACAGGAGCAAGTGTAGACTGTGCTAACAGCACTTCCGAGCAACAACTGGCGGTGTTGTAGCCCAGGGTCGAGGAGGATGTTTAAATACTATATCAAGTATTTTCCTTGTTACGTGTCAATTAAAAATGTCTATACTCCAAACAAGAGAAATATAAACTTTAGTACCATAAGATGATGATTTAACTTAAAAAAATATATGTAAATTAAAAATTTACAAACATAAACGCATACATTAACATGTTGAAAAGCAATGCAAACCACAATTAAAATAGATTAAATAATCTGCTATACGGTTTAAAATAAAAGCATACAAGTACACATCAGAATCCATTAATGATGGGTAAGTAACAGTATGTACACCATTTTTATTGTGTAGACAATGAATGGCTGACTTAAAAACATAATCAGCATTACAAGTTTTCTTTGACATTCATAAAACTTTACATTTGGTGAATAATATAACTACAATTTTTTAAAAAATATCTAAAATTTCCATCATGTAATACTGATAATATGTGCCAATCATTTATATTAACAAAACAAAAATTTAAAAAGTGCATAGTGCAGAGTGAAAACAGATATTTATGTCTGACTGTGGACTTGCAAGCATGACAACGGATAGATAAGGTATATATAGATGAGACTGCATAGCCACAGATGGTGAATGGCGATGTAATACTGTACCTCAATAAAGTGTGCGTTACTACTACATCCTTTTTTTTTATCTAGCTTTATAAAAGGTTACGTGCATGTATGGTTGCGCCTCTGTTTGGACGCACAGACTGGCTTCCTGCTGTGACGCGTTGGGTATTGGAGCGTCTGTACGTCTTATGACGCAGACTAACATTCACGGTGCGCATCGTTCATCATCGCAAGCGTACCGACAACACAAAGGCGTTGTCATGACTGCTTTACTCAGTAAACATGCACCTATGATGAAACATACACGCATGTGCCCTATTACATAACAAGCTACAAGAAAAACGAGTGTGAGGTGTGACACAGCTGTTTTGTTAAGGTACAGTATTATATCGACATTGTACAGATGTCGCTATTCAGTCTGATAAATATATATCATTCACGTATTCTATCAGTTGTTGTTCTTTCAGCACCATTTACAGGTATATATTTTGCTATTGTGACTATGCACTATTGACTTTACCAAGGTAATGCATGATTTTTGTTAGCGATTATCATGTTTACATGAAGGACCTTTATGATATGGGCTGTTAACTTTCTAATCAAATATGTCTTTTTAAAATGACACAAATATAAGTAATGTTGAAGAGGACTATTCCTACATGCATTGTTTGCACAATATTACAGGTGTACATCACGTCCCTTAATCAACATTGGATTATTATATTTACTTGTATGCTTTTATTTCAAAGGCAAGAACACTGAAGTATAACCTTCGCACTGCAGCAGTTGTCAAAGTTCAACCCACATTATGCACTTCCAACATTGCAGCATTTGAGTCATCATGATGTGAGTTGGATTTGTCTAAGCTATGGAGTGACAAGGTTGACCATCAGTATCCTATAGCATAAGTAGGCTTTTGTGTTTGCATTTGTTTTCGACATGTGCATATCTGTAATAATATGTCACAATTATTTTGTTACAGATTTGTGACAAAGACTAATCATTTTATGGTTTGAAAGTTGACGTTTCAAATGTTTACAGCCCCAGGGTCAAGGAGGGTGTAGGCAGAGGCCTAGTATGAGATGTTTGAAGTTGAAGTTGTAGTTAGCAGCAGTAATTTTTGCCAGACACACAGCAGGGGAACAGCAGGCGTTACTGAACCCCACAAACACATCAGCGATTGTATCAGCTGTAGCATCAACACTTCTGACAGCAACTGCGCTGTTGAGCCAGGTCAGGAGGTGTAGGCAGAGCCTATATAGATTTGAAGTTGAAGTTGTAGTTAGCAGCAGTAATTTTTGCCGACACACAGCAGGGGAACAGCAGGCGTTACTGAACCCCACAAACACATCAGCGATTGTTTTCATCTGTGCATCTAACACTTCTGAGCAGCAACTGGCGCTGTTGAAGCCCAGGGTCAAGGAGGGTGTAGGCAGAGGCCTAGTATGAGACGTTTGAAGTTGAAGTTGTAGTTAGCAGCAGTAATTTTTGCCAGACACACAGCAGGGGAACAGCAGGCGTTACTGAACCCCACAAACACAGCAGCGATTGTTTTCATCTGTGCATCTAACACTTCTGAGCAGCAACTGGCGCTGTTGAAGCCCAGGGTCAAGGAGGGTGTAGGCAGAGGCCTAGTATGAGATGTTTGAAGTTGAAGTTGTAGTTAGCAGCAGTAATTTTTGCCAGACACACAGCAGGGGAACAGCAGGCGTTACTGAACCCCACAAACACATCAGCGATTGTTTTCATCTGTGCATCTAACACTTCTGAGCAGCAACTGGCGCTGTTGAAGCCCAGGGTCAAGGAGGGTGTAGGCAGAGGCCTAGTATGAGAGTTTGAAGTTGAAGTTGTAGTTAGCAGCAGTAATTTTTGCCAGACACACAGCAGGGAACAGCAGGCGTTACTGAACCCCACAAACACATCAGCGATTGTTTCATCTGTGCATCTAACACTTCTGAGCAGCAACTGGCGCTGTTGAAGCCCAGGGTCAAGGAGGGTGTAGGCAGAGGCCTAGTATGAGACGTTTGAAGTTGAAGTTGTAGTTAGCAGCAGTAATTTTTGCCAGACACACAGCAGGGAACAGCAGGCGTTACTGAACCCCACAAACACATCAGCAATTGTTTTCATCTGTGCATCTAACACTTCTGAGCAGCAACTGGCGCTGTTGAAGCCCAGGGTCAAGGAGGGTGTAGGCACAAAATATTGAGTTATTGCCTTGTTACGTGGCCATTGCAAATGTATGTACTTCAAACAAGAATAAATGAAGTTTTACTAGGACAATAAAATGATGAATTTCAATTCCAAGAATAGAAAAATATTTATACTTGAGAGTCCTCTGTGGTTGATACCGTTTAATGGCTAACTGAAAATATGGTAACAAATTCAAAGCTTTCGAGACTACTCAGGTCTCTTCATCAGGCTAAGACTAAAAAAAAAAAGGAAGAATCACATATTTCTACACACAACAGGACACAGGAATAGGTAAGACAAGTGAGGGAGGGACAAGTGAGGGGAGACCGGCCAAAAAATGAGAACAAGGATGAATTATCAGCGCCACACGATAAGACAAAAAATAATGGATTTACCTGTGGCAAAACATTTTTGTATGCCCGGTCATAGCATGATGGATATGGAATTACTGGTATTAAAATATAACTTCAAATATGAGAAAGATACAAAGGTTTCAGAATATAAGCTCATCATGACCTTTGACACTGTTAGTGATGGAATGAATAGATCACACGGATTTATGTCATTCTATATCAATTAAGGAATCTGCGTCTCTGCCCTTCCAGGGGCATGAAAACACAAAACCAGACCTCAATCAGAGGGCAATAAAACTTTCTATCCTTATCTAGGAACTGTTCCAATATTTATGTTCATCCCTCTGTGATAATGACAGTTCTGCTACACGTCACTTACTTGTCTTACCTATTGCACTATTCCTGTGTCCTGTTGTGTATAGAAATATGTGATGCTTCATTTTTTGTTTTAGTCTTTGCCTGATGAAGAGACGTGAGTAGCCTCGAAAGCTTGCAATTTGTTACCATCTTTTCAGTTATCCATTCAAAGGTATCAACCACTGTGGACTCTCAAGTGTAAAATTTTTCTATCTAATGGCTAACACGGTACGAAGATACACGTTTCCTAACTTCAAGAATAAAAATAAAGACACTGCAAATATAAACGCATATATGCACATGCCAACAAGAAATGGAACAACACACCACCCAAAAAATTGGTTACAAAATATAGTGTTGTAAATTTAACAATAAAAGTCCATTTTGTATTTATGAATAATGCTTAAGGAACGCTATGTTAAACCATAACATAGTGAAGACAATGGATTTTGTAATCGTCACTCATCATCATCATCATTGCAATTTAGATGTGACAGTCACAGACATTTCAATTATTTAAGTTAATAAAATCGTTACTTTGTACAGCATGTATGACATGTCCAGCATGGACTCATCAATGTGATGACACAATAATGTACGATAAAAAATAACCATTTAAAAAAACATAATGCATTGTCACAATTTAAGTGTGTGCCTGCAAGTGTAGGTGAAAGAAAGGCTACGGATAGCAAAGGTATATTCTATGTCTGTATCAGACAGTGGACAGCCTCTGATGGGTAATGGCGATGTTATACTGTACGTCAATAAAGTCTGCGGCTGCAATCATGCATTTTTTGCTTGGACAGTGTTGAAGAGGGTAAAAGCATGTCTGGTTGAGCAAGGCTTTATCCGTCAACACTACCTTCCTACTGTCACACGTAGGGTAGGGTAGCGTGTGTCAATTAGATGACTCTATAAAATGTGACGTTACGCAGCATTATTGCGCCCTAGGGACGCCAAAAATATGACAGCAGTAATCATTTACTGTCTAATACTCCACCTATGACCAACCAAAAAAGACCGTTCCCTCTTTAACAATCTACAAGACTAACAAGCATAATGGTTGACGCTGACTTTATTGAGGTACAGTATTACATCGACATTGTCCATGAGTAACTATGCACTGTGATACCTATATACCATTATTAATTTATATCTGTTGTGGTTGTTTCAACAGCACTTGCAGGTATAACTAGTACTACCTATTGTCAGTATGCATGATGCACTTTCTAGATGTAATAATTTATTATTGCACATTATTACCAGGTTTAGATGCTGGCCATTTCATATATGGTGTGTGAAGTTACAGTTGGCATCAGTATGTGTATTTTATAATGTCTGTCATAAATAAAACTCGTGATGATGATGATGAGGATTTTATGATTCGTACATCCATTGACTGCATTATCTTACAGGTACAGATAAAGTTCCTTAAAAAGCATTAATTGATAAGTATGAAATGTACTTTTATGCATTAATTTCAAAAAGTGAAGACTATGTTTTAGTTTTTGTTACCATTTATAATAGACATGTGCAGATATGCGCTGTGATGACAAATTATTATTTGTCCATATTTGTCATAAGAATTTATCATTCTAGGCCTGGAAAACTTCACAATTTCCTGTTTTAAGCATAACAATAAGGGTGACGGCTCTTCCCTATTTGGAGCATGTTCGACATGGGTTTTTCTGTGCATGTGTAGGGAACAGGAGACTTGTTGCCGGACACACAGCAGGGGAACAGCTGGCGTTACTGAACCCCACTAACACTATAGCTTGTGTATTGGTCTGTGGACACGACACTTCTGAGCAGCAACTGGCAGTGTTGTAGCACAGGGAGTAGAGTTCAGGTGGTAGAAAGATGAACATAACAGGAGACATGGATAACGTTGCGAACCAGTTATTTAATCTGAAAACGGACAGACAAATTCTGGCGAGATCCATGCCTTGTTCATTTTCAGAAAAGTAAGCCGGTCTACATTATTGGAGGATAGTCGCATGCGACGGTCTGTTAGTACACCACCTGCGGCACTAAAGACGCGCTCCGATAATACACTGGCAGCAGGGCAAGCCAGCACCTCCAATGCATACTGGCTAAGCTCTGGCCATGTATCCAGCTTAGAGACCCAAAACTTGAATGGGGAAGAGCCATCTGGGAGTACACTGAGAGGGAAAGACATGTAGTATGTCACCATCTTACGGAAACGTTGCCTCCTGCTGACTGGAGCCGTCTCGGATGGTGTAGACATTGGTGGCGCTGCCACAAAACTTCGCCACATTTGGAACATACTGGTCTTGCCCTGTGCAGAGGCGCTGCTTGTGCTCCCTCTTGTTGCAGAGCTGTCTCCACTGCCTCGACGCACAGAGCTGCTTTGTAAAGCAGTAGCAGCAGCAGTGCTCTCGGCTGGAATGGAGAACATTATGGATTGCACCAGTGTGTCTTGGTACTCCCGCATTTTACGCTCCCGGTTCAACGGTGTGATGAGGCTTTGTAGGTTGTCCCAGTAGCGAGGGTCTAGGAGGATGTACACCCAATAATCAGACGTGGTGAGAATGTGGGCGATGCGGCGGTCGTTTCTCAGGCACTGCAGCATGAAATCAACCATGTGCTGCAGACTCCCAACTGGCCAAGAAACGCTGTCCCCTGCAAGAGGCGTCATCTCTGCCTGCTCTGCATCACCCCACCCTCGCTCTACATACTGACTAGAGCGTTGTGTACCTCCCTCTGGAGCGATGTCTTCCTCCTCCATTGACTCCTCCTCATCCTCCTCACAAAGTGAACACTGCCCAGCCCTTTGTGAGGAACCACGTTGCGCTGACTGTCCAGAAGGTGATGGAATTTGTGACTCCTCATCCTCCACCTCTTCCAAAACCTCATCCCTTATTGCTTGCAGTGTTTTTTGAAGCAGGCAGATAAGGGGGACAGTCAGGCTGACTAGTGCATCATCTGCACTCGCCATCCGCGTTGACTCATCAAACGCACGCAAAACGTGGCAGATGTCCTTCATAGAGGCCCACTCAGTAGTGGTGAAGTGTGAACGACGCAAATTGCGAGTTGATTGCGCCTGATGCAGCTGATACTCCATTACTGCTGGCTGCTGCTCACACAACCGCTCCAACATATGTAACGTGGAATTCCACCTGGTGGGTACGTCACATATGATGCGATGTTCAGGAAGGCGCAATCTGCGTTGCAGAGCTGCAATGCGCGATCTGGCCATGCTGGAACGTCGCAAGTGAGCGCACTCTAGGCGGACCTTGTGCAGCAGTGCATCAAGATCCGGATAGTCCCTCAAAAAACTCTGCACGACCAAGTTGAGCACATGTGCCAGACATGGTATGTGAGTGAGGTTGCCAAGGCCCAGAGCTGCCACCAGATTTCGGCCATTGTCACACACTACCAAGCCTGGCTGGAGATTCGCTGGCAAAAACCACACGTCGCTCTCCTGCTTGATGGCATTCCAGAGCTCCTGCGCTGTGTGGCTTCGATTCCCCATGTAAATTAATTTCAGGACGGCCTGTTGACGTTTGGCCATGGCTGTGCTCATATCGGTCGCATCAGGTAAGCGTTCACGGGTCCATGTGGAGGTAGACCGTGACGGCTCCTGCAGCGATGATTCTGAGGAACTGGAGTAGGAGGAGGAGTCAATGTGGACAGACTTGATTCCTGCAATCCTTGGAGTTGGCAGAACACGTACAGCGCCACTCTCAAGATCTGTACCCGGCTCCACAACATTGACCCAATGGGCAGTGAGGGAAAGGTATCGTCCCTGGCCATGGGTACTGGTCCACGCATCGGTGGTCAGGTGGACCTTGCTACTGACGGCGTTTAGTAGCGCATGTTTAATTTTTCCCTCGACATGCTTTTGCAGACCAGGGACGGCTTGCCTGCTGAAATAAAATCGGCTGGGCACATTGTATTGTGGGACTGCCAATGCCATAAAGTTACGGAAAGTGTCAGTCTCCACCAGCCTGAATGACAGCATTTCAAGGGACAGGAGTTTTGCAATGCCAGCATTCAGAGCCTGTGCTCGTGGATGGTTTGCCGAGTATGGCCGTCTTTTATCCCATGCCTGTGCTACCGATGGCTGTTTTGTGGCCTGGGAGTGTGAGGATGACAGGGAACTTGCAGCTGTGGGTGGAATAACACTGGGTCTCTGGACAACAGTGACAGAGGTTCTTCCATGGCGATCCTGTGAGAAGCCGAACCAGCTGTGTGTGAGCTGGAGGAAGAGGCTCCAACACGAGCTGAAGATGTAGGTGCTGCTGTAGGTTGGCCTACATCTCCAGTGTGTCTTTGTAACTCAGCTACGTGCTTTGTCCGTACATGTTTCCACATATTTGTGGTATTGAGGTTACTGGTATTTTTACCTCTTTTAACTTTTTGATTACACAGCTTGCATTTGACATAGCAAATATCATCTGCAAGTGTGTCAAAAAAGGACCAGCAGTGCAAGTCCTGGGAGCGCCCGTTTTGGCTGTTGGAAGAGAACTGTTACGAACGGGTGCCAAACTGGAGGGTACAGGCAACCGAGTCTGCAGCCTACCTCTCCCTACTGTTTGGACCGTTGGGGCAATCTCTTCCTCAGAGCTGCTACCACCACCTTCCTGTTCCTCACGCCATGTTGGGTCTTGGACCTCATCATCTCCACTACCCTCTTCCAACACCTGCTGCTGTTGGGTGGTCTGGCCAGCACCTTGCTCAACAGAAAATGGCACCTGAGTCTCATCATCATCAGATGCGTTCTGCGGTGTGCTGACCATCGGCACTGGCTCACCCGCCTCTTCAGATTCAGAGAGACACAGCTGTTGCGCATCACTGCATACTGCCTCTTCTTCACATTCCAGAATGCTGCTTGGCTGGGCCCCTGTTTCCAAGCCAACAGATTCTGAGAACAGAAGCAGAGACTCAGCTGGCTCCAGTTCAGAACTCTCTGACTGCCTGGGCAATTTGGCAGGCGGTGAAGAGACAGATGGTTGTTCAACAGTGCTGTGGTCCTGAGAGGAGGTGGAAGCAATTGAAGTCGATGCATTGGCTGCCATCCAACCAACAACGGCTTCAATTTGTTCTTCCCGCAGCAGGGGGTACGCTGAGCTCCTACAAAAGTGCGCATAAAGGAACGCTCACGGGGAAAACTGGTGGATGCTGTGTCACTGGGTGCGGCAGCAGCAGGCACAGAATCCCCACGTCCTCTCCCTGCTGAAACTCCACGGCCACGACCACGTGCCTTACTCCCTGCCTTCTTCATCTTGGTAGATTGATAAAGAAAGTCAGAAAAGTTATAAGGCCTAAGTGTGGTTATTCCTCAGAGACTGCAGTGAACACTGCAGACAACTGTTCAGTAGCTGTGAAAGGCCCCTTTGTCTACTTCTATAGTGTTTGCAACCAATGTATTGTATACGGATGGAAGCGCGTCACACTAATAGATTAGATTTTTTTCAAATATAATGGAGCAGCACCAATTAGAGAAAAATGTGAAGGATGAGGCAGTGACACACGCTCAGCAGACTACAACCAGCAGTAGTTGAAGAACTAACTGGAGCGTGATCTGCACTCAAAAAATGAAAAGCTCACAGACTACAGTGAACACTGAAACACAACTGTTCAGTAGCTGTGAAAGGCCCCTTTGTCTACTTCTATAGTGTTTGCAACCAATGTATTGTATACGGATGGAAGCGCGTCACACTAATAGATTAGATTTTTTTCAAATATAATGGAGCAGCACCAATTAGAGAAAAATGTGAAGGATGAGGCAGTGACACACGCTCAGCAGACTACAACCAGCAGTAGTTGAAGAACTAACTGGAGCGTGATCTGCACTCAAAAAATGAAAAGCTCACAGACTACAGTGAACACTGAAACACAACTGTTCAGTAGCTGTGAAAGGCCCCTTTGTCTACTTCTATAGTGTTTGCAACCAATGTATTGTATACGGATGGAAGCGCGTCACACTAATAGATTAGATTTTTTTCAAATATAATGGAGCAGCACCAATTAGAGAAAAATGTGAAGGATGAGGCAGTGACACACGCTCAGCAGACTACAACCAGCAGTAGTTGAAGAACTAACTGGAGCGTGATCTGCACTCAAAAAATGAAAAGCTCACAGACTACAGTGAACACTGAAACACAACTGTTCAGTAGCTGTGAAAGGCCCCTTTGTCACTTCTATGTGTTTGCAACCAATGTATTGTATACGGATGGAAGCGCGTCACACTAATAGATTAGATTTTTTTCAAATATATGGAGCAGCACCAATTAGAGAAAAATGTGAAGGATGAAGCAGTGACACACGCTCAGCAGACTACAACCAGCAGTAGTTGAAGAACTAACTGGAGCGTGATCTGCACTCAAAAAATGAAAAGCTCACAGACTACAGTGAACACTGAAACACAACTGTTCAGTAGCTGTGAAAGGCCCCTTTGTCTACTTCTATAGTGTTTGCAACCAATGTATTGTATACGGATGGAAGCGCGTCACACTAATAGATTAGATTTTTTTCAAATATAATGGAGCAGCACCAATTAGAGAAAAATGTGAAGGATGAGGCAGTGACACACGCTCAGCAGACTACAACCAGCAGTAGTTGAAGAACTAACTGGAGCGTGATCTGCACTCAAAAAATGAAAAGCTCACAGACTACAGTGAACACTGAAACACAACTGTTCAGTAGCTGTGAAAGGCCCCTTTGTCTACTTCTATAGTGTTTGCAACCAATGTATTGTATACGGATGGAAGCGCGTCACACTAATAGATTAGATTTTTTTCAAATATAATGGAGCAGCACCAATTAGAGAAAAATGTGAAGGATGAAGCAGTGACACACGCTCAGCAGATTACAACCAGCAGTAGTTGAAGAACTAACTGGAGCGTGATCTGCACTCAAAAAATGAAAAGCTCACAGACTACAGTGAACACTGAAACACAACTGTTCAGTAGCTGTGAAAGGCCCCTTTGTCTACTTCTATAGTGTTTGCAACCAATGTATTGTATACGGATGGAAGCGCGTCACACTAATAGATTAGATTTTTTCAAATATAATGGAGCAGCACCAATTAGAGAAAAATGTGAAGGATGAGGCAGTGACACACGCTCAGCAGACTACAACCAGCAGTAGTTGAAGAACTAACTGGAGCGTGATCTGCACTCAAAAAATGAAAAGCTCACAGACTACAGTGAACACTGAAACACAACTGTTCAGTAGCTGTGAAAGGCCCCTTTGTCTACTTCTATAGTGTTTGCAACCAATGTATTGTATACGGATGGAAGCGCGTCACACTAATAGATTAGATTTTTTTCAAATATAATGGAGCAGCACCAATTAGAGAAAAATGTGAAGGATGAGGCAGTGACACACGCTCAGCAGACTACAACCAGCAGTAGTTGAAGAACTAACTGGAGCGTGATCTGCACTCAAAAAATGAAAAGCTCACAGACTACAGTGAACACTGAAACACAACTGTTCAGTAGCTGTGAAAGGCCCCTTTGTCTACTTCTATATGTTTGCAACCAATGTATTGTATACGGATGGAAGCGCGTCACACTAATAGATTAGATTTTTTTCAAATATAATGGAGCAGCACCAATTAGAGAAAAATGTGAAGGATGAGGCAGTGACACACGCTCAGCAGACTACAACCAGCAGTAGTTGAAGAACTAACTGGAGCGTGAGCTGCACTCAAAAAATGAAAAGCTCACAGACTACAGTGAACACTGAAACACAACTGTTCAGTAGCTGTGAAAGGCCCCTTTGTCTACTTCTATAGTGTTTGCAACCAATGTATTGTATACGGATGGAAGCGCGTCACACTAATAGATTAGATTTTTTCAAATATAATGGAGCAGCACCAATTAGAGAAAAATGTGAAGGATGAGCAGTGACACACGCTCAGCAGACTACAACCAGCAGTAGTTGAGAGGAACTAACTGCAGCGTGACCTGCAACTCAAAAATGAAAGCCCTCACATATACAGTGAACATGAAACACAAAATTTTTGCAAATATAATGGAGCTGCACCAATTCCACAAAATCAAATAAAAAAAAGAGTCAGTGAGTGACACGTGCAGATGCCTACAAACAGCGTGGATGCAGAGCAAACTGCAGCGTCACCTGCACTCTCACACACACCTTGCACAGAGCTGTTAAAACAACACTGGCAAAAGGAAGTGTAGCATCGGCGTCCCTGCCTTCTGCCAGGCAGGGACGCTGTTCCCCTGCGACAGCGTCCTCTGCCAGGCAGGGACATCGCCCCCCTTACCCGCGCTCAGTGTCCTCCTTCCGCCCTGCTGGGCCGTGCGCTCCTTCCCTGCTGCTGGACTTAGGGCGCGCGCCCGCGCCCTCCCCCGCTCTTAAAGGGGCCGCGCGCATCTTTCAAAAAGGTCCCCGGCCAATGCCGGAGGACTCCACCCTATATAAAGTGCTTCCTCCTTAATGGAGGTGCCCGATCAATGTTGTTGTTGCACTGTTTACTCTGCTTCAGCCCTCAGGGTCCGTTTCCAGTTACCTGCCTGTTTCCTGTCAGTCTGCTGTCTGCTACCTGCCTGCAAGCCTGCCTGGAGGTTCGGCCGTCACATGCGGTGACCATCGGCAATCCCAGAGACTCTCGCCTGCTTACTTGGGAGCACTCATCTGCCATCTGACTGCAATCCCACCTGAAGGTTCGGCCATCACCTGCGGTGTTCATCGGCTGTTCCAGAGACTCTCGCCTGCTTACTTGGGAGCACTCATCTGCCATCTGACTGCAATCCCACCTGAAGGTTCGGCCATCACCTGCGGTGTTCATCGGCTGTTCCAGAGACTCTCGCCTGCTCACTTGGGGGCGCTCATCTGTCATCTGCCTGCTAGCCTACCGGGAGGCTCCACCATCTCAGGTCGTATATACCTGTTCAGTCAAAGACTGCCCCGGCTCCTTGCTTGCCTGTTTATCCAGAGACTGCCCCGGTCACTTGCTGTGACTTCCTGCCTGTCTAACCAGAGACTGCCCCGGTCACTTGCTGTGACTTCCTGCCTGCCTAACCAGAGACTGCCCCGGTCACTTGCCGTGACTTCCTGCCTGTCTACCCAGAGACTGCCCCGGTCACTTGCCGTGACTTCCTGCCTGTCTACCCAGAGACTGCCCCGGTCACTTGCCGTGACTACCTGCCTGTCTACCCAGAGACTGCCCCGGTCACTTGCCGTGACTACCCGCCTGTCTACCCAGAGACTGCCCCGGTCACTTGCCGTGACTACCCACCTGTCTAACCAGAGACTGCCCCGGTCACTTGCCGTGACTACCCGCCTGTCTATCCAAAGACTGCCCCCGTCACTTGCAGTGACTTCCTATCCGTCTCCCCGGGCGCCACCCGCTCCTTTACAAGGAAAACCTCCTTGTATAATAAAGCTCAGAGGTTCCGCCTCCCAGACCCGTTACAGTTTGCTCGGGCCATGGAACCCGGTGGCACCCAAACCCCTTCGCTCTCTGACCTGTGTCATGAACTGTCTCGTCAGAGGTCTCAACAGGAGTCCATCCTGGGTCACCTGCGGAATGTTAATTCCCGCCTGGACACCCTGACTACTTCACCAGCAACCACCGCGGGCGCCATGACTCGCAATCCGGCAGTTCCGCTGCTTACCAATTCCGTGGTTTCTGTTCCTGGACCTCGACTTTCAGCTCCTCCTCGGTTTGGAGGCGACCCTGCTCTGGCTCGGGGTTTCATTAACCAATGCACCCTGCATTTTGAACTCCTGGCACACCAGTTTAACTCCGACCGGGCCAAAATTGCCTTCATCATGTCCCATCTCACCGGAGAGGCCCTGGCCTGGCTAAATCCTCTTTGGGAGAGAGAGGATCCTCTGGTGTCTGACCTGTCTGCTTTTCTCTCAGCCTTCCGGAGGGTATTCAATGAACCCGGACGGAAGACCTCCTCTGCATCTTCTCTGCTGCGTCTCCGTCAGGAGAGTCTCACCGTGGGTCAATATGCCATACGGTTCCGTACCCTTGCCTCGGAGCTAGCTTGGGATAATGACGCTCTGATCTCAGTCTTCTGGGAGGGTCTGTCCGGCCGCATTAAAGATGAACTTGCGGGTCGGGACATTCCAACCTCTCTCGATGACCTAATAAATCTCGCCAATCGAATTGATCTACGGTTCCAGGAGCGCGCTAAAAGAGGCCACCCGTGAGAGAAGGTTTCCTCGTCTTGCTCCTTCTTTTCAGAGACCTGTAACTCCTTCCGTTTCTCCTCAGGTACACTCTTCTGAGCCTATGCAAGTCGACCGGACCAAGATGGTCAAAGCCCGTCAGGACTCACGCCGTACCGAGAGGAGTTGCTTCTACTGTGGTAGTAAGGAGCATTGGATCCGTACCTGCCCAGAGAGGTCGGGAAACGCCTGTGTCTAGGTTCGCTCGGAGAGGTCCACCTAGACAAAAATAAATCCTCTTCATCTCTGCTGTTGTCAGTCTCAATTCTCCTCGGTGAGAACCGTTATTTCGAACTTGCCCAACTTGATTCTGGAGCAGCCGGGAATCTTGTTTCACAGGCTCTAGTAGAGAAATATCACATTCCTACCAAACCTCTGGTTGAACCAGTATCTGTTGCTGCTGTGGATGGAGGTCTCCTGCCATGTCCCATTCAACTTATCACTGAAGCCATAACCCTGCAGGTAGGAATGCTGCATTCTGAGAGCATCTCGTTTCATGTTCTGCCTGGACTCTCACATGCTTTCTTACTAGGTCTGCCTTGGCTCCAAAAGCATGCACCCGTGCTCGACTGGCAGAATGGAGAGATTCTTCGCTGGGGACAGGACTGTCATAAAACTTGCTTGGTTCCTGTTCATCCCGTCCGTCCTTCTCCTACACCAACTAATCTACCAGGGCTCCCGATCCCATATTGGTCTTTCGCTGATGTCTTCAATAAAAAGGAAGCAGAGACATTACCACCGCACAGACCATATGATTGCCCTATCGACCTGCAACCCGGTACTACGCCTCCCCGTGGGCGTATTACCCATTGTCCGCTGCTGAGACCAGGTCGATGTCCGAATATATCGAGGAGAATTTGGCTAAGGGATTCATCCGGAAATCCACCTCCCCAGCGGGAGAGCGTTTTTTCTTCGTAAAAAAGAAAGACGGCTCTCTTCGTCCCTGTATTGACTACAGAGGCCTAAATTTGATCACGGTGAAGAATAAATACCCTCTTCCGCTCATTCCAGAATTGTTTGATCGTCTGAGGGGGGCTAGAATCTTCACCAAACTTGATCTCCGTGGGGCATATAACCTGGTCCGTATCCGTCGGGGAGATGAATGGAAGACGGCATTCAATACCCGGGATGGCCACTACGAGTATTTGGTTATGCCCTTTGGACTCTGTAATGCTCCAGCAGTCTTTCAGGAGTTGGTCAATGACATCTTCCGGGACCTTCTCTACTCCTGCGTTGTGGTGTACCTAGACGACATCTTGGTCTTCTCTCCGGATCTCCAGTCTCACCGGAGGGATGTTCGTCAGGTTCTGCTCAGGCTCAGGCAGAATCACCTCTTCGCCAAATATGAGAAGTGCCTCTTTGAGCAGACCTCGCTTCCGTTTTTGGGCTACATCATCTCTCAGACAGGCCTACGAATGGATCCGGAGAAACTGTCTGCCATCGAGAAATGGCCCCGACCGGAGGGGTTGAAGGCCATTCAGCGGTTCCTGGGATTCGCCAATTATTACCGACTCTTCATACCACACTTCTCTTCCCGGACTGCTCCAATCTCCGCGCTCACACCGCAAGGATGCTAATCCCAAACAGTGGACGCCCGAAGCAGAGGAGGCCTTTCTTTCTTTAAAACAGGCCTTCTCCTCCGCTCCAGTGCTGCATCGCCCGGACGGTAACAAGCAGTTCTTCCTGGAGGTGGACGCTTCCTCTTCTGGAGCCGGAGCGGTACTTACTCAAAAATCTTCATCCGGGAGGATGGTATCTTGCGGCTTCTTCTCCAAACTCTTCTCCTCTTCTGAGCGCAATTACTCCATAGGAGACCGAGAGTTATTGGCCATCAAGCTGGCATTGGAGAGTGGCGTTACCTACTCGAGGGGGCTCTTCATCCGGTAATCATTTACACTGACCACAAAAATCTGGCTTACCTCCAGCATGCCCAGAGACTTAACCCTCGCCAAGCCCGGTGGTCCTTGTTTTTTGCCCGCTTTGATTTTCTGTTACATTTTCGTCCGGCCGACAAGAACATCAAGGCGGATGCCTGTCCCGGTCCTTCCTGGTGTCGGATCTCGAGGAAGAACCTAAACATATCATCGATCCCGCCAGAGTGATGCGGGTGGCTCCCGTGAGTCTAAATCGTCTCCCTCCTGGCAAGACGTTTGGATCCTCCTCAATTCCGTCCTGGGGATAAGGTCTGGCTTTCATCCAAGTATGTCCGGCTCAAGATTCCTTCCTACAAGTTGGGTCCTCGGTTCATCGGTCCTTTTGAGATCATCAGTCAGATCAACCCGTGTCTTATAAATTGAAACTCCCGGCCAATTTGCGGATTCCTAACTCCTTCCATGTATCTCTCCTCAAACCGGTGGTACTTAACTCTTTTGTCAAGTCTACAGGTACACCTCCTGCTCCAGTGTCTGCTGAAGACGAATTTGAGGTAGAGAACATTCTGGCCACCAAAAGGGTAGGAAGAAAGACTTATTTTCTGGTGGATTGGAAGGGGTTTGGTCCTGAGGAGAGAACGTGGGAGCCTCGGGAGAACATCCATGCCCCTCTCATCCTAGCTAAATTTCTTTCTGGCCTAAAAAGGGGGGGTGGGCCTAAGGGAGGGGGTACTGTAGCATCGGCGTCCCTGCCTTCTGCCAGGCAGGGACGCTGTTCCCCTGCGACAGCGTCCTCTGCCAGGCAGGGACGTCGCCCCCCTTACCCGCGCTCAGCGTCCTCCTTCCGCCCTGCTGGGGCCGCGCGCTCCTTCCCTGCTGCTGGACTTAGGGCGCGCGCCCGCGCCCTCCCCCGCTCTTAAAGGGGCCGCGCACATCTTTCAAAAAGGTCCCCGGCCAATGCCGGAGGACTCCACCCTATATAAAGTGCTTCCTCCTTAATGGAGGTGCCCGAGCAATGTTGTTGTTGCACTGTTTACTCTGCTTCAGCCCTCAGGGTCCGTTTCCAGTTACCTGCCTGTTTCCTGTCAGTCTGCTGTCTGCTACCTGCCTGCAAGCCTACCTGGAGGTTCGGCCGTCACATGCGGTGACCATCGGCAATCCCAGAGACTCTCGCCTGCTTACTTGGGAGCACTCATCTGCCATCTGACTGCAATCCCACCTGAAGGTTCGGCCATCACCTGCGGTGTTCATCGGCTGTTCCAGAGACTCTCGCCTGCTTACTTGGGAGCACTCATCTGCCATCTGACTGCAATCCCACCTGAAGGTTCGGCCATCACCTGCGGTGTTCATCGGCTGTTCCAGAGACTCTCGCCTGCTCACTTGGGGGCGCTCATCTGTCATCTGCCTGCTAGCCTACCGGGAGGCTCCACATCTCAGGTCGTATATACCTGTTCAGTCAAAGACTGCCCCGGCTCCTTGCTTGCCTGTTTATCCAGAGACTGCCCCGGTCACTTGCTGTGACTTCCTGCCTGTCTAACCAGAGACTGCCCCGGTCACTTGCTGTGACTTCCTGCCTGCCTAACCAGAGACTGCCCCGGTCACTTGCCGTGACTTCCTGCCTGTCTACCCAGAGACTGCCCCGGTCACTTGCCGTGACTTCCTGCCTGTCTACCCAGAGACTGCCCCGGTCACTTGCCGTGACTACCTGCCTGTCTACCCAGAGACTGCCCCGGTCACTTGCCGTGACTACCCGCCTGTCTACCCAGAGACTGCCCCGGTCACTTGCCGTGACTACCCGCCTGTCTAACCAGAGACTGCCCCGGTCACTTGCCGTGACTACCCGCCTGTCTATCAAAGACTGCCCCCGTCACTTGCAGTGACTTCCTATCCGTCTCCCCGGGCGCCACCCGCTCCTTTACAAGGAAAGCCTCCTTGTATAATAAAGCTCAGAGGTTCCGCCTCCCAGACCCGTTACAGGAAGCTTTACACAGCGGTTGGTAAACTAGCCTGCCTAAAGCACAGTAGAGTACACAAAATCGCAATGTCTAACTGTCCCTCAGAGTCAGCACAGCAGCGTTCTGTCCCTAACTGAGTTCACAGCACAGTGACGCTAAAATGGAGGCGGCGCCTTTTATAGTGCATTCTGACATCATTTCAGCAGCCAATCACAGCCATGCCATTAGTTAAGATGACCGCAGCATTACAGGATGTGCCCACACTTCATAAGATTCCTCATTGGCTGACTAAAATCACATTGCCTCTCAAAGAATTATGGGAACTTCCGATTCCGGTATACGATATATGAAAAATATCGGAACTAAGTATCGGAATTCCGATACAGCGAATATCGGCCGATACCCGATACTTGCGGTATCGGAATGCTCAACACTAATTGGGACACAAATCGACAGGAACAGTACAGGAGAGTACAAGCCTGCATGGAAGATAGTCTCAATAAAGTAAGGGAAAAGCAAGAGGAGAACTACAACAAAAGTGTGCCAGCTGAACCTTTTGCACCTGGAGAGATTGTGCTAAAAAGAAAAAGAAGAATGCACAAACTAGACGATCAGTGGGAAAAAGAGCCATATGTCATGCAAAATTCCAAGTTTGACAACAGGAAAACCTGTACCATTAGCAAAGATGGAGGAAAGACGACCACCACTGTATCAAGAGACCACCTAAAACTATTTCCAGACATGTTAAAGCTTCACGAAGAAGACCCTGTTATGGAAAAAGAGAAACCAGGTGAAGTCATACACACGGACCTAGGAGATTTTCCTGCAGATTGGCCTTGTATCGGGGATGCTGTGATTATTCCAGTACTTCAATTTTACCAACCACAAGAAGCGCTTCAACGTCCAGTTGAGCCAGTTGCCGCAGCAGAAGAAATAGTTCAAGAAGAACCTGCTCCTGTAGCATCTCCAGAAGTAGAGTCTCGAGAAGTGGAACCTCAAGACGTGGAACTACCAGAAGAATCCCCTAGCGAAATAGAACCGCATCGCCCAGCCACAAGTATGCTTGCCAGATCCCTAGAGAGGTTAAGGCAGTATTACAGTTTGCCGGCACGCAGGACAGATAGGCCAGATGCTACTATACCTGACGCAACACCATGTAGGTCAGTACGCACGACAAAAGGCAGGTTACCTGTTAGGTACCAAGAGTAGGCCTAGCAAATTAAGCCAGTGAACCAATATCCAAGTGTAAAAATGTAAATAAGATTTGTGTAAATATTTGTATATATGTTACTTGTATTATGAAACGTTCAAAGTGTCCTTAACTCCCGCAAGGGAAGAGTTATAATTATGTTATTTGTTCCTGTTATAAAAACAATTGTTTTCTTTTTCAGCCCGGGAGTGCTGATATTAATTAGAGGGGGATGTGTAGCCCAGCTGTGACTGGAGCCACATGTTACCCTGGAAGATGCACGAAAGGTAAACCCACAACAACCCATAAGCACACAATACTCCACATTTTCCTGGTGCCACCAGAGGGAGCCCTTGGAGACGACAGCAGGGAGATGAAGGCAGTCTAGCTGAGAGTTAGCTAGTCGTTGGTTTTACCTCAGAGTGTCAGTTTTACCTCAGCAGAGGAGATTAGAGCAGACTGTGAGAGATTCCAGTCAGAACGGCAGTTACCTCAGACGAGCTGAGAGGGAAAGACTAGCCAGAAAGAGAAAGCCTGAAGACTTCAGCAAACACTCAGTTTAGGAGTGGAGTCCAGTAGTAGTGGGAAAGATTACCACTTAGCCTGGTCAAAATTGAGTTTACTGAGAGACCTTCAGTGAGCGTTTTAGTGAGTAAGCGTGCCGACGCTTGGAGAGCGGTAAAGATAAAGAAAGCTGACATCTGCTGCTAGCTTGTGCTTATGATAGTGGTGAGAGTAGGACGAAAGGCAGGTGGAAGAAAGAAGAGAGAAAGTGACAGAGGTTAACCAGCATTGATAGCTTACCTCCACTCTGCACCACCGGACACCGGGTCCGCGCTTGCCAGCATCTGCACGACTGGTAGGAGACACCGGAGACCCTGCTGGACTACAGGTCGCAGGGGCCCAACAGTGCTGATACGTAACCGGGGTCTGGAAGAACAGGAGTCTGGCCTGATCAGCCATATAGAGACTTAGTTCTGTCCACAAGAAGGCCTCACCACAAGGTCAGCCGGGCGTAGCTGAGAAGACGGAGTTAGGCTTTGTTTTATGCAAGTCAGAAACTCACACACTTAAAGGAGTAAGGAGGCCCTACACCTACTCAGTGGGATTACTGGACATGCATCCTCCACCCTGACAGCTTCCCGGGTCGTGCCTACAACTTCACCATCAGTAAAGGTACAGAAAGAGACTTTCTTGTGTGTGTCTGCCTTATTGATCCTGCACCCCTATATTACACTGCCATATACCCTGAGGGATCAGTCTTGCCTGTGGGAGACTTAACACCTTGCTGCCCAGTAACAACCCCTCAGAGGATCTACCCTGCAGCGCTGGTCACCCTGACCAGGAACCACAGATGGCGTCACAAACATTTCTACAAACTTATAATCCCCTGTAAATATCCCTTTTTAGTAAGCGCCATGGGCAACGGACCGAGCTGCGCTACCCGTGACATCCCCCATTGAAGTGAATGGGCTCGGTGCCGAGTACCCCAGTGCCCTGGTCGTGTGACTTACTAGCACACTGGAATGAACAACAAATGAAGTTTGAATGTGCCTTTTTATCTCTGGTGAAAAATGCATTGCATACGGATTGCATACGCATGTTCCGTTTTAAAAATCGCATGACAATCGCATGACACTCGTCCATTTTTTCAGTCCTGATGTCGGAACTATTTTTCACACATATGAGTATGAGCCCTTACACTCCCCACTGACACTGATTAGTCCCGGGATAACAATGTCATGCAATCCCCGGGAGAGTCAGTGCCAACAACGCTGGAAGTGAGTATAAAGTGTTGTTATTTTACTTGAGGGAAACATATGGATTCAAAAGGGGTCTTCCAAGTAGTAGACAACCCGTGTTAAAATGTTTGTATAATTTACAAGTCCAGCTTAAAAAAAAAAATATCACAAGTAGTTGAACTTGTTCAGTTAATGATAAAATCCCATTTTATATACAGCCTGCCAGGGCCCGCAGCTATGTCAGAACAGAGGAGGGAGGATCAGAACTGCATTTCCCTCCCTTGACTTTTCTAGCTTTTTCTAGCTTTTTTTTCTCTTGATTCAGCCAGCTTTCTACACTCCTCACTCGGGTAAGTGAAAGGCTTTTCCAATGTGTCAGAAATGAATCGCCTTTATAAGGTCTGTGCAGTATATTAGCTTAATAACTAGATTACTGATTTGCAGTACATCAGGCTAGGGCTGGCAAGTTAGTACATTGCAGAGCAAACTGGAGTAAAGGTTTCACATTTCTTGGCAACAAGTTAGAGACAAGTAACCCTTTATTAACAAGTGAATATCAGGAAGGCTCACATGAGAACGCCAAAATAATGTGTGTAGTGGATTCACTGGTCAGCAGAGTTTGTAAACTTCAAATTTATACATAGTGATCATCACAGGTCCAGCTCTTATATTTCCTGACTTTTATCACAGAACAAACTTGTTTATGGCCACACAGAAAGTCTCTTTACATGCCAAAAACTCCATAAATCTATATAGGCCAGATCTGCCACGGCAGCAAAGCGTCTTTTAATCCATATGCTCTAGTACCATATGGACAGGGGTTTTCTTTATGAGACAACCCCTATAAGATCTAGTCAAGTGAAGTATGAGTGTCAGACCGACTATAGTCGAAACGCGTCGGTCTGGTATCCCCAGGCATTTCTTTTTGTGTTTCCAACGTGTCCTTTTAATACGTTAATAATAAATGTGAAGTTTTATATTATTTCTACGCTGGAGGAAAATCTTTGTGCATTCCTGTTTCTCGAATACACCCACGACCAGGGCGGCTCCGTGCATGGATCCTACTTCTCTGAAGAGCTTTTAAAGCAGTGAGCTGACAGTCCAACTCCCCCTTTCCCCTGCATACACATGGACTATCATAGGTACGAGTTAATTTCTCATTTAATGGATAAAACCCATTTGCAAAAACTGATGTCTGAATGAGCCTTTACTCATACGAGAAAAATTAATGTCAATGGATGCTGGAAAATGACACACGGATCAAAACTGGACTAAAATCTGATCCAGCACACTTATGATTTTTTTTGCCAACGTGTGAATGCACTCTGTCTAATATTCAGCTGTGATTCTTTAACACTTGGAATTTTGCCTTTAAGCAATTTGCGCATTTTTTCCAACCAAATGTGAGTGGTTTTAGCATTCTTCTGTCTTTCTTGCTAAAGTCTTCTGCTGGCACCAGTCACATACCTGACTTAGTCCTGATAATGATGACATTTCTAGTTCTACATGAGAAAAGGGGGGTGTACAATCCAAGCATGAGGTTATGTGATTGTGCATGCAGTACACAAACTTGCTGACCTTTGCTATTGCTGGTGGCATTTTTTTACTGGCCCGTACCTCCTTGTGTAAATACTGGTTGGGCGGTTGCTTCCCAGCCTGGTAGCAAATATAAGTGTAACTCACTGTTAGGGTCCCGTCACACTCTTCAATGTCCCAGCGATCCCACCAACGATCCGACGTGGATGGGATCGCTGGGACACGTTAGCTGATCGCTGGTGAGCTGTCACAAGGGCAGACTCACCAGCAACCAGGACCAGCGAGCACGCTGGTATCCAGGCTAAAGATGGGTAACTAAGCGCTGCGGTACCACGTGACCGCACCGCACAGGAAGAAGCTGACACACAGGATAGAGATGCAGGGACGGAGGGTGAGTATTCTTCTGGAAGCCGGCGGCTGCAGCTGTCACTGCAGTGCTGCAGCCGCCGGCTCCCCGTGTGTCGCAGAATTCAGATGATGAATACTGAGTGCATAGGTGCACCCTGGTGATAATGAACCACCAGGGCAGGCACCTGCAGTGTGCTCTGAGCCGTGGTGCCGCAGACCGGCAAAAAAACTCCAACAGCCCGCTCCCGTTCCGCGGACCGGTGGTTGGGGACCACTGGTTTAGTATACAATTTTTTAAAATTTTAAATACAGGAAATATAAAACCTGCGACTATGCAGTATGTGTAATGAATCCACATAACAATATCGGACTCTGATTGCAGAGGAAATTGGACAGTTGGTAAATTAATCCTGAAGAGAAGAAAAAAGAGGTAGCCGACTATGAAAACCCAGATATGTCAAATTGTGTGAAACATAAAAAATCTTTGACGGTCAAGTGATAAAAGGAGATTATAAAAAATTCCATGTAAAAACAAGGATGTAAACAATGGTGCAGCGGTCTCAAGGGGCGCCAAAGGAATAATGGACAATTTAATAAATGTTAGCCAAACTTTATTCTTCCTCCAATACCACTGCCACAACGCGTTTCAACGGTCCAAACCGTCTTCATTTATTTGGATGTATTGAGGACTTCTGGTTTACAGCCACCGGTTAATAACTGAGGACCTAAGGTGAAGTGTCATTCGGTCGAGCAGGATTGTGTGACCATCAGAGGAACACGGAGGTTGATTCAAACACCGATGGGACGACATCACAAATAGAGAGAGGTGATCCGGAGCCTCATTAATCACACGCTTAATCTTGGTTGTGTAGATGCACACAACCATTACAGGTGAGTGCATTGGCACTATTTTTAAAAAATAGCCCTGTGAGTCTACACATGCGCCCTTTTTCTTTTCTTGTTTTACATGTATAAACAAGGGGCACACACCCAGGACGATAAAAATCATTTGGACCTGAGGGAGTCCGATCTTATGTAGAGGTATAATGTTGGTGAATATACAGTGGGGGAAAAAGTATTTAGTCAGCCACCAATTGTGCAAGTTCACCCACTTAAAAAGATGAGAGAGGCCTGTGAGAGTCAAAATGAGAAAACAAATCCAAAAAATCACCTTGTCTGATTTGGCAAGATTTATTTTGCAAATTATGGTGGAAAATAAGTATTTGGTCATTAACAAAAGTTCATCTCAATATTTTGTTATATATTATTTGTTGGCGATGACAGAGGTCAAACATGTTCCGTAAGTCTTCACAAGGTTGGCACACTGTTGGTGGTATGTTGGCCCATTCCTCCATGCAGATCTCCTCTAGAGCAGTGATGTTTTGGGCCTGTCGCTGGGCAACACGGACTTTCAAGTCCCTCAAAAAGTTTTCTATGGGGTTGAGATCTGGTTAGGGCACGCGAGGACCTTCATATGCTTCTTATGAAGCCACTCCTTCGTTGCCCTGGCAGTGTGCTTGGGATTATTATCATGCTGAAAGACCCATCTACGTTTCATCTTCAGTGCCCTTGATGATGGAAGGAGGTTTGCACTCAAAATCTCACGATACATGGCCCATTCATTCTTTCATGTACACGGATAAGTCGTCCTGGACTGGTCCCTTTGCAGAGAAACAGCCCCAAAGCATGATGTTGCCATCCCCATGCTTCACAGTAGGTATGGTGTTCTTTGGATGCAACTCAGCATTCTGTTTCCTCCAAACACGATGAGTTTTGTTTCTACCAAACAGTTCTACTTTGGTTTCATCAGACCATATGACATTCTCCCAATACTCTTCTGGATAATCCAAATGTTCTCTAGTAAACTTCAGATGGGCCCAGACATGTACTGGCTTAAGCAGGGGGACACGTCTGGCACTGCAGGATCTGAGTCCTTGGCGGTGTAGTGTATTATTGATGGTAGCCTTTGTTAGGGTGGTCCCTGCTCTATGCAGGTCATTCACTAGGTCCCCCTGTGTGGTTCTGGGATTTTTGCTCACCGTTCTTGTGATCATTTTGACCCCACATGGTGAGATCTTGCGTGTAGCCCCAGATCGAGGGAAATTATCAGTGGTCTTGTATGTCTTCCATTTTGTTATTATTGCTCCAACAGTTGATTTCATCACACCAAGCAGCTTGCCTATTGCAGATTCAGTCTTCCCAGCCAGGTGCAGGGCTATAATTTTGTTTCTGGTGTCCTTCATTTCCAAATGCCTACTCCAACCACGAACAACACCTCCAATTCCAAACCAGGCAGTAAGAACTAACACTGGCTTTCCTTAAGTGCCAGATTCGAGCATATTTAGCAAAGGGGAGAGGCCAGCACTGAAAAGCTGAGTCAATCCAGGTAGGAAAGCTCCAGGAACTTCCACTGAACTGATTAACCCTTGCACTGCCAGCAAGGAAAAAACCTTAACTTTTTAATAAGATGGTGAAGTACTTCTAACCAGTGCAAGAGTTTGTAAAACCAGACGCCACGATCTTCGGGCCCCTCTCTGTCACTTAGAATAGCAGTTTGTGCTTCACATTAGCGTCATTCTGTTAGGAGATGCTGAACAGATTTTCTTTATTGTAGCATACAGTTGAAGGCCTCGATAGTTGTTTGTACACACCTCCCATCAGTCTGAGCTCAAAAGTCATTTTTTTTCCTTATGAGTTAAATCCGTATCTTCTATGGTTGTAACTGTTAGGGTTCGATTTCCCGCAGCTGCACAAGGGAAGTCTCGAACCCGTCCCGCTGCGGTCTCCCATTCGTCTCCGGCCGCAGTGGAGCCTGCTCAGCAGAGACGTCGGTCCAGGCGTCTTGCCCACTCCTCTACTGTGCAGTGACTTGCTGCAGCCTTTCCTGGATCTGCTATTATAGCCAGTGCTGGAGCAGTCGTCTTTGAGACAAAGTCCTGCGTTTTCCCATCTGAGCATGCCCAGAGTGAGATCTCTCATTGGAGATCAGGGGTCACATGTTCAGGTGCTGCAGCGGCTCCTATTGGTCCGCCAGGAAGGTCATGTAGCTACGTTTGTTTGTAACAGCTTCTCATTGGTCCTTGTTCCTGGAAGGTCCTGTAGCTGTTGCTATAAAAGGGTAGCATGGCTGGGCCGCCATGCGCTAATATCAATCATTGTATGCTATGCGCCAGTGTGGTCATGTGTATGTGTGGATAGGGACCCGGCTGAAATAAGCCACTAGAATACCGACTTAATCGGTGAGGAGTTTGGTATGGTAGCTGGTCAGGGTCGGTGTCCTAGATGCCCTAGATTACGGGCATAACCGGTGAGGAGTTTTGATTGCCGTATTCAGGGTCTGGCGTTCAGACGCCATAGATTGCGGGTGACTCCCGCGAGGACATTAGCACATGATCACGCTTTATGAATGCGTAGCACTTAACTGTGTACCTGAGAGCCTGACAGGACACAGTACTTTTTCTCAGAGGCCCTGTGACGTAACAGGGTTCGCTTTCAACGCTAGACAGCGCCCTAGCGTGTTTTCTTTGCCACTCAGTTGTGTCTAGTGAGTGCGCACACATCGCCATATAGCGCTGCGGCTCTCCTTCTAGCGGCTCTGTGGAGTAACAGAGTTCGCACTTATTGCCACAGCGCATTACGGCGTTTATGTTGGCGACTCTGCGGGATAACAGAGTTTGCTTCTCGCGCCATTTCTACTAGCAGCAGGCTCCGCTTGCACGGTGGACCCCGGGCTGCGAACGCACCTCTCTACTTTATATATTTGGTGCGTTCCGCAGACCCTTAACATAATATTAGCGCTAGGGTCTGGCTAGTAAAATGGCGGATGAACAGCGTCTATCGCAGTACATCCAGCAGCTGGAGGGTAGGTTGGCGGCTCTTGAGCGCACAACCTCAGCTGTGGATGTTACCGCAGTCGCTGTTCAGGCTGCTAGCGTGGCTGCAGCCAGTTTGTCTTCTGCCACCTCTGCCCCTACATTATCCCACCTCCCGCTTCCTGACAAGTTTGCCGGTGATAGCAAGCAATGTCGGGGATTCGTGAGTCAGTGCTCTATACAGCTCGAGCTTCTGGCTGCACGTTTTCCCACGGATCGGGCACAAGTGGGTTTTGTACTTTCTCTACTCTCGGGCAGAGCGTTGGAGTGGGCAATGCCGCTGTGGGAGCGCGACGATCGTGTGGTGCGGAGTGATCCTCGTTTCTTGGAGGCTCTTAAAAAGGTCTTTTTAGAACCTCAGGTCACCCACAATACGGCGCTACAACTGCTGGCATTGGCACAGGGTTCGTCTTTGGTCAGTCTGTTTTCCGTCCAGTTTCGGACTCTAGCTTCTGAGCTAGATTGGTCTGATAAAGTTCTTATTCCAATCTACTGGCGAGGACTGGCTGACCATGTTAAAGACGCTTTGGCTACCAGAGAGATTCCGCCACACTGGAGAAGCTTATCTCCATATCTACCCGCATTGACCTCCGTTTTCACGAGCGGAGGTTGGAGCGGGCCCAGTGTAGGCAGAGGTTTCGGTTGGCTCCCACCTTTGCCAAACCTCTCGAATTTCCCGATCTGGCGTCCGAACCCCAAAAGGCCACAGAAGTTCCTCATGCAGGACCTAAGTCTCGGTCTGTCCGAGTATCCGTGGTCTGTAACCGTTGTCAGCAGACAGGACACTATGCCAACAAATGTCCACAGCGATCGGGGAGGCGATCGCGTCTAGTGGCCCTGGGAGGAGGTTCACTAGAGACAGCGGCATTTTCCTCCAAGATGACACTTAAAGGGACAATCACTGTTGGTACTTCCATTCTCACCGCCGACCTTTGCGTGGACTCAGGAGCAGAGGGGAATTTCATGTCCTCTAGCTTTGCTCGCCGTCATGCAATACCTCTGGTGGCGCTTGACAAATCAGTGACTGTCCGGGTAGTGAATGGGTCGACATTGCCCTCACAAATTACACACCAGACTGTTCCACTTGCATTGTCTATCTCCTTCCCATCAGGAACTTATTTCTCTACTCGTCCTTCCCGAGGGAATAGACGAGATCCTACTAGGTATACCTTGGCTCCGTTTCCACTCCCCACATATAGAGTGGACTTCGGGTAGGATACTGGGTTGGAGTGATGCATGTAGAGGCAGATGTGTCAGGAGTTGTGTTCAGGTTACCACTACGGAGTTACCCGCAGATCTTACTCCACTTCCCAAGCACTACTGGTCATATGCAGACGTGTTCTCCAAGAAGGCTGCGGAGACTCTTCCGCCTCATCGCCCCTATGACTGTCCTATCGACCTCTTGCCTGGGACAGAACCTCCTCGGGGAAGGGTCTATCCCCTCTCTCTTCCTGAGACAGAGGCCATGTCGCAATATATTCAGGAGAACCTGGCAAGAGGGTTTATTAGGAAGTCGGTGTCACCGGCAGGGGCGGGATTTTTCTTCGTGCAGAAGAAAAACGGAGAATTGCGTCCGTGTATTGATTACAGGGGTCTTAACGCCATCACCGTTAAAAACAAGTACCCGTTGCCCCTGATTTCTGAGCTTTTTGATAGGCTTCGGGGAGCAAGAGTATTCACTAAACTAGATCTGCGCGGTGCTTATAACCTGATTCGCATCCGTGAGGGGGACGAATGGAAGACGGCTTTTAATACCAGGGATGGGCATTACGAATATCTGGTGATGCCCTTTGGGCTCTGTAATGCTCCAGCCGTTTTCCAAGACTTTGTCAATGACATCTTCCGGGATATGCTCTCCACCTCGGTCGTAGTCTATCTGGATGATATACTCATCTTCTCTCCAGATATTGACTCCCACCGGAGAGATGTCTGCAGAGTCTTCGACCTCTTACGGGCTAATTCCCTCTATGCTAAGTTAGAGAAATGTATGTTTGAGCTGGAGTCTTTACCTTTCCTTGGTTATATCATCTCAACCCAGGGATTGGCTATGGATCCAGCCAAACTACAGGCTGTGATGGACTGGCAGGAACCTCACTCTCTAAAAGCGGTGCAGCACTTTATGGGGTTCATTAATTACTATCGCCAGTTCATTCCGCATTTCTCTACCTTGGTAGCTCCCTTGGTAGCCCTCACCAAGAAGGGAGCAAATCCCAAATTGTGGTCGGAAGAGGTCTCCACGGCTTTCTCTTCTATTAAGTCTCATTTTGCTAGCGCTCCCATCCTACATCGCCCCGATGTTGATAAGCCATTTTTATTGGAGGTGGATGCCTCATCCGTTGGTGCTGGAGCAGTCCTCTTCCAAAAGGATGCTCAAGGTCGGAAGCATCCTTGCTTCTTCTTCTCTAAGACCTTCACTTCAGCGGAGAGGAATTATTCCATCGGGGATAGGGAGTTGCTAGCCATGAAGTTGGCCTTCTCTGAGTGGAGACATCTGTTGGAGGGGGCCCGTTTTCCCTTCCAAGTCTTCACCGACCACAAAAATTTGGTGTATCTGCAGACAGCTCAGCGGCTTAACTCTCGCCAGGCCAGATGGTCCTTGTTCTTCTCTCGGTTTAATTTCACACTCCATTTCCTCTCTGTAGAGAAGAACATTCGTGCCGACGCTCTCTCTCGCTCTGTGGTGTCCTCTGAAGAGGAGGTAGAGGAGCCTCGGCTTATTGTTCCCACAGAGAGCCTGAGAACAGTGGCTCCGGTTTCACTAGAGTCTGTGCCCCCGGGCAAGACTTTTGTGCCTACCAATTTGCAACCGGAGGTACTCTCTTGGGCACATTCGTCCAGGGTTGGTGGACATTTTGGGGCAAAGAGGACATCTGAATTGCTGGCGAGGACATATTGGTGGCCGCATATGGTCCGTGATGTTGGGGACTATGTTCGGGCGTGTGTCTCCTGCGCCAAAAATAAGTCTCCACGACAACGGCCAGCTGGTTTACTTTATCCTTTGCCGGTGGCAGACAGGCCCTGGAGATGGTTGGGATGGACTTTGTGGTGGGCTTGCCCAAGTCTCGGGGTTGCACCATCATTTGGGTAATCACCGACCATTTCTCTAAAATGGTGCATCTGGTGCCACTACCACGGTTACCTTCTGCACGGGCTCTGGCAGCGTTGTTCGTTAGGCACATCTTCCGTCTACACGGCATGCCGGACAAAATTGTCAGTGACCGAGGTCCCCAGTTTGCGTCTCGGTTCTGGAGAGAGCTTTGTCGTCTACTCAGTATTGAGGTTAAATCTCTCTTCAGCGTATCATCCTGAACGAATGGGTTGGTAGAGAGGGCCAACCAGACCTTGGTCACCTATCTACGACATTTTGTCTCTGCCAGGCAGGATGACTGGGATCCTTGCTACCATGGGCTAGTTTGCATTAAACAATGCTGTGGCTGACTCCACCGGACAGACTCCTTTCCTTCTGAACTACGGTCAGCATCCGCGGGTTCCGGTGCCCATGCCCGTGTCTTCCGCCGACTCCAGGGTGGCAGACTGGGCTGTGGAGGCACGGGACATTTGGGACCGTACCCAGGATGCCATTCAGGCGTCCAAGGAGAGGATGAGGTCCTCTGCCGATGCACATCGGCGCCCCGCTCCAACATTTGCTCCTGGGGACTTGGTGTGGCTCTCCGCCTGTAACATCAGGCTGCGAGTTGAGTCCACTAAGTTGGCACCCCGCTACCTGGGTCCTTTCAAGGTCCTCGAGCAGGTTAACCCTGTGGTATACCGTTTGGCTCTTCCACCACGCCTGGGTATCTCCGACACCTTTCATGTATCCCTCCTGAAACCCGTGCTCATGTCCCGGTTTTCTGAGTCATCTGCCGGGACATCGGGTTCATCTACGGATGTCCATGAGGTGAACGCCATCGTAGGGTGTAAGGTGGTACGGGGCAAAAAGTTTTATTTGGTGGACTGGAGGGGCTATGGGCCTGAGGATAGGTCTTGGGAGCCTGCCGAGCATATTCACGCTCCGCAGCTCATCGCTGTCTTTGAGCACAGTGAGGCCCAAAGAAGGGGGGGCCCTAGGAGGAGGGGTAATGTTAGGGTTTTATTTCCCGTGCTGCACAAGGGGAGTCTCGAACCCGTCCCGCTGCGGTCTCCCATTCGTCTCCGGCCGCAGTGGAGCCTGCTCAGCAGAGACGTCGGTCCAGGCGTCTTGCCCACTCCTCTACTGTGCAGTGACTTGCTGCTGCCTTTCCTGGATCGGCTATTATAGCCAGTGCTGGAGCAGTCGTCTTTGAGACAAAGTCCTGCGTTTTCCCATCTGAGCATGCCCAGAGTGAGATCTCTCATTGGAGATCAGGGGTCACATGTTCAGGTGCTGCAGCGGCTCCTATTGGTCCGCCAGGAAGGTCATGTAGCTACGTTTGTTTGTAACAGCTTCTCATTGGTCCTTGTTCCTGGAAGGTCCTGTAGCTGTTGCTATAAAAGGGTAGCATGGCTGGGCCGCCATGCGCTAATATCAATCATTGTATGCTATGCGCCAGTGTGGTCATGTGTATGTGTGGATAGGGACCCGGCTGAAATAAGCCACTAGAATACCGACTTAATCGGTGAGGAGTTTGGTATGGTAGCTGGTCAGGGTCGGTGTCCTAGATGCCCTAGATTACGGGCATAACCGGTGAGGAGTTTTGATTGCCGTATTCAGGGTCTGGCGTTCAGACGCCATAGATTGCGGTGCGGTGACTCAGCGAGGACATTAGCACTGATCAGCTTTATGAGTAGCACTAAGTGTACCTTAGGCCACAGACACATATTAATCTTGTTAATACCAAACAGTTCTATTTGGTCTTCATATGACCACATTAACTTCTCGTTGGTTTCGGTAGCTGAGCAGAAATTTGCAAAAATAGCAATACACCAGAGAAGAGGCTGGAAAACTACTGGATTGTAGTACCCTAAACTAACCACCACACAATGAAAGTAGCCGTGAGGCGTACGTACGGGGGATCACTAGACTGCCTCGTCACAGTCCGGAGAGATAACTACACCTAAAAGGCAGAAAGATGAAAGCTATCTGCCCCGTAGCAGAATCCCCAAAGAAATAGGAAGCCCCCAAACATGTAATGGTGGTTAGACAAGAAGAAAATACGGACACAGACAGAAAATAGAATGAGCAAACGCTGGGGCCCAATCTGTCTAGATAGAAAAGTATAGGAAAGAATTCTGACTGCAACCAAAAAACCCTGACAAAAATACCAACACTTCTGATTAACAAAAAAACCTGAGATCACACGATCTCCACCACCTAAATCAGATCTCTGGTGTAACACACAACAATTCAGCAAATAAAAAGGGACAAAGGAACAGAGCAAAAGTGCAAATACAAAATGAGCACAATTGCAGCGCCAGGCCCCAAAAAGGGGACCAGGCTGAAGTCCACTGCAAGCAGCAAACAAACAAGGAAAATCCAACCAGAGGAAAAAAAACAGCAAATCACTTATCTGAATGAGAGCAGGTATGCAAGCTGAGCTCCAAGCAAGACCAGGAAGAACAATGATTACCGCAAGGCTGAAGGGAGTTCAGGTCACTTACATCAGACCATTCAGAGCCACCTGAAGGCCATTCAGCAATTAGTTTATTACCCTCAGCAACCACCGGAGGGAGCTCCAGCTCAGAAGTCGCCTCCAGAGTATTAACAACACTTCTCTCATGCCTTCTCTGGATCATCCATATGGTTATTGATGAACTTTAAATGAGCCTAGACATGTGCTGACGTGAACAGGAGGACCTTGGGTGCCCTGCAAGATTTTAATGAATGATGACATAGTGTGTTACTAATGGTAATGTTTGAGACTGTGGTCCCAGCTTTCTTCAGGTCCTCACATGTAGTTATGGGCTGATTCCTGACCTTTCTCAGAAGCATCCTTAACCCATGAGGTGAGATATTGGGGGTTTGGGGTTTGGGGGGGCAAACATTAAGATACCCTACAGTGAATTCCTCCACAGTTCCCCCCCCACACACAGTATGATGACCCTACTGTACCCCACCCCTCGATTGCCTGGAAAGTATGTTGACACCAACACAGTATGATCCCCCAATTGTGACCTTCACACAGTCCTCCATGCAGTATAATGGGCCTACATACAATATAATGACCCCACACCTCTCCACACTGTATGATACCCACACAGCCCTCCACACAGTATGACGAAACCCACACAAACCTTCACACTCTATAATTGCTTGCATACAGTTTAAAGGCTCCCACATAGCCCTTCAAATATTCTAAAAGCCCCCACATAGTCCTCCATACAGCATAACGCACCACATAGTCCATACAGTTTGATGTACTCCATAGTTCATACAGTATAATGCACCCCATAGCTCATACAGTATAATGCCTCTCATAGTCCATACATTATAATGCACCTCATAGCTCATACATTATGCACCCATAGCCCATACAGTATAATGCACACCATAGCCCATACAGTATAATGCACCTCGTAGCCCATACAGCATAATGCACCCCATAGTCCAAACAGTATATTGCATCCCAAAGTCCATACAGTATAATGTACCCCAAAGTCCATACAGTATAATGCACCCCATAGTCAATACAGAATAATGCATCCCATAGCTCATACAGTATAATGAACCCCACAGTTAATGCAGTATAATGCACCCCATCACTCATACAGTATAATGAACTCCATAGTTAATAAAGTATAATGCACCCCACAGCTCATACAGTATAATGTACTCCATATTCCTCAATGCAATTCACCTCAATGTTCTAAAAAAAATAATAAAATACAATACTCGTCTCTACTACTAGTTCAATGCTGCTCCAGTCTCTGCAATTTGTCTTCTAAAATATCGCACATCTCAATATAGAGGATGTATGTTTTGACGTCATTGTGCAGAGACATAAAACGCTGAGGAAGAATGATGGGGAAGGAAGCGTCAGCTGACACTCCCTCCTCCATGGGACAATTTGGATTTACCAGTATTGTAGGAACTGAGAAGAAAGGGATCTTCTTGTTATGAGTACAGAGGTATCTTTCCCAACACCCCATCCTAGTCACTCTGAGCTTCAAGATGTTAGAATATGGTGATTATAGCCAAGCTGAATATTTCCTGTGTACTGTTGAGGTGGGTGGTTGAAGACACAGGATATTAGAAAATGCAAGGCCTTGGCCCCTAAATTAGCCCGTTGTCACAAGAAGCAATTTTTAAATAATCCAATGCAGGCCGTCCAGGAAACCAGAGTCCAAGACCAAAAAATAAAAGCTGGGTTGCACAAAAGAAAGTTGTTCACATGTGAGGGCCTGTCTATGCTGGTGTGATCCATAATTATTTTCTTCTTCATTGAAAGAAACTGAAGATAACTGTAGACAGAAATGTTTAGATATTTATGTCATTTCTCCCTTTTTATTTTATAACTGTTTTGCATATTTGTGTATCGTTTTATTTTTACCTTTTTGTGTCTTTTATTGTAAACACTTTATATTTTTATATTAAAGTTTAATATCTTGACTAAGTTTGATCCTGTATGAGCTAAAGAATCCATAGCCTTTCAGAGAGTGTATGACCCTTTTGATTGTTTGACAGCAAAATATTCCAGGGACTCATCATCCCATGTGTTTGAGTGCTAGCAGCATGTTACGTAAGTGGGGAGTGTGTACTGTGCCGGAATGTGATTTATACTCACTTTATAGCCTAGAACAGAGGTTGAGTGCTGGATTGAGTGAGAGGAGGTAAATTAACCCTTGCAGGCGCACCCTACGTCAATTGCTGAGAAGTTTATTTGTGACAGTGCCCCAACTTGCTTGTTGTATGAGGAACTGCCACCACTGTTGCATGTATTTCTGCATTTGTAACCTCCTGTAGGTCTGTTGCTCTGTACACAATCAAAGCAGTTAAAACTGAGTGATTGTGCTTTTCTTCCCTGTAACCAAATGACAAACTAACTCACTAACACAAACTACCTTTCTGAGCCCAATTAACTGTTCCCAAGCTGGGCTGGCATTAAAAGTTAAGCCTTGCCTGAGGCTAACCATCCACTGCTTCATAGCCCAGTATATTTAAAACTACTGTGATAGAGTCACTGGCAAGGTGTGTGAAGGGAGATACATGTCACTACGTACACTGCAGTCGTGTAAACCAGATTGTTTTTACCTCCAAGCAAGCTAAGTGCTGAGAAGGTTAATGTTAAAGTTACAATGGACTGATTTTGTGTGAGCACCTGTAGATTGGGAGGGTGCTCCTCGTATCCCCTCTTGCAGAGCCGACACCGGCATGTGTACTAGCAGGACCTGTGGTGAGGTCACGATCATGTGATCATCACATAGTCCTGGTTAAATACCTGGACTTGAGAGACAGTCTGTGTGGTGTGTTGGGAGAGGGAACACTCCCACGTAGATCCTGGAGGAGCGTAGGACATAGCCAGGTGTCTCCAGGTGGAACCTGCAGAGAAAGGACTCTGTTATACTTCATTTGTTTTGTTTTCCATTAAGCCAGGAAGACTCTGCTTTTGTTTTTCTGAACCCTGCCTTGGTCTATGTTGACTTTAATTAACCAGCAGGTGTTTCACTATCAACGTGTTCTTGTGTCTTCCTGAAGAAGCAGATAAGCGTGTCAACTAGAGTTGAGCGAAACAGGTCGGTCAGATTCAAAAATAGCCGACTTTCCGCCAAAATCGGGTTTCGCCGAGTGAAACCCGACCATAGCGAGAAGTCGGCCATGCGGTCGTCGACCCGAGTGTCAAAATCGGTTTTCCCAGAATACTTGCAGGCGCCTTTTTTGAGCCAATGAGCAAGGACGCACACTGTGGGCAATGAGATGACATGGGCAGCGGCCACCACCATCTTAGAGAAGGGCATTGCAGTGATTAGCTTGCTTTGGGGGCGTCACAGTGGCTAAAAAAGCCCTGACCAACCATTTTACTTCTGCTGATCTTAGCGTAGGGAGAGGTTGCTGCCGCTGTTTATCAGTAGGGAGAGAGTTAGGGCTGGAAAGAGAAGTTCTTATGTGCTTGTGCTGATAGCAATTGTGCTGTACAGTTAGTGTGCAGTGACAGGGGGGTATTTTGTTGTGTGCAGCAGCGCTGGTTATTAGGCTACCTGCCAGTGACAGGGGAGAATTTTCTTGTGTGCAGCATTGGTGGTTAATAGGCTGCCTGCTAGCTGTATTGCTGTGTGTACACTGCTGTGCAGACTGCTTTTTACACAGCACAAATACTTTTATTCTTTTTCTCTACACAGTTACCGGGAGTTCAATTTTTCCCACAACATATAGAGCTGTACGCTCCTCACACACTACCGTGTACCGGCTGGTATCATGGACAAATACCGTATATACTCGTGTATAAGCCGACCCCCTAATTTTGCCACAAAAAACTGGGAAAACGTATTGACTCGTGTATAAGCCGGGTGTATAAACTGCCCTCCTGCTCTGTGCTGCCCCCGTCCTGCTCCTTGCTCCCCATCCAGCTCTGTACTCCCCCATTCTCCTCTGTACTTCCCCCCTCCTGCTCCATCCTCCGCTGTGCTCCCCCATTCCTTCTCCGTCCTCCTGTGCCCCCCCGTCCTGCTCCGTGCTCCTCTGTGCCCTCCATCCTCTCCCCCGTCCTGCTCTGTGCTCCTCTGTGCCCTCCATCCTCCCCCCGTCCTGCTCCTTGCTCATTGTCCTCCTCCATGCTTCCCCCGTCCTCCGTTCTCCCCCGTCCTCCTCCATGCTTCCCCCGTCCTCCCCCCCGTCCTGCTCCATGCTTCCCCCGTCCTCCCTCCCGTCCTCCTCCATGCTTCCCCGTCCACCGTTCTCCCCCGTCCTGCTCCATACTTCCCCCGTCCTCCGTTCTCCCCCGTCCTCCCCATGCTTCCCCCGTCCACCGTTCTCCCCGTCCTGCTCCATGCTTCCCCGTCCTCCGTTCTCCCCCGTCCTCCCCCATGCTTCCCCCGTCCACCGTTCTCCCCCCCGTCCTGCTCCGTGCTCCTTGTCCTCTCCTCCATCATACTCACCCCACCCCGTGCCATCGCTGAGCGTCCCTGCAATCCTGCATTCTCCCCGGCTTCCTGCAGCTCTCCCCGGCTTCCTGCAGCTCTCCAGCGCTGAGCGGTGATGTAATACCGCTCATTAAGGCCATGAATATGGAGGCCACGCCCATGGGAGTGGCGTCGCGTCCATATTACATGACCTTAATGAGCGGGTATTACATCACCGCTCAGTGCTGGAGAGCTGCAGGAAGCCGGGGAGAGCTGCAGGAAGCCGGGGAGAACGCAGGATTGCAGGGACGCTCAGCGATGGCACGGGGAGGGTGAGTATGATGTCCCAGCCACCGGCTCCTGCCGCTGCATCCCCTCCCCAGCTGGTTTCTGCCCTATGACTCGTGTATAAGCCGAGGGGGCATTTTCAGCACGGAAAAAGGTGCTGAAAATCTCGGCTTATACACGAGTATATACGGTACATGCTGACTATCTGTGTGTGACTCCGGAAATCTATACGGAGATTTACAATTTACCCCTATACTATATACACCTGTTATCTTCAGATACATTATCATTTTTCAGCTTTTTTATATTGTGGTCTAATCCATATTGAGCCTGTGAGCGTCTTGTGTTACTCCGGAAATCTATACGGAGATTTACAATTTACCCCTATACACATGTTTTCTTCAGATACAGTACCCTTTTTCAGCTTTTTATATTGTGGTCTAATCCATACTGAGCCTGTGAGTGTCTGTGTGTTACTCCGGAAATCTATACGGAGATTTACAATTTACCCCTATACTATATACACCTGTTATCTTCAGATACATTACCATTTTTCAGCTTTTTATATTGTGGTCTAATCCATACTGAGCCTGTGAGCATCTGTGTGTTACTCCGGAAATCTATAGGAAAATTTACAATTTACCCTAAACTATATACACCTGTTAGCTTCAGATACAGTACCCTTTTTCAGCTTTTTATATTGTGGTCTAATCCATACTGAGCCTGTGAGCGTCTTGTGTTACTCCGGAAATCTATACAGAGATTTACAATTTACCCCTATACACCTGTTTTCTTCAGATACAGTACCCTTTTTCACCTTTTTATATTGTGGTCTAATTCATACTGAGCCTGTGAGCGTCTGTGTGTTACTCCGGAAATCTATACGGAAATTTACAATTTACCTCTATACTATATACACCTGTTATCTTCAGGTACAGTACCCTTTTTCAGCTTTTTATATTGTGGTCTAATCCATACTGAGCCTGTGAGCGTGTGTGTGTTACTCAGGAGATCTATATGGAGATTTACAATTTACCCCTATACACCTGTTATCTTCAGATACAGTACCATTTTTCAGCTTTTTATATTGTGGTCTAATCCATACTGAGACTGTGAGCGTCTGTGTGTTACTCCGAAATCTATACAGAGATTTACAATTTACTCCTAAACTATATACACCTGTTATCTTCAAATACAGTACCCTTTTTCAGCTTTTTATATTGTGGTCTAATCCATACTGAGCCTGTGAGCGTCTGTGTGTTACTCCGGAAATCTATACGGAGATTTAAAATTACCTCAACACTGTATACAGCTGCACGCTTCTGATACAGTACCATATATCTGCTGGTATTTTTGGTACACTTTCCAAAACATGAGGAAGTATGGCAGAAGAGGATGCGGGCGGGGGGCCAGCTGGTACTGATGGTGGTGGTGGTGCATCTGCTGGTAGTGACAAAAGCACAATAGCACCTAAGGCAGGAGGTGTTGAGCCTGTGGCATCGTCTGGCTCCAGAAAGCCTGGAAGGCTCCCTTTTCTGGGCGTAGGTAAACCGATTTTAAAGCCGGAGCATCAGGAATAGGTTTTGGATTACATTGCCGAAACAGCCTCCAGCTCTATCGCCTCCTCTTCTGAAGTTTAAAAAAATGCAAAAAGTGCAGGCTCCTGGTCAGGAACAACACCTTTCCTTGTGTCCTTCACCCCCACAAAAAGTGAAGGATGTGGCAGGCCACACATCAGATGACTCCATTGAGCTCTTTTCACATTCCATGCCTGGGTTATCGAGTCAAATCCTGAATTCCCCAGTCCAAGATGAACCTGACATGGAGTGCCCTGATGCACAGCCACTGCTAGATGATTTTGCTGGTACATTGACCCACAGCACTACATTGCCCTTGCAGTCTACTGAGATAGAATCTGACCCTGATGATACTCATGTGCCCCTACCTGCATACTATACCACCTTACACGGTGACAGAGAGGAAGGTGCAGATGAAATTGAAGAGGAGGTGATGGATGACCCAGTTGTTGACCCTGATTGGCATCCATTGGGGGAAGAGGGTGCCGCTGGCAATAGCTCAGAAGAGAGAAGGATCCGCAGCAGGCATCAACATCACAGCAGCGGTTATCTGGCAGGCCCGTAGCAGTCCAAAAACGTGTTAAAAAAAAAAATAAAGTTGCAGGACAGCTTGGCCAGACGGTCCAATTAGCACAGCGTGCAAGTCCTGAAAATTTATAACATAGTAGGAGAGTCCAGTGTGGCACTTTTTTGACCAAAATCCTATTGAGGCAAAGGTTCTGTAAGAAGTGCGGAAGGACCTTTAGCCGATGGAAAAATCTTAAAATTTGAATACCAGTTTCATGCTTAGACATTTAAACACCATGCACTTGCAAGCGTGGACGGACTACAAAACCTCAGGTAGCACATATGCACCTGCTCCGACTGAAAGTAGCCAGCAACGCTACATCGCTTCCCCCACTGTAAGCCCACCGGTTAGCACACCACCAGCAAGAAATGTTGAGGTGTCGTCGTAAGGCCAAAGCAGTCAGGGAATCCCAATGTTTTTGCAACGAAAGACTGAATCTAGGCCATCACCACCACCATCACCAACCCCCTCTCAGTCCATCATGTCACCACTAGTTCCCCCATATGCAGCTCTCAAGTCCAGCTCACCCTAGCAGACACTGAGTAGGGCAAGAAAATAGTCATCCTCTCATCCGCGTACACTGGCTTTGAACGCCTACATTGCCAAACTGATCTCATTAGAGATGATGCCCTTCCGTTTGGTTGAAAGCGCAGCGTTCCGAGAGCTCCTGTCCTACGCTGTCCCACGGTATGACCTACCCAGTCGGCACTTCTTTTCTAGAAAAGCCATCCCTGCCCTCCACTTGCATGTGAAAGACCACATTGTCCATGCACTCAAACAATCAGTGAGTGGAAAGGTGCACCTCACAACAGATGCATGGGCCAGTAGGCATGGCCAGGGCCGTTACATGTCCATCACTGCGCACTGGTTAATGTGGTGGATGCAGGGTCCACAGGGGACAGCGGCTGTGGGTCATTGCTGCCTAGCCCACGGTATAGGCAACAGTTGGCTGTAGGCGTTCGACACTCCTCCTCCTCTAGAAGCGCAAACGCACCAGCACTCCATCTGCAGCTGCCAGTGTTGCACATGAGGTGTCCTACTATCGAACAGCTAGTGGTAAGCGTCAGCAGGCTGTTTTAAAGATGATGTCTTTGGGCGACAACAGACACACCGCGGAGGTACTGGCCCGACTAATTGCAGCGAGAAACTGAGTCATGGCTGGGCAGTCTACATCTTGAGCCCGGCAAGGTAGTCAGTGATAACGGACGTAATTTTGGCGGCCATAGCCCTGGCAAAACTCAGACACATACCTTGCCTGGCTCACACCTTGAACCTCGTGGTGCAGTGCTTCATAAATAATTATCCGGAGTTAACAGCCCTGCTCCATAAGGTGCGAAGACTGTGCTCGCACATCCGTCGCTCACCCGTAGACTCCAGTCGTATGCAGAGGCTGCAGCGATCGCTCCACCTCCCCAAGCACCACCTAATCATAGACATTGCAACAAGGTGGAACTCCAACATGCACATGGTTGAGAGGCTGTGCGAACAGAGGGAGGTTGTAATCCATTTGTGGGAGGATACATGGGCAGGCAGTTTGAGGGCAGACATGGAGTTGTCGGGTGTGCAGTGGTCAAAGCTGAAAGACCTATGTAAAGTCCTTGAGTGTTTAGAGGAATGCACATGGCTGATAAGCGCAGACAACGCCATCATAAACATGAGCATCCCACTTATGCGTCTGCTCATGTAAACTTTGAAGCACATTAAGGATCAGGCGTCTGCAGCGGAGGAGGAGGAGGAGGGAAGCCTTGATGACAGTCAGCCATTGTCTGTTCAGGGAACTGTCCTGGACAAGGTGGAGGAACAAGAGGAAGAGGAGGATGAGGGGGATGATTATTTTGGGGAGGAGGATGCTTCTCAGGGGGCATGCGAAAATGTTGGCTTGCCAAGGTCAGTTACAGGGTTTGTGCATTAGTGGAGGGATGTGGATTTGGCAGAAAGTGCTCCTCCACCACCACTGGCAGTGCATCATTGACACTGGAACATTGGCCACATGTGTGATTATGTCTGCTTATCCTAAAAAGGGACCCCGCATTGCCAAAATGATAAAGGATGATGACTACTGGTTGTCCAGCATCCTCGATCCACATTAAATGGCAAATTACAGAACATCATGCCACAGGAGAACCTAGAGCTAATATTGGCGAACAAACAAGCAACTCTTGTAAACCGTTTGTTAGAGGCATTCCTAGCACACAGCAGCGGTGCAGGTTCTACCACAAGCCGTAGTGGGCCAAATGGAAGAGTTGTTCGTGTTGCACACAGCCGAAGTATCATTGGAGACAGGGGTTTAATGACCATGTTGTGGACTGTTTTCTCAAGTACCGCTCACACGACTGTTAATATTGAATCGATTAAAACAGACAGGACACAGCAGTTGTCAACTATGGTTCAAAATTACCTCTCCTCCTCCATCAATGTTCTCCCTCACAGTTCATTCCCCTTTGACTACTGGCCTGTAAACTGGACACCTGGCCTGAATTGGCACATTATGCCTTACAGGAGCTCGCTTGCCCTGCTGGTAGTGTGCTATCAGAGTCTTTAGTGCTGCTGGATCAATCCTGACAAAGAAGGACCGGCTGTCAACCCAAAATGTTGATGATCTCACCTTCATTAAAATGAACCATGCTTGGGTTTCAAAGGATTTTGTACCATCTTCCCCTGATGACACACAGGTTGCCAGCAAAATGGCTCGCTTTGTCCTGCTCTTCCTCCGCCTTCTCCAATTCCTCCATTTGCATATGCTGAATGTCCAGCCTACACCTCAACCTATTCCAGTTTTTGCACCTCCCTAACTAGGCTGTACCCTCCCCCAGGGCCGGCGTCACCACCAGGCGCACCCGTGCCAGTGCCCTAAGCAGGTGGGGGGGCCCACTCGTGGGCGACGGCACTGGCACAGGGCCCCTAATAGTATGCCGGTGTCTCTGATGGTGGGGGAGACCCACTCGCTGTCATAGACACACCGGCGTACTATGAGGGGCCCTGTGCCAGTGCCGTCGCCCATGAGTGGGCCCACTCTGCTTGCTCAGGGCCCAAGCACTTGCAATACTTACCTCTACCTGCTCCACCACTGTGACGTCTTCCGCGTTTCCTGACAGTTACATTCAGGTCAGAGAGCGCGATGACGTCACGTCTGTGCGGCCTCTGCCTGAACAGTCACAGTGCAGAGAGCTGGAAGATGGCGACGCTGAGGAGTCCAGAGTAGAGCAGTGCCCAGCAGGGAGAGGTGTTTCTTTTTTTGGGTAAATAAAGTTTATTTAGGTAGTTATACACATCATTCATTAATAACAGGAAGAGAAAAGAACATACCTCTTCTATCACATGTAAAAAAAAAATCATATAACAACTATAACTTTTCCCCAGAAAGTCATACATATAAAACAAATGTTGGATGAGCACCTGAGGTGTTTGCTCCTGTAGGCAATTATCATCACAGTATTACTTTGTTTATAAATTTTAAAGAAGAAGGTACCTAGACTAAGACTCTTGGTCTACAAAAGAAAAGAAGATAGAGAAGAAACAAGGAAAAGAAGGGAAAAAAAAGGGGGAGGGGGAAGGATTTTAAGGAGTGGGGTAGGAAATGTGGCTCCATCCAGTAAGTAAACTCCTATGAGCCATCATCTATGGGTCTATCAACCAAGAGTCCAATTCCGATGATTCTCTAAACATAACCCAGGGGGCCCAAGTGTTATATACCTTTCCTATGGTACCATTCAGTTGTCCTATCAGCTGTTCCATTCTATATATGTCGTTGAGTTCCATCACCAAATCAGAACGCAAGGGAACCTTTTCCTGTTTACAAAATCTAGTAATCACGTTCCTGGTGAGAATATGTCTAAGAAGACCTTTCTTAAATCTAGAAATCGAGGAGATACACAAGGACAGCAAGGCCACCTCCATTGTGGGTGTAATTCTGGTTAGAGACAGCTTGCTGCAGAGATCAAAGGATGCTAACCACAGTTTCTGTATGAGTGTGCAGTGCCACTAAATGTGTACAAATGAATCTCTATCTTTTAAGCATCTCCAGCACGTATGTGTTGGATAAATTGTGTTTAAGGCTGGAGTCACACAGAACGTGTAAAAAAACGGTCCGATTTTTTAATGCGATAATCGCACAACAGTTCTCCGTATGTTGATTCGTATGTAATCTGTTTGAAGTGCGAGGATGCGATTTCCTCGCATCTCAGGATCCGTATGGCTTTTCATTTCTCACTGCTTTTCTCCTTTGAATTTAATGGGCTGTAATGAGGAAAATATGTTGCGTATTTCTCGCAAGTCACACTGATGGTCCGAGTGATGTCCATTTTTTTGTCGCACCCATAGACTTGCATTGGCGATTCTCAGCCGAGATACGCGTACAATCGCAGCATTCTGCGATTTCACTCGCGTGTATAAAACGCGTGAGAAAAAATCGGCTGATGGGAGCTGCCCCATAGAATAACATTGGGACGAGTGCTAGGCGATTTTTTTATCGCCTAGCACTTGTCCGTATTATACGGTAGTGTGACCCCGGCCTAAATCTGATGGTCATCTGTACCACCTCGACAAGATTTTGTAGCTCCTCTCCTGTGATGTCGAACAGAGCGATTACCTGAATGTGCATAAGAGAATCTTTCTTTCTTCAACTGATAAGGGTCTACCCAAATCAATCTCCCATTTTGAAAAAAATGCTGGGAAATCTCTCGATGGGGTCTGCCCTTCTTGGAAGGTTTTGTATAATAAAGAGATAGTGTGATCTATAGAGTTTGTTGATAAAGTCTCAAACGGAGATAATATTCAGTATGGATCGGATTGTTTGGTTAATTTAATAATAAACGTCTTATTTGTTCATAAAAGAACATGCACCTGTTGGCGGTTCCTTGTCCCGAAAAATGTCCTGGAGAGACCTCATCCCTGTCCTTGTAACATAATCATGGACTATGGGGCATGAAGCTCTATTTTTTGTAGATAAGTGTCTCTTTTTAATCCTGCAGGAAAGGATTGATTGTCATGTATAGGAGTTAGGGGCCCAGGAGACGAAGAGACTCACAGCTCTCGACTCCCTCTTTTGATAAATGATATCATGTTTTTGGTGAGGAAGGGTAAAGGTATATCCCGTTCTTCCGTCGGGGACCAAATAACTATACTGGAGTCATGTCCATTAAGATCATTTTCTAATGTAACCCACTTTTTTTCGGTTTTTATTATGAAACAGCTCTAAAATACATGTACCAATTGCTGCTTGACTATACATAGCAAAATCTGGCAGACCTATTCCCCTTCTTGGTTCGATTTACATCACAAAAAGTATGAAATACGTGCTCGTTTTGTGACAAAATTAAATGAGTAATCGCTTTTTAAGACTTGAGAAAAAGGAGGCAGGCAAATACAAGTGGATTGTTTGGAAATAATATAGGAGATGGGGTAATAGATCCATTTAAATAGCGCTCACTCTTGCTAACCAATATAAAGGTAGTTTATGTCATTTTTCTAAGTCAAACTAAGTCGAACTGAGCTTTATGTAAAGCTGTCTTAAAGTTTGATTCACAAAAATTAGATACTTTGGCGGTGATTTATATTCCAAGATAGGTAAGAGAATCTGAACATCACTTAAAGGGAATTGAAGCTGCCAAACTCTCTCCACCTCACTTGTTGGATTGAGATAGAATCTCTGATTTGTGGGTATTAATTTTGAAATTGCTCAGACGACCAAATCTATGTAATTCTGAGATAATATTTGGGAGACTTGTAGTTGGGGAAGAGACATGCAATAGGACATCATCTGCTAAAAGTGCCACTTTGTGCTCTTCTGATTGGGCTTTTATGCCTCTAATGGAGGGATTATTCCGTATCGCGGTTGCTAGATGTTCCATAATGAGTATATAAAGCAAGGGTGAAAGAGGACAGCCTTGCCTCGTGTCGTTCCTAATTAAAAATGTGTTTGAAAGTGCGCCATTCATTTTAACTTGAGCACTGGGAGATGAGTACAGGGCAGAAATTCTACGGAGCATACTTTCTTTTAAGCCAATTCCTTCTAACGTTTGAAATATAAAATCCCAGTGCACCCTGTCGAAAGCCTTTTCTGCGTCAATCGACAGAATGCACTTGGGTTCCTCTTTCTTGACGCCCCATCAATCAAAGAAATACCGTATTTTCCGGCGTATAAGACGACTGAGCGTATAAGACGACCCCCCAACTTTTCCAGTCAAAATATAAAGTCTTCTTAAAAGTGGGGGGGTCTTCTTATACGCCTAGTGTCGTCTTATAGGGCGGTGCGGAGGAGGTGGTCCCAATGGCAAGGTGAGGGGGGCGTCCCACAGGGAAGGTGTATATGACGTACCATTACCTCCTTGCGCTGCTCTGTGCGGCTGTCTGTGCTTGGAGGTGCGGCGGCGGCTCTTGATGAGCATTGGTGGCTCAGCCGGAGGCTCCTTTTGCATCATGGGGGCTCGGCCGGCGGCTCCTTATGCAGCGTTGGGGGTCTCCGCCGGCATTTCCTCAGAGACCGGAGGCCACGGAGCTCCATTGCTACGATGCGGTGGCCTCCGGCAAAATGGCTGCTGGTGGCCGGCGCATGCTCAGATACAGATCTCGGCAACGAGATCTCGTCTCGAGATCTCGTCTCCTGAGATCTCGGAATGAGATCTGAATCTGAGCACCAGCGGCCATTTTGCCGGAGGCCACCGCATCGTAGCAATGGACCTGTGGTGGCCTCCGGTCTCTGAGGAAATGCCGGCGGAGACCCCCAACACTGCATAAGGAGCCGCCGGCCGAGCCCCCACGATGCAAAAGGAGCCTCCGGCTGAGCCACCAATGCTCATCAAGAGCCGCCGCCGCACCTCCAAGCACAGACAGCCGCATAGAGCAGCGCAAGGAGGTAATGGTACGTCATATACACCTTCCCTGTGGGACGCCCCCTCACCTCGTCATTGAGACCACTCCTCCGTACCGCCCTATAAGACGATACCCGCGTATAAGACGACCCCCGACTTTCCAGAAAATTTTCTGGGGTTAAAAAGTCGTCTTATACGCCGGAAAATACGGTAGTTTGGATGGTGGTATTTCATTTTTTTAAATGTTTGGATCTAATATGGGGAGCATTATACACTGGAGAGTTATATATGGGGCCCATCATACACTTGAGCATCATAGGGCCCATTAGAAACAGTAGCATTATATATGGGGCCCTTCATACACTGTAACATTATAAATGTGGCCCATCATACACTGGAGCATCATTCATGGGGCCCATCATATACTGTAGCATCATATGGGGCACATCATACACTGTAGCATTATAAATGGGACCCATCATATACTGGAGCATCAGCCATGGGGCCCATCATATACTGGAGCATCATATGGGGCCCGTTATATATGGAGCATTATATAGGCCCATCATACACTGGAGCATCATCCATGGGGCCCATCATATACTAGAACATCATATGGTGTTCATTATTTATGGGGCATCATAGAGGGTATGGAGCATCATATGGAGCACATATGGGGCCTATTCTGTATGGAGCATTATATGGAGCCCATTCTGTATGGAGCAATATATGGGGCCCATCATATACTGTATGGAGCTTTCTATGCGACTCATTATACTGTATGGAGCAATATGTGGGGCTCATTCTACTCTATGGGACCTTTTGTGAATGTGCTAGAAATGAATTCTGAGCAGAAGCTCCCTCTGGTGGTTACAAACAGTACTGAACTATCCAATAAAGATTGTGAAGATTGGCGATCAGGTGTTACTGACTGGTCTTATATAAGGGAGGTTCCCTCCCATCAGGGTTGCCGGTGATCAATTGTTCTGGTCTCATCTTTGATTCCTGTTCACTTTGTAGCTTGCTGTTTCGTGCCTGCATCTTCTACTAACAGATAGGACATTTTCTTCTTTTAGTTTTTTGTGCTTGCTTTTTGCATTTTGTCCTGCACTTCTGTGGGGGTCTGCCGGGTCCCCTCCGGGGGCTTGTGCTCCTCTTAGTTTAGTTCAGCCACTGTTGTTTGTTCATTTGCCTTTTCCAGTTTTTTCAGTGGCTGCTGTTTAGTTTTGTTACACCAGAGAACTAATTTAGGTGGTAGAGGTCGTGTGATCTCAGGTGTTTTTGTAATTAGTAGAGTTGGTACTTTTCAGGGTTTTTTGGGATTGCAGTAAGTGTCCTTCCTATCCTTTTCTATTTAGGAAGTTTGGGCCCCAACGTTTGCTCATACTATTTTCTGTCTGTGTCTGTATTTTCCTCTTGTCTAACCACCATTACATGTTTGGGGGCTTTCTATGTTCTTTGGGGATCTGCTCCGGGGCAGATAGTTTTCCTCTTTCTGTCTTTAGGTGTAGTTAGCTTCTCAGGCTGTGACGAGGCGTCTAGGACCAAGGTAGGTACGCTCCACAGCTGCCTTTAGTTGTGGTGGTTAGTCAGGGTACTGCAATCCCATAGATTCCAACCTCTCTGGTGTATTTCCTTTTTTGCCTACTCTCCTCAGCTACCAAATCATAACAGTATCACCGGCCCTAAAACTGATATTTGTATGGTACTCACAGAAGGGAAAAATAGTGTTAAAGAAAGAAGATTGTCAGAGTTGTCAGAGATTTTTTTTTTTCCCTCTGTTTCTCTAATGCTGAGGAGGATTTTTTTTCTCTCAATGGAGTTTGCACAGTTGTCTGGCCGTGTGAATCAGCTTGCCACTGAAGTTCGGAGTATTGCTACCTATCTTGCAGGGTTGCCTGTTGTGGAACCTAGGATTCCCATGCCAGATTTGTTTTTAGGGGATCGAGCTATATTTCTGAATTTCAAAAATAACTGTAAGTTGTTTTTTGCCTTGAAATCTAAGTCCTCAGGGAACGCAGCACAGCAGGTTCAAATTGTCATCTCTCTCCTGCGCGGCGATCCTCAGGATTGGGCTTTTTCCCTGACACCTGGGGATCCTGTTTTGAGTAATGTTGATGCATTTTTTCGGGCTCTGGGGTTATTGTACGATGAGCCTAATGTCACTGATCAAGCTGAAAAAGCCTTGTTGGCATTAAATCAGGGGCTTGAGGACGCTGAGTTATACTGTCAGAGATTCCAAAGGTGGGCAGTCCTGACCAAATGGAATGACGATGCTTTGGCAGCCCTTTTTAGGAAGGGTCTGTCAGAGAATGTAAAGGATGTTATGGTGGGATTCCCTGTCCCCTCTGGTCTCAATGATTCTATGTCATTAGTGATTCAAATTGACAGACGTTTGCGTGAGCGTAGAGGTATGCGTGGAATAGTGTTGCCTTGTGAACCAGCTTCTGAACCCATGCAGTGTGATAGAGTGGCTTCTGGGGCACAGCGTCATGAGTTTCGAAAACGCAATGGGTTATGTTTCTACTGTGGTGATGCCTTTCATGCTATTTCAGTCTGCCCTAAGCGGGGAAGACGTTTTGCACGCTCAGTTGTCTTGGGTAGTGTTCAGACTAAATTTTTGTTGACTGTTACCCTGATTTGCTCCCTGTCCACATTTTCTGCTCAGGCTTTAGTTGATTCTGGAGCAGCTATTAACCTGATGGATTTTGATTTTGCTAAACGTTGTGGGTTTCCCTTGATACCCCTACGGAAGTCTATTCCCCTACTGGGGATCGATTCTACCCCTTTGGCTGAGAATAAACCTCAGTTCTCTACTCAGGTGATAATGAGGGTTGAACCTGATCATCAGGAAAGTTGCAAATTTTTGGTGCTGTATAATCTGCATGACATTATCGTACTGGGTTTCCCTTGGTTACAGTCTCATAATCCTGTTTTGGATTGGAAATCTGTGTCTGTAACCAGTTGGGGCTGCCAATGTGTTAATACCAACACTCCTGTTTTTTCTGCCTCCCCCAGGCTCAGGATGTTCCTGACTTTTTGACTGATTTTTCTGATGTGTTTAGAAAAGTAAATCTGCATCCTTGCCCCCCCATAGGAGCTATGACTGCGCTATTGAATTAGTGCCTGGTAGTAAATTCCCTAAAGGTCGCCTTTTTAACTTGTCTGTACCTGAACATGACGCTATGCGGTCTTATATCAAGGAGTCATTGGAGAAGGGTCATATCAGACCATCCTCTTCACCCTTGGGTGCCGGTTTTTTCTTTGTGGCCAAAAAGGATGGTTCATTAAGGCCGTGTATTGATTATCGTCTCTTGAACAATATCACTGTGAAATATCAATATCCGTTACCCTTGATTTCTGACCTGTTTTCCAGGGTGAAAAGTGTTACTTGGTTTACCAAGCTTGACCTCAGGGGGGCATATAACCTTATTCGCATTAAGCACGGGGATGAATGGAAGACGGCATTTAATACCCCAGAGGGGCATTTTGAGTACCTAGTGATGCCCTTTGGGCTCACTAATGCTCCTTCTGTCTTCCAGTCCTTCATGAATGACATTTTCAGGGATTTTGTGGATAAATTTCTGATTGTTTATTTGGATGATATCTTGATTTTTTCCAGTGACTGGGACTCTCATGTGAAACATGTTCGGACTGTGTTCCAGATTTTGAGAGAGAATGCTCTGTATGTGAAGGGATCAAAGTGTCTTTTTGGCGTACAGAGGATCTCATTTCTAGGATTCATTTTGTCCCCATCTGTTATTGAAATGGACCCGGTCAAGGTTCAGGCCATCTGTGATTGGGTCCAACCTACTTCATTAAAGGCTCTTCAGAGATTCTTGGGTTTTGCCAATTTTTATCGTAAATTTATTGGTAATTTCTGTTATTGTTAAACCATTGACTGATTTGACCAAAAAAGGTTCTGATGTGGTGAATTGGCCTCCTGAGGCAGTCTCTGCGTTTCAGGAACTTAAAAAGAGATTCACTTCTGCTCCTGTTCTACGGCAGCCTGATGTTTCTCTGCCATTTCAGGTGGAGGTTGATGCCTCTGAAATTGGGGCAGGTGCCGTTTTGTCCCAAAGAGATCCAGAGACCTCTAAAAGTAACCCTTGTGCTTTTTTTTCTCGAAAATTTTCTCCAACTGAACGTAATTATGACGTGTGTAATCGGGAGTTATTGGCCATGAAATGGGCTTTTCAAGAATGGAGACATTGGCTGGAGGGAGTCAAACATCAGGTGGTGGTCCTCACGGACCATAAGAATCTAGTTTATCTGGAATCAGCCAAGCGACTTAATGATAGGCAGGCCAGGTGGGCCTTGTTTTTCACACGTTTTAATTTTGTGGTTTCCTTTCTTCCTGGCACTAAGAATGTTAAGGCGGATGCCTTCTCGAGGAGTTTCCTTGCGGACTCTCCTGAGTTATCTGATCCTGCTGTTATTTTGAAAGAGGGTGTAGTTCTTTCCGCCATCTCGCCCAATTTGAGACTGGCTCTGGAGGGGTGTCAGGAGGATAAACCCGAGCGCTGCCCTGTTGGGAAATTGTTTGTCCCAGACCAGTGGAAGAAGAGTGTGATGTCTGAGATTCATTGTTCCGCGTTGGCCGGTCATCCCAGAATTTTTGGTACCAGAGACTTGGTGAGTCGGTCCTTTTGGTGGCCTACTTTTTCTCGTGACGTCAGGGAGTTTGTGCAGTCCTGTGGGACTTGCTCTCGCTCCAAGCCTTGCTCTCGCTCTAGTGGTTTGTTGATGCCATTGCCTGTGCCAAGAGACCATGGACCCATATCTCTATGGATTTTATTTCCGACCTCCCTGTTTCTCAGAGAATGACCGTTATCTGGGTGATTTGTGATAGGTTTTCCAAGATGATACATCTTGTGCCATTACCTAAGTTGCCTTCCTCCTCCGAATTGGTGCCTTTGTTCCTTCAGCACGTGGTTCGGTTACACGGCATTCCTGAGAACATTGTGTCTGACAGAGGAGTCCAGTTTGTTTCCAGATTTTGGAGGACTTTTTGTTCTAAACTTGGTGTTCAATTGTCTTTCTCCTCTGCTTTTCATCCTCAGACCAATGGACAAACTGAGAGAACAAACCAGACATTGGAGACTTATCTGAGATGCTTTGTGTCTGCTGATCAAGATGACTGGGTCTCTTTTTTGCCTTTGGCTGAGTTTGCTCTTAATAATAGGGCAAGCTCTGCCACTTTGATGTCTCCATTTTTCTGCAATTTTGGGTTTCACCCTCGATTTTCTTCGGGACAGACGGAGGCTTCTGTCTGTCCAGGTGTTGACTCTGTTGTGGAGCGTATGCAGCAGATTTGGGACCAGGTAGTGGAGAGGTTGTCCCTCTCTCATGAGAAGGCCCAGCGGTTTGCCAACCGACATAGGACTGATGGTCCTCGGTTTAAAGTGGGGGACTTGGTCTGGTTGTGCTCAAGAAATATCCCTATGAGAGTTGCATCTCCTAAGTTTAAGCCTAGGTTCATTGGACCTTGTAAGATCATGGAGATTCTTAATCCTGTTTTCTTTCGCTTACTTCTTCCAGGGACATTTAAGATCCATAACGTGTTCCACAAGTCCTTATTGAAGAGGTTTGTCGAGCCAATGGTTCCTCTGGCTGCGCCCCCTGACCCTGTTTTGGTTGAGGGCAATCTGGAGTATGTGGTTGAGAAAATATTGGATTCTCGTTTTTCTAGACGGAAACTCCAGTATTTGGTTAAGTGGAGAGGTTATGGTCAGGAGGACAATTCTTGGGTGTTTGCTTCGGACATCCATGCTAGGAGACTGATCCGTGCGCATCACAGAGCTCATCCTGACCGACCTGGTTGCACAAATGAGGGTTCGGTGACCCCTCCTCAAGGGGGGGGTACTGTTATAAATGTTTTAGAAATGAATTCTGAGCAGAAGCTCCCTCTGGTGGTTACAAACAGTACTGAACCATTCAATGAGGATTGGCAATCAGGAATTACAGACTGGCTGGATAAAAGGGAGGTTTCCCCCATCATGGTTGCCGGTGATCAATTGTTCTTGTCTCAACTGTGGTTCCTGGTTCACTTGGAAGCTTCTGAGTCTTGCCTCTTCTCCTGCTCTCAGATAAGATATTTTCTGTTTTTTGTTTTTGTGCTTGCCATTTGCATTTTTCTCTGCATTTCTGTGAGGTTGGCCAGGTTCCCCTCCCCGGGGCGCTTGGTCTCCTCTCGGTTCCTCTGGAGCCAGTGTTGTTTGTTCATTTGCCTTTTCCAGTTTTTTCTGTGGCTGCGGCTTAGTTTTGTTACACCAGAGAACTAATTTAGGTGGTAGAGGTCGTGTGATCTCAGGTGTTTTTGCAATTAGTAGCGTTGGGTTTTTTTAGGGGTTTTTTGGAATTGCAGTAAGTATCCTTCCTATCCTTTTCTGTCTAGGCAGATTGGGCCCCAGCGTTTGCTCATACTATTTTCTGTCTGTGTCTGTATTTCCTCTTGTCTAATTGCCATTACATGTTTGGGGGCTTCCTATGTTCTTTGGGGATCTGCTCTGGGGCAGATAGCTTTCCTCTTTCTATCTTTAGGTGTAGTTAGCCTCTCAGGCTGTGACGAGGCGTCTAGGACCAACGTAGGAACGCTCCACGGCTGCCTTTAGTTGTGGTGGTTAGTCAGGGTACTGCAATCCAGTAGATTCCAACCTCTCTGGTGTATTGCCATTTTTGCCTGCTCTCCTCAGCTACCAAAACATAACATTAGTGGTCATGGACTACGCGATCCGATACCCGGAAGCAGTGTCACTGAGGAATGCCTCAGCTAAGAGTGTAGCCCGGGAGCTTGTCCATATCTTTGCCAGGACCAGTTTTCCAAAGAGATTTTGATGGACCAGGTGTTAAGGGGACGGTCGCAACAACTTTATAAAATAATGAAATGAGACCGAACCCAGGGTCCGCGGTGCAGCCGGAGAGACTGCGGTTGAACACCCCTTGGGTACGAGGGTAAAACTGACAACCACAACATATAAGATCTCTCCTGTGTTACTTCACACAGGGAAAGGCAAGGATTTGCACTATCCCCATTAGCTTCACGGAAGATGTGCTGCTTACTGGCATAGACGTAGCTCTGTTAACTGCACAGAAGCTACACACCAGCTGTTAGGAAGTGAGTGCAACTCACGCCGGGCGTATGTGCTGCCAGTCGGTGTGCGACCAGACTGTGAAGCAACTCTCCTTTCGGATAGCAGACGATGCCCAGGTTACGCGCCCTGCAGTTTGCTCAGGGTGTATCGCTACCCTTTGTCGGAGCTAGTCTGCACCACATTCATTACCTGCCTAGCATCTACTAACCTGCCTGAGTGACCTGTACTAATTAGCCGAGTTATCTCTGGCTTCGGCAGGTCACGGAGAGCGAAACTAATGAGCACATGGAGCCCTAACAGACAGGCGTCTGCACATATTCACGACCTATAAGGTATGATCTGACTGCGCCGCCATGCTTGCGGTCAGGCTATTTAAAGGCTAAGCCCTGCCCCAAGCCACATCGTTGATGACGTCACCCGTGGCCAATCAGGCGGTGCAAGATCACCGGATCAGCTGACATCAAATCACCAATCACGGTCCGCCACATCACGGGCATGCTCAGTGCAAGAAAACCTGGACTTAGGCTGTGGCAGCCCTGTTCCTTTCTGTTTCTGTAACCTTTACTACTAGGAACAAAGACCCTAGCAACAGCTTGTACCTTCTGTGTACTGGCTAGGCATTGGGATCAACAGCGAAGCTGAGCAGCATCTTCCTTGGCTGGACCAGATTGAGAGAACACAGTTTCTGCTCATGGTTCAAATCCCTCTTCAGGTCCAGCAGATGCCCGACGCCTAACAACAGGGACCTGTTTAAGAGCAAAGTGATGCGGGAGCTGTGTAGAGTCCTCCAGATTGCCGAGCTGTGAACCTCCTTTTAACAACCACAGACCGATGGGCTCATGGAGCGCTTCAACAAGACCTAGAAGGCCATTCTCAAGAGGGTCATTGAGAAGGACAATTAGGACTGGAGCTATCTGCTCCCATTCTTATAATAATAAATAATAATAATTTTATTTACCTAGAAGCAGGGGCGCACAGCGAAATAACCGGACCCGCCGACAATGAACTGATAGTTCAGTGCCGGCGGGCCCTTTAATCGCGGGCGGAATGAGTGAGGAAGGCCTTGCGGCCTTCCATATGCAGCACAGACGACGTGATCATTATCACGCCGCCTGCGCGCCCTGATGACGTCACCCGCCTTGCCAGGAGAAGACGGAGTCCAGAGCGTGCTTCTTCAGAGCAGCGGGGGAGATAGGTGAGTACTGGCATTTTTTTTTTTTAACGCCGGGCCCAGCCTATGGGGGACTCTGCTGGCTATGGGGTATTCTGCTCGCTATGGGGGATTATGCTGGCTATGGGGATTATGCTGGCTATGGGGGATTATGCTGCTATGGGGGATTATGCTGCTATGGGGGATTATGCTGGCTATGGGGGATTATGCTGGCTATGGGGATTATGCTGCTATGGGGGATTATGCTGGCTATGGGGGATTATGCTGCTATGGGGGATTATGCTGCCTATGGGGGATTATGCTGGCTATGGGGGATTATGTGGCTATGGGGGATTATGCTGGCTATGGGGGATTCTGCTGGCTATGGGGTTTATGCTACCTATGGGGGACTATGCTGGCTATGGGGGATTATGCTGCCTATGGGGATTATGCTGCCTTTGGGGGATTATGCTGCCTATGGGGGATTATGCTGCCTATGGGGGATTATGCTGCTTATAAGGGATTATGCTGCCTATGGGGGATTATGATGGCTATTGGGGATTATGCTGGCTATGGGGGACTATGCTGGGTATGGGGGATTATGTTTCCTATTGGGGACTATGCTGCTTATGGGGGATTATGCTGACTTGGGGGACTATGCTGTTTATGGGGGATTATGCTGACTATGGGGGATTATGCTGGCTATTGGGGACTATGATGCTTATGGGGGATTCTGCTGGCTATGGGGGATTCTGCTGGCTATGGGGGATTCTGCTGGCTATGGGGGATTCTGATGGCCATGGGGGATTATTGTGCCTATGGGGGACTATGCTGGCTATGGGGGATTATGCTGCCTATGGGGGATTATGCTGCTTATGGGGATTATGCTGGCTATTGGGGATTATGCTGGCTATGGGGGACTATGCTGGCTATGGGGGATTATGCTGCCTATTGGGGACTATGCTGCCTATGGGGGACAATGTTGGCTATTGGGGACTATGCTGGCTATTGGGGACTATGCTGCTTGTGGGGGATTATGCTGGCTATGGGGGATTATGCTGGCTATGGGGGATTAGGCTGGCTATGGGAGATTATGCTGCCTATGGGGGATTATGCTGGCTATTGGGGACTATGCTGCTTATGGGGGATTATGCTGGCTATGGGGGATTATGCTGCCTATGGGGGACTATGCTGGCTATGGGGGATTATGCTGCCTATTATGGACTATGCTGCTTATGGGGATTATACTGGCTATGGGGGATTATGCTGGCTATGGGGGATTATGCTGGCTATGGGGGATTATGCTGGCTATGGGGGATTATGCTGGCATGGGGGATTATGCTGGCTATGGGTGATTATGCTGCCTTTGGGGGATTATGCTGCCTATGGGGACTATGCTGGCTATGGGGGATTATGCTGCCTATTGGGGACTATGCTGCTTATGGGGGATTATGCTGGCTATGGGGGATTATGCTGGCTATGGGGGATTATGCTGGCTATGGGGGATTATGCTGCCTATTGGGGACTATGCTGTTTATGGGGGATTATGCTGGCTATGGGGGATTATGCTGGCTATGGGGGATTATGCTGCCTATTGGGGACTATGTGCTTATGGGGGATTATGCTGGCTATGGGGGATTATGCTGCCTATGGGGGACTATGCTGGCTATGGGGGATTATGCTGCCTATTGCGGATAGCTATGGGATTATGCTGCTATGGGGGATTATGCTGCCTATGGGGGATTATGCTGGCTATGGGAGATTATGCTGGCTATGGGGGATTATGCTGCCTATTGGGGACTATGCTGCTTATGGGGGATTATGCTGCCTATGGGGGATTATGCTGGCTATGGGGGATTATGCTGCCTATTGGGGACTATGCTGCTTATTGGGGATTATGCTGCCTATGGGGGATTATGCTGGCTATGGGGGATTATGCTGCCTATGGGGGATTATGCTGCATATTGGGGACTATTATGCTGCCTATGGGGGATTATGCTGCCTATTGGGGCATTTACCTGCCTATTGGGGGACTATGCTGCCTATGGGGAGATTATGCTGCCTATGGGGGACATATGCTGCCTATTGAGGACATATGCTGCGTATTGGGGACCTATGGTGCCTATTGGGACATTTACCTGCCTATTGGGGACCTATGCTGCCTATTGCGGACTATGCTGGCTACTGGGGACCTATGCTGCTTATTGGGACATTTACCTGCCTATTGGGGACCTATGCTGCCTATTGGTGACTATGCTGGCTATTGGGACTATGCTGCCTATTGGGACATTTACTTGCCTATTGAGGACATATGCTGCGTATTGGGGACCTATGCTGCCTATTGGTGACCTATGCTGCCTATTAGGGACCTATGCTGCCTATTGGGGACTATGCTGGCTATTGGGGACTATGTGCCTATGGGGACATTTACTTGCCTATTGAGGACATATGCTGCGTATTGGGGACCTATGCTGCCTATTGGTGACCTATGCTGCCTATTAGGGACCTATGCTGCCTATTGGGGACTATGCTGGCTATTGGGGACTATGCTGCCTATTGGGACATTTACTTGCCTATTGAGGACATATGCTGCGTATTGGGGACCTATGCTGCCTATTGGGGACTATGCTGGCTATTGGGGACCTATGCTGTCTATTGTGGACATATGCTGCCTATTGGGGACTATGCTGCCTATTGGGGACCTATGCTGCCTATTGAGGACATATGCTGCCTATTGGGAACATTTACCTGCCTATTGGGGACCAATGCTGCCTATTGGGACATTTACCTGCCTATTAGGGACTCTCGCACCACACCAGTCTGAGCCTGAGCTAAAAGCGGAGTTGCGCCACTATGTGCACTGATGAGGATGAAATAATATGGATTGGCAAGGCTGCAGTGATGGGCAGTGCAGGCTGTATGTCTCTGTGTGGGCAGTTTTATTGCTGGTATATTGTTTTTGTAGTGCTGTATATATATTGGTATTTTACTAATAGCAATTTGGAATCCCTAGGAAATAATGATATCAAGAAAGAGAAAAATTGCTTCACTTGTGACAAATATGGAACCGAACATTGACCATCTCATTAGCCAAAAGCAGGCCCATAGTTTCCATTGAAATACCAGTAAGTTTGTTGATTTTTAACTTTATTTGTTCTTTATTTTAAGTATTGTATTTGTTCCTGTTTTGTTTTTTTTTTACTTCAAAATAAGAGTGTAGTATATGGTGTATACAGGGTCATACACATCGTGTGCGGTATATAGAGTGTATATACACTGCTATATTATACTTTTCATATACAGGTTATAATGCCTCTTATTCTTTGTATAGAGGTTAGTGTGCCATGTATAATATATGGTATATACAGCGTAGTGTCGCATACACTGCTGTATTATACAATATACAACAGTTCTAATGCTCCATACCTAATATGCAGGATAATGTACAGTGTATATGATGTAACCTGTATAAGATGCGACATTGGCTTGCCCCCCCCCTAGTTTTGATCTTGGGTATGCCCATGGCTAAGGCAATTACAGCCCGGGGACCACATGCTGGTACTTATCCCTACAGTGGAGAGAAAATTCTTGGCAAAGTGGCCTCCTACTCTCTGGCCCTCCCTCTAGCACTCTGGCACTACTCCAATTTGCCATTTATCAGCCCAAGCTTCTAGCTTACATAAATCCTCCTGTAATATAAAATTGTCCTCCTGTAATATAAAATTGTAATATTGATTACCCTGCAGAGTTTAGTGTCATCTCCAAATATTGAAATACTGCTCTGTATGCCCCCTACAAGGTCATAATAAATATGTTAGAGAAGCGGCCCCAATACTGACCCCTGTGGTACCCCACTGCTAACCGTGACCCAGTCCGAGTGTGCTCCATTAATAACTACCCTTTGTTTCCTATGCCTGAGCCAGTTCTTAACCCACTTACACATATTTTCCCCTATCCCCATTGTTCTTATTTTATGTATTAACCTTTTGTGTGGCACCGTATCAAAAGCTTTTGAGACGTCCATGTACACCACGTCCACTGCATTCCCTTGGTCCAGTCCGGAACTTACCCCTTCATAAAAGCTTATCAGATTAGTCTGACAAGAATGGTCCCTTGTAAACCCATGTTGATATTGGTCATGAGGTTATTCAGCCTCAGATACTCCAATATAGTATCCCTTAAAAAACCCTCCAGGATTTTACCCACAGTAGATGTTAAGCTCACTGGCCTATAATTTCCAGGTTCAGTTTTTGCCCCCTTTTTGAATATTGGCACCACATTTGCTATACGCCAGTCCTGTGGTACAGACCCCGTTATTATGGAATCTTTAAAGATTAAAAATAATGGTCTATCTATGACTGTACTTAATTCCTGCAGTACTCAGGGGTGTATCACATCCGGGCCCGGGGATTTGTCAATTTTAGTGATTTTTAGATGCCGCCGTACTTCCTGCTGGGTTAAGCAGGTGACATTTAATGGAGAATTTTTTTATCACTGATCATGTTATTTATCATGGGATTTTCTTGTGTAAATACTATTGAAAAAAGTCATTTAGCATATTGGATTTTTCCTCATCCTCATCCACCATTTCACCCAGACTATTTTTAAGGGGACCAACACTACCATTTTTTAGTTGCTTGCTATTTATGTAGTTAAAGAATTTTTGGGATTATTTTTACTTTCTCTGGCAATGAGTCTCTCTGTCTCAATCTGTGCTGTCTTGATTAGCTTTTTACAGAATTTATTTAATCTTCTGTATTTATTTAATGCCTCATCACTACCTACTTGCTTTAATTCCCTAAGCTCTTTCTTTTTGTCACTTATTGCGCCCCCTCTACTACACATCTTATTAAAAGATACATGAAAGCTTATTATTTGTGATCACTATTATCCAAGTGATCCCCAACCCTTATATTTGATATGCGGTCTGGCGTGTTGGTTAATATTAGGTCTAGCAGTGCCCCCCCTCTTGTTGGGTCCTGAACTAGTTGTGAAAGGTAATTGTCTCTCATAGTTGTCAAAAACCTATTACCTTTGCTGGAACTGCAGGTTTCTGTTCCCAAATGTATTTCAGGGTAGTTGAAGTCCCCTATAATAATGACTTCTCCTTGAGTCGCTGCTTCATCTGTTTTCTTTACGAGGATATTCTCCGTTGCTTCCTTTATTTTAGGAGACTTATAACAAACCCCTATCAGTAATTTATTATTTTTTCCCCCTCCCCTAATCTCCACCCACAGAGACTCTACATCTTCATTAGATTCACAGATATCACGCAGGATGGGTTTTAAGGATGATTTTACATATAAACACACACCCTCAACCTGCTTATTTTTACGGTCATTTCTAAACAGACTATAGCCCTATAAATTAACAGCCCAGTCGTGGCTCTCGTCCAGCCATGTCTCAGATAACCCCACCATGTCATAATTATGTTCCAACAAAATTAATTCTAATTCCGCCATTTTGTTGGTGAGGCTTCTGGCATTAGTATACATGCACTTTATGTATCTCTCTGTACCTCTATTAACTGTTCTAACCCCACCCCCAATTTCATTATTTGTGCCCCGGTCTCTATCTGCACTATCTTCCCCTCCTATAAAATAAATACCCTAGCATAGAACCTGTAGCCAACTGAGAAGTCGGCCCAGTTCTCCAGGAACCCAAACCCCTCCTTCCTACACCAATTCTTGAGCCACTTATTAACCTCCCTAATCTCCCATTGCCTCTCTGGTATGGCACGTGGTACAGGCAGTATTTCAGAAAATACCACGTTGGAGGTCCTTGCTTTGAGCTTGCAGCCTATTTCCCTGAAATCATCTTTAAGGACCTTCCACCTACCTCTAACTTTGTCATTTGTGCCAATGTGCACCATGACCGCTGGGTTCTCACCAGCCCCTCCCAGTAATCTGTCAACCCGATCAGCGATGTGTCGGATTCGAGCGCCAGGTAGGCAGCACACTGTTCGACGATCCCTGTCTTTGTGACAGATTGCCCTATCTGTTTCCCTAATAATTGAGTCCCCACTACCAGCACCTGTCTGGCCTGCCCTGCTCTCCTAATTCCCCCCTTACTGGAGCAGACATTCCTCTGGCTTTCAGAGACGTGCCTTGCTGCAGCAGGGCTACCCCTGTACTGACACTCCCCTCATCTGCCAACTTTGCAAACTTATTGGGGTGTGCCAGGGACTGGATGCCTTTCTTGAAAAGTATAATATTACAGGCTATATTCACTAGTTTCCTAGATACAGCGTTGATCCAGGGAGCTAGTCTGATTGCCGTATGTGGAGTCGGGAAGGAATTTTTTTCCCCAATGTGAAGCTTACTGTTTGCCACTTGGGTTTTTTTTTGCCTTCCTCTGGATCAACATGTTAGGGCAGGTTAGGATAGGATATGGGTTGAACTAGATGGACTTAAAGTCTTCCTTCAACCTTGATAACTATGTTACTATGTTACTATGTTAGATCAGGACTAGCCTTCCTGGTGCTCTTCCCTCTATCCCACCTTGAAACTGTCACCCAGCTTGCTGCTTCAGTGTCCTGCAGCTCCATCCTAGCATCCCCCCCATCTATCCCATTGAGCGTCTGCTCAGTGAGCAGAAGACTCCTTTCCATATTGTCTATGGATCTCAGTGTTGCCAGCTGCACATTTAGATCCAGCAGTTGGGCTTCCAAATGCACAATATGCTCACATCTCGCACAGCAATATGCACCCTCAACTGGCTGTTCAAGGACTGCATACATGTGGCAAGATGTACACTGGATGGCACTGGCAATAGTGGAGAACATTCCTAATGAGGATTTCACCAGACAGAAAAGAGAAGTAAAAATAAATAAAAATTATTAATAAAAAATAACAGCAATTCAGTAATTCCTCCCTTGGAAACTTCCTTGAATCCAAAGTCCCTGAATCACAAGTCACACTTACCACCGTTCACACTTGCGCACCAGTTTGTTAGGGATCGAGTTCCCGCTGCTGCACTAGGGGAATCTCGAACCAGTCCCGCTGCGGTCCCCCATCCATCTCCGGCCGCAGTGGAGCCTGCTCAGCGTCCCGCTCGCTCTAATACTGTGCAGAGGCTTGTTGCTATCTCTCCTGGTTCCTCTAGTATAACCAGTGCTGGAGCAGGCAGCTCTGGGACTAAGTCCTCGCTTTCTCCATCTGAGCATGCCCAGGGCAAGATCTCCCATTGGAGATCCGAGGTCACATGCTCGGTTACAGCAGCGACTCCCATTGGTCCTCCAGGAAGGTCCTGAAGCTGTTTATGTTCTGGAAGTAGTTTCCCATTGGTCCTTTTCTGGAAGGTCCTGTACTTGCTGCAGCTATAAAAGGGTTGCATAGCCACACGGTCATGCGCTTGTATCAATCCTGTTATGTGCTTTGCGCCAGTGTGGTCATGTACGCATGCGGTTAGGGCTCGGCTGAAATAAGCCCCTAGAATACCGGCACCTCCGGTGAGGAGTTTTGTATGCACGTGTCAGGGCTTGGCTGAAATAGCCTCTAGAATACCGGCTACTCCGGTGAGGAGTTGGTTGTTTGCTTTTCTGTCTGCATGATCACGGACTGCTATCCGCTCTGCAGTTATCTGTGTACTCCTGTGGGGTTAACAGGACACACCTCTAACTTAGCGACTCTGTGGAGTAACAGAGTTCGCTCATACCGCCATATAGTGCCATCTTACTAGCAGCATGCTCTGCCTGCACGGTGGACCCCGGGCTGCGAACGCATCTATTAATTATAGTTATTTGGTGCGTTCTGCAGCCCTTAACATGGTCACACTCAAGATTTAAAGAGAGATTTTTTTTTTCCTTCAACAGCAAACCACCCTCTGATTGGGGTCAGGTAATGTTTTGTGATGTTCTCAAAGGGTCTTTGAAGTAAATTCCTTAATTGATGTACAACAATCCATATGTGATATATTCATTCCAGCATTGAGAGTGTCAAAGGTCACCATTAATTTGTATTCGCAAACTCTCCTGTGTCTCTGAGATGTGAAATCACCTTTCAGTACAAGTAAATTCATGTCCAACATGCTATGACCGGGGATGCAAAAGTGTTTGGCCACAGGTAGATCCATTCTTTTTTCTCTTATTGTGTGGCGATGAGAATTCATCCTTGTTCTCAGTTTTTGCCCTGTCTCCCCCACATACAGACCCCCAGTTGGACATTTTGTACAAATAATTAGGTACACCACATTAGATGTGATGCAGCTGAAAGTACCTGGGATCTTGTAGTTCTGATGTGAGTTGGGGATCTTTGTCTTGTCCGTGGTCATTATAAATGGACAGGTTTTGCATTTCTTCTTTGGTTGCAAGGAAAGGTTCCTGCAGCTGTTGGAGAGGACAGGGAACTTCTGACAATGATGCTTCCTAGATTTGGGGGCTGCCTAAAACACAGTAGTGGGGGGTCTGGAAAAATGGATTGTAATCGGGCATCTTTTTGTAGTAAAGGTTGTAGTTTCCGTGCAGCTCCCCTTAGCATCTCCAGATTTGGATTGTAGGTGACCACTAGAGGCACCCGGTTATTTTCTTCTTTAGTTTTGTAATGTAGCAGGTAGGGTTGAGCATTCCGATACTTCCGATACCTGAAATCCAATGTAAGTCTATGGGAACAAAATATCGGAAGTACTTCCGATACTTACTTCCGATATTTTGTTCCCATAGACTTACATTGGATTTCAGGTATCGGAAGTATCGGAAGTATCGGAATGCTCAACCCTAGTAGCAGGTGATTCCTTGATATTCTGGTGGCTCTTGTAATTTGGTTTTCAATTGTTCTTGGATGGTAGCCCTGATTTAAAAAGGTCTTTCTAAGGCGACCAAGGTGTTCATCTCTATCCATGGGGTTGGAACATATACGGTTGTATCTGATGGCTTAGCTGTATATTTATATTTATTGCCACAACTGTTCATCCCTCTCCCATAATGACAGTTCTGCTTCACGTCACTTGTCTTATCTATTGCATCGTTTCTGTGCTGTGTTGTGTATAAATATGTGATTCTTCAGATGTTGTATTAGTCTTTGCCTGATGAAGAGACCTGAGTAGTCTTGAAAGCTTGCAATTTGTTACCAGCTTTTCAGTTAGCCATTAAAAGGTATCAACCACTGAGGACTCTCAATTCTAAACAGATAGAAAAGCACTCAGCAATCCAAATTCAGCGACTCACACCAATTCACACAGGTATTTGTTAAAGGTTTTCCAAATACTTTACTGAATCACAAGTCACACTTACCACCGTTCACACTTGCGCACCGGTCACACTGGCTGAAGCAGAAGATTTAAAGAGATTTTTTTTTTTCCTTCAACAGCAAACCACCCTGCTGCTCAATGCACTTACAAAAATGGGCATCATAAATGATTGGTAGCATTGATGAGCACCATTACTGATTGGAGGCAATGAAAAGCTACATTGAAAAGCTAAATGGGCACACCTTTATTGAGTTTAGGAATCCAAGAGGGCGACATTACTGCAAGTGAGGCATGACTACTATGTTGGCATTAAGTACTCACGATTACTGTGTGGAGCTCTATTAACTAAGGGGGATATGGTAAGGTGTGCACTAATAGGAGCATCAACTCTGAATAGGTGGTGGCTGAGTAAAGTAATTATGGCAGTCTAGGATGCACAGAGAAGAAAAAGTAAAGTAATACAATCCGAAAAGACATCACTCAATAATCACTGGTTTCAAATGTATTTACCATATATACTCACATATAAGATGACCCGAATATAAGCCGAGGCACCTAATTTTACCACAAAAAACTGGGAAAACTTATTGACTTGAGTTTAAACCTGGTAGACATTGTCCCCTCATCCCCATTCTGTATGCATGGTCTCGTTATCCCTATCCAGGTATGCATGGCCTCCTCATCCCCATCCTGGTATGCATGGCCTCCTTATCCCTATCGTGGTATGCATGGCCTCCTCATCCCTATCCAGGTATGCATGGCCTCCTCATCCCTATCCTGGTATGCATGACCGCCTTATCCCTAACCTGGTAGGCATGGCTCCTCATCCCTATCCTGGTATGCATGGCTCTTAATCCCTAGCCTGGTGTACATGGCATCCTCATCCTTATCTTGGTATGCATGGCCCCCATCAGAAAAACATAAAAAAAACCATCCTACTAAACTTCCTGCGCTCCCTTGCAGTACCTTCTGCTGATGCCAGCAGCTGATTTATGATTGTATGCAGCACATGACAGGGGCGTCATGCGCTGCTTACATGCAGAGCATAGCTGCTGAAATAATCACTGCTCTCCACGCCAGGACTATGTGCATGGAGGGCAGTGAGTATACATTTCTATTTAGTAGCAGGCACAGTAGCAGCAGCCACCGGCTTCCTGCAGCGGCCGGGAGATCACGTGTGCCCACTACTTAAGGGAATGAATATTCACTGCCCTCCATGCCCATTAGAGTGGAGAGAAGTGAATATTCATTTCTCTTAAGTAGCAGGCACACGTGATCACCCGGCAGCTGAATGAAGCTGGCAGTTGAGACTACTGAGTACACTATTAAAGAGCAATGAATATTCACTGCCAGTACACATTATTTGGAACTCTATGAAAAAATTATTTTGGAAAAAAAATGTTTTTCTGATAGCCATAACTCTTTTTTTCATACACATAGTATTAGTACCACTTTGTTCTATTTATTAGGAGGCAAAATTATTTAAAAAGAGCAAATCTTGCGCATTTTTTATTATACTAATCAAGTGATAGCTTCATAGCACAGATTGGAATGGATGTAGTCATAACTTTTTGTGTAGTTTTATTTTATTGCCAACATTTTTGAAACACTGTTTAAACTTTTGATAACTAATATGATACACTACATTACTTTAAAACTGAGTTATAGTATACTTGTATTACACCTTATAATTTAGGGTGAGCATCATGGACAGGTGGCGAGAAAACAGTGGAGCCAGAATTGCCTAATGGCACAGTTCCATGAGAACTAGTACAGTAGAGCAAGAAAGACAACAAGTGGGCAATAAGAGCTGGAAGCAATAAATGAACCAGAATCAGATGGGTGGATAGAACAGAATCAACAAAGGTGTATAGGTAAACTGATAACTTCAGTTTTACTCACAGAATAGCAGAGCTGTATAGGCGAACTGGTAACTTGCTTGCAGAGACTCAGTTCTACACAGCAATAGTAAAGATGTATAAGCAAACTGGTAACTTGTGCCGAAACACACGGCTAGCACACCAGCATGCTCGGATAACACCTTATCCGAGCACGTTCGCTCATGAAAAAATTATTACAAACAAAAGATAGTCATAACTAATATCCATATACTATATTTGTGAAGGCTGCAATTTCATAGTAAATATATTGGGTGCAAGACTGTTGAAATTTGTCAAATATAATAGTGACATTGCAAAAAAGATCCTTAATAGTGATGAGCGAACGTGCTCGGAGAAGGTGTTACCTGAACATGCTTGTGTGTTAACTGAGTGTTGTCGGCGTGCTCGAAAAATATGTTTGAGCTCCCGTGACTGCATGTCTTTGGCTCTTCGACAGCTGTAAAACATGTAGGGATTGTGTTTTAAACTGTGATCCCAGCTCTCTTCAGGTCATTGACCAGGTCACGTGTAGTACAGTTCAGGGTTGATTCCTGACTAGTGTTGAGCGATAGTGCTCGATATCTAAAAATATCGTATCGAAATTGTATCGCCGATAGCACTAAATATCGTCGATATCCGATTTCGATACCGGAAGTCCAATGTAAGTCTATGGGAACAAAAAATCGCAACTAAAAAAAACCTTTATTTCCTTGTAAACACTAAATATACACACATAGAATACATATATATATATAATACATGTCATTGTGACATATATATATATACATATATGTATAGTTTATACACTTCTACATAGTAAAATATCCTCTGATTCAATTGCCGGGTAAAGCCGGCTTCTGTGAAAAGACAGAAGCACCCGACATGAAATGACACTTGGTGTACATAGGGTTAACCATGTCTTTTCATGTCGTTTGCAATCTGATTTGCACAAACAATTACATCAGTCTATGTGTGCAAAATTTCACACCTGTAGGGGTTAATTAAAGGTGTAAATTCGTTGTAAAAAAAACCGGACTTTTTTGCTACGAATTTACACCTTTAATTAACCCTACAGGTGTGAAATTTTGCACACTTACACTCATGTAATTGTGCAAATCAGATATCAAACTACATGAAAAGACATGGTTAACTCTATGTAAACCAAGTGTCATTTCATGTCGGGTTCTGCATTTTCACAAAAGCCGGCAATTGAATTAGCGGCTATTATACTATGTAGAAGTGTATGAACTATAAATATAAATATATATATATGTGTCACAAATTCAATGACATGTATATATATATATGAGGTGTAAAATTGCTGAAAAAAAATGCGTGGGCTCCCGCCCTATTTTCGCAACCAGACAGACAAAGCCAGTGAGTGGGGGCAGATAATAATAGCCCAGAGAGGGACCATTATTTTTGGCCCCCCCGGCTACTAACATCTGCCCCCAGACACCCCAGAAAGGGCAAATCTCTAATTAGATTTGCCCTTTCTGGCACTTTGCCCGTCTATTCCCATTGCCCTGTAGCGGTGGCGAATGGGTTAATAAGGGGTTAAAATGACCTTGCAATTGAAAGGTCACTTTAAGCCAGGTTAATAATTGAGAGCTGTCAATCAGACAACTATCAATTATTAATCCTATTGTATGAAAGAAAAATCAAACACACACACTTTAATAAAAAAGAAGTTTAATGAAATAATCACACAGTTTTTGACCATATTTTATTTACCTGCTAAAACCATTTCCTGTAATAAAAATAAAATAATAAAGCAAAATTATTCTTACCAATCCGATGTACAGTCAGGTCCCACGGTGTAATCCATCAGAAAGGGTTAATGTTTACTGCAGGGACCGCAGCTAATGCTGCAGCCTCACAGTAAACCCCCAAATGAATGAGTTCCTCTCCTGGCTGACAGGAGAGAGAGTGGAAAGCTTAATTGATTGCTTTCCACTTTCACTTCAGGTCAGCCAGGACACAATCAGTGACGTCAGAGGGAACTGGTTAACAAAAATAGGGGATCCCCTCGAAAAAAAATGGCGTGGGGTCCCCCTATTTTTGTTAACCAGCCAGATGAAGCAGACCGCTGAGGCCTGGTTTTTCAGGCTGGTAAGGATCCAATATCCATGGACCTTGCAAGCCTGATAATACCAGGCCACAGCAGTCTGCATATCTTGGCTGATTAACAAAAATAGGGGATCCCCTCGAAAAAAAAAAAAGGCGTAGGGGTCCCCCTATTTTTGTTAACCAGCCAAGTAAAATGCAGACTGCTGCGGCCTGGTATTAAAAGACTGTCAAGGCCCATGGATTTTGGCCCTCAACAGCCTGATAATACCAGGCTACAGCAGCCCCACATTTGGCGCATCAAAAGATGTGCCAATTGTGGCACTTTACCCGGCTCTTCCCACTTGCCCTGTAGCGGTGGCAAGCGGGGTAATAAGGGGTTAATGTCACTGTTGATTGCACGGTGACAATAAGCCCGGTTAATAATGGAGAGGCGTCAATAAGACACCGATCCATTATTAATCCCAAAGTTATTAAATGCATAAAAAAAAGACAAAGCAAGAAAAAAGTATTTTAATGAAATAAAAGAGACAACACAGTTTTCATTTCTTTTATTGTACTCTCATTCCTGCGACGCCATCGATCTCCTGTAAAAAAAGAAAAAAAACAAACCAACAGTATACCACCTGTCCGACGCAGTCCATAGTAACGACAGTCACACGACGATCCAGCTCTGCTACATCGCAATGACAGGCAGAGCCTGTCATCGCGACGCAGCACAGCTGATTACCTGCTTCCCCGGCGGTGACGTCATCGGACTGACTGCTTTACGGCCGGGATTACCCAGCAGTCACTGCAGTTATCGCGAGAAACTGCATGTGACCGCCGGGGAGAAGAGGATGGCGGCCATGAAGCAGTCCAGGACGTGACCGCCGGAGATCTTCTGCCAGGTAAGTGCCGCTGACTCCTGACAGACCCGACCGACGGACGCTGACAGTGACAGACCCGACCGACGGACACAGACAGTGACAGTGACAAATCCGATTCCGGTATTCGATAAGACGAAAATATCGAAACGAATTATCGAAAGGCCGATAGAGCTAATATCGGCCGATAGCCGATATTTACATTATCGTATCGCTCAACACTATTCCTGACCTTTCTCAGACTCATCCATTATCCACGAAGCGAGATCATTCATGGAGCCCCAGACTGAGGAAGATTGTCATTCATGCTGTGTTTCCTCCGTTTTCTAATTATTGTGCCAACGGTTGCCTTCTCATCAAACTGCTTGCTAGAGTTCAGCGAAACAGGTCGGTCAGATTCAAAAGTCGCTGACTTTCGCCAAAGTCGGGTTTCGTTTGGCCGAAACCCAACCATAGCGTGTAGTCGGCCATGCGGTCGGCAAAACGAGTGCCAAAGTTGAATTTCCCAGAATGCTTTCAGGCGCCTTTTTTCAGCCAATGAGCAAGGACGTACACTGTGGGCAACGAGATGACATGTGCAGCGTCCACCACCATCTTAGAGAAGGGCATTGCAGTGATTGGCTTGCTTTGGGGGCGTCATAGTGTCTATAAAAGCCCTGACCGCCGACTGCCATTTTTCTTCTGCGATCTTAACAGTAGGGAGAGGGTGCTGACGCTGTTTATCAGTAGGGAGAGAGTTAGGGCTGGAAAGAGAAGTTCTTATGTGCTTGTGCTGATAGCAATTGTGCTGTACAGTTAGTGTGCAGTGACAGGGGAGGATTTTCTTGTCTGCAGCAGCGCTGGTTATTAGGCTGCCTGATAGCTGTATTGCTGTGTGTACACTGCTGTGCAGACTGCTTTTTACACAGCAGTAATACTTTTATTCTTTTCTGCAGAGTTACCAAGTGTTCATTTTTTTCCCACACCGTATAGAGCTGTACGCTCCTCACACACTACCGTGTACCAGCTGGTATCACGGACAAATACATGCTGACTATCTGTGTGTGACTCCGGAAATAAATATGGAGATTTAAATTTTCCCCTACACTGTGTACAGCTGTACGCTTCAGATACAGTATCATATATCTGCTCTTTGTATTACGGTGAAATCAATACTGAGAGAGCGTCTGTGTGTGACTCCGGAAATATATTGAGATTGAAATTTTCCCCTACATCGTATACAGCTGTCCGCTTCTGATACAGTACCGTATATCTGCTATTTGTATTACGGTCAAATCCATACTGAGAGAGTGTCCGTGTGTGACTCCGGAAATATATACGGAGATTGAAATTTTCCCCTACACTGTATACAGCTGTACGCTTCTGATACAGTACCATATATCTGCTGACATTTTTGGTACACTTTCCAAAACATGAGGAAGTATGGCAGAAGAGGATGCGGGGGGGGGGCCAGCTGGTACTGATGGTGGTGGTGGTGCATCTGCTGGTAGTGCCAAAAGCACAATAGCACCTAAGGCAGGAGGTCTTGAGCCTGCGTCATTGTCTGGCTCCAGAAGGCCTGGAAGGCTCCCTTTTCTGGGAGTAGGTACACCGGAATTAAAGCCGGAGCATCAGGAACAGGTTTTGACTTACATTGCCGAAATAGCCTCCAGCTCTATCGCCTCCTCTTCTGAAGTTTCAAAAAATGCAAGCACTGAGTCGTCAGTGCAGCCTCCTGGCCAGGAGCAACACCTTTCCTTGTGTCCTTCACCTCCACCAAAAGTGAAGGATGCGGCAGACCACACTTCAGATTACTCCATGGAGCTCTTTTCACATACCATGCCAGGGTTAACAAGTCAAATTCTGAATTCCCCAGTCCAAGATGAATCTGACATGGAGTGCACTAATGCATATGAGTCGCACAACACCAGGGTTATGGGGTACTCGGCACCGAGCCCGTTGAAGTCTATGGGGAATGTCACAAGTAGCACAGCTCGGTCCGTTGCCCTGGGCGCTCATACAAAGGGGGATTATTTACAGGGGATTTTAGTAATTGTTCGTGACGCCACCTGTGGTTTCTGATCAAGGTGACCAGCGCTGCAGGGTTAATCCTCTGAGGGGTTGTTATTGGCAGCAAGGTGTTAAGTCTCCCACAGGCAAGACTGGATCCCTCAAAGTATATGGCGGTGCAGGGGTGCAGGTAATAAGGCAGTCACACACAAATCAGTCTCTTTCCATACCTTTACTGGTGATGGTTGCAGGTATGTCCCGGGAAGCTGCTCAGGGTGGAGGATGCACATCCAGGTAATCACTGTGTAGGTTTAAGGCCTCCTTACTTCTTAATGTGTGAGTTTCCAACCTGCATGAAGCTAAGTTTAACTCCTTCTCCTTTCTACGCCCGGCTGATCTTGTGATGAGGTATTTTTGTGGACAGAACAGTGTCTCTATGGCGGTACCTGCCAGACCCCCGTCTTCCTAACCCCGGTTACGTATCAGCACTGAAGGGCCCCTCTGCGACCTGAAGTCCAGCAGGGATTCCGGTTTTCTCCCACTAGCCGTGAAGGAACTAGCAAGGCTTCGGACCCGGCGTCCGGTTGTGTAGAGTGGAGGCAGCTATCGTTGCTATATACCTCGGTCACTCTTTCCCTTTGTCCACTCACCTGTCGTCCTACACACACCTTAATATGAGCACAGGCAGCAGTGGATGTCAGCTTCTTATGTGGTAACTCCGTACTGAGATGTCGTGTCTGTTCCTCCTGAGGTAACACCAACGACTCCCTAACTTTCAGCTAGATTGTCTTTATCTCACTGCTGTCTCAAGGGCTCCCTCTGGTGGAACCAGGAAAAATGTCAAGTGTTGTGTGCTTATCAGATATTTGTGATTACCTTTCTGTGCATACTCCTGGGAACATGTGTACCAAGCACAGCTGGGCCACACACATAGCCACTGCTAGATGATTCTACTGGTACATTCACCCAGAGCACTACATTGCACTCGCAGTCTACTGAGCCAAAATCTGACTCTGATGAAACTCAGGTGCCCCTTCCCGCATGCTATACCACCTTACACGGTGACAGAGAGTAAGGTGCAGATGAAATTAAAGAGGAGGTGATGGCTTTGAACGTCTACATTGTCAAACTGATCTCATTAGAGATGATGCCCTTCCGTTTGGTTGAAAGCGCAGCTTTCCGAGAGCTCATGGCCTACGCTGTCCCACACTATGACCTACCCAGTCGGCACTTCTTTTCTAGAAAAGCCATCCCTGCCCTCCACCTGCATGTGAAAGACCGCATTGTCCATGCACTCAAACAATCAGTGAGTGGAAAGGTGCATCTCACAAAAGATGCATGGGCCAGTAGGCATGGCCAGGGCTGTTATGTGTCCATCCCTGCGCACTGGGTTAATGGGGTGGATGCAGGGTCCACAGGGCACAGCGGCGGTGGGACAGTGCTGCCTAGCACATGGTATAGGCAACAGTTGGCTGTAGGCGTTCGACCCTCCTCCCCATCCTCCTACTCCAGAAGCGAAAGCTCGTCGACAGAGCGCAGTCGCACGACCACTCCATCCACAGCTGCCAGTGTTGCACACGAGGTGTCCCACTATCGAACAGCTAGTGGTAAGCATCAGCAGGCTGTTTTAAAGATGATGTCTTTGGGCGACAACAGACACACCGCGGAGGTACTGGCAGACTACTTGCAACGAGAAACTGAGTCATGGCTGGGCAGTCTACATCTTGAGCCAGGCAAGGTAGTCAGTGATAACAGCTGTAATTTTGTGGTGGCCATAGCCCTGGCAAAACTCAGACACATACCTTGCCTGGCTCACACCTTGAACCTGGTGGTTCAGTGCTTCATAAATAATTATCCGAGTTACCACCCCTGCTCCATAAGGTGCGAAGACTATGCTCGCACATCCGTCGCTCGCCCGTAGACTCCAGTTGTATGCAGAGGCTGCAGCGATCGCTCCACCTCCTCAAGCACCGCCTAATCATAGACGTTGCAACAAGGTGGAACTCCACCATGCACATGGTTGAGAGGCTGTGCGAACAGAGGCAGGCTGTGATGCATTTGTGGGAGGATACACGAGCAGGCAGTTTGAGGGCAGACATGGAGTTGTCGGGTGTGCAGTGGTCAAAGCTGAAAGACCTCTGTAAAGTCCTTCAGTGTTTTGAGGAATGCACACGGCTGGTAAGTGCAGACGACGCCATCATATGCATGAGCATCCCACTTATGTGTCTGCTCATGCAAACTTTGACGCACATTAAAGCCCTGGTCTCACATAGCGATACATCAGGATCGCTGGTGTGTCGCTACATGATCGCTGCTGAGCTGCCAAACAGGCAGCTCAGGTCAGCTATCAGCACAGCGACACTGCGGGTAACGTCGCTTAGTTACCCGCAGTGTACCTTGGATACCAGCGCCCTGATGCAGGGAGCTGGTAACCAAGGTATACGTCGGGTTTCCAGGCGCTGCGCGGTGCCTGGAAACCCGCTGTGTACCTTGGTTACCAGCTCCCTGCATCAGGGCGCTGGTATCTATGGTACACAGCGGGTTTCCAGGCACAGCCCCGCGCCTGGAAACCCGCTGTGTACCTTGGTTACCAGCGGATCGGTGGTCTCCCACCTGTCACACGCAGCGATGCGTGCCTGCCAGCGGGAGACCAGCGATCAAAAAAATGTCAAGGACATTCAGCGACGATCAGCGATACCCAGCAGGGGGGCTGATCGTCGCTGAATGTCACACACAGCGATATCGCTGGGGAGATCGCTGCTGTGTCACAAAACTAGTGACTCCGCAGCGACCTCGCTTGCGAGATCGCTGTGTGAGACGGGGCTTAAGGATCAGGCGTCTGCAGCGGAGGAGGAGGAGGAAAGCCTTGATGACAGTCAGCCATTTTCTGCTCAGGGAACTGTCCTGGATGAGGTGGAGGAAGAAGAGGAGGATGAGGGGGATGATTTTTTGGGGAGGATGATGCTTTTCAGGGGGCAATAGAAAATGTTGACTTGCCAAGGTCAAGTACAGGGTTTGTGCATGACTGGAGGGATGTGGATTTGGCAGAAAGTGCTCCTCCACCCACCACTGGCAGTGCATTATTGACACCTGGAACATTGGCCCACATGTGTGATTATGTCTAAAAAGGGACCCCCGCATGGCCGAAATTATGAAGGATGACGACTACTGGTTGGCCAGCATCCTCGATCCACGCTATAAAGACAAATTACAGAACATCATGCCACAGGAGAACCTAGAGCTAATATTGGCGAACAAACAAGCAACTCTGGTAAACCGTTTGTTAGAGGCATTCCCAGCACACAGCAGCAGTGCAGGTTCTACCATGAGCCATACTGTGCAACATGGAAGAGGTGTTCGTGGTGCACACAGCCGAAGTGGCGTTGGAGACAAAGATTTCATGACCCATGTTGTGGACTGATTTCTCGAGCTCACACGACTGATAATACTGAATCAATTGCAACAGACAGGAGACAGCAGTTGTCAACTATGGTTCAAAATTACCTCTCCTCCCCTATCGATGTTCTCCCTCACAGTTCATTCCCCTCTGACTACTGGGCCTGTAAACTAGACACATGGCCTGAATTGGCACAATATGCCTTACAGGAGCTCGCTTGCCCTGCTGGTAGTGTGCTATCCGAAAGAGTCTTCAGTGCTGCTGGATTAATCCTGACAGAAAGAAGGACCCGGCTGTCGACCCAAAATGTTGGTGATCTCACCTTCATTAAAATGAACCATGCCTGGGTTTCAAAGGATTTTGTACCACCTTCCCCTGATGACACATAGGTTGCAAGCAAACTGGCTCGCTTTGTCCTCCTTCCTCCGACTTCTCCAATTCCTCCATTTGCAGCTGCTGAACGTCCAGCCTACACCTCAACATATGCCAGTTTTTCCACTTCCCTAACTGGGCTGTACCCCCCCAGGGCCGGTGTCAGCATCTGGTGCACCCGGGCATGTTCCGAGGCCCTGAGCAGGTGGGGGGCCCACTCGTGGGCGACGGCACTGGCACAGGGCCCCTCATAGTACGCCGGTGTCTCTGACGGTGGGGAGGCCCACTAGCCATCAGAGACACCAGCATACTATGAGGTGCCCTGTGCCAGTGCCATCGCCCACAAGTGGGCCCCCCTGCTAGCTCAGGGCCCCAGCACTTGCAATACTTACCTCTCCCTGCTCCAATGCTGTGACGTCTTCCGCGTTTCCTGACAGTGACATTCAGGTCAGAGAGCGCGATGACGTCACGTCTGTGCGCCCTCTGCCTGAACAGTCATAGTGCAAAGAACTGGTAGATGGCGACGCTGAGGAGTCCAGAGTACAGCAGTGCCCAGCGAGGAGAGGTATTTCATTTTTTTTATGTTTGGAGCAATATATGGGGAGCATTATACACTGGAGAATTATATATGGGGCCCATCATACACTGGAGCAATATAAATGCAGCCCATCGTACACTGGAGCATCATATACGGGGCCCATTATACACTAGAGCATTATATGGGGCCCATTATATATGAGCATTATATAGGCCCATCATACACTGGAGCATCATCCATGGGGCCCATCATATACTGGAGCATTATGTGGAGCTCATCATATACTGTATGGAACATTATATGGGACCAGTTATACACTGTGTTCCAAATTATTATGCAAATAATATTTTTTCAGATTTTCCCAAATTACCTATATGAATTTCAGTCATTGTAATTTTCCAGTCAAATAACTATTAGAGTACAATTGAAAGGTTTTTGTACAAACTGCCTATGATAACAGTATATTTTTTAAAAAATAAAACACTCAAACTGCACTCAAAATGCATGTTCCAAATTATTATGCACAGCAGAGTTTTCAACCTTTTCATTTTAGTAAAGAACAAAAAAATGGTCATTTTTGAAATTATAAGCATTAGCAGGTTCTTACAAACTGAAATCAAACAGTTTTCAACTCAAAACTTTATTCTAGGTGATGTTACATTTGCACATAGGACCCCTTGTTCGAAAGGAGCTTCTGAACTCTCTCGTCCTTTGAATTTGTCAGGTTTTGGATGGTTTCAATTGTTTTGCATGAGGACAGAATACCCTCCAAGAGCTGTTGGTTAGATCTGAACTGCCTCCCGCCATCATAGACACTACTTTTGATGATGCTCCAGAGGTTCTCAATGGGGTTGAGGTCAGGGGAGCATGGGGGCCACACCATAAGTTTGTCCCCTTTTATGCCCATAGCAGCCAGAGATGCAGATGTGTTATGTGCAGCATGAGACGATGCATTATCATGCATGAAAATGATCTTGCTGCGGAATGCACGGTTCTTCTTGAACCATGGCAGGAAGTGCTGTTTGAGAAACTCAACATACACTATGGAGTTCATCTTTACCCCTTCAGGGATCCTAAAGGGGCCGTCAAGCTCTCTCCCCATGATTCCAGCCCAAAACATTACTCCACCTCCTCCTTGTTGGCGCCGTAGCCATGTTTGCATGGGGCGTCCATCAACCAGCCATCCTCCACTCCATCCATCTGGACCATCGAGCGTTGCACGGCGCTCATCGGTGAACAAAACAGTTTTGAAGTCAGTCTTCATGTATTGTTTGCCCACTGGAGCCGTTTCTGCTTGTGTGCAGCGGATAGAGGAGGTCGACCGGATGGCTTACGCACAGCTGCAAACCTCTGAAGGACCCTGCATCTTGTTGTTCGCGGGACGTTGGAGGCACCAGCAGCTTCAAAAACTTGTCTGCTGCTATGACAAGGCTTTTTTGCAGCTGCTCTTTTAACCTAACATAATTGCCTGTAGGAAAGAGTCCTCAATTTTCCCTTATCAGCACGCACACGTGTGTACTGTGAATCAGCTACATACTTCTTGATTGTGCGATGATCACGATGAAGTTGACGGGGTCGTCTCGTCAAACACTCGTCCTCCAGTCACTCCAAATTAGATTATGAGCATGGGTCGACCAATCAAAGTATGAGTCAGACACAAGGCTGGTTCAAACTTAGAGCACGCTCAAGAATGGTACTAGTGGCACCGATCTCAGCAATGTCCTGTCTTTATTAGCATACACGGGGTTATATAGACATAACAAACAGGATGACCCACGTGGGGTAAGCTATATTCATCTAATATCCGGCCAGCCCTGATTGGCCCATGTCTCCAGACAGATGTTGATGTCGTCTTCAATGGTTAAATGTCATTGTGGTCGTAAGTAGGTGTTAATCTGGGTCAATGTCTCAGGAGCAGATGTTGGCGGATACTGGTGCTATCTTTGAACTAAGTTTCGATATGAATCATGCGAGGTAAGGAAAATACTTGTCTTCAGAGCACACAAGCATATATATATATATATATATATGAAAATATAAGAATATAGAAATGGACATATGACATTAGACATTGGGCATATTATAATTGTCCTTTACAATTGCAATCATGGGCAAACTGTTTATGTTTAGCACCTACCATCTCTGATTAATTATGTCTTGTTCTAGCAGGCTGTATCTGCAGGGAAATATAGCTGCATGGGCTCAGTTCTACATCTATGTAACACTCAAAAGGTGTGACATTTCATATTAAGGTTCAGCCTTGTAACACTCCTTGATGTGGTCTGGCCCAGACGTCTTGACATTTCCTCAGAGGAAACAGATGTGGGTGTAGGTCGATGCTGGTGCAATCTTAGCTGAAGCATTTGTTCTTGCATATATCTGGTTTCACTCGACAAGGAAAATTTATGTTTCAAAATGGATGCAGAACACAAAATGGTGGCAAAGCACATGTAAGCATATATATGTGTGTATAAAGTAGGAAAGTATATTTTACCTTGACAATCCCCCCTAAACACTAAATTTTCCCTTGACGAGGTGACCTTTGAGACTGTCCATGTGTGGGGAGAGGGGAGGTGGATTTCTTCACCCAGCTACCTCAGAGACTGCCCCCTTATGGGACGCCCCCAGACAGCTGGGTCCCTATGTTGGTTAACACATGGAGTTCTCCCATCTGTCCCTAAACTAACTCTTTTGATTGTATCGCGTCATAGAGGGTTTTGCCAAGAGGATCAGGTGGGGTACATTGTTCCATATCCCCTACATTCATATACATCTCTTCTTGATAAAGGAAAATACCTGAGGGGTCGGTTGCATTGGTTACAGCTTTCCTATATATGGGTACCACACAACACAGAGCTGAATACTGTAAACTAATCGGTGTGCCAAATCTATAAACTTTGAAATATTACTCATCATGCACCATCCACTAAAGCTAAGTGATGTCTAATGAACCTGTTATCATCATCATCTCCACGGCTAAGTCTGTTCCAAGCATCCGTTACTGCAAGGATGCAAGCAAATGTCATTAGTAGCATCATTCCTCTTCTGGAGGCTTCTCCAAGGATCTTCTTACAAGGCGATGCGTGGATCCAAGTTTCCTTGCCTTGTAGCTTGACTGCGGTATTTGTCGTCAGTAGAACTTGGAAAGGTCTGTCAAATCTCGGATCCAGACTCTCTCTCACGTGTCTTTTAATGACTACCCAGTCTCCGGACTGCAGGCTGTGACTCCCAGGATCCTGGTTTGGATCTGGAAGAGAACTGAAGACATTATCATGTACTTTCTTGAGTCTTTTATGCAAATCCCTTACATATGAGCTTAATACATGGTTACTCATTTCCAGTGCTTGGGAAAGAAACATCCTAAACTAGGCACTTTGCCAAATAGTATTTCATACGGAGAAAGTCCAGTTTTCCTATTTGGAGTGTACCTTACTGAATATAGGGCTAATTCATGGCCAAGATTTCCCTGTTTCAGCCATGGACTTTTGGATTTTTAACTTCAATGTCCCATTTAGTCTTTCTACTTTTCCACTGCTTTGTAGATGACATGGGGTGTGGAAAACTTGTTGAATTCCCAGAGCTGTCAAAACTTCATTCATTATTTCACCTGTGAAATGTGTACCTCTGTCACTTTCGATCACCTCTGGTACTCCATACCTGCACACCACCTCCGCAAGCAGCTTCTTTGCGGTTGCCGCAGCCGTAGCCTTGGCAATCGGGAAAGCCTCCGGCCAACCTGAGAATAAATCAAAACACACCAACACGTACTCCCATGATCCTGATTTTGGCAGCTGAATATAATCAATCTGCAGTCTCTGGAAAGGATAGAGGGGCCGAGGGGCGTGTTTGGGTGGTGTCTTGACTACCCTTCCCTGATTATGTGTAGCACATACCATGCATCCCTGGATCAAACCTTCTATACAGGTGGGAAAGCCTGGTGCCACCCAATGCTTCTGCATCACGCTCATTACAACAGTTTTGGACTGGTGGGTTGGCCCATGTAACATCTGGGCGACCGCAGGGTACAACGCCCTCGGAAGGCATCGACGCATCCCTCTTCCCCATACCCATTTGCTTCATTCAGACATGCACCTTCTTTTTCCCACTTTTCTACTTCCTCCTGGCGCACCTGAGCCTGCATCTGGGATAAGGCATCCTCCGACACAAAGGGATTTTTGGGAGCGCTTACCTGGTGCATCGTTACCCCTTGGAGTGGTCTACTGGCTGCTGTTTTTGCTGCTGCATCGGCCATTGCGTTTCCTTTACTCACCTGATCAGTGCATCTGGTATGTGCTTTAACTTTTATGACAGCTACTTCTTTTGGTAATTGTAATGCATCAATTAACTGCTGGACTGCGTCAGCATTTTTAATGGGATGTCCTGCTGCCGTCAGGAATCCTCTAGACTTCCAAATTGGACCAAAATCATGAGCTATACCGAATGCGTATCTAGAATCTGTGTAGATGTTAACAATTCTACCTTCAACTATCTTACAGGCCTCGGTCAGAGCCTTAAATTCAGCCTCCTGGGCCGACTGATGTGGGAGCATTGGTTCTGCTTTGATTACTGCATTCAGGGAGACGATGCATACCTGGTGTGGAAGGTACCTGAGTCATCTTGGTGGCGAGATCCATCTACAAAAGATTCAAATTCAAAATCAACATTAAGTCTTTCAGTTTCAAACACTGTGGGTAGGCCTGCTGTTTCCTGTGCCATAAGCTGAACACAATCATAAGGAATCTCCTCTCTTGGATCTTCTTTGTACAATACCATACCTGACCTCCCCCCTAGATCCGAGAGAGGCAACAATGTGGCAGGATTAAGTGTGGTACATCTCTGCAAAGAAACATTTGAAGGCATTAAAAGTGCACATTGCAATCGAAGATGACGTGCAGCTGAAAGGTGTGCCAGTTGCACTTGGTTCAGTATGGTGTATACATCATGAGGTGTAAGTACTGTCAGTGGATGATCAAGCACGATGTCTGACGATTTGTGGAACAATAGCCCTACAGCATGTACTGCCCGTACACAGGACGGGGCACCTCTAGCCACTGCATCTAGTCTTCCACTGAAATAGGCTACTGGCCTTTGATTGTCACCATATAACTGAGTCAATACTCCTGCCGCGTGTCCCTGCTGTTCATGGAGATACAGGGTGAATGGTAGTTCATAGTTGGGGATTCCTAGCGCTGGAGCTGCCACAATCCTGTTTTTGAGGGAATAAAAAACAGTCTATACCTTCAGGAGTTAGTTTAAAAGGCACAATGGTGATACAGTCACAGAGAGGCTGCATGAGGATTGACACAGCATGTATCCACTGTCTGCAATAGAAACCAGTCCAAGAAATGTCCTAAGAGCGGCAACATTAACAGGAATAGGAAAATTCTGTACAGCTTCTTTGCGAGCGCTGGTCAGATGTCGAGCCCCGGTGTAATACAATGTCCCAAAAAGATAACTGAAGATTTACAAAATTGCAGTTTAACCTTTAACGCTTTACAACCAGCTTGGTATAGAAACAACATGAGTAATATTGTTGCAGTGCGACACTGTTTCCTGGAGGGGGCACAAATCAGTAAGTCATCAACATATTATAAAATAACATTGGCAAAATCAATAACTGTGAACCAAGCAGCATCCTGAAATATCTGGAACAAAAATGTATATATATATATATATATATATATATACATACATATATTGCACCAGCCAATACACAGAGGGTTAAATCTGGTAGTTGAAGGGGGAAGCTGAAATTGGAATTTTTACTGTCAAGGCTACTGATAAGGAACCTAGCCGCAGAGATGCCGAAGGTGGGGGCTAGGTTTTAACTAAAACACCCCTTGCTACCAGTTTCTGCAATCTCTCCTGAAGTGTCCTGGTCTCCTGCACCCGCGGCACAACTTCTGTCCACCTCCTGGCACACGTCTCCCCTCCCTGTTGTTTGCAGGACGAGTACCTACAGCATGTATCCTTGCTCCTCTCTTTGCCTGCACTAAATCATGTTGTGCCCCTTGAAATCATTTCTATCACAGTTGAATAAAGATAACCACAGGGGTTGTAGTATTAACCCAGAAGTTAACCCCGAAGGTGGGCATGCTGGCACTACTGGAGATCAGGATGCAACCCAAAAGGATATGTATATCAGAAACTTCATGACTGCTAACTAGTCTTATCCTTTTTACAGTGGGAGGCGTGAATCCAGGTGTTCTTGCCCTCAAGCTTCAGGGCAGTAGGAGTGGTCAGGACCACAGTGTAGGGACCCTCGAATCTGGGCTGAAGACAGTCTCTTCTCACAAACTTTTTCACGTACACAAGGCCACCAGGCGAGAAGTTGTGCACCGTGTCACCTGTAGATTCTGGGAGAGAAGCAGACACTGTAGAGTGGGTGTTAGTCAATTCTTTAGACAAAGCAATCACAAATTTTACTACTTTATCATTAATTTCTGACAGCTCCTGATGCCTAATTTCTCCTATCTTGGGAGGGGCACCCACTGGGAACAGAGGTAGTGCAGTAGCTTCCGGATCAGGAACAGAGGCAGGGGCTGAAGGACCAAGCCCTGGGACAGGGGCCTCAGCGACGGGGACTAGAATCTTTTCCGGCTGTCCGGGTGGTTGGTAGTAGGTGCCGGAAGGCGTCAGGAGGGGATATAGGCCTGACTGGGTGGTTCCGGGTGTCCCAAGATGGCTGCCAGAGGAAGTGGGGTGTTGGCTGTTTCCGGGTGTCCCAAGATGGCTGCCAGGGTGCAGCAAGATGGCCGCTGGAGGAAGGGGAGGGACCATTTACGGGTGTGCCAAGATGGCTGCTAGAGGAAGTGGGTGTCCCAAGATGGCTGCTGGGTGTAGTGGGAGGGGCATTTCCCAGTGGGGGCCAGGGGCGGGGAGCCCCACAAACACGACAGGACTCCGCCCAGGGCGGGTTCTGTTCTTCACACACACGACACACCCACCCTTCGGTGATTTGGTGTCGACTCCATTATAGGGCGGTGGCTGGGGCGCACTGGGTACAGTGACGGGCATTATGGGGCTGACGGCCATTTTTATTACATCAACAAGGTCACATTCTGAACATTTTATATATCCAAACAAAGGCTCAGCATTTTCTGAACCTCCTGCACCGTCTACCTCTCTCCAGCCTTAAACTTTCAAATCATTTGCTACTCTGAGATGTGCTTGTGCTTGGTGCAGGAGTCCCTGATCACTTAACATTCCTTTCTTCTGACTTACAAAATCTTTCCACACTGAAGGCTGAAGCCTCCCTGTACTGGGTAGGCCCATCATTTTGTATAAACTCCTCACATTTTTAACAGCCTTCTTGCCTGCCCGTGACTCCACTATCTCACCAACTCCCAAAGCACCACCCTCTAACTTGTGGGGTTTTTCTGATTTAAACATGCGCATCATGATATTAACAGAGTGCAATGATCTGTCGCGACTCAGACCACCGGCGTCACTTGCAGGTCACCACCCGTCAATGCAGAGTCCCCCTCGATACACTGACAAGACAAAGAGTCCTCCTCTATTTGTCCCTTCCCTAACTGTGGATGGTGACTTTACAGCACAGTTCACCGTGACACTCTACACAGCACAGAGTCCCCCTCGATATGCTGACACCTGGGCTTCTCCTAATGAGACTTCCCAGGTTAGACAAAGAGTCCTCCTCTATTTGTCACTTTCTCAGACGAAGAGCCCTCCTCAATTCGTCTCCTAAGGAAATTTGGTTATGCGCACCCCTACCACAATTCTCTACAAGATACTAGAAATTTGGACACTTTCAAACTGTCACGGGAGGCAACTATCTAGAACAGAGTACAGTGACCGGAGGAGGAGGAAGTGGTGCACACGAGTACGCGCAGGCACGCGACGTCACTCGTTCTGACAGTGCTGGTTCGGGACGTGGCATAGGATCGCTCACGGTCTCACCACTCGACCGGTCACCCACTCAGACCCAAATAGACAGCACAGTAGGGCCTCACAGTGACTGAGACACAGGCAAGTGGGACACATATACAGGATATATGTTCTCAACTTACCGTGTTCTGGAGGCTGCAGTCCTCAAAGTCAGTCACCGGGGCACCACCGGAAGTCCTTGGACGGGTCTGGCGGGCAGCGAGCCGTTGGCCACGCCCCACGTTGTGGCGCCAATTGACGGGGTCGTCTCGTCAAACACTCGTCCTCCAGTCACTCCAAATTAGATTATGAGCATGGGTCGACCAATCAAAGTATGAGTCAGACACAAGGCTGGTTCAAACTTAGAGCACGCTCAAGAATGGTACTAGTGGCACCGATCTCAGCAATGTCCTGTCTTTATTAGCATACACGGGGTTATATAGACATAACAAACAGGATGACCCACGTGGGGTAAGCTATATTCATCTAATATCCGGCCAGCCCTGATTGGCCCATGTCTCCAGACAGATGTTGATGTCGTCTTCAATGGTTAAATGTCATTGTGGTCGTAAGTAGGTGTTAATCTGGGTCAATGTCTCAGGAGCAGATGTTGGCGGATACTGGTGCTATCTTTGAACTAAGTTTTGATATGAATCATGCGAGGTAAGGAAAATACTTGTCTTCAGAGCACACAAGCATATATATATATATATATATATGAAAATATAAGAATATAGAAATGGACATATGACATTAGACATTGGGCATATTATAATTGTCCTTTACAATTGCAATCATGGGCAAACTGTTTATGTTTAGCACCTACCATCTCTGATCAATTATGTCTTGTTCTAGCAGGCTGTATCTGCAGGGAAATATAGCTGCGTGGGCTCAGTTCTACATCTATGTAACACTCAAAAGGTGTGACATTTCATATTAAGGTTCAGCCTTGTAACACTCCTTGATGTGGTCTGGCCCAGACGTCTTGACATTTCCTCAGAGGAAACAGATGTGGGTGTAGGTCGATGCTGGTGCAATCTTAGCTTATATGTTCTTGCATATATCTGGTTTCACTCGACAAGGAAAATTTATGTTTCAAAATGGATGCAGAACACAAAATGGTGGCAAAGCACATGTAAGCATATATATGTGTGTATAAAGTAGGAAAGTATATTTTACCTTGACAAAGTGTCTTGGCAAAGTTGATTGTAGTCATGCCTTGACCTAAACACTCCACAATTTGTTGCTTCTCAGCAGCCGACACATCCTTTTTCTTTCCCATTTTGGCAGAAAATGTGGGCTGCTTAATAATGTGAGACAGCCTTCTTAAGTAGTCTTGCCTTTCATTGGACACACCTGCCAAACTAATTAGCACAGGTGTCTGTAATTGCTTACAGTGATAGAAAGAGCCCTGACACACATCACCATCAATGAGTTTAACTGACAAAAAAAAAATTCTTACCTTATCACTCGTAAACAATTTTTGCATAATAATTTGGAACACAGTGTATATGGAGCAATATATGGGGCTCATTATTCTGTATGGCGCACTATGTGATGCCCATAATATTGTATGGAGGACTATACTGTCCGTTTTTTGAACTATTGTAGAATTTACAATAGATATCACTCATGTAATGTAAGAAGTGAAGTATTTGTCATTGTACTAAACCTATATTTCTCTGCCGTATCGGAGCATCATGAATTGTGGTATGTGTTAAAGGAGCCCACTTAGACTCTTTCGCCCAGGGCCCACGAAAACCTGGAGCCAGCCCTGCCCCCCCCACAACTTTAGCCAAATACCCCCAGTTTTCAATGCGTTACTATTATTATAAAGTAAGGTTGACAAGCTTAAGTAATAAGAATTGATGTTGTTGGCATTGAAATGGGCACTGTAGGTGTGTTTACTGTCCTCCACTCCCTGCCCAATTTTATTCCCCATTGACTTGCATTGGGGTCGGATTTTCGACTCCGACTCGACCTTTTCCGTTAGTCGGCCGACTTCGTTCGACTCAACTTTTGGGAAAGTCGGATGGTCCGAAACCCGACTCGACCCTCCCGGAGCCAAAGTCGCTCATCTCTACTGCTTGACTATTGTCCTGTAGCCCATCGCAGCCTTGTGCAGGTCTACAATTTTGTCCCTGGTGTCCTTATACAGCTCCTTTGTATTGACCATGGTGGAGAGAGTGAAGTGTGATTGAATGAGTGTGTGGACAGGTGTCTTTTTTACAGGTAACAAGTTCAAACAGGTAAAATTAATACAGGTAATGACAGCAGGAGTAGGAGGGCTTCTTTAAGAAGAAAGTAACATGTCTGTGAGAGCCAGAATTCTTGCTGGTTGGTAGGTGATCATATACTTATTTCATACAATAAAATGAAATTTAATTATATACAATCATGTGATTTTCTGTTTAAAATTTTTAGATTCTGTCTCACAGTTGAATTGTACCTATGATAAAAATTACAGACCTCTCCACTTTTTGTAGGTGGGAAAACTTGCAAAATTGGCAGTATATCCAATATTTATTTTTCCCACTGCACATGTTATGCTCCAAATTGTTGATTTCTTATACTGCATATATATAAACGACATGCCCACATCTTAGCCTGTGTTCTCATTATTTTTGCCATTGCGTTCAGTGGCTCCATCGGGGCTTACGTTTGGACCCTTCTCAAATTGGGATTTGGAGTATGCGCCATTGACTATAATATTACAGATGGAGACACTTTTCTTGTAATCCCTTTATATTTTATGATGTGATTGCATATACTGTATAGTTTTGTCCTCTTATAAAGTATCTTTTGTATTTTTTTTAAACACTGCGTACTTTTTGGACTAAATATATAAAATGTAATAGCTTCATTCCTCTTGCTCTATATACCGCACCCTTGAAGCCATGTTATACATGTAATGAGTGTCCAATTGGTCTGTGCAAACTATTTGGTGGTGGCCACTAGTTGTCTTGAGTTATATATATACAGTACAGACCAAAAGTTTGGACACACCTTCTCATTCAATGATTTTTCTGTATTTTCATGACTATGAAAATTGTAGAATCACACTGAAGGCATCAAAACTATGAATTAACACATGTGGAATTATACATTACACTTTACAAAAAAGTATGAAACAACTGAAAATATGTCTTATATTCTAGGTTCTTCAAAGTAGCCACCTTTTGCTTTGCTTACTGCTTTGCACGCAGAAAAGGTGAACGGATGGACTCTACATGCCTGGTTCCCACCGTGAAGCATGGAGGAGGTGGTGTGATGATGTGGGGGTGCTTTGCTGGAGACACTGTTGGGGATTTATTCAAAATTGAAGGCGTACTGAACCAGCATGGCTACCACAGCATCTTGCAGCAGCATGCTATTCCATCCGGTTTGCGTTTAGTTGGACCATCGTTTATTTTTCAACAGGACAATGACCCCAAACACACCTCCAGGCTGTGTAAGGGCTATTTGACCAAGAAGGAGAGTGTTGGGGTGCTACGCCAGATGACCTGGCCTCCACAGTCACCAGACCTGAACCCAATCGAGATGGTTTGGGGTGAGCTGGTCTGCTCACCGCTTCAATTTTGAATAAATCCCCAACAGTGTCAGCAGCAAAGCACCCCCACACCATCACACCACCTCCTCCATGCTTCACGGTGGGAACTAGGCATGTAGAGTCCATCCGTTCACCTTTTCTGTGTGCAAAGCAGTAATCAAAGCAAAAGGTGGCTACTTTGAAGAACCTAGAATATAAGACATATTTTCAGTTGTTTCACACTTTTTTGTAAAGTGTAATGTATAATTCCACATGTGTTAATTCATAGTTTTGATGCCTTCAGTGTGATTCTACAATTTTCATAGTCATGAAAATACAGAAAAATCTTTGAATGAGAAGGTGTGTCCAAACTTTTGGTCTGTATTGTATGTATGTATATTATACATATATATATATATATGTATATATATACACACACTAGATGGTGGCCCGATTCTAACTGCATCGAGTATTCTAGAACTGAGGTCCCCAACCTTTTTTGCACCAGGGACCGGCTTCAAGCAAGACACCCTCCCATCCTTGTATACATGGCTCTGCTCCCACCCTCCCATCCTTGTATTCATGGCTCTGCTCCCACCCTCCCATCCTTGTATTCCTGGCTCCGCTCCAACCCTCACATCCTTGTATACATGGCTCCTCTGTCCCAGCCTTGTATTCATGGCTCCTCTCCCACCCTCCCATCCTTGTATAAATGTCTCCCCCTGTCCCATCCTTGTATGCATGGCTCCGCTCCCACCCCTCCATCCTTGTATGCATGGCTGGGCTCCCCCTTCCTCCCCTGCCTCCCCCCATCATACTTACCCTCACACCGTCGTTGAACTTCCCTGCATCTCTATCCGGGCGCGTCAGCTTCTTCCTGTGCGGAGCGGTCACATGGTACCGCTCATTAAGGTCATTAATATGGATGCCACGCCTATGGGAGTGGAGTCACGTCCATATTCATGACCTTAATGAGAGGTATTATGTGACCGCTCAGCACAGGATGAAGCCTCCGCGCCGGGACAGGGATGAAGGCACGGAAGGTGAGTATTGCTGTCTTCTGGAAGTCAGTGGTTGCAGCTGTCACTACAGTGCTACAGCCGCCGGCTCCCCGTGTGTCCATTCTGAGCCATGACTCCGCGGACCGGCAACAGAACTGCAACAGCCCGGTCCTTGGTGGTTGGGGACCCCTGTTCTAGAATATGTATGTAGTTTAGAGATGACCGGCTGGCGCCGGTCATCTCCCGGCTGCGTCACCGCTGACCTCCATGCGGCAGTATATGACCCGCGGCTACCATCAGGAGATCAGCGGCTAGCGCCGCTGATCTCCCGACGATAGCGGTGGCGTGCGTGGTTCAAATCCTGCGCCGATTCGCGGCAGGACAGCGCCTGTCGCTGATTGGTCGCGTCCGGCCGGGCGCGACCAATCAGCGACGTGGGATTTCCGTTACAGAGAGAATTAGACGATTATATAGTAGATTCCATGCATTGAAATCGGAGGTGTACAGTGCCGGCAAAAAAAATCTTTACAATTGTGCGCAGAATTTTTTTCACATGTAAAATCAGCGTAATGATTTCACTTCTTAAAAGTGTACACAATGGGGGAGATAATCAAAAACTGTCTAATAACAAAACTGGCATAGTTGCCCATAGCAGCCAATCAAAGCTCAACTTTCACTTTTCAATACTAATTATAACACAATATTCACAATAAAACACTTGAATGTTAAGATTTTTAGGTTTTGTTGAACTTGTAAAGATTTTTTTTTTGCAGGCATTGTATATACTTTACGTTCATTGTGAGCTGCCCAATATCTTGCACAGTAACAAAAGCAGCCATGGCCTCATCCATCAATCGCCAGTCAATTGTGTAATTTTCCTGATGATCGGAGGCTTCAGAGTGCGGTTCATAACAGCTTGTTAACAGTGGTGGGATACTGTATCTGTGGGATTCCCCGGCTGTTTTCCTGACAGTTTCCAAAACAGCTTAGATGCTCTTTTAGAAGAAAAATAACATAAATCATTTTTCTGAATGTTTGACCCAGTGGATCAACAATTGGGATAGGGAGGGAAAGATTAGCTCTTTGGGGCGGACTAGATTATGCATTATGGTTGAACATAGACCCTATCTCTTTATGATATCCCATCCCTTGGTTGAACATGATAGACGTGTCTTTTTTTTCATCCATATTAATTCACTGGTATACAGTGATTTTGGTGCCAACGATGTCTGAATGGTTTTATATTGAGTTTATGGTGCCGATTAACAAAAGGACTTTGGTTTTACAAAGTTGGCTCTAGCTTCTGAGATATTTAATAGTTAATTAATTACAGTAGAATTTTGGAATTTTGGTTTCAAAAAGTCTCTTTCATAGCATAGTAAGCCGACAAACTGAAATACAAAATAATTATATGACATATTACATTACCTAAGACTCTATTAAAGATTCAAAAGACAGACCAAAAGCTATGGAATTTGTTATCACACACAAGTTGCATTGGGGAAATGCATTATTTTTATGGATGAATTATCCCAAAAAGCTAGGACCAATTCAGCAAAAGTAATGGGATTTTACAATTTAGCACCCTCAAAATACTCTTAAATCCATTCAAAAAACCACCTGAATTTTTTTGTTGTTGACCTGTGTTATCAATTGAGCTTTTAGGGCGAGTAGACTTCATAATTTTGTTAAAAGCTCCATATTTTATCTGTTACTTGGAATTATGTTTTTTTCAGTGTTGCTTAGTTACGTGCAAAAAAAAAACTCACCTGTAATTGCTGATCACATTGCAGGTTAAAATTGCACCATCCATCATGTGGCTCCTTTTGCTGGTGGTTTTTGGCCTGATCTACTTGTACAGATGGCATAGACAAAGTCTGATCCTGGAAAATCTCACTGACAAATATGTATTTATAACTGGATGTGACTCTGGATTCGGAAACCTATTGGCAAAGCAGTTAGATAAACATGGAATGAAGGTCCTGGCTGCTTGTTTGACCAATCAAGGTGCAGAAAACCTAAAGAAAGAGACCTCCAGTAGACTGCAAACAATAATACTGGATGTTACCGACAGCAAAAGTGTAAGCTCTGCTGCTGAAAAGGTGGCAGATACAGTTGGAAGTAAAGGTAATCTGTTATTATTCCATTTTTCTTTAAAAGGATAAAAGGGCTGTCTAGGAGTAGAGCAAAAGTTTCTCTTTTTTCTTTCATTTGTTCTAGAAATGGTGACACATCTGCTGCTTCCTTTTTAGTCCTGGAAAATCACCCTAGTCCTGTTTGATTTTCTCATAATATTTGTAATTGTATTATGGAGCGGTAGACTGGCATACACATTTCTGTCTGACTTCTTTACCACTGTCAACCAGGTATGCGATTACTGAAAATTTGAACAAAAATTAAAACTTGTTTCTAGAAGAGATGAGTAAATCTTTTGAAACTCGAATTTCACACTCTAAGGAAACACAAAATTAAGACAGGCATATTAAGCTGTTGTCTTTGTTTGCAGTGCCTCAAGAATAAAAAAGAAAAAAAATGGTGTTAAGGTTCTGTACTGATGCATTTCTCAGATCGATCTGCTCACAGTTACATTGACTCTGCAGGTCCAGCACCTACCTGTCACTTAAATCTTTGTATTGTCATTCGCAGACTGAGACTATCACTACCATTTTCCTTTTTTTCTGTAGTAATACAATAAACACCTCAATCATATTTATGCCTTTTTTATGCCTATGAGCAATGTGCTGTGTGCTTGGGAAGAACTCCAGCGGTGAGTGAAGTAGTGTCAGGCCTTTTTTTTTTTTTGCTATCCCCACAAATCATCAAATCACACATTGTACAAATTTGACACGACTTGCACATTTCAGGAAATTTGACTCGAAGTCTATCTACTCAGCTCTAATTTCTAGTGAACCACTTTACATATGAGTCGCACGTAACAGGGCTTTGAGGTACTCGGCACCGAGCCCGTACACTTCACTGGGGGATGTCACGGGTAGCACAGCTCGGTCCGTTGCCCTGGGCGCTCACTAAAGGGGGATATTTACAGGGGATTTAGAAATGTTTGTGACGCCACCTGTGGTTCCTGGTCAGGATGACCAGCGCTGCAGGGTAGATTCTCTGAGGGGTTGTTACTGGGCAGCAAGATGTTAAGTCTCCCACAGGCGAGACTGATCCCTCGAGATATATGGCGGTGCAGGGGTGCGGGCAATGAGGCAGACACACACAAGACAGTCTCTTTCTGTACCTTTACTGGTGTATTTGCAGGCACGTCCCGGGAAGCTGCTCAGGGTGGAGGATGCACGTCCAGTAATCACTGAGTAGGTGTAGGGCCTCCTTACTTCTTTATATGTGTGAGTTTCTGACTTGCATGAAACAAAGCCTAACTCCGTGTGGAACAGCTACGCCCGGCTGACATTGTGGTAGAGCCTTCTTTTGGACAGAACTAAGTCTCTATCTGCAGCGTCCTGCCAGACTCCTGTTCTTCCTGACCCCGGTTACGTATCAGCACTGTTGGGCCCCTCTGTGACCTGAAGTCCAGCAGGGTCTCCGGTTTTTCCCACTAGCCGTGAAGGTACTAGCAAGCTCGGACCCGGTGTCCGGTGGTGCAGAGTGGAGGTAAGCTATCGTTGCTATTTCTCCTCAGTCACTCTCTCTTTCCCTTTTTCCACTTGCCTGTCGTCCTACTCACACCTTTAACATAAGCACAGGCAGCAGTAGATGTCAGCTTTCTTCTCTTCACCGCTCTCCAAGCGTCGGCACGCTCGCTCTCTAACAGTACCTCAGTTGACTCGGTGTTACAAATACTGCAGTTCCCTTTCCTTCACTTCCTTCTTAGGCTCTGTCCGAAGTAGCTATCAGGACATTCCGTCAGACTGATCTGTGCACACTCCGAGAGTCACTTTCCAGTTTCCTAGGGAACTATCAGTCAGCACGATCTGAGGTAACTTTCCTCTCAGCTCTTCAACACGCTCTGACACAGACTAGTGTAATCTGAGCTCTGCTCTGACAGGAAATCAACTACTCACTCCGGTGTTCTGAGGAGATCTGATCTGTCTGAGGTACAACCAACAACTAGCTAATGTTCAGCTAGACTGTCTTCATCTCACTGCTCTATCTCTCCACACCCTTATATACTCTAAAGGGCTCCCTCTGGTGGCACCAGGGAAATGTGAAGTGTGAATGAATATCGGGTGATTGTGAATTACCTTATATGCATCCTCCTGGGTAATATGTGGCACCAAGCGCAGCTGGGCTACACACATAAGCATACCATTTTTCATCTGGACATTGTTTTCAGAGGTGCCACTTTTGAGGGTAATTATTGTTATCGCACCAATATTTCGGAAGTAAAAACTTTGAGGACACTCTTTTGGCCATTTCTTGAATTTTGGTCCAGTTATCCTTAAAAAATGGAAAAATAAGTTGGTAACCTTGGTGTAAATGCTAGTAATTTTGCATAATAAAACAGTGAAAGCCTAATCAGGTTACTTTGTAGGTGAATTAAATATTCTTCCTTTCTCAGGCCCAAACAAACTTGAGGACATCAGCAGCCCCATGATTACAGTCATGGCCAAAAGTTTTGAGAATGACACAAATATTAATTTTTACAAAGTCTACTGCTTCACTTTTTCTAATGGCAATTTGCATATACTCCAGAATGTTATAAAGAGTGATCAGCTTAACAGCAATTACTTGCAAAGTCAATATTTGGCTAGAAAATGAACTTTATCCCCCAAAACACATTTCAACATCATTGCAGCCCTGCCTTAAAAGGACCAGCTAACCTCTTTTCAGTGATTGCTCCATTAACACAGGTGTGGGTGTTGATGAGGATATGGCTGGAGATCAATCTGTCATGATTAAGTAAGAATGACACCACTGGACACTTTAAAAGGAGGCTGGTGCTTGGCATCATTGTTTCTCTTCTGTTAACCATGGTTATCTCTAAAGAAACATGTGCAGTCATCATTGCAATGCACAAAAATGGCCTAACAGGGAAGAGTATCGCAGCTAGAAAGATTGCACCTCAGTCAACAATCTATCGCATCATCAAGAACTTCAAGGAGAGAGGTTCCATTGTTGCCAAAAAGGCTACAGGGCGCCCAAGAAAGACCAGCAAGCGCCAGGACGTCTCTTAAAAGTGTTTCAGCTGCGGGATCGGGCTACCAGCAGTGCAGAGCTTGCTCAGGAATGGCAGCTGGCAGGTGTGAGTGCATCTGCACGCACTGTGAGGCGGAGACTCTTGGAGCAAGGCCTGGTCTGAAGGAGGGCAGCAAAGAAGCCACTTCTCTCCAGAAAAAACATCATGGACAGACTGATATTCTGCAAAAGGTACAGGCAGTGGACTGCTGAGGACTGGGGTAAAGTTATTTTCTCTGATGAATCCCCTTTTCGATTGTTTGGGACATCAGGAAAACGCCTCATTCGGAGAAGACAAGGTGAGCGCTACCACCAGTCTTGTCTCATGCCAACTGTTAAGCATCCTGAAACCATTCATGTGTGGGATTGCTTCTCAGCCAAGGGAATCGGCTCTCTCACAGTCTTGCCTAAAAACACAGCCATGAATAAAGAATGGTACCAGAATGTCCTCCAAGAGCAACTTCTCCCAACCCTCCAAGAGCAGTTTGGCGTTCAACAATGCCTTTTCCAGCATGATGGAGCACCTTGCAATAAAGCAAAGGTGATAATAACTAAATGGCTCAGGGAACAAAACTTAGAGATTTTGGGTCCATGGCCTGGAAACTCCCCAGATCTTAATCCCATTGAGAACTTGTGGTCAATCATCAAGAGACGGGTGGACAAACAAAAACCTAAAAATTCTGACAAAATGAAAGCATTGATTGTGCAAGAATGGACTGCTATCAGTCAGGATTTGGTCTAGAAGTTGATTGAGACCATGCCAGGGAGAATTGCAGAGGTCCTGAAGAAGAAGGGTTAACACTGCAAATATTGACTTGCTGCATTAACTCATTCTAACTGTCAATATAAGCTTTTGTTACTCATATGTTTGCAATTATATTTCTGTCTGTGATAAAAACATCTGTCAAACACACATAAAAACCAGAGGGCAGCAGATCATGTGAAAATATAATATTTGTGTCATTCTCAAAACTTTTGGCCATGACTGTAGATAAAGTATTGGATCATGCTGTCAGAAGCTTGCAGAATTCAAGGAAGCCAAGAGGTTGAAAAAGAGTGACCGTTGGTTTAATTTTTACTTCATGAATTGTTAGTATGTGTGAAAATAAGAAACTTTGTAATATATATTCTCTTAGAAATCTGCTTCTTTCTCTGCTAAAAATGATCATTCTCAGTTCACAGGTAAAATCTGTATTCAGTAACTCCCATCTCAGTAATGTAAAAATCTGTCTTCACTGAATACAAATTTTACCCAAAGGCTGGAGTCACACACAACGTATAAAAAAATCATTCCTTTTTGTCATGGACGAAAATCGCACAAATGTTCCCTGAACAGTGATCCGTATATCATCCGTGTGCAATGCGAGGGTGCGATTTCCTCGCATCAAAGTATCCGTGTGACATCCGTATGGCATCCATACGGCGAGCGGCTTGCAAAATGGATCCATGGCCTCAAATATTGTGAAAACATATATACAGTCTATATATATATGTCAGTGAGACATATATATATTGCATACAGAGGTAGATAGCAGAATAGCCGATAATTCAATTGTCGGCTTCTGTAAAATCATTACAGAACCCGACAGGATATGAGACATGGTTTACATACAATAAACCATTGCATATCCACTAGATTTATATATGTCCCTCAATAATAATGTTAGTAGTGTATGTGTGCAAAATTTTGGAACTGTAGGTGTTAAATTAAAGGATTAATTCACGGAAAAAACTGGCGGTGGCTCCCGCGCAATTTTCTCCGCCTGAGAGGGCAAGCCAGTAACTGAGGGCAGAAATTAATAGCCTAGAAGAGGTACCATTGTTTTTGCTTCCCCCTGGCTAAAAAAAATCTGCCCCCAGTCTCTCCAGAGAAAGCGTATCTCAAGACGCGCCTATTCCGGCACTTACTCTCTCTCTTCCCATTGCCCTGTATCGGTGGCATATGGGGTAAAAACATTTCTGAACATTTTCCCACACTGTCAGTTCACCGCGGGTCAGGCAAGGAGTATGCTTACGTCACTTAGGCTGTGCTGACTGCCCTCTTGACCAGCAGCGAAATGACAGCGGGGGGACGGGGGGGGAAGAAATGTTCAGAAACTTTCCCACGCTAATCAGTTAATCTCCACTCAGGCTGGGAGGCTGTGCCCAGTCACATTAGCACCAGTCCCGGTTGTAAACTATTTAACCCCTTCAGATGAATTTTGGCGTGGGACTTGACTGTACGGCGGACAGGTATGGGTATAGTGTTGGTTTTTTATTTTGTCTTTTTTCTAGGACACCGATGGCTTTGATATGGATTGGGAGTTAAATAAAGATGTAAAAAATGTATTTATTTATTTCATTAAAACTCTATTCTTAATGTGTGGTGGTTTTTTTTTAACCCTTTCAGACTAGTGGATTAATAATGGATAGTTGTCTTATTGACAGCTCTCCATTATTAACCAGGCTTAATGGCACCTTGAAATAGCAAGGTGTCATTATCCCCTTATTACCCCATATGCCACCACTAGAGGGCAATGGGAAGAGAGAGAGTCAGTGCCGGAATAGGCGCATCTTACAGATGCACTTTTTCTGGGGAGGCTGGGGGCAGATTTTTTTTACCCTGTGGGCCCAAACACAATGGTACCTCCCTAGGCCATTAATTTCTGCCCTCAGTCACTGGCTTGGCCTCTCTGGTGGAGAAAATTGGCCGGAGCCCACGCCATTTTTTCCTTGAATTAATCCTTTAATTTAACACCTATAGCTCCAAAATTTTACACACATACACTACTAACATTATTAGTGAGGGACATATATAAATCTAATGGATATGCAATGGTTTACTATATGTAAACCAAGTCTCATATCCTGTCTGGTTCTGTAATGATTTTACAGATGCCGACAATTGAATTTTCATCTATTCTGCTATCTATATCTCTATGAAATATATATATGTATGTATATATATATATATATATATATACATTTATATATATATATATATACCTATACTGTTTATACATGTATTCTATCTATTCTGTTTTAACCTGTCAGTGTGATTTTACAGTATAGCGCACTGAATTGCCAGCTTTTCTGAAGGACACCGGTGCGTATTTCCCGCAAGTCACACTGATGGTCCGTGTGTATTCCGATTTTTCTCGCACCCATAGACTTGCATTGGCGTTTTTCGGGTGTACTACGGTGCAAATCGCAGCATGCTGTGATTTCCTCAGCACGTATAATACGGCCAAGGAAAAATCGGATGATGGGAGCTGCCCCAGAGATTAACATTGGTCAGAGTGCTATGCGATTTTTTTTCTCGCGTAGGACTCGTCCGTATTTCTCGCTAGTGTGACTTCGGCCATAAACTGAAATGAAGGTAGCACAGCTTGCAAACACGAAATATGAAAAATGAATTGCATCACTGCCTTAGAAATATGAAAAAATTGAGAAGTCTTAGTTAGGACCTGGATTACGAGAAGAGCCTTAACGTGGCTTCCATGTACACATAAATTGGCCATTTTTTGCGCGAAGACTTCTCAATTTTTTCATATTTCTAAGGCAGTGAATTTGATGCAATTCATTTTTCATATTTTGTGTTTGCAAGCTATAGCGCTACAGTGTGCTACCTTCCTTTCTTGAATGTGCATAAGTTGGTGACTCTAGGTTTAGCACCTGTTCACATTAGGTCTATTTTTGGATGTGCCGGTCAGTTTTTTGATATGTATTCATTTACCTTCTGCCTGAGCACTCCACCTGTTGGTCACAGGCGTTTTAATTATACCAGGTCCATTACCCCTCCACAGAGATGTAGATTTTAGTCTAGAGAGAGGATTCATATGTTCCCATGCAGATAGACTTTTCTAAGCAAGGATTGACATTAGTTAGGACCTGGAATACGAAAAGAGCCTTAACGTGGCTTACAGGTACACATAAATTGGCCATTTTATGCGCGAAGACTTCTCAATTTTTCATATTTCTAAGGCAGTGATGCAATTCATTTTTCATATTTTGTGTTTGCAAGCTATAGCGCTACAGTGTGCTACCTTCCTTTCTTGAATGTACATAAGTTGGTGACTCTAGGTTTAGCACCTGTTCACATTAGGTCTATTTTTGGATGTGCCGGTCAGTTTTTTGATATGTATTCATTTACCTTCTGCCTGAGCACTCCACCTGTTGGTCACAGGCGTTTTAATTATACCAGGTCCATTACCCCTCCACAGAGATGTAGATTTTAGTCTAGAGAGAGGATTCATATGTTCCCATGCAGATAGACTTTTCTAAGCAAGGATTGGCATTAGTTAGGACCTGGAATACGAGAAGAGCCTTAATGTGGCTTACAGGTACACATAAATTGGCCATTTTATGCGCGTAAGACTTCTCAATTTTTCATATTTCTAAGGCAGTGATGCAATTCATTTTTCATATTTCGTGTTTGCAAGCTATAGCGCTACAGTGTGCTACCTTCCTTTCTTGAATGTGCATGAGTTGGTGACTCTAGGTTTAGCACCTGTTCACATTAGGTCTATTTTTGGATGTGCCGGTCAGTTTTTTGATTTGTATTCATTTACCTTCTGCCTGAGCACTCCACCTGTTGGTCACAGGCATTTTAATTATACCAGGTCCATTACCTCTCCACAGAGATGTAGATTTTTGTCAAGAGAGAGGATTCATATGTTCCCATGCAGATAGACTTTGCTAATCGAGGATTGGCATTAGTTAGGACCTGGAATATGAGAAGAGCCTTAACGTGGCTTCCAGGTACACATAAATTGGCCATTTTATGTTCTAAGACTTCTCAATTTTTTCATATTCCTAAGGCAGTGATGCAATTCATTTTTCATATTTCGTGTTTGCAAGCTATAGCGCTACAGTGTGCTACCTTCCTTTCTTGAATGTGCATGAGTTGGTGACTCTAGGTTTAGCACCTGTTCACATTAGGTCTATTTTTGGATGTGCCGGTCAGTTTTTTGATATATAGAAACTGAAATGAATGATGAGTCCTGGAGAAGAAAGAAGCAGATTTTTGCAATAAGCTATATTACAACGTTGTTTATTTTCTTGAGCACTATTTAGTTGTTGAATAAAAATTAAAATAGCCAAAACAAGATAGAGAGTGAACGGCTCCAGGATAACTCAGCCAACAATCCAATCGCTTGTCTATGGGGATTCTGATAGCTGACCCTTGGTAGTCAGACAGCTGTGGGTATATGGTGCTCAGCGTCCAGAAATGACACAATGCTCATATAAGCAAAAAAGAAATGATGTGGCACTCACCCATATGCTGACCCGGTCCCAGGAGGACCTGTGGAAGCGTTGAACATGCGAAATGGCCGTCGTCCTTCTTCCCTGCCTGTCCCCCACGATTTTTCCTTTAATGGAGATTGAATAAAGAAGTTCACAGCATATGGGTGCCGCATCATTTCTTTTTTGCTTATATAAAAATTAAAATGCTGGTTACTATTTACTACTTTCCCCCTTTTTATATGTTAAAGAAACCTGATAGCTGATGCATGCTGTGCAATGCATGGGCAGAATGCATCAGACATTGGCTGCATAATTTCAACCAGGTATGTTTTGCTCTGAAAGACTGCAGCATTTCAGAGAAAAACATGCTTTAAAATCCTCCAGGTATCAAGACACATGAGATACTAGACAGATTAGTGGGATTCCAGTAGTTTGTCTCTGCCCACTTCCAGTGACTGACAGGGCTTCCCTATACATGCAGTGAGAAACCTGTCACTCAAGAGGAGCGGCAGGGAGAAGCGGCCAAGGACCCGCTATTTCTACTAGCCTCCTATGCAGCTTGGTTCCCGTTCAGATTTTAAAATGTTTTTTCCTATGAAACACCGCAGTCAAACATGTATGGTTGAAATCATACAGCCAGTCTCTGATACATGCTGCTATTTTTTTTTATTTCTCCACTCTCTTTTTCTGAGTTATTGGATTCTAAACCTTAGAATGCCTAGCTACTATAATAACATTAGAGAGTTGTGAAAAAAGAGCTGCAGTGTGTCACATATACAGTTATGCATCAAGTCCAGGTATATGTGAATTTTTCCCTGGTGCCTGAGACAGTTCCAGAGAATTTATGTGATGACATTACAGCACATTTTTACAGCTCTTCTCTCCTTTATTTTCCTTGTTTTTTTATATATATAAATGAGCTGGTAAGATACCTGGGCCATACCCTGAGAGTCTGCTTCCAGAGCTTATTTTAAATGAAACGGTGCATTACCAGTGTGAGACATTTAATAGCTGACAGTTTGTACTTCTGATCTCACTGCAAAGTTGTGTGTGATTGTAACTAACACAGTTCAGCAAAGCTGAATTTTGCCTCATTACAAACATATCTGCAGTTGTAGCTCTCCTTTCACAGTGCTGTCAGCTCAGTTGTATTACTCTAACCCTACACTGGCTGCATGTGAGAAGGAAGCTGAAGCAGTGTTAGTTGTATTCGGGCACAGCTTTACAACAGAGCTGATATGTTTGTAATCGGCAAAGTTCAGCTCTGCTGTACTGTGTTAGTAATAATCAGGCACAGCTCTGCAGTGAGATCAGGAGAACAGACTATCAGTCATTATGCCTCACACTGGTAACACCCCCTTTTACTGTCATGGAAATCTGTGCCCTGCCCAGGGATCTTCACTGCTCATTTACATATAAAGAAAAAGGAAAATTTTTCTGTAAGAAAACATCTCATCACAGATGTTAATATATTAATTTATTCAACTCTACTACATGCATGCTCATGTAGACAACTTAGGAGGGTTGATCCTACTGATAAATTTGCTTTAAGTTTGGAAATAAGTAAGATATTCCCAGAAAGACATTGAAATTCTTTTTTATTGTATAGATTTTTTGTCATTTTTTTTTTATCCAAACCTGTTTATTTGTTCTTAGCAGGGCTCTGGGGTTTAGTTAACAATGCAGGGTATGGCTTTGCTCTTGCTCCCACTGAATGGCAAAAAAAGGAAGATTTTCTCAAGGTTCTGAATGTGAATTTGATTGGTATGGTGGATGTGACTTTACATCTACTGCCCCTTTTAAGAAAAGCCAAAGGACGTATTGTTAACGTATCTAGTGTTATGGGAAGACTGTCCATTATTGGTGGAGATATTGCCTATCGAAGTATGGTGTGGAGGCTTTCTCTGATTGTTTAAGGTAAGTTTGAAAAACGGTATCAAACACCTAACATTGGTAATATTAGTGCATATGGCTTCTAATATGCCCTGCTTTACATCTTGCTTCATGTTCATTTAAGCACATACACTGGATATAAAAATTCTACACACCTTTGTTTAAATGACAGGTTTTTGTAATGTAAAAATGTTTAGTTTTGCATTTTCATTTTTTGCTCCCCTTCTTCCCAGAGCCATAACTTTTTTTTATTTTCAGGTCAAAATGGCCATATGAGGGCTTATTCTTTGCAGGATAAGTTGTACTTTTGAACGACACCATTGGTTTTACTATGTTGCGTACTAGAAAACAGGAAAAAAATTACAAGTGCCGTGAAATTGCAAAAAAAGTGCAATCCCACACATGTTTTGTTTGGCTTTTTGCTACGTTCGCTAAATGCTAAAACTGACCTGCCGTTATGATTCTCTAGGTCATTATGAGTTCATAGACACCAAAAATGTCTAGGTTCTTTTTTATTTAAGTGGTGAAAAAAAATTCAAAACTTTGTAAAAAAAAAATTGCGCCATTTTCCAATACCTGTAGCGTCTCCATTAGTGTTGAGCGATACTGCTCGATATCTAAAAATATCGGATCGGAATGGTATCGCCGATATCACTAAAATATCGGCGATACCCGATACCGATACCGGAAGTCCAATGTAAGTCTATGGGACCAAATATCGACATTGAAAAAAAACCCATTCTTGCCTTGTTGGTTAATTGTACATGAAGGAAAACAACAAAGAGTAATGTAGAATGTATTGGGGGAGGTTGAGGAGACAATAAAGGCATACATGTTTAACCCAATGCATTGGAATAGCATTAATATATTTTTTTTTGGAAATACGTTTGGATTGACTAACAAACTGACAATGTTGTTAACCTTTTTTCTATTTTGGCAAATATGTATGTTTCACAACTTCCATGCTCTTCACCTTTTTAACTTTTGCCAGTGCCACACTTTCTCCTTCATAATCTTCAGCAGCATCATCTTTCTCATCAAATTATTCTTCATCTTCACCTTCTTAATCTTCTTCTTAAACTTCTTGCTATTCATGTTTTTGTTTACATTACTCATATTGTTATTATTAAACTATTAATCTTCTTCATATTCAAATTCTTCATCTTCTTCCTCTTCATCTTCTTCATCATATTCTTATTTGTGACAGAGATTCCTGTACTTGTAATCTGTAAAAGTATGAATTTTCATTCTTCCGTTCTTGCTGTCACAAAAGATTTAAATTACAACAGTATTTGTCCGTGTTCAGTTTAGCCTGCAGCAGCAGGCATTTTCCAGGGGCACCACGAGGAGGAACGGACTTACCCCCATACACTGCTTAGTCTTCTTCTGCTTAGAATTTAGAGCATATATTTTGCTCTTCATTTTGGTCTTATACTTCATGTTCTTCTGCTTTTTGATCTTCTGCTTATTGTTCTTCTGTCTGTTGTTCTGTATCTTGTAGTTTGTCTTAACCTTCTTTGTCCTGTTGGTGATCTTCTTCAGGGTAATCTTTTATTTTTTCTTTGTGATGGTGTTCAGGCTGGTTGGCTTCATGCTCGTCGTCCTTGTTGTCGTCATCTTCTTCTGGGTGGTCTTTAAGGTCGTCTAATTTCCGAGAACCAGTTGACGTTACTGGAACCCGGACGGGTATCAGATGGAACAAGAGACAATGGAAGTAACGAGGACCAGCTGACTGTGCTGGAACCCGGAGGGGCAGCAGAAGAAACGGCAAGTCACAACGAGTACAGCTGACGTTACTGTGACACGGTTACAAGCAGAGGTACTGTGCTCCAAGCACTACCAAGGACCAGCAGACTTGCTGGAACTCGTATACGGAGATGGAGCACTAGGCCAAGGCACTGGGAGAACCAGTTGACGTACTGGAACCGAAGGGCAGCAGAAGAAAAGAGCATGTCACAACCGAGTACCAGCTGACGTTACTGTGACACGGTACTAAGCGGAGGTACCTGTGCTCCAAAGCACTACCAAGGACCAGCAGACGTTGCTGGAACTCATATACGGAGATGGAGGCACCTAGGCCAAAGGCACTGGGGAGAACCAGTTGACGGTACTGGACCCCAGACGGGTAGCAGAACGCACCCATGAAAATGTAAGTTGACAGGACGCAAGCCGTCCGCAGTTACCGAATCACACAGTCCTACAGTGGGTGCTTGTCCTATTGTCACAATGGAAACAGCCTTTATTTACATATCCCACAGCACACATAGGAATCACCTAAACTGCAGGCACCATAGAGTCGGCTAACCCGAATGCAACACGACAGCACAACTTATTGGAGGATAATTGACGTTCACACTGCCAGGAAACAGCTGTCGTGCTGTAACCAGGCTGGCCAGGAGTCAGTACCCCTGCCAATTACTTACGAGCAACAAATGGCGGTGTTGTAGCCCAGGGAGTAGAGTTCAGGTGGTAGAAAGATGAACATAACAGGAGACATGGAAAACGTTGCCAAACAGTTATTTAATCTGAAAACGGACAGGCAAATTCAGGTGATATCCATGCCTTGTTCATTTTCAGAAAAGTAAGCCGGTCTACATTCTCTGAGGATAGTCGCATGCGACGGTCTGTTAGTACACCACCTGCAGCACTAAAGACGCGCTCAGATAATACACTGGCAGCAGGGCAAGCCAGCACCTCCAATGCATACTGGCTAAGCTCTGGCCATGTATCCAACTTAGAGACCCAAAATTTGAAAGGGGAAGAGGCATCTGGGAGTACACTTAGAGGGAAAGACAAGTAGTCTGTCACCATCTTACGGAAACGTTGCTTCCTGGTGACTGGAGCCGTCTCGGATGGTGTAGACCTTGCTGGCGCTGTCACAAAACTTCGCCACATTTGTAACATACAGCTCTTGCCCTGTGCAGAGGCGCTGCTTGTGCTCCCTCTTGTTGTAGAGGTGTCTACACTGCCTCGACGCACAGAGCTGCTTTGTAAAGCAGTAGCAGCAGCATCTCTCTCGGCTGGAATGTACAACAGTATGGATTGCACCAGTGTGTCTTGGTACTCCCGCATTTTACGGTCCCGGTTCCCCGGTGTGATGAGGGTTTGTAAGTTGTCCCAGTAGCGAGGGTCTAGGAGGGTGTACACCCAATAATCTGACGTGGTGAGAATGTGGGCGATGCGGCGGTCGTTTCTCAGGCACTGAAGCATGAAATCAACCATGTGCTGCAGACTCCCAACTGGCCAACAAAAGCTGTCCTGTGGAAGAGGCGTCATCTCTGCCTCCTCTGCATCACCCCACCCTCGCTCTACATACTGACTAGAGCGTTGTGTACCTCCCTCTGTAGGGATTTCTTCCTCCTCCATTGACTCCTCCTCCTCCTCATCCTCCTCACAAAGTGAGCCCTGCCCAGCCCTTTGTGAGGAACCACGTTGCGCTGACTGTCCTGAAGGTAATTGAATTTGTGACTCCTCATCCTCCACCTCTTCCAAAACCTCTTCCTTTAGTGCTTTCAGTGATTTCTGAAGCAGGCAGATAAGGGGGACAGTCATGCTGTGTCATGTATAGTGTACAGTTCCTATAGCGTCTTGTGCTTGGGTGCGAGGAAAACACATGAGACACAGGTTGATATGAAATGACTTGTATTACTTCATACAAGCATGCAGAAAAGGTCACACAGTTTGCAGGAACAGCGACAGGAGACACAGCAGGCCAGAGTAACTTCAAGCTCTACAATAACTCTCCAAAGCAGGTTCAGGATCTCTTCTCTGTACCGTAATTCCTCTGCAAACATGGATTCACCAAACAGCAGGTTTCCAGAGTCCAAAAGTGTTCCAAGGTTCCTCGGTAGGGAATAGCTGGAGTACAAGTCCAAGGCTTCCAGGAGTCAGGTCACAGACTGACTGAGGCTTGATTCAGGAGCACTGATTGTTCAGCTGAGGCTGCTTAAGAAGCAAGAGGGAAGAATCAGGGCGGGAACATGAAAACTGGAAACTCCATATTAACTGAGGGCAAGAGCTGCAGAAAGACAGAAAGCAAAATGGCCGACGGAAAACTGAGTTTCAAGGAACATGTCAACAGAGACAAAGAACCTTACATTACTCCCCCCTTAGGGACAACCTCCGGATGACCTCAGACCAGGCTTGTCAGGGTACCTCTGATGAAACTGGCGGAGCAGGCGAGGAGCATTTACATTATTGACTGGTTCCCATGAGTTGTCCTCCACTGGGTAGCCCTGCCATTTAATCAAATATTGCAACTGATTTCTGTACAACCTGGAATCTAGAATCCTTTCCACCATAAATTCTTCCTGACATCGACCAGCACTGGGTCAGGGCAAGGAGAAGAACGTCCAGGAAACGTATTGGGTGTTGCAGCCTTTAGTAGGGATACATGAAAACAGGGTGGATTCTCATAGTTCTGGGTAGTTGAAGACGACAAGCAACAGCACTTATAATCTTATTGATCTTATAAGGTCCAATGTACTTATGTCCCAATTTAGACGATGGAATCTTTAATTTAAGATTTCTGGTTGACAGCCAGACCAAATCTCCTACCTTGAAAGCTGGTGCAGGTTTACGAAATTTATCTGCTGCTTTCTTGTACCTTTCCTGAGCCAATTCTAGATTTTCCTTTAGAAGATCCATATTCTTTTGTAAAGAAGTGATTCTTTCAGCCACTGCTGGCAAGGGCGTATCTATGGGAAATCGAGGAAGAATGTTAGGATGATAACCTAGATTGGAGTAAAAAGGAGACTGCTTAGTGGAGGCGCTCTGAGAGTTGTTATAAGAGAACTCAGCCAGTGGAAGTAGATCCACCCAATCATCCTGTAGGTGGCAGATAAAACAGCGGAGATACTGCTCCAGGGTCTGATTGGTTCGTTCTGTCTGTCCATTAGTCTGGGGATGAAAAGCAGAAGAAAGGTTTACTTTAATGTCCAATGCTGCACAGAAATTTTGCCAAAACCTTGAAGTGAATTGCACCCCTCGATCCGAAATGACCTCATCCGGTACTCCATGTAAGCGAAACACATTCTTAATTATAAGTCTGATGTCTGTTTTGCAGTGGGTAAGCCGACACAAGGGATAAAATGAGCTGCCTTTGTTAGACGGTCAACCACCACTAGAATGGTGTTCTTCCCTTGAGAGGTTGGTAACTCCACAATGAAGTCCATAGAAATGGATCCCGACGGGCGGGACGGGGTGGGAAGAGGTTGCAACAGACCAGTTGGTGAGGAGCGAGGTGTTTTGCATCTTGCACAGACTTCACATGAAGTGACATAGTTTAAGACATCTTTCCTGTAAGTGGGCCACCAAAAGAAACGAGAAAGAAATTCTTGTGTCTTTAGAATTCCCCTATGCCCGGCTATCTTGGAATCGTGGATGAGTTGCAATACTCTCAATCTGACTGTTTCAGGTATATACAGACGTTGTCCCTGAATCCACACACCATTCTTAAAGACAAGACTTACGTCCCTTGGGGGTTGAGCCAACAAAGAATCCGCATGGTATGCTTCCTTGATGTCCTTAAGTAGGTCTTGATTATGAATCACTCCCAGGAATCTAGAGTCAGGAAGAATAGTCTTAGGAGGAGTAAGTGGACGTGTCTCTGCTGAATGAATCCTAGAGAGTGCATCAGCCTTTCCATTGCGCGATCCTGGTCTATAAGAAATGACAAAATTAAATTGGTTTAGGAAAAGATTCCAGCGAGCCTGGCGAGGAGTCAGGCACTTAGCCGACCTGATAAATTCAAGGTTACGATGGTCTGTCAGGACGACTATTTGCTGTGCAGCTCCCTGAAGAAGGTGTCTCCATTCCTTGAAGGCGGCAATAATGGCCAACAATTCTCTATTGCCCACATCGTAGTTCCTCTCAGCTGAAGACAACTGCTGGGAAAAGAAGGCACAGGGATGCAAGACATTCTTCTCACCTGTTCTCTGAGAGAGTATAGCTCCAACGGCACAGTCTGAAGCATCCACCTCTATTATGAAGGCAAGCTCGGGGTTGGGATGTACTAAGATAGGTGCGGTGGTAAATTTATCCTTTAAACAGGAAAATGCTTCCTGAGCTTGCGGGGTCCAGGAGAACCTAGACTGTTTCCGGGTAAGTTGGGTGATAGGTGACACTACCTCAGAAAAATTCTTAATGAAACGTCTATAGAAGTTGGCAAACCCGATGAAACGCTGCACCTCCTTCACATTTCTAGGAATTGGCCAATCCTTGATGGCTTGGGTCTTGCTTCCATCCATACTAATCCCTTGCGTAGATAGTACATACCCCAGAAATTGAATTTCGGTCCTATGGAATTCACATTTTTCAAGTTTGATGTAGAGATGGTTTTGTCTTAGGCGTTCTAAGACCATTCTCACATGTCCATGATGTTCCTCTGTGGAGTTAGAAAAAATTAGAATATCATCCAGATAAATCACCACAAATGTATCTAGGAGATCCCTGAAGATATCATTCACGAAGTGTTGGAAAGTGGCTGGGGCGGTACTCAGACCAAAAGGCATAACTAGATATTCAAAGTGTCCATAGCGTGACCTGAAAGCAGTCTTCCATTCATCCCCAGGTCTAATACGGACCAAGTTATAGGCCCCACGGAGATCCAGTTTAGAGAAAATTTTGGCATGCCGCACTCTCTCCAACAACTCAGGGATTAAAGGCAATGGATAACGGTTTCTAATAGTAACCTTATTGAGTTCCCTATAGTCTATGCAGGGTCTCAGAGATCCATCTTTCTTCTTCACAAAGAAGATGGGTGCACCTGCGGGAGATGAAGAGGGGCGTATGAAGCCCTTGGCTAAATTTTCGTCTATATAATCCTTCAAAGCTTTTAGCTCGGGCCCCGCTAGGGGGTAGATCTTACCAAAAGGTATCTCGGCTCCAGGCAATAATTCAATTGGACAATCATATGGACGGTGAGGAGGAAGCTGATCAGCGTTCTTCTTGTCACATAAATCGTCATAGTCCTGGTATACAGCTGGTAGTTCAGGGACTGACATGGTTCCTTTAGGAACAGAGCAAGCTGAAACTCCTTGACTCATCTGTTTCTCCGGAAAGTGTAATTCCTTGGTCTCCCAGTTAATCGTAGGATTCTGCGCCTGCAGCCATGGTAGCCCTAGAATGATGGGAAAGTGGGGAGAAGAGATAAGCAAAAAAGACATTTTCTCCTGATGATCTTTACCCATAAGGACCCTCAAAGGCTCTGTTTCTTGATCCACTGGTCCAGAAGTCAGTAGAGAGCCATCCACAGTCTCCATCTGTACTGGAGTAGCCTTCTTCACTGAACGTATCCCCTGTTTCAGAGCAAAGGAGATATCCATAAAATTTCCACTTGCTCCTGAGTCGATCATAGCAGAGCTAGACACCCAGACTGAGTCAACCCAGAGTTTGATGGAAAGGAAGCAATGAGAATTGTTTCTTTTACAACTCAGCTGGGACACCGCTGAGGAAACTTGAAAAATTGCAGCGTTTATACCGTCATCGTCCCCAGAACTAACAGAGTTTAAGTCAGAGAAATCAAGATCTCTTGCAGCAGATCTCTCTGGAGCCTGAGGCTCGGACATGACAGAGCTCCTTCGCAACACTCACAGTGAATGACTGCTGCAGTAGTCTTACGAGAACGGCTGGGGCAGTTTATAATGAAGTGCCCTGACTTACCACAGTAGAAACATAGATTTTCCTTTATACGATGTTCTTTGCGTGCATCACTAACCCGTCTTTGTAAAGAGTCCACCTGCATGGGTTCAGGTTCTGGTTCCCTTGTGATCCTACTCAAAGGTTCCTTAGCTGAGGAGGGAGGTAGTAAAAGGTTAGTGCGATTATTTTCGAACCATCTCTCTTGTCTGCGTTCAGTCAGACGAGCATCAATACGGATACAATAGTTAATAAAGTCACCTAACGCAGTGGGAGGGTCGGCACGAGCAAGTTCATCCTTAATCAGTGGAGACAACCCTTTCCGAAAAATAGATTTTTTAGCGGAAGTGTCCCAAGTGGTATCAAGAGCCCATCTCCTGAAATCCAGGGCATATTCGGCTACTGAACGCTTACCTTGGCGCAAAGTTAACATGGCTGCTTCAGCTGTTGCACCTCGATTGGGGTCATCAAACACCTGCCCCATGGCTGAAATAAAAGCATCAAGGTGATTCAAACAATCATCCTCAGTCTCAATCAGAGGGTTTGCCCACATCAAAGCCTTATTGGTAAGCAACATGATTATAGTAAGCACTTTGGATCGTTCAGTGGGAAATTGTGAAGCATGTGCAGAGAAAAATAAATTGCATTGATTAATAAATCCCCTGAATTTCTCACGTTCACCGCCAAAACGAAAAGGAGGTAATTTGGGGATCCCAGAACTTGGGGTTATGGCAGGAGCCTGGGCTCGTTCCTCTAGAGCCTCAATCCTGGCTCGCAATTCCTGGGTAGTCTGTCCAAACACTTGCAAATTATGATTAGTGAGGTCCTGTAGGCTTGCAAAACGGGTTTTTAAAGTCTGTACATCTGAAAGGATTGTATCAGTCACTCCGCAAAGTTCCTTTATGTGGGCCTCCATCTTCCAGATCTTTTAAGGCAAAGGTGCTGGAAGGAGAAGAGGAAAGGAAAAAAAAAAAAGCAATAGTGTTTACCTGTGGTAACACTCCAGAGTAAAATTTTAAGGGAATGCGCTCACCTGGAATGGTTGTGAGAAGTCACAACCACTGTCATCACATAAGGTATTAAACGGACATCTGATATCCACAGTCACAGCAGACACGGCTTTCCCAGACCCAGCAGACACTAAACATTGGCTCCTGAATCTTGTCATGTATAGTGTACAGTTCCTATAGCGTCTTGTGCTTGGGTGCGAGGAAAACACATGAGACACAGGTTGATATGAAATGACTTGTATTACTTCATACAAGCATGCAGAAAAGGTCACACAGTTTGCAGGAACAGCGACAGGAGACACAGCAGGCCAGAGTAACTTCAAGCTCTACAATAACTCTCCAAAGCAGGTTCAGGATCTCTTCTCTGTACCGTAATTCCTCTGCAAACATGGATTCACCAAACAGCAGGTTTCCAGAGTCCAAAAGTGTTCCAAGGTTCCTCGGTAGGGAATAGCTGGAGTACAAGTCCAAGGCTTCCAGGAGTCAGGTCACAGACTGACTGAGGCTTGATTCAGGAGCACTGATTGTTCAGCTGAGGCTGCTTAAGAAGCAAGAGGGAAGAATCAGGGCGGGAAGATGAAAACTGGAAACTCCATATTAACTGAGGGCAAGAGCTGCAGAAAGACAGAAAGCAAAATGGCCGACGGAAAACTGAGTTTCAAGGAACATGTCAACAGAGACAAAGAACCTTACATGCTGACTAGTGCATCATCTGCACTCGCCATCCGCGTTGAGACATCAAACGCACGCAAAACGTCGCAGATGTCCTTCATAGAGGCCCACTCAGTAGTGGTGAAGTGTGGACGGCGCAAAGAGCGACTTGATTGCGCCTGATGCAGCTGATACTCCATTACTGCTGTCTGCTGCTCACACAACCACTCCAACATATGTAACGTGGAATTCCACCTGGTGGGTACGTCACATATGATGCGATGTTCAGGAAGGCGAAATCGGCGTTGCAGAGCAGCAATGCGCGATCTGGCTATGTTGGAACGTCGCAAGTGAGCGCACTCTAGGCGGACCTTCTGCAGCAGTCCAGCAAGATCCGGATAGTCCCTCAAAAAACTCTGCACGACCAAGTTGAGCACATGTGCCAGACATGGTATGTGAGTAAGGTTGCCAAGGCCCAGAGCTGCCACCAGATTTCGGCCATTGTCACACACTACCAAGCCTGGCTGGAGATTCAGCAGGCAAAAACCACACGTCGCTCTCCTGCTTGATGGCATTCCAGACCTCCTGCGCTGTGTGGCTTAGATTCCCCATTGAAATCATTTTCAGGACGGCCTGTTGACGTTTGGCCACGGCTGTGCTCATATCGGTCGCAACAGGTAAGCGTTCACGGGTCCATGTGGAGGTATACCGTGACGGCTCGTGCAGCGATGATTCTGAGGAACTGGAGTAGGAGGAGGAATCAATGTGTACAGACTGGATTCCTGCAATCCTTGGAGTTGGCAGAACACGTACAGCGCCACTGGCAAGATCTGTACCCGGCTCCACAACATTGACCCAATGGGCAGTGAGGGAAAGGTATCGTCCCTGGCCATGGGTACTGGTCCACGCATCGGTGGTCAGGTGGACCCTGCTACTGACGGCGTTTAGTAGCGCATGTTTAATGTTTCCCTCGACATGTTTTTGCAGAGCAGGGACGGCTTGCCTGCTGAAATAAAATCGGCTTGGCACATTATATTGTGGGACTGCCAATGCCATTAAGTTCCTGAAACTGTCAGTCTCCACCAGCCTGAATGACAGCATTTCAAGGGACAGGAGTTTTGCAATGCCAGAATTCAGAGCCTGTGCTCGTGGATGGTTTGCCGAGTATGGCCGTCTTTTATCCTATGCCTGTGGTACCGATGGCTGTTTTGTGGCCTGGAGTGTGACGATGACTGTGAACTTGTTTCTGTGGGTGGAATAACAGTTTGTCTATGGACAACAGTGACCGAGGTTCTTCCATGGAGATCCTGTGAGGAAGCCGAACCAGGTGTGTGTGAGCTGGAGGTAGAGGCTCCAACACGACCTGAAGATGTAGGTGCTGCTGTAGGTTGGCCTACATCTCCAGTGTGTCTTTGTAACTCAGCTACGTGCTTTGTCCGTACATGTTTCCACATATTTGTGGTATTCAGGTTACTGATATTTTTACCTCTTTTAACTTTTTGCTTACACAGCTTGCATTTAACATAGCAAATATCATCTACAAGTCTGTCAAAAAAGGACCACGCAGTGCAAGCCATGGGAGCGCCAATTTTGACATTTGTAAGAGAACTGCTCCCAACAGGTGCCAAACTGGAGGCTACAGGCAAGCGAGTCTGCAGCCTACCTCTCCCTCCTCTTTGTACCGTTGGGCCAATCTCTTCCTCAGAGCTGCTCCCACCACCTTCCTGTTGCTCACGCCATGTTGGGTCTCGGACTTCATCATCTCCACTACCCTCTTCCAACACCTGCTGCTGTTGGATGGTCTGGGCAGCACCATGCTCCACAAAACCTGGCACCTGAGTCTCATCATCATCATGAGATGCGTTCTGCGGTGTGCTGTCTATCGGCACTGGCTCACCCGCCTCTTCAGATTGAGAGAGACACAGCTGTTGCGCATCACTGCATACTCCCTCTTCTTCAAATTGCAGAATGCTGCTTGCCTGTGCCCGTGTTTGCGAGCCAACAGATTCTGAGAACAGAAGCAGAGACTCAGCTGGCTCCTGTACAGAACTCTCTGACTGCCTGGGCAATTTGACAGGCGGTGAACAGACAGATGGTTGCTCAACAGTGTTGTGTTCCTGAGAGGAGGTGGAAGGAATTGAAATCGATGCATTGGCTGCCATCCAACCAACAACGGCTTCAATTTGTTCTTCCCGCAGCAGGGGGGCACGCCGAGCTCCTACCAAAGTGCGCATAAAGAAACGCTCATGGGTAAAACTGGTGGATGCTGTGTCACTGAGGGCGGCAGCAGCCACAGAATCCCCACGTCCTCTCCCTGCTGAAACTCCACGGCCACGACCACGTGCCTTACTCACTGACTTCTTCATCTTGGTAGATTGATAAAGAAAGTCAGAAAAGTTATAAGGCCTAAGTGTGGTTATTACGCAGAGACTGAAGTGAACACTGAAACACAACTGTTTACAATCTGTGAAAGGCTACTCCTTTGTCTACTTCTATAGTGTTTGCAACCAATGTATTGGATACGGATGGAAGCGCGTCACACTAATAGATTATATTTATTTTAAATGGAATGGAGCAGAACCAATTGGAGAGAAATGAAAAGGATGAGGCACTGAGACACGCTCAGCAGAGTACAAGCAGCAGTGCTTGAACAAGTAACTGGAGCGTGATGTGCACTCAAAAAATAAAAAACACAGACTGAAGTGAACACTGAAACACAACTGTTCACAATCTGTGAAAGGCTACTCCTTTGTCTACTTCTATAGTGTTTGCAACCAATGTATTGGATACGGATGGAAGCGCGTCACACTAATAGATTATATTTATTTTAAATGGAATGGAGCAGAACCAATTGGAGAGAAATGAAAAGGATGAGGCACTGAGACACGCTCAGCAGAGTACAAGCAGCAGTGCTTGAACAAGTAACTGGAGCGTGATGTGCACTCAAAAAATAAAAAACACAGACTGAAGTGAACACTGAAACACAACTGTTCACAATCTGTGAAAGGCTACTCCTTTGTCTACTTCTATAGTGTTTGCAACCAATGTATTGGATACGGATGGAAGCGCGTCACACTAATAGATTAGATTTTTAAATGGAATGGAGCAGAACCAATTGGAGATAAATGAAAAGGATGAGCCACTGAGACACGCTCAGCAGAGTACAAGCAGCAGTGCTTGAACAAGTAACTGGAGCGTGATGTGCACTCAAAAAATAAAAAACACAGACTGAAGTGAACACTGAAACACAACTGTTCACAATCTGTGAAAGGCTACTCCTTTGTCTACTTCTATAGTGTTTGCAACCAATGTATTGGATACGGATGGAAGCGCGTCACACTAATAGATTATATTTATTTTAATGGAATGGAGCAGAACCAATTGGAGAGAAATGAAAAGGATGAGGCACTGAGACCACGCTCAGCAGAGTACAAGCAGCAGTGCTTGAACAAGTAACTGGAGCGTGATCTGCACTCAAAAAATAAAAAACACAGACTGAAGTGAACACTGAAACACAACTGTTCACAATCTGTGAAAGGCTCCTTTGTCTACTTCTATAGTGTTTGCAACCAATGTATTGGATACGGATGGAAGCGCGTCACACTAAAATTTAAATTGCATGGAGCAGCAAGAATTACACTGAAGAAAAAAAAAAGAGTCTGTGAGTGACACGTGCAGATGCCTACAGACAGCGTTGCATGCAGAGCAAACTGCAGCGTCACCTGCACTCACACACACCTTGCAGAGCTGTTAAAACAACACTGCAGGCAAAAGGAAGCTTTACACAGCGGTTGGTGCTAGCCTGCCTAAAGCACAGTACACTAAATCGCAATCTCTAACTGTCCCTCAGAGTCAGCACAGCAGCGTTCTGTCCCTTACTGAATTCACAGCACAGTGACGCTAAAATGGCGGCGGCGCCTTTTATAGTGCATTCTGACATCATTTCAGCATCCAATCACAGCCATGCCATTAGTTAACATGACCGCAGCAGTACAGGATGTGCCCACACTTCTTAGGATTCCTCATTGGCTGACTAAAATCACATTGCCTCTCAAAGAATTATGGGAACTTCTGATTCCGGTATAAGATATATGGAAAATATCGGAACTAAGTATCGAAAGGCCGATACAGCTAATATCGGCCGATACCCGATACTTGCAGTATCGTATCGCTCAACACTAGTCTCCATTTTTCTTGATCTTGGGTTGGGTGAGGGCTTTTTTTTTGCCCACCAAGCTGACTTTAATGATACCATTTTGGTGTACATATGATCTTTTGATTGCCTGTTATTGCATTTTAATGCACTGTCACGGCGACCAAAAAAATGTAATTCTAGTGTTTTCACTTTTTCTTCACGCTATGTAAAATAAAAGATGGTCAAAAACTGTGTGATTATTTCATTAAAATGAGTTTTAATTAAAGCGTGTGTGTGTTTTATTTTTTTTTCATACAATAGGATTAATAATTGAGAGTTGTCTAATTGACAACTCTCAATTATTAACCTGGCTTAAAGTCACCTTTCAATAGCAAGGTGGCTTTAACCCATTATTAACCCATTAGCCACCGCTACAGGGCAATGGAAATAGACGGGCTAAGTGCCAGAAAGGGCGCATCTAATTATAGATTTGCCTTTTCTGGGGTGGCTGGGGGCAAGATGTTAGTAGCCAGGGGGGCACAAAATAAATGCACCCTCCCTAGGCTATTATTATCTGCCCTCACTCACTGGCTTTCCCTATCTGGTGGATAAAATAGCGCAGGAGCCCACGCATTTTTTTTCAACGAATTTACACCTTTAATTAACCCTAGCTGTATGAAATTTTGCACACACACTCATGTCATTGTTATTGAAAACCATATATCAAACTACATGAAATTACATGGTTAACTGTATGTAAACCATGTGTCATTTCATGTTGGGTCTGAAATTTCACAAAAGCCGGCAATTGAATTAGCGCTATTATACTATGTAGAAGTGTATGACATATATATATATATATATATATATATATAATTTGCTTTTTGTTTACATTTTGTTTTTTACAATGTGATTTTTACATGAGTTTTTACATCGAGAGAACTGCTCTATGTAAACGTCATGTTAAAATCGCATTGCATACAGATGGAAAACGGATGGAAAACGGATGGTGCGATTACAAATCGCATGACAATTGCATATATTCGGACCTTTTTTCCATCCAGAAAACGGACCGTTTTTTCTCGCAAATGGGTATGAGCCCTTACTCAAAAAGACTGAATGCTTTCTTAAATTCAAAGACCGCGTCAACAAAGTATTAGTGTGTCTTTATGCAACCACATTATTTTAGTGTTTTATTATACTTTTTCTACCTGACAAAATTTTAGTTTGTTCTTCAATTGAATTGTAAAGATTATAGGTGATATTAAAGGTGGAAAAGGGTTCTGAAATAATTTGATTCTTCTTGGTATGATTTTTTTTTCACATGACAAAATTCTGGCATAAGGTATGTAGACTTTTTAAATCCAATGTATGTAATAGATAGTTATATGAGGGGTCCAGGTGTGACATGTTTTGAAGTTGTCAGTATTCTCATGCTATCCACGTGGAGGCCAAAGTGCTCATGGCATGTCGAATAAAGTGGGACAGCTGATGTGCTACTTGTAGAAGCTGAAGAAACCAGTCAGGTTGTCCAGTAGACTATATGCTACTCCCTGGTTCTCTTTTGATTCCCTCACCTAGAACCCAATTGAGAAAGATGAGAAAGACCTGCGTGTTTTGCAGCTGTTACTGGGTCTATTCACTCTTCACTCTCTTTCACACATCAGTTTTTTTTGTGTCAGGCATAATCCGTCGAACACCTGAAGGGACAGATCCGGTGCTGAAACGAAAAAACTGATGCAACGGATCCGTTTTTTTGCTGGATCCGACCTGAACTTTTGAACCCAGAAAAAGAGGGTTTTGGATGTCCAGAGACAGTGGAAAATGTAGTAGTAGTAGTAGTAGTAGAGTAGTCCCTGATTTCCAGACTCCGGATCAGACTTTTGTCAGGTTGCACAAAAGACTGATCCGGTTCCATTGAATTTTATTATTTCCGGCCGCCTGATGCGCCGCTTCAGGCACTATCAGGCGGCTCCGGCAAACAAAAAAAACGTTGCATGCACCGTTTTGTCCGGCCGCCGGAATGTACATTTCCGCCGGATCCGGACAAAAACGAATACAACGCAATGACATCAGGCACGATCCGGCGCTAATGAAAGTCAATGGTAAAAAAACGCATCCGGTACCGGATCCGTTTTTTTAACAACACGCCGGATCATGCCTGAAGTCAAAAAACGGATGTGTGAAAGAGTCCTAAGATGGATGACTGGTCAGAGTTGTTTTGCCAATATGAGAGAATTCAACTTACACAATATTAAGAAGTTGGTTTTAAAATTATGCTTGTAAATGGATCTGCATATTTAACTAAAACAATGTTGTTCTTTTAATCTACAGGAGGGAACTACGTGAGTTTGGAGTAAAGGTCTCTATAGTAGAACCAGGTGGTTTCCAAACAATGATGGTGCTCTCAACTGATGGTCATGTAAACAACTTAAAGCGTCTCTGGGGAAATCTCTCCACAGAAATTAAAGAGATCTATGGCAAGCAATACTATGAGCAATGTAAGTTTATATCTATAGATATAGTTCCATGTATCAGGAAACCTTATTTTCAAAAACCCAGTAAAAATAGAAGCAGATGATAGGGATCCAAGAAACCAGATCTACTTAAAAATATCACTTTAATTTTGCCAAAAAATGAAGGTAATAAATATCATGGACTGTGTTAACATATGTATTGGATGCCGTGTTAAAAACCTCCATAGTAGCATTCATCACATTTGACGAAAAAATAGATTTATCCTTCTAGTCGAAATGACGTACAGGTCACACAAGACCCCATTATATCAATAGGGTTCGTTAGCGATGTTGATTTTGATCATAAGATGAATTTGTCACTGCATCGTGGAAACTAATATGCAGATTTAACATTGATATACAGTCATGGCCGAAAGTGTTGAAACTCTTTAAATTGTTCCAGAAAATTAAGTATTTTTCCCAGAAAATTATTGCAATTACACATTTTGTTATACATATGTTCATTTGAGTGTAATGGAACAACACTAAAACAAACAGGTAAAAAAGCAAATAGGACAGAATTTTACCCCAAAATCCCAAAATGGGCAGGACAAAATTGTTGGCACCCTCAACTTCATATTTGGTTGCGCACCCTTAGGAAGATATTAATTGCAGTCATTTATTCCAAACATTAAAACTTATTCACTGTCTTAACAATTTTCTATTATCAAACAAACGAACCACTAGCATTATCAATATCCGCGGTTAAAAACGTACAATCTTGCAACCATCCCGATATGTTTAACCATAGACTATGAGAGGTAACCATCATAAAATTATTTGAACTATCTGAAGCACAAGTACTACAGAAAACTGCTAGCCCCTGATGATCATGGCAGTTACCATTCATGATGAAACGCGTAGGGCATAGGTAATTACTAAATGCAGGGAGTGAGACCGACTTTGTTGTTATCACCACCCAGAGCTGATCACTGGCTTTGTACTTAATAGACAGGAGGGCAAAAAGAGAACATTTCTGATAGCCTTCCTATCCATAGAAGTTTAGGGTTGTAAAACTAGAACATCCGAAAAAGCAAAGCATAATAGCACTTTATATATAAAAAAAATCCAAAGTAATATGTCACTGCTGATAACATACAATCAGCGTAATGGTAATAAAGCTTGTGGATATTGAATAATATCCCAGTTACCAGCACAAGATCACTTTATATGTTATCAGCAGTGGTGTATTACTACGGATTCTTTATAATCAGCATAATGGATTAAAAGCTTGTGGATATTGAATAATATCCCATATATCACTGCTGCAGCCTATGAATAGAGATAATATTTCTGGGTCCACACCTGCAATTAGAATACTGGTGGATTGAGTGTAATAAAACAATTTTGAGGACATTGAATAGTGTTACAAATAAGACAGTTGTAAACCAGTTATTGATAATATCCCTATTCCACACTCACAATCGTAATCACTCTGCCAGTGGTATGTTTGTTTGATAATATAAATTTGTTAAGACGGTGAGTATGTTTTAATCTTAGGAATAATCATTAAAAGTTAAATTTTAAAATGTATTTCTCCTATTGGATTAGTCAGTGAAATGTTTTTAATTATTATTGGGGACACTTTCTTATCACTGAAACGGTGAATTTGCAATCAATATCTTCCTATAACCATCAACAAGCTTTTTACACCTCTCAACTGGTATTTTGGACCACTCTTCTTTTGCAAACTGCTCCAGGTCTCTCATATTTGAAGGCGCCTTCTCCCAACATCAAATTTAAAATATTCCACAGTTGCTCAATGGGATTTAGATCAGAACTCTGCAGAGCTTTGTTTCCATCCATTTCTGGGTGCTTCTTGAAGTCTGTTTGAGGGTCATTTTCCTCCTGAAAGACCCATGACCTAGGAAGCAACCAAAGCTTTCTGACACTGGGCACTACAGTCATGGCCAAAAGTTTTGAGAATGACACAAATATTAATTTTTACAAAGTCTACTGCTTCAATTTTTCTAATGGCAATTTGCATATACTCCAGAATGTTATAAAGAGTGATCAGCTTAACAGCAATTACTTGCAAAGTCAATATTTGGCTAGAAAATGAACTTTATCCCCCAAAACACATTTCAACATCATAGCAGCCCTGCCTTAAAAGGACCAGCTAACCTCTTTTCAGTGATTGCTCCATTAACACAGGTGTGGGTGTTGATGAGGACATGGCTGGAGATCAATCTGTCATGATTAAGTAAGAATGACACCACTGGACACTTTAAAAGGAGGCTGGTGCTTGGCATCATTGTTTCTCTTCTGTTAACCATGGTTATCTCTAAAGAAACATGTGCAGTCATCATTGCAATGCACAAAAATGGCCTAACAGGGAAGAGTATCGCAGCTAGAAAGATTGCACCTCAGTCAACAATCTATCGCATCATCAAGAACTTCAAGGAGAGAGGTTCCATTGTTGCCAAAAAGGCTACAGGGCGCCCAAGAAAGACCAGCAAGCGCCTGGACGTCTCTTAAAAGTGTTTCAGCTGCGGGATCGGGCTACCAGCAGTGCAGAGCTTGCTCAGGAATGGCAGCAGGCAGGTGTGAGTGCATCTGCACGCACTGTGAGGCGGAGACTCTTGGAGCAAGGCCTGGTCTCAAGGAGGGCAGCAAAGAAGCCATAAAAAACATCTCTCCATAAAAAACATCATGGACAGACTGATATTCTACAAAAGGTACAGGCAGTGGACTGCTGAGGACTGGGGTAAAGTTATTTTCTCTGATGAATCCCCTTTTCGATTGTTTGGGACATCAGGAAAACGCCTCATTCAGAGAAGACAAGGTGAGCGCTACCACCAGTCTTGTCTCATGCCAACTGTTAAGTATCCTGAAACCATTCATGTGTGGGGTTGCTTCTCAGCCAAGGGAATCGGCTCTCTCACAGTCTTGCCTAAAAACACAGCCATGAATAAAGAATGGTACCAGAATGTCCTCCAAGAGCAACTTCTCCCAACCCTCCAAGAGCAGTTTGGCGATCAACAATGCCTTTTCCAGCATGATGGAGCACCTTGCCATAAAGCAAAGGTGATAACTAAATGGCTCAGGGAACAAAACATAGAGATTTTGGGTCCATGGCCTGGAAACTCCCCAGATCTTAATCCCATTGCAAACTTGTGGTCAATCATCAAGAGACGGGTGGACAAACAAAAACCTAAAAATTCTGACAAAATGAAAGCATTGATTGTGCAAGAATGGACTGCTATCAGTCAGGATTTGGTCCAGAAGTTGATTGAGAGCATGCCAGGGAGAATTGCAGAGGTCCTGAAAAAGAAGGGTCAACACTGAAAATACTGACTTGCTACATTAACTCATTCTAACTGTCAATATAAGCTTTTGTTACTCATATGTTTGCAATTATATTTCTGTCTGTGATAAAAACATCTGTCAAACACGCATAAAAAAACCAGAGGGCAGCAGATCATGTGAAAATATAATATTTGTGTCATTCTCAAAACTTTTGGCCATGACTGTACACTGCAAACCAAAATCCTTTGGTAATCTTGAGATTTCATGATGCTTTGCACACCGACAAGGAACCCAGTGTCAGAGGCAGCAAGTCATCCAGAAATGGATGGAAACAAAGTGCTGGAGAGTTCTGAAGTGGCTAGCAATGAGTCAGGAACTACAGTTGAAGCCAGAAGTTTACCTTAATTATTACCGTATTTTTTGGACTATAAGACACACTTTTTTCCTAAAAAATTTGGGAGGAAAATGGGGGTGGGTCTTATAGTCTGGATCTACTTACCAGGAGTCTCATCCCAGGCTGATGTAATGTACGGATGTTTCAGAGATGCCCCACAACATGATACTGCCACCCCCGTGTTTCACAGTTGGGATGGTGTTCTTAGGCTTCCAAACTTCTCCTTTTCTTCCAAACATAATGAAGGTCATTATGCCCAAACAGTTCAATTTTAGTTTCATCAGACCACAGGAAATGTCTCCAAAAATTAAGGTCTGAATTCCCGTGTGCATTTGCAAACAGTGTCACAATCTTGCTAGCTTCCGCCATCATCTTCACAAGGTCTTTTGCTTTTGTCTTTGGGTTGATATACACATGTCGAACCAAAGCACGTACATCTCTGGGTCACAGAACCTGCCTCCTTGCTGAGTGGTACATGGGCGTACCCAGGATCAAAACTAGGGGGGGGCAAGCCATGGTCGTTCAGGTTGTAAAATATAAGAACAAAAAATGTGAATAAAACGAAAATGAACGCCATACACAACATAATTCCTTATACCAAGACCAATAATATCACATACAAGGAGAAATACCACCATGATCAATCCTATTATGTAAACAATTTATTGATTTCAGGCTATGGTTCCACGGTCCGGAACCATAGCGCTTTGGACGGAGCGGAAATTCCGCTCCGTCTAAGCCCCACCCCCTTTATGACGCGCGATCTTTCCGGAGGTGTTCAGGACACCTCCGGAACACCTCCGGAAAGAGCGCAGGGCTACATAGCCCTGTGTTAATTCTGTTGCGGCGACGCACCGTCGCCGCAATACGCGAGGACATGCTGCGGTCTAAAAAGACGCGCCGCATGTCCGTTTACGCAGGTTTGCCACCTGCGTATTGTTACGCATGGTGGAGACGGGATTCCTTGAAATCCCCTCCACTATGCTGTAACATCTGGACGCTGCGTGTTTGGCGCTGCGCCAGCGCACAGCGCCAAACACGCAGCGTTTCCTGACCGTGGAAACTCACCCTTAGGCTTACCTTTGCAGTCTTCTCTTCTGTTCAGCAGGGGGACTTCAAGCTCATGCGTGTTTATCACACACTGACACTGAGCCATTCACACTGCCCTTTCTAAACACAGCAATTGGATTGATCTTTGGGGAAAAAAAATGAATGATAGATAGATAGATAGATAGATAGATAGATAGATAGATAGATAGATAGATAGATAGATAGATAGATAGATAGATAGATAGAAAACCAGACAAATTGGAGGCAGCACATAGTTTGTAGTGAAAAAAAAAGCTATTTAATAAGGTCAAAAGGCGACATTTCAGTCCAAACAACACAAACCTTTCTCAAGCCTTGAGAAAGGTTCTGTTGTTTGGACCAAAACGTCGCCTTTTGGTCTTATTAAACAGCTTTTTATTCACTACAAACGGTGTGTGCTGCCTCCAATTTGTCTGGATTTCTATATTTGATGTTTGGTATTTGCCTGGGGGGCTCTGCACCAGGACTCTTTCTTTGTGCTGCTCTAATTTTCTTCTTTTTAGATAGATAGATAGATAGATAGATAGATAGATTTAAGCATGGAATGCAAGTAGATTCCACCCTGAAATATGCCCCATCATTGTCCCCTTCTTGTAGTAATATGCCCCATCATTGTCTCCTTCTTTTAATAATGTGCCCCAGACCAGCACCTGTATATACATCAGCCCCAGCCCAGCCTCTGTATGTCAGATATACAGTATATTACTGAAGATATAGACTGTACGGGCTCCTGTCAGGTATATATTACAGTAGATATAGACTGTACGGGCTCCTGTCAGGTATATATTACTGTAGATATAGACTGTACAGGCTCCTGTCAGGTATATATTACTGTAGATATAGACTGTATGGGCTCCTGTCAGGTATATATTACTGTAGATATAGACTGTACGGGCTCCTGTCAGGTATATATTACTGTAGATATAGACTGTATGGGCTCCTGTCAGGTATATATTACTGTAGATATAGACTGTACAGGCTCCTGTCAGGTATATATTACTGTAGATATAGACTGTATGGGCTCCTGTCAGGTATATATTACTGTAGATATAGACTGTACAGGCTCCTGTCAGGTATATATTACTGTAGATATAGACTGTACAGGCTCCTGTCAGGTATATATTACTGTAGATATAGACTGTACAGGTTCCTGTCAGGTATATATTACTGTAGATATAGACTGTACAGGCTCCTGTCAGGTATATATTACTGTAGATATAGACTGTACAGGCTCCTGTCAGGTATATATTACTGTAGATATAGACTGTACGGGCTCCTGTCAGGTATATATTACTGTAGATATAGACTGTACGGGCTCCTGTCAGGTATATATTTACTGTAGATATAGACTGTACAGGCTCCTGTCAGGTATATATTAATGTAGATATAGACTGTACGGGCTCCTGTCAGGTATATATTACTGTAGATATAGACTGTATGGGCTCCTGTCAGGTATATATTATTGTAGATATAGACTGTATGGGCTCCTGTCAGGTATATATTACTGTAGATATAGACTGTATGGGCTCCTGTCAGGTATATATTATTGTAGATATAGACTGTACAGGCTCCTGTCAGGTATATATTACTGTAGATATAGACTGTACAGGCTCCTGTCAGGTATATATTACTGTAGATATAGACTGTATGGGCTCCTGTCAGGTATATATTATTGTAGATGTAATATATACCTGACAGGAGGCCGTACAGTCTATATCTACAGTAATATATACCTGACAGGAGCCCATACAGTCTATATCTACAGTAATATATACCTGACAGGAGCCCATACAGTCTGTATCTACAGTAATATATACCTGACAGGAGCTCATACAGTCTATATCTACAGTAATATATACCTGACAGGAGCCCGTACAGTCTATATCTACAGTAATATATACCTGACAGGAGCCCATACAGTCTGTATCTACAGTAATATATACCTGACAGGAGCCCATACAGTCTATATCTACAATACTCCTGACAGGAGCCCATACAGTCTATATCTACAGTAATATATACCTGACAGGAGCCCATACAGTCTATATCTACAGTAATATATACCTGACAGGAGCCCATACAGTCTGTATCTACAGTAATATATACCTGACAGGAGCCCATACAGTCTATATCTACAGTAATATATACCTGACAGGAGCCCATACAGTCTATATCTACAGTAATATATACCTGACAGGAGCCCGTACAGTCTATATCTACTGTAATATATACCTGACAGGAGCCCATACAGTCTATATCTACAGTAATATATACTTAACAGGAGCCCGTACAGTCTATATCTACAGTAATATATACCTGACAGGAGCCCATACAGTCTATATCTACAGTAATATATACCTGACAGGAGCCCGTACAGTCTATATCTACAGACTGTAGATATAGACTGTACAGGCTCCTGTCAGGTATATATTACTGTAGATAAGGAGACATCAACCCATTAATTAATAAATCCTCCTATGTCACTGAGGACTCTGACTGACCTCAGATTTCCCTCCTGCAGCAAGCACACGGCTTCTCTTCCTGGCTTCCTGGCTTTGCAGAACACGCCCCCGGGAACGATGTCACACCGCTGGAAAGAGCCCATACAGTCTAGTATGTGAGTCGCAGCCAGCCCAGAAGCACCTTTTAAAGGGCCGGCTGATGCGATGGCCTCATCTTGGCACGGCGCGCCCCTGCTCCTAGGGGGGGGCAACGGCCCCCCCCTGCCCCACGGTGGGTACGCCCATGGAGTGGTATGATGGCTGGACATTCCTTTTTTGTTTGCACATGCGTACAATTGTTTGTACAGATGAATGGGTACAATTTCAGAATAACTGAAGGTGCCTCAAAGATGAGCCAGACTTGTGCAAGTCCACAATTCTCTTTCTGATCTCTTGACTGATTTCTTGACTTTCCCATGATGCTATACAAAGAAGCAGTGTGTTTCAGGTTTGCATTAAAATACATCCACAGGTGTGTTTCTAATTAACTCAGATGTTGCCAAAAAAACTATCAGAAGTTTCCTAACGTATGACATCATCATATGGGCAGTCCAGAATTGTTTAAAGGCATAGTAAACTTAGTGTATGTAAACTTTTAACTTTGCCTACAATTTTGTCTAGACCATTTTTGGTGTTTTGTGTGAAATTATGTCAAATGTGCCATTTTTTATGTCTGTAAGTAGCTGAGTAATCACTGGGAACACAGAACACCTAAGGGTAGCTCAGCAGTCTCAGATTGGAAGGACGATCTGTCACTCAAAATACAGACAGCTCAGCATGCCCCCACACTAGATTGGACGACTGAGCTGTCAGTTAGTACATCCAAGGTAAGAGAGGTGCCAACAATTTTGTCTGGACCATTTTTTATGTTTTGTGTGAAATTATGTCCAATTTTCCTTTTTTTTCCTCAGTTTTTTGTGTTGCTCCAATACACACAAAGAAAATAAATATGTGTATAATAAAACGTGTAATTGCAATAATTTTCTGGGAAAAAATACTTCATTTTCTGGAACAATTTAAAGGGTGCCAACACTTTCGGCCATGATTTCAGGCCCAGATTTCTTAAAGCTGGTATTTTGAGTGATAATCTTCATAAATGAGGCCGATAGAGAAAAATGCATGTAATACATTAAGAAGTTGCATTTCACTTAATGTATTATGCGCATCTTGTAACTAATGTGCCCCTCTGCTAGAAATGTCCTCCAGTCAGAAATTGGCAACATTTATGGCACTAAAGTTTAACAAATTAGTTGGATAGGCATAACTAACACACTGCCAAAATGGGTGGAGCATGAGCTGGACAAAGTTGCCCAGGACTGGCATGAAAACTCCAAAAGTGGCACATTTTTTGCATAATTTCTGATTTGTACAAAAATTAGACATATTTGAAAGTGTTTTGTCCATGAAAACACCTTTATGAATGGGGGCAGTAGCTTTTTCTCAAGATAGCATTAAAGTTGTATTTATTCATAACAGTTAGTGATAATACATTGCTGTTTAATTAATGGATAGCCATTCATTCTGTAGTAATTATCGCTGATCAATCTAAAGGGCCTTAAAAATTTTGTTTTAAAGGGGTATTGCCAGACCCGGTCTGACCATTTACCCAACTGGCAGATCCCTGTTGGGTCGTGCAGCCCAAACCCACAGTGGGCCGCTTCCTCCTGACTCCACCTGTCTAGGTGCCACCTACTTCCTCGCATAGCTACTGCAGTCCACACAGTAACCATCTTTGGAGACTGACGCCGGGCGTCAGAACATTCTGTGAGGACAGAACTATCACTTGTATATTCCTGAATCCCTGTGGCTCACACTGTTTGTAGTTTCTTCTTAGTCCAGTATTTAGTGGAGTCAGAGAGTCTACCCTCTGACTCCGCATCTGCTATGTGTTTGCTGGCTGCTAATAAAGTGGCAAGGAAGGGGAAACCTAAAGTAAAGAGAGTTTTAGAATACTAGTTTGGTTTAAACTGGGGTAGGGCTTATGCTTTGCCCTCCAACATAGCTAACAATCTAGGCAGAGCTCTCCATTCATAGGCTCTTGATGAAAATGGTTGCTTGAAGGGGTATTACTAATAATGTTCATAGTGTGGTTTCTGCTGTGCATATCCTGTACTTGTGTGCACGGTACTTGTTCCTTGTTTTTGTGCTTGTGTGCCCATATGACATGCAACATGTGAGCATGCAGTGTGGGCTCAGTGCCTGAAAACCTGTGCCTGACATTTGCACAGTGATTTTCTGATGTGTGTGCTGTGAGGTTAGGTCTGTACAGCATAGTTTATTGCATGCAGGATGGTACTTAAAGTCAAGTGACCAGGAAAAATGACAATGTTACCAGTGGCAAAATAAAAAGCAACAAACAAACCGATACTCCCCTACTGGCACTTACCGGGGTCCAACATATCCCACCCGGTGGTCTTCATTTACTCTAGCAGGTAGTAGTTACCATTCAAAGCTGCAGAAGGACCGCTGGGACCTGTGATTGCTTGTCATGGTCAGGTGTTTTCAATAGCGCCTCATCGGTGACATTGATGTGCTGCTGAAGACACTAACCATGGCAGCTAGTGGAAGGTCCCAGCGGTTCTCCTGCAACTTTGAACAGTAACTGCTTCCTGCCTTAATAAATGAAGACCACAGGGGGGAATGCAATGAATCCTGACAAGTGACAGTAGGTGAGTACTGCTTTGCTTGTTTCTTTTGTTACCAATCACCTGTATAATGACACCTGGACATCCCATTTAACCTTTCAATGACAAGTGCAGTATGGGAGCTGAGCCTGCCCCATTCCCGGCAGATAACAGCAGTGTTGTTCAGCCATCATCTGATAGGAGCTCCACCAGTGGCTGTTAATCTTTTTCTCATGCTATTAAAGTAACATTTACAGCACTCAGTCTGGGGGGAGGGTCGCTATCATCATTGCTCATAAAGTTTTACAATAAGCTCCCATCTGCATGAATCTTATCCAGAAAGGCATCATATTGTATGATCTTGCTTACACAGACTTGTAAAGATTAGAATTCTAACATTATTTTATAGAATAACATTTTCACTCATTTATCTACAGATGAAAATGGCCTGAAGAATGTACAAAAGACGGGAAGTCCGAAGATTTACAAGGTTACCAATTGTATGGAACACGCTTTGACCGCAGTGCACCCTTGGACAAGATATTCTGCTGGCTGGGACGCCAAGCTATTCTACATTCCTGTATCATACCTCCCTACAGTGTTATCTGACTATTTGGTTGCTCAATATACACCCAAACCGGCCAACAAATAAATATTAACAGAACAAAGTACAACCAAATGTGACTGATTTGATTTAGCTGAAAAAAAATTGTTGTAATTCTAATCATTTTCACCAACAAGACTGAATATTTTACATATATAATATACTGCTATTAATAAATGTTTTAAGAATGTTCCCTATTGTGATACAGTTTATGGTTACAAATGAGTATGCTGTGATCTCTTCCTAATGTTAGGTGTAAATCAGGAATATATATCACAATCGTTCACACCACAACAAGGTCAGACAAAATAGTGAATGAAAAGGTATTAGAAGATAAAACTGTGTGATAATACGTTTTATACATATGATAAAATATAACACATTCTGTATACTTAACGGTTATGTAATTATTTTATGTTCAGTTTTTTCTGTAACTGGTCAAATCAATAAAAAAAAAACATAAAGGGGGTTTCAGAAAACTCCTGTCCACGGCTGTTGTTTAATTTTAAATAAATAATCTGAACTGTTAACAAGTGCAGAGTCTACAATAGAAAAATCCTCAGTACTTCAGCTAGACATATACAAAATATGTGTAATAAGAAAGCATAAAATACACCCCGTAAGTAATCACATGTCAAATTGTAACCCACAAAAAAAATGCATAACAAAGTGTGATAAATAAAATTGATACTGGAAGTTAGAAAAATATGACACAAAATATTCCCAAATGTGTTACAAAAAGAATCAGTTATGATGCTGAGTCACTTCTCACGAACAAGCCATTGAGTCAAGATAGTCAAGTAGTCAGAGGTCAAAAGCCAGCAGGGTACGTCCTTAACAGAAGGAAGAGACAAAGGCGAAGTCAGGTAAAGGACTGAGGTCAAAATACCAGGAAGATAGCACATCAGAACAAAGGGATTAAGCAGAGGGATGGTCAGAATGAGGTCAGGCAATTTAAGATCAATAAACAGAACACAAGGCACAGGGAGACAAACCAAACAAAAAACTGAATGTACATTTGGCAGAGGCCTGGAACTTACAGCCCAGTTTAGTAGCCAGGCAATCACCTGGGTTAATGAACATCTGGAGACAGCCAACGCTTTCTAGTCTCAGATTGGACGACCAAGCTGTCAATCAACACACTAACAGCTTAGCATGCCCCTGCACCAGACTGGACACTGAGCTGTCAAAGTACTGACAGCTTCAGCATGCCCCAGTATAAGATTGGATAGCTGAGTGGTCAGTAACTGCATTCCAGAAACACTGAGAAGGGTGCAATTGTGACAATCAGAAGAACAGGCAACGCAAGAAGATAGCTGTACAAGGATTATTAACACGAGGAGGATAGAGCTAGAATGGCTACCAGTTATAGATTTCCTCCAAATGGATTGGAGGTAGATCCTCCAAGCACAAGGTCTGGGTAGGCACATGGACTAATGGTGTCCATGCAACAAATGTGTGAAGCATTTTTAAACAAGGTCTATGGTGGTGGGTGCCACACAGATAAAAAGTGATTAGAAGAGGACATGTAAATTAAAATAATAATTTTTATTGATATACAATTAAAAGAAATAAACACATAGATGAACAAAGAGTGGGGGGATTCCAAAAAATTAGGAGTGGGGAAAAAGACATACACTAGCTGCTATATACAGTATAAGGTCAAAATGTGCACTGGACATGGTAAAATGTTCATACCATCATAAACAGCCCAAAAAATGAAATCACGGTATAAAGTACAATTTCAAAGAGAATAAAAGCACCAGTCTGCATATGAAAAATGCTGCCCTTGCAGAGATAATATTCCAATCTCATAAGGTTATGTATAACATCTCTAATAAGGGCAAAGAGAATATATTGTGTTGAAGGTGGTGAGCAACTTAAACACATGAAAACATGCCTAACTCGATGCCTATAGAAGGCGCCATAGATGCCTATGCAAAAGGACATATATTAGTAAATGCGTCAAAAAAGGGAATCATTATAAATGTAGACCCGAGTTACATGAGGGATAGGCGCAGCAAGTGGCAATGAAGGCAGTGCACAGATGATGAGCAGCGTATGTCGAATCCTGCCCTTGAATAATCCATGTGGGAAGTTACTCTAATCACCAGTGATGAAGAGTTTTCCTGTAGGAGTTCTTAAATTCCTTAGGGCTTCAGAGTCTCAGACTCTTCATTGTAGAGAAAGTACTGTTCCTGACAGGAGTTGAGCATTCCGATACTGCAAATATCGGGTATCGCCGATATTGGCTGTATCGGAATTCCGATTCCGAGTTTCCGATAATTTTCGCATTATCGGATACCGGAATCGGGATTGGTCACTGTCACTGTCAGTGTCCGTCGGTCGGGTCTGACAGGAGTCAGCGGCCTACCCTGGCAGAAGATCTACCGGCGGGTCACGTCCTGGACTGCTTGATGGCCGCAATCTTCTTTCCCCGGTCGGTCACATGCAGTATCATTGCGATAACTGCAGTGACTGCTGGGTAATCGCGGCCGTACAAGCCAGTCAGTACCGATGACGTCACGCCGGGGAAGCAGTGAGATCAGCTGTGCTGCGTTGACAATGACAAGGCTCTGCCTGTCATTGCGATGTAGCAAAGTTGGATCTCGTGGGACTGTCGTATTGGACTGCGTCGGACAGGTGGTATACTGTTGGTTTGTTCTTTTATTTTTTTACAGGAGATCGATGGCGTCGCAGGAATGAAGTGTAATAAAAAAAATGAAAACTGTGTTGCTCTCTTTATTTCATTAAAATAACTTTTTTCTTGCTGTGTTTTTTTTTACACATTTAATAACTTTGGGATTAATCATGATCGGTGTCTTATGACACCTCTCCATTATTAACACGGGCTTATTGTCACCGTGCAATCAACGGTGACATTAACCCCTTATTACCCCGCTTGCCACCGCTACAGGGCAAGTGGGAGAAGCCGGGTCAAAAGTCCACAATTGGCACATCTTTTGATGCGCCAAATGTGGGGCTGCTGTAGCCTGGTATTATCAGGCTGTTGAGGGCCAAAATCCATGGGCCTTGACGTCTTTTAATACCAGGCCGCAGCAGCTCGCATTTTACTTGGCTGGTTAACAAAAATAGGGGAACCCTACGCCGTTTTTTTTCGAGGGATCCCTATTTTTGTTAACCACCAAGCTAAGCAGACTGCTGTGGCTGGTATTATCAGGCTGGCAGGTCGATGGATATTGGATCCTTACCAGCCTGAAAAACCAGCCCTCAGGTCTGCTTCAACTGGCTGGTTAACAAAAATAGGGGGACCCCACGCCAATTTTTTCGAGGGGATCCCCTATTTTTGTTAACCAGCCAAGATATGCAGACTGCTGTGGCCTGGTATATCAGGCTGGCAAGGTCCATGGATCTTGGCTCCTTAAGCAGCCTGAAAATCCCAGGCCTCAGCGTCTGCTTCATCTGGCTGGTTAACAATAAATAGGGGGACCCCACGCCATTTTTTTTTCGAAGGGAACCCCTATTTATTGTTCAATCAGTTCCCTCTGACGTCAACTGATTGTGTCCCTGGCTGACCTGAAGTGAAATGGAAAGCAATCAATTAAGCTTTCCACTTAAGGGCCCGTCTCACATAGCGATATCGCTAACCAGAGATCGCAGCTGATCACTAGTTTTGTGACGCAGCAGCGAGCTCACCAGCGATATCGCTGTGTGTGACATTCAGCGACGATCAGCCCCCCTGCCGGGTATCGCTGATCGTTGCTGAAATGTCAGGACCTTTTTTTGATCGCTGGTTTCCCGCTGCAGGCACACATCGCTGCGTGTGACAGGCGGGAGACCAGCGATCCGCTGGTAACCAAGGTACACAGCGGTTTCCAGGCGCGGGACTGTGCCTAGAAACCCGCTGTGTACCTTGGATACCAGCGCCCTGATGCAGGGAGCTGGTATCCAAGGACACAGCGGGTTTTCCAAGCGCTGCGCGGTGCCTGAAACCCGATATCGCATGTAGACGGGCCCTTAAGCGATGTTACCCGCAGTGTCGCTGTCCCAGATCGCTGCCTGAGCTGCCTGTTTGCGAGCTCAGCAGCGATCATGTAGCGAACACCAGCGATCTGACAAGTGCATATCGTTGTCGGATCGCTGGTGTATCGTTATGTGACACCCAGCCTTTACTCTCCTGTCAGGCAGGAGAGGAACTCATCATTTGGGTTTACTGTGATGGCTGCAGCATTAGCTGCGGTCCCTGCAGTAAACATTAACCCTTTCTAAGGATATTAAACCGTGGGACCTGACTGGCATGGGATATGGTAAGAATAATTTTGCTTTTTTAATTTATTTTTATTACAGGAAATGGTTTTTGCAGTAAAATAAAAGATGGTCAAAACATGTTCTTTATTTCATTAAAATGATTTTTAATTAAAGTGTGTGTGTGTTTATATTTTATTTCATGCAAAAGGAATTAATAATTGATAGTTGTCTAATTTGACACTCTCAATTATTAACCTGGCTTAAGGTCACCTTTCAATAGCAAGGTGGCTATTAACCCCATATTAAACCCATTCGCCACCGCTACAGGGCAATGGGAATAGACGGGCAAAGTGCCAGAAAGGGCGAATCTAATTATATGATTTGTCTTTCCTGGGGTGTCTGGGGGAGTTAGTAGCCGGGGGGGCTAAAATAAGGTCCTCTCTGGGCTATTATTATCAGCCCCAGTCCAGCTGGCTTTGCTGTCTGGTTGCGAAAATTAGGGCGAGGAGCCCACGCATTTTTTATCAGCAATATTTACACCTCTATATATACATTACATGTCAATTGTATTTGTGATACATATATAAATTGTATATGTAGTTCATACACTGTCTACATAGTATAATAGGCCGCTTTCAATTGCCTGGCTATTGTGAAAATGCAAGAAGCGTCCGACATGAAAGACTACTTGGTGTACATAGGGTTAACGATGTCTTTTCAGTAGATCCTATTGACTAATCTAATTTGCACAAACAATTAAATCAGGTCTATGTTGTGCAACAATTTCAACGTAGGCGGTAATTAAAGTTAAATTTGTAGCAAAAAAAGTCACGTTAATATTATTACCAACGAATTTACACCTTTAATTAACCCCTACAGTGTGTAAATTTTTCACACATAGACTGATTAATGTTGCAAATCAATAGCAAACGACATGAAAAGACATGGTTAACCCTATTACACCAAAGTTGTCCATTTCATGTCGGGTGACTTCTGTCTTTCACTGAAGCCGGCTTATACAAACCGGCAATTGAATCAGGTAATTTAACATGTAAAATGTATAAACTATACATATAGTGATATATATATGTCACAGGGACATTATTATAAATTTATAATGTATTCTATGTGTAACCTATTTAGTGTTAATACAAGGCAATGAAGGGCAGTGCACAGATGTGAGGTGTGTCGATCTTTGTACATAGACTTACATGTGGAATCTTCCGTATGAGATTCTGTAGGATTCTTAATTCCTTGGGTCTTCCGATCTCGACTTTCAATTGTGAGAAACGTACTGTCCTGACTTATAGGTACGTTGTTCTTATAGTGTAATTTTTTAAGGATGAGCTTCCTGGAGAAAAGGTGCAAGTCCTTCACCGCCGTGAAGGTGTCTAAACGACATGAAGGTGAGAATGTTAGGCCTGGGTCTCACTAGCGATACACCAACGATCCAGACAACGATATGCACTTGTCAGGATCGCTGGTGTTCGCTACATGATCGCTGCTGAGCTGCCAAACAGGCAGCTCAGGGCAGCGATCAGCACAGCGACACTGCGGGTAACATCGCTTAGTTACCCACATGTACCTTGGATACCAGTGCCCTGATGCAGGGAGCTGGTAACCAAGGTACACATCGGGTTTCCAGGCGCTGCGCGGTGCCTGGAAACCCGCTGTGTACCTTGGTTACCAGCTCCCTGCATCAGTGCGCTGGTATCCAAAGTACACAGCGGGTTTCCAGGCACAGCCTCGCGCCTGGAAACCCGCTGTGTACCTTGGTTACCAGCGGATCGCTGGTCTCCCGCCTATCACACGCAGCGATGCATGCCTGTCAGCGGGAGACCAGCGATCAAAAAAATGTCCAGGACATTCAGCGACGATCAGCGATACCCAGCAGGGGTGCTGATCGTCGCTGAATGTCCACACAGCGATATCGCTGGGGAGATCGCTGCTGCGTCACAAAACTAGTGACTCAGCAGCGATCTCACTAGCGAGATCGCTGTGTGAGACTGGGGCTTTAGACCTCTCTCCAGGAGCTCCACCTGAGTTTTGGATAAATTATGGTCAAAGAGGTTGATTAAACTTATCTCCTTGTGTCCGAAGGCTCTTAGATATATTAAAAATATCCGGGAGATGTTGCCCCTTTCTGGTTGTCTGCTGGGTGTTGGTTAATCTAATCACGGCAGTATATGTTAGGGTTCGAGTTCCCAATGCTGCACAAGGGGAATCTCGAGCCATTCCCACTGCGGTCCCCGATCCATCCCCTGGCTGCAGTGGAGCCTGCTCAGCAGAGACGTAGGTCCCAGCTCTTGCCCATTCCAATACTGTGCACAGACTTGCTGCTGCCCCTCCTGGATCTTCTATTATAGCCAGTGCTGGAGCAGACGTCTTTAGGACGAAGTCCTGTGTTTCCCCTTCTGAGCATGCCAGGGTAAGATCTCTCATTGGAGATCAGGGGTCACATGTTCAGATACTGCAGCAGCTCCTATTGGTCTGCCAGGAAGGTCCTGAAACTACATGTGTTTTGGAACAGTTTCTCATTGGTCCTTTTTCTGGCAGGTCCTGTATCTGTTACTATAAAAGGGTGGCATGGCTGGGCCGCCATGCGCTAGTATCAAATCTGTTACGTGCTTGCGCCAGTGAGGTAATGTATGCACGTGGTTAGGTCTGGCTGAAATAAGCCCCTAGAATACCGGCACCTCCGGTGAGGAGATTGTATGCACGTGTACAGGGCTCGGCTGAAAACGCCATTAGAATATCGGCTACTCCCGTGAGGAGATTGTTGCTTGTGTTCTGACTGCATGACCTCAGACTGCAATCCGCTTAGCAGTCATCTGTGTTCCCTGTGAGTCAAACAGGACACAGTCTTTTTTTCAGCGGCTCTGTGACGCAACAGGGTTCGCTTTATAATGCTGGTTCAGCGCCCTAGCGTTTTACTTTGCGGCTCACTGAAGCTAAGTGAGTTCGTACTCACTTAGCATTCCCGTTAGCGGCTCTGGGGATTAACAGAGTTCGCACTAACTGCCACAGCGCACTACGGCGTTTATTTTAGCGACTCTGCAGGATAACAGAGTTCGCTACCTTCGCCATCTTACTAGCAGCGGGCTTCGCCTGCACGGTGGACCCCGGGCTGCGAACGCACCTCTCTACAATATCTATTAGGTGCGTTCCGCAGACCCTAACAGTATATCTGAGAGTTTTGCACCCTCACCACTCTCCAAACGTTAATACATCTATCAGCGATGGAGAAACTAATACCAATGATGCAACCAACACCCAGCGGTCAACCAGACAGGGGCAACATCTCCCGGATATTTTTACTAGATCTAAGAGCCAGATTTCGCTACTGCTTGTAATCAAAATGTTACCTTTCAGGCTTGTGGAGATGGAAGCTCTCCGAAACTTGATGGCGGCAGCCATCCCTCGCTACTCGGTCCCCAACCACCATTATTTCTCCCGGGTGTTGGCATTACACAAGCACGTGTCCCACAACATTAGCTGTGCTCTCAACAATGCAGTTACTGGGAAAGTCCACCTAGCCACGGACACGTTGACAAGTGCTTGTGGGCAGGGACGGTACATCTCGGTGACGGCACACTGGGTTAATATAGCGGAAGCCGGGACCCAGTCGGACCTTGGGATGAAACACGTCCTCCCGACGCCAAGAATTGTGGGCCCTAGGTCAATCAGGGTTGCCCCCACAGTATACACCTCCTGCACCTCATACTCCTCCTCCTCCATCTCCAAAAAGACCACAACAGTCACAAGCTGGAAGCACTTGCAGCCCTGCCATAGCCAAGCAGCAACAGGCAGTTCTTACGCTAATATGCTTAGGTGACAAACCGCACAATGCTGAAGAGTTGTGGACAGCTCGAAAGAGCAGGCAGATCTGTGGCTGACAACGCTGAAACTACAGCTATGCATGGTTGTGTGTGACAAAGACCGAACCCTCTGGCGGCTCTGAGGCGAGGTGAGCTTACACACGTACCATGCCTGGACCATGTTTAACCTCGTGGTTCAGCAGTTTCTCAAAACCTACCCGAAGCTGCCGATCTGCTTGTCAAAGTATGCCGCCTGTGTGCCCATTTTAGAAAGTCATCTACAGCTTCTGCCGCCCTTGCTGTGCTTCAGCAGTGTTTGCAGCTTCCTGCTCACTCGATTGGTCTGTGATGTCCCCACACATTGGAACTCTACACTGCAGATGTTGGGAAGGATTTGTTAGCAGAAGAGGGCAGTTGTTGAGTTCCAGCATCAACAAGGCTTCAGTTCAGTTCAGACTCCATACATAAGACCTCAGGAGTGGACATGGATGTCAGACATATGTACTCTACTCCAAAACTTTGAGAACTCCACCAAGATGGTGAGCGGCGATGACACATTAATTAGTGTCACCATCCCAGCGTCTGTCTTCTTAAACGCTATCTGCTCACAATCAAACTGGATACAATGCAGGCGGAGCACAATGAGATGGAGCAAGGAACATATAGGGTGATTACACACAGGCCAGCCTCATCTCATCCCAACGTGGATTGGGTGACAATGAGGAAGAGGAAGAGGAAGAAGAGACGCTTGTTTAACGCGTATATACAGTACTGCCTGCACAACTGTCATACCGTCTGTTCAACGTGGACGGCACGCATGGCTGAGTTTATGTTACGCTGCCATTCCCATGACCCTTGCGTTCTCTGAATTTTGGGTGACAGTCATTACTGGTTGGTGACACTTCCAGACCCATGCTACAAGGAGAAGTGTCTATCTCTTATTCCCGAGGCGGACAGGTCTACTAAAATGGGGCAGTACCAGAAGGCCCTTGTTGCGGAATTATTAAAAAAATTCCCATCTGAAAACGCTGGCGTCAGAGTTTACAGTTCTTTGGACAACCAAGGAGTACAGACAAGAGAGTCACAACTCCAATACAGCAGACGCAGGAGAACACTGTAAAAATTCTGGGAGAGTTTTCTCAGTCCCTTTCATCACACAGGCCCTGAGGTGCTGGGTACTCTCACAAGGAGTGCTGAGGGAGAACCTTGCTGACCTTACCGACATCCTCCGTGATTCCTCTGTGCCTTATAGTTATTGGATATCCAAGCTGGACACGTGGCATGAACTGGCTCTCTTCACCTTGGCGGTCCTGGCCTGCTCTGCCGCTAGCGTTTTGTCAGAGTGGGTTTTTAGTGCCGCTGGTGGAATTATAACTGATAAGCTGGATGAAAATGCTGACAGGCTGACACTTATAAAAATGAACAACGGCTGGATTGGGCCAGACTTCCCAACACCACCGAATGAAAGCAGCGTAACATAAACTCAAAACCTGTGTCTTTTTTTGGAGGTCTATTTCCATGCACCTCTTCACATCCACACATGGGTATTCGCTTCCTGATTTTGGCTATTTGCTGTTGTCTCATCCTTCTCATCCTCATCCACCACCATCATATCACCAGGGTGACTGTAATAGGTGATGCAACATCCACATCTCATCTAAATTTTGGGCAGGCCTTGCATTCACTGTATAGGCAAACAGTATGAAGTACCCACTGCATAATAATGGGAACATTTTTTAGGAGGCCCTCCTGTACGTCTCTTCAAAGAGTTATTTGGGGTGCGTCTAAATTTGGGGCAGGCCTTGCATTCACTGCATAGTCAAACAGTATGGAAGTACCAACTTCCTCTATATCATGTTCAAAAACCCCAAAAACAATAAAATATAACTTTTATTAATGCTCTAAAATCGGACATACAACAAAAGCACCACACATTTAAAAAGTGCACACTGAATTCACCCTACAACAATACCCTGAACTGTACACCTGCCTAGCATGCGGAGGTTGGCACCCTAAGACAGCCCCAACGAGAGTGGCGCCCCCGTCACGTCGGCTGCCCCTAGGCTCCTGATATGTCCTTACAATAGGTGCACCCCAAAAACCATGCACAACAAGTGAAGATAGTGCCCTTTAAAGGTAGGAAACCGGCAGTGTACTCCTGTGTATTCAGGTCAGGGACAAGGCTGAATTTCCATGCCTGATATATTGTAAATAAATGAAGACCAAGATGATGTTATGGATAGAGCCCCTCAAAATAACTGCTGGTCCCTGCTCCAAGCAAAAATGTATATATATATAATATATATATATATATATATATATATATATATATTTAGGAGTGTGGATACCCTGTACAGTGTGAGAGTAACAACTGTGCTATATGATAATGATAAAGGCATCCAGTGTCACTTAGATTGATATATCACACCAGGGTGTTAAATAATCTCTCCTTCATAAATAAACTCCAGGGTTACCCAAATCATGCTCAATAAGAGGGGTACTCATCTTGATATATTCTTATGACACCTCTACGCGTTTCGCCCAGCGGCTCATCAGGAGGTCAGATGTGTGATACAGCATGGTGTCCAAAAAATATTCTGTCCGGTCTTATATAGCATAGCCTCCATCTCACCCCAAATTACAGACCAAATGGTCAGATGCAGAGATGTACCGTGTTTCCCCGATAGTAAGACACCCCCGATTGTAAGACGTATCGGGAGTTTCAGAGGGGTCGGCTAATATAAGCCGTACCCGAAAGTAAGACATATGTCTTACTTTCGGGAAACACGGGGGTATTGCCGCCTCCCTCTCATCTAGCTGCGCGCCGCTTCCTGCCCACGTCCGCACCGTCCCCTCTCCATACGTCGCCGCTCTGCCATCTACCACCAGAAAAACTCACCTGAGTTTTTCTGCAGCCGCCTTCCGCCACGGCTCCGGCTCCCTGCAGCCCTGTCCCGCCGTCCTCCGTCGCTCCGTTCGCGCCGCAGTCCCGGCTGAAGTTTCGCGCGCTCTATTTAAATTTCTTCTTCGGCCCAAACGTCATCACGTTGGTCACTCACGTGACCGAGGCTGGAGAGAACTGTCTATCACTGTGGCCTCCGGTCACGTGAGTGACCAACGTGATGACGTTTCGGGACCGAAGAAGAAATTTAAATAGAGCGCGCGAGAACTTCAGCCCGGACTGCGGCGAACGGAGCGACGCAGCGCGGCGGGACCAGCGCTGCAGGGAGCCGAGCCCGTGACGGAAGGCGGCTGCAGAAAAACTCAGGTGAGTTTTTCTGGTGTAATTCCCTACACAGTATTAATCATACATCAGTAAACATATACACTGGCATACTGGGGTATCATCTGCTGTATGTAACCCAGTGGGTATCAGCAGGTGTCGCACTGGATTAAATACAGCAGGTGTACTGTATCACACTGGGTTAGAACAGGTAATTTTTTTTCAATATAAGACATACCCCGAAAGTAAGACATAGTGGCTTTGGATAAAAAGAAAGTAAGACACTGTCTTACTTTCGGGAAACACGGTAGTCACACAGATCATCACCAAAATGGTCGCTCCATATTCACCAATAACGTTCAAATCCCCCAGAAAATGTCCGTTCATCACTGAGAAGTAACCACCACCGAGAACGCTCGCTCACACTGATATCCCTGGCGTGCGTTCCACAGTGGAACGCATGCTGTAATGATATTAGAGCGCTTAACGGCAGCACATGAAAAACCGGAAGTGATGAAATCCCCTTAGTGCGACTAGACGTGCGCTCCACAGTGGAACGCACGCCAGTAACACAACTTCCGGTTGTCACTGTATAGCCGGAAATGGCTGATATGAACGGCGCAGTTTTGCAGGCGCTGACCCGCCCAGATTGTGACGTATTGTTTGCGTTTCACATAATGGAACGCAACACAATGTATAGATGTATTTTGCTATATTATAAAGAAAAGGTACCGTATATACTCATGTATAAGCCGACCCGTGTATAAGCCGACCCCCCTAATTTTGCCACAAAAAACTTGGAAAACGTATTGACTCGCTTATAAGCCGGGTGTATAAGTTGCCGTCCTGCTCTGTGCTCCCCCATCCAGCTCTGTGCGCCCCCATTCTCCTCTGTGCTCCCCTCCTCCATTATCTGTCCTGCTCCATGCTTTCCATCCTCCCCGTCCTGCTCTGTGCTCCCCCATCCAGCTCTGCACTCCCCCATTCTCCTCTGTGCCCACCCTGTCCTGCTCCGTGCTCTCCATCCTCCCCCGTCCTGCTCCGTGCTCTCCATCCTCCCCCCTTCCTGCTCCGTGCTCTCCGTCCTCCCCCCATTCTGCTCCGTGCTCTCCGTCCTCCCCCCGTTCTGCTCCGTGCTCTCCGTCCTATCCCCGTTCTGCTCCGTGCTCTCCGTCCTCCCCGTTCTGCTCCGTGCTCTCCGTCCTCCCCCCGTTCTGCTCCGTGCTCTCCGTCCTCCCCCCGTCCTGCTCCATGCTCACCCCATCCTCCTCCATCATACTCATCCTCCCCGTGCCGTCGCTGAACATCCCGGCCGGCAATCCTGCGTTCTCCCCGGCTTCCTGCATCTCTCCCTGGCTTCCTGCAGCTCTCCAGCGCTGAGAGGTGACGTAATACCGCTCATTAAAGCCATGACTATGGAGGCCACGCCCATGGGAGTGGCATCGCGTCCATATTACATGACCTTAATGAGCGGGTATTACGTCACCGCTCAGCGCTGGAGAGCTGCAGGAAGCCGGGAGAATGAAGGATTGCAGGATGTTCAGCGATGGCACGGGGAGGGTGAGTATGATGTCCCAGCCACCGGGCTCCTGCCGCCGCATCCCCTCCCCCGCTGGTTTCTGCCCTATGACTCGTGTATAAGCCGAGGGGGCATTTTCAGCACAAAAAAAGGTGCTGAAAATCTCGGCTTATACACGAGTATATACGGTATGTTTCCATGGGGAAAGGAAGGACTGGGGGAGGGAGATAGAAAAAAGAAACGGACAAAGTATTATTTTATATTCCCATAATAATGAAAATTATATTGAATTTGATCATATTGATAACATCTACACCCTTAATCGTGCGAGACCCCTGTCCATGGTGTAAAAAAGAAACACAGCCGTTTAATCTCCAATAATCACAGCGTCTCTAGATGCATATTATGTTTATACAAAACAGGCAAATGATATCTGCTCATTTAGTCCAGCAGGAGCCCGTGAGCCCATGCGAAAAATCCACTCACATTCTCTCTGGAGTAATTATCTATCATAATTGCCCCCCCTTGGGTTTGGTTTAACAACTTCCAATACACAGAATGAAACTTGATTCAAATTGCCCTTATGTATAGTGTTGAGGTGTCTCGCCAATGAGGTGTCCCTCTTATTTCTCACATCCCCAATGTGCTCGCCCACCCTCCTTCAAAATTCTCAACAAGTTTTACCTACATAGTCCAAAGGACAGGTGCAGCTGGCCACATAAATCACCCCACTTGTTTTGCAGTTTGAAAAATCACGCATGTAGAACTTTTTACCAGAGGAAGCACTGCATATAGATTTTCAGGGTTTCATCCACTTGCAATATACGCAGTCTCCACACTTGAAAAATCCGCAGATTTTGCGTTCAAGCCAAGTTCCCCTGGGGTAGGTCTCCTAAAGAAACTGTGAACCACACTGTCCCTAATAGAACGTCCCCTCCGATATGTAATCAGGGGTCTAGGTCCCACCACGTCCCTCAAATCTGGATCTGCTAGTAGGACTCCCCAATGTCTGTTGAGAATCCTGGCTACTTGCTGGTTTTGGCAATCAAAAGTCCCAATTATTCTCATGAGTTCAGAAGATGAATCCTGAGATCTAGTTTGAGTTTGTAAAAGTCTCGTCCTATTGCTCGACATGGCATGCTGAAATGCATTTTCAACTGTATACTTGGGGTATCCCTTCTCCAGAAATCTAGAACCCATATCACCAGCCTGGTCTATGAAATCATTGAATTTGGAACAATTCCTCCTCAATCTTAAGAATTGACCCTTTGGAATGCCTCATTTTAATGGTGTGGGATGATAGGTCTCCCATCTCCACAGGCTATTAGTACTGGTGGGTTTTCTGTAGATTTTGGTGTCCAACCCCCCATTGACATTTTTACAGATATGCACATCCAGGAAAGGCAGGGCATCATTTCCAAGTTCAAAGGTGAGTTTCAATCCTATAGGATTAGAATTTAATTCACTGATTAATCTGGATAACTCAACCTCTGTGCCCTGCCACACCAAAAAGATATCATCGATGAACTTATACCAAATCCCTATCAGGGACTGCCACCATCTAGGTTCATAGATGAAAACAAAGGTTTCCTCCCACCAGCCCAGGAACAAATTAGCATGCGATGGGGCGCAGGGACTCCCCATCGCTGTGCCCCTGAGCTGGTGGAAGTAATTCCTATCAAAAATGAAAAATTATGTGTCAAAGTGAAATGCAATAGATCAAGTACAAATTAATTATGCTCAGTACACTCATTTGATCTAGATCTCAGGAAGTGTTGCACTCCCCGGATACCAAACTCATGTGGAATATTGCTATACAACGACTCTACGTCGATAGATACCAACATAGATTCACTATCCACATGAATGCCATCAAGTCTTGTCAACAAATCAGAGGTGTCCCTGATATAAGAGGGAAGGGCAAGCACAAAAGGACGGAGAATTTTATCTATATACACCCCACAATTCTGAATCAGTGAGTCTGTGCCTGATACAATTGGTTGTCCCCTCAAGGGCTCCAAGCCCTTATGTACTTTAGGGAGTGTGTAGAAAGTGGCCAAAAGGGGGTGTGTAGGAAACAGATAATCATACTCATTTTTTGAAATCAGACCCCCCTCTTTAGCAACATCCAGAATACACTTCAATTGATCTTTAAAATCACCGGATGGATCTGATTTCATAACCTCATAAGTGACATCATCATTAAGAATAGCCATACACATTTCTAGATATTTATCCACAGTCATAATGACAAGGTTACCCTCCTTATCTGATGGCTTAATGACCAGTCCCTCATTTTTGGACAATTCAGACAAAGCATGTTGTTCTCCCATCGTGAGGTTTGAATCAGGAATAAAAGGTTTGGACTCAATTTTCAGAAGATCTCTTTCAACTAATGTCAAAAATATATCAATACTCCCCACATCACCCTGTGGTGGGGTTTTAGTGCTTTTATTTCTAAGGCCGGCGTCACACTGGCGACAGAATCGGACGACTGCAATGCGATGAAAAATCGTATTGCAGTCTGCCCTATGTTAATCTATGGAGCAGCTCCTAGTATCAGATTTTTTGTGGTCCGTTTTAAAAGTCCGTGTGCAATCGCAGCATGCTGCGATTGTCACCGATTGTGGGTCGACTATCGCCAATGCAAGTCTATGGGAGCGATGAAAAATCTGATTACAAACGGACCGCATGTGTGTTCTTGCGATTAAATCGCATCGGTGTCCTTTAGAAAAGCCGGCAATTCATCCCCGGCTATACTGTAAAATCACACTAACAGCTTTAATAAAGAATAGAAAGAATAGATATACACACATAGACACATATATATATATATATATATATATATATATGTAATTGTGACATATATATATATATATATTTATATTTCCTACACTTTCTTACATACTGTAATAAATCCGCAAATTCAATTGCCGGCTTCTGTGAAATCACAAGCCGACATGAAATTAACATTGTTTCCACACAGTTAACCATGTCATTTCCTGTATTTTGATATTGTTTAGAACTTACAATTACATGAGTGTATTTGTGCTAAATTTCAGACATGTAGGGTTAATTAAAGGTGTAAATTCGTTGACAATAATGCATGGCTCCCGCTGTATTTTCTCCACCAGACAGACAAAGCAAGCGAGTGGGGCAGATAAAATAGCCTAGGAGGGTACTTTTTTTTTGGGCCCCCCGGCTACTAACATCTGCCCCCAACACCCAGAAAGGGCAAATCTATAATTAGATTCGCCCCTTTCTGGCACTTTGCCGTCTATTACCATTTGCCCGTAGCAGTGGCGAATGGGTTTAATAATCTCACCTAATGTCACCTTAGTATTGAAGGTGCCTTAAGGCAGGTTAATACTTGAGAGCTGTCAACTTAGACAACTACAATTTGTAATCCTATTGAAGTAAATAAAAAAACACACTTTCACACTTTAAGAATAAATAATTTAATGAAATCAAAAACACATATTTTTGACCATCTTTATTTAAGTCTTAATCCGTTCGAAGCCTTGTTCTTCTAAAATAAATATAAAATAATAAAACAACATTATTCTTACCTATCTGGCAATCGGTCACGTCCACGATATAACCTTCACAAAGGGTTAACTACTACAATCAGATAAGCAGCAAGTAATCCTGCGTGCTCATCTGATAGCTCCTGAATGAATAGCTTACTCCTGCCGACAGAGAGGATGTGATTCATGAATGAAGCTTAATTGATTGTATCCACTTTCACCTTAAGGTCAGGTCACTCAAGTGAAAGTTGTATAAATCAATTAAGCTCCATTCATGAATCTATTCCTCTCTTTCACTGGGAGAGTAACTGATTCATTCAGGGGAATACAGGTCTGAGACAGCATTATTAGCTCTCTGCGACCTGTAACCTGTTAACCCTTTCTGATGGATTACACCGTGGGACCTGACTGTACATCGGATTGGTAAGAATCATTTTGCTTTTTTATTTATTTTTATTACAGGAAATGGTTTTAGCAGGAAAATAAAATATTGTCAAAAACTGTGTGATTATTTCATTAAACTTCTTTTTTATTAAACTGTGTGTGTTTGATTTTTCTATCATACAATAGGATTAATAATTGATAGTTGTCTAATTGACAGCTCTCAATTATTAACCTGCCTTAAGGTCACCTTTCAATACTAAGGTGACATTAAGGTGAGATTATTAACCCATTCGCCACCGCTACAGGGCAATGGGAATAGACGGGCAAAGTGCCAGAAAGGGCGAATCTAATTATAGATTTGCCCTTTCTGGGGTGTCTGGGGGCAGATGTTAGTAGCCAGTGGGGGCACAAAAAATGTACCCTCCCTAGGCTGTTATTATCTGCCCCCACTCGCTTGCTTTGTCTGTCTGGTGGAGAAAATACAGCGGGAGCCCACGCATTTTTTTTCAACGAAATTACACCTTTAATTAACCCCTACATGTCTGAAATTTTGCACAAATATACTCATGTAATTGTAAGTTCTAAACAAATATCAAAATACAGGAAATGACATGGTTAACTGTGTGGAAACAATGTATCATTTCATGTCGCTTCTGTGATTTCACAAAAGCCGGCAATTGAATTAGCGGCTATAACAGTATGTAGAAGTCTAGGAACTATAAATATATGTATATATACATGTCACAATGACATGTATATATATATATGTGTTCTATGTGTATATATCTATTCTTTTTTTTGTGATTGAAATACTATTCTTTTGGATCCATTATATGTCAGTTTTGCAAGCCTGCGAGAAATTCTCGCAAGTCGGATGAAAATCGGATGTTACAAGGTACACACACATGCGACTAAATCGCATCTTTGAAGGAAAATCGGATGCCAGAAGGATGTGTGATGTTTGCATTTTGATCCGACAATCGACCGTCTAAAACGGACCGATTTTTTGTCGTTGTGTGTGACGCCGGCCTAAGACTGGTAAATGGCCCCTTGGAACCATCATTGTTACCTTCATTCAGTAGGCCAACAAGGGCCTTATAGCCCTCCAGATCATCTTCACTTAGACCTTTTGCATTCATCTTTATCATGTGCAACAAAGAATTTCTTACATCTTAATTTTCTGCAAAACAGATTAATGTCCTTCGTCCACCAAAAGCAATCATATTTATTAGTGGGTACAAAATTCAGACCTTTTTTCAACACACTATATTCCTCACTGCTGAGAGTATATCATGAGAGATTTATAATCTGGCCCTGATTTAATGATTTCTTTGTCTTAAATGATAACCTGTTCGAACATTCCTCTCTGAAAAAGAGGAAGAAGAAGAGGATGGAGTAGATGGCACAGGCATAGAACCTAAAGGAGCATCCCTCATGGGTTGATTTACATGACCTCCTCTGTAGGTACCCCGTCCATTGTATCTCCCCTGTGCCTCCATCCCAGTCTGTGACGTCTACCCCTTGGCGAGAAGCTTTGATAAGACCTTTCAGTGTCAGAGTTCTCTAGATCTGATGATGAGACGTCCGACACGTATGATCCCTGAAAAGTATAGACTTGATTGTCTGAAAAGGCCTTCAGATCTTTCTGAAATTGAATCTGTTTCCTCTCTTTAATCAGTGATTGATATTTTTCCACTGAATTTTGTAGAAGTCCTTCCCTCCTATTAAAATCTGGATCACTTTTGTGTTTCAAAATATTCTCAATCAGCTTATTCAGCCAGTTTGATGATTTCTCAAAGAGAGATTTCTCCTCAATCAACAACAATTGCATAAACCTTAGAGAGGACTCCACAGATTCCTTAAGCCACTTAGTCAAAAACGGCGCCGTTCATATCAGCCATTTCCTGCTATACAGCGACAACCGGAAGTTGTGTTACTGGCGTGCGTTACACTGTGGAGCGCACGTCTAGTCGCACTAAGGGGATTTCATCACTTCCGGTTTTTCATGTGCTGCCGTTAAGCGCTCTAATATCATTACAGCGTGCGTTCCACTGTGGAACGCACGCCAGGGCTATCAGTGTGAGCGAGCGTTCTCGGTGGTGGTTACTTCTCAGTGATGAACGGACATTTTCTGGGGATTTGAATGTTATTGGTGAATATGGAGCGACCATTTTGGTGATGATCTGTGTGACTACATCTCTGCATCTGACCATTTGGTCTGTAATTTGGGGTGAGATGGAGGCTATGCTATATAAGACCGGACAGAATATTTTTTGGACACCATGCTGTATCACACATCTGACCTCCTGATGAGCCGCTGGGCGAAAGGTGTCATAAGAATATATCAAGATGAGTACCCCTCTTATTGAGCATGATTTGGGTAACCTGGAGTTTATTTATTAAGGAGAGATTATTTAACACCCTGGTGTGTTATATCAATCTAAGTGACACTGGATGCCTTTATCATTATCATATAGCACAGTTGTTACTCTCACACCGTACAGGGTATCCACACTCCTATTATATATATATATATATATATATATATATACATTTTTGCTGGGAGCAGGGACCAGCAGTTATTTTGAGGGGCTCTATCCATAACATCATCTTGGTCTTCATTTATTTACAATCATATTACAATTATATCAGGCATGGAAATTCAGCCTTGATCCCTGACCTGAATACACAGGAGTACACTGCCGGTTTCCTACCTTTAAAGGGCACTATCCTCACTTGTTGTGCATGGTTTTTGGGGTGCACCTATTGTAAGGACATATCAGGAGCCTAGGGGCAGCCGACGTGACCGGGGGCGCCACTCTCATTGAGGCTGTCTTAGGGTGCCAACCTCTGCATGCTAGGCAGGTGTACAGTTCAGGGTATTGTTGTAGGGTGAATTCAGTGTGCACTTTTTAAATGTGTGGTGTTTTTGTTGTATGTCCCGATTTTAGAGCATTAATAAAAGTTACCGTATATACTCATGTATAAGCCGACCCGTGTATAAGCCGACCCCCCTAATTTTGCCACAAAAAACTTGGAAAACGTATTGACTCGTGTATAAGCCGGGTGTATAAGTTGCCCTCCTGCTCTGTGCTCCCCCATCCAGCTCTGTGCGCCCCCATTCTCCTCTGTGCTCCCCTCCTCCATTATCCTGTCCTGCTCCGTGCTTTCCATCCTCCCCCATTCTGCTCCGTGCTCCCCCATCCAGCTCTGCACTCCCCCATTCTCCTCTGTGCCCACCCCGTCCTGCTCCGTGCTCTCCGTCCTCCCCCGTCCTGCTCCGTGCTCTCCGTCCTCCCCCCGTTCTGCTCCGTGCTCTCCGTCCTCCCCCTGTTCTGCTCCGTGCTCTCCGTCCTCCCCCCGTCCTGCTCCGTGCTCTCCGTCCTCCCCCGTTCTGCTCCATGCTCTCCGTCCTCCCCCCATCCTGCTCCGTGCTCCTTGTCCTCCTCCATGCTCCCCCCCATCCTCCTCCATCATACTCACCCTCCCCGTGCCATCGCTGAACATCCCGCCGGCAATCCTGCGTTCTCCCCAGCTTCCTGCAGCTCTCCAGCGCTGAGCGGTGACGTAATACCGCTCATTAAGGCCATGAATATGGAGGCCACGCCCATGGGAGTGGCGTCGCGTCCATATTACATGACCTTAATGAGTGGTATTACGTCACTGCTCAGCGCTGGAGAGCTGCAGGAAGCCGGGGAGAACGCAGGATTGCAGGGACGTTCAGCGATGGCACGGGGAGGGTGAGTATGATATCCCGGCCACCGACTCCTGCCGCCGCATCCCTTCCCCCGCTGGTTTCTGCCCTATGACTTGTGTATAAGCCGAGGGGGCATTTTCAGCACAAAAGTGAGTATATACGGTATATTTTATTGTTTTTGGGGTTTTTGTACATGATATAGAGCTAAATACCCCATTTATTCAACATTGTTAATTATGGAAGTACCAACTTCCTAATAATGTGAGCATTGTTTTCAGGAGGCCCTCCTGTACATCTCTTCAAAGGGTTTCTTGGTTGCGCCCAAATTTGGTGCAGCCCTGCCACTCACTGCATACACAATAAGGGTATGTTTCCACTATCAGGAAACAGTCCGGATTAGCTGCGTGTTTGATGCTGTGCGTTGGCGCAGCGTCAAACACGCAGCGTCCAGATGTTACAGCATAGTGGAGGGATTTCAAGAAATCCCGTCTCCACTATGCTTTAAAACACGCAGGCGGAAGACCTGCGTTTCCGGACATGCTGCGCGTCTTTTCAGACCGCAGCATGTCCTAGTCCCTTGTGGCGACGCTGCGTCGCCGCAAGGGAAATAACACAGGGCTATGCAGCCCTGCGATCATTCCGGATGTGTTCCGGAGGTGTCCTGAACAAATCCGGAAAGAGCGCGCATTCAAAAGGGGGCGGGGCTTTGGGCGGAGCGGAATTTCCGCTCCGTCCAAAGTGCTGTGGTTCCGGACCGTGGAACCACAGCCTAACAGTATAGGAGACCAACTGTTTAATAATGGGAATAACAAAGCATAGCCAGCTGATAGCTCTCTAAGAATAGTGAGGGCTGACTGCTTGCCCTTTAAGAATAGTAAAGGCAGCCTGATCGCCCTATAAGAATAGGCTTTGTAACTTTTAGAGTTCCTCATTCATAAATGAAACAGGATGTGTCTGATGATGTGTCACACACCACATGGCCAGATAAGGTTGTAAAATGTTAAAATAACATTTCCCAGGGAATACATTTGTCTTGGTTGAAAGCAATGCTAAAGTTGAAAAACGCATCAAAAACGCTACGTGTGAACATAGCCCAAGGTGTAGAGGAGCCTTTTTGTTTATGGTTATTTATTTTGCCTTATGTACAAGTCGTTACCCTGGAAAGAATGTGCCTTAACATATTTTCCAGGAAAATCCATTTTGGTTTCATTTTTGTATGTTTTATTGTGAGTCTGTAAAAGTGGCATAAGACTCTGGCAACATTGTTCACAGCAGTGACCTGGCAGTCAGAAATGCTTCCATGGGTCTTCCCCATGTTCTTCCCATGTCATTTGAGCACTGTTCCCATTGATTTCCGCAGTTTCTAGTCCCTCTGCAGACCGCCTTGGAAGGGCCACCAGAAAAATGCTTGTGTTTCCCATAGACTTACATTGGGCTCGTTGCTCAGGTCGAGCTCCTGAGCATTCCAATTTGCTCGACCTGAGCAAGGAGCACCCGAGCATTTTAGTGCTCGCCCATCACGATCATTTTCCTAGCGGGGTTCAGCCTGCTCATGGGTACAATTTCCACGGTTTGGGTTCTTAACATACCACACGGGCACAAAAATTTTCCTGTAGTGTTTCCTCTCCAGGTGCACTGCACGCTGAAACCTTTGGAAGTCAGCAATTTAAGCCCCAGACCATGTGACTGATCGCAGGATTGTGACATCACCAAGGTCCTGTCAGCACACCGCAGTGCCTGCTCTGTAGGTGGAGATAAGGTGGACATTCTCCCACCAGCTCTATGAATGTCAACATAAAAACCAGCCCATAAAATAACTTAGCATAACCCTCGCAACACCGTGCTGGAGGAAAAACTCTTGGTTTTATATCACTTACGCCATCAGGCGTATTATTATTATTATTAATATTATTAATATTTATTTCTATAGCACCATTGATTCCATGGTGCTGTACATGAGAAGGGGTTACATACAAATTACAGATATCACTTACAGTAAACTAACAATGACAGACTGATACAGAGGGGAGAGGACCCTGCCCTTTCGGGCTTACATTCTACAGGATTGTGAGGCAGGAGACAGTAGGTCGGGGGGTTGCAGCAGTTCCGGTGTTGGTGAGGCAGTAGCTCCGGTAGTGGTGAGGAGGTAGCAGGGTCATTGCAGGCTGTAGGCTTTCCTGAAGAGATGGGTTTTCAGGTTCCGTCTGAAGGATCTGAATGAGTTTGATAGTCGGATGTGTTGGGCAAAGAATTCCAGAGGATGGGGGATATTCGGGAGAAGTCTTGGAGGCGGTTGGGTGAGGAGCGAATAAGTGTGGAGGAGAGAAGGATGTCTTGGGAGGATCGGAGATTACGTGAGGGAAGATATCGGGAGATTAGTTCAGAGATATATGGAGGAGACAGATTATAGATGGCCTTGTAGGTCAGTATTAGTAATTTGAACTGGATACGCTGAGGGAATGGGAGCCAGTGAAGAGATTTGCAGAGGGGAGAAGCGGAGGAGCAGGCGTATTGAAACATATGTTCCCTCCATTACTTTACCAGTGACTTTGTCACAGCTTTTAGAAAGTCTATGCTAAATGAGCATGAGGGCATGCACATGGACACTTCCAACTATGGGTAAGCATTGCTACTTTTTGAACTATCTAGTACTAACTAGTACTCTATCATTTTGGGAATACAAAGGATTATGTTATAATGGTGATCATCACTTAGTAGGATTTGATTGTCACTGTGACTACTTCATGTTTAAATACAATCCTTGGTTCCTACTTATATGTGATATATGTTAGCATCTCTATCCCTTAATTTTGACATTGCTACACTGTTACTGATATGATTCTGATTAGTAAATCATACTGTTCATAAGAATCAGATCTGTTGTGAACGTATTGGAGACGACTTCAGAGCTGAAGCTCCCTCTGGTGGTTGCTGAGGGTATTGAACCTATGTTGAACACCAAGAGTCCTACACCTGCAGTTGAGTGGTTGTCAGGTGATACTGACTGACCTGATATAAGTGAGCTGACCTCCCATGATCCTCGCCGGTGATCAATTGTTCTTCCAGATCTAGATTGGAATTCAGCTTGCTTTTCTGCTGTCTCCTGCTTGCATTCAGATAAGTCTCTTTCAGTTTTTTTTACTGTGGTTTGAATTCCTTGCTTTTTGCTGAATTGCTTTTTGTCTTCAGCCGAGTCCCTTTTGGGAGGCTTTGGCTGGTATCCGTTCGTTTTTTGTATTTGTTCATTCAGTTCTTGTGATATTTTACTGCTGGGTTGCTATGTGTCCACACCAGAGATCTAATATAGGTGGTCGAGACCGTGTGGTCTCAGTATTTTTGGATTCAGAAGTGTTGGAGTTTTTCCTAGGGTTTTTCTGGGTTGCAGACAGTACTCTCTCCTGTGCTGTCCTATCTAGACAGTTTTGGGCCCCAGCGTTTGCGAAATCTATTTTCTGTCTATGTTCGTATTTTCATCTTGTCTAACCGCCGTTATATGTCTGGGGGCTTCCTATTCTTTTGAGGTCTACTCCGGGGCAGTTAGCTTTCCTCTTTCCATCTTCAGGGATAGCTATCTCTCTGGCTGTGATGAGGCGTCTAGGGCTCTGTAGGAACGTCCCACAGCTGCTTCTAGTTGTGCGGTTAGTTTAGGGGTCTGCAACCTATTAGTTTCCAACCTCTCTGGTTTTAGGCTGCCTATGCGTTTTTTTGCTCCTGCCTCCTCAGCTACCTAAACATAACACAAATCAGTAACAATGTAGCAATGTTCCCATGACCTTCTACCTTCCTGTGTCCTTTCTTTTTGAATCTTCATGTTGGACCCCATTTTTTAGATATCTCTTTTTATTATTAAAACTTTTTTATGTTCATCTTGTGTGTAATAAAAGTAAAAAAACACCTTTTTTACTTATTGATGTTTGCGAATTTTGAGACTCCTTATATTTATAAGATTTCTGTAGTGATTAGTTTGTAAAGTACCAGCTATCTAAACAATGATAAGGACTAAGTACACTCTTACAGGAATCCTTTAAGAAACACTCATGCAGGGAAAATTGACCTCCTATTTCTACATAGAGCTTAGAAGGATTCAGCTAGTCAGTTTTTAATCACGTGATGTCATAGACCTAATGGAAAACAGAAGAATTAGTTGGGTAGAAAGACAAAATGAGCAATTGTTTGTTCACAATGCTGTGTACAGTGTCGGACTGTGGTGCCAAGTGCCCACCAGTATCCAACTTCAGGGCCACACTTTTCAACTACATACAAAAGTGACATTATCCTCAATCACAAATTTATATAACAATGAACTGTGTAGATTGTTAATGAATGAGATCTTGGCTTTGTACATAGTGATTCAAGCATATTGTGCCAAGTACTGCTCATATAAGAGGGTGCTGCACACGGGCCCACCGGAGAATTCTAGTGCTCTCCTGTGGGCCAGTCTACGCCTGGCTACATAATGTGATGACTGCAATATATTAAAAGGAGAAAAAGTATGATGGGAAGAGCGCTTCTTTTATTAGCTACCTCTCACTTGGATATCCAACTAATGCAGCGGTCCAGCAGCTCCTCCCATTATCTGCTCCTTCTCTTCTCCTACCTATCCCTTTCTACCTGGATAACTCTTCTATTCCTTTTGTTTTTACTTTCTAATGGTAATGTTGTTATCTCTCGTCTATTATACGATAATATACAACATGTTTTTGAAGTTTCCTCAATTGGGCAAGAATATATAATATATATACTTTATATAATGAAGACATATTTAACCTTAATTTTTGTGCAATGTAATAGAAAAAAATGCACTATTTGTTTAATTATAGATCGTTAATGTCTCTGCGCAAGAAGGTCCGTTTTCAGTCTTCTTTTGTGGAGTAGCAGTTGATGGTGCGGCTACTGGGGTGGCATAACGGTCCTGTCTGACTGGTTGTCCCATTCATTGTCAGCAGAGTAATCATTGTATATCGTGACTATAATGTCCTGATATATGGATACGAGGAAATCTGTATCAAGATCTTGGTGTCCATCAGCCTCCATTACTTCTGGCAGCATGGGCTCCTAAAAAACAAATAGTATAAATATCCCCCAATTAGATCTCTCTGGAATTATTATTAGGTGAGTAGCACCATTAGACGGCATGTCTTACTTGTCCTAACTATTCTAATAATTAGACTATTTATATTTATATCCCAGTTCCATCTAGGGGGCAGGTGGTATCAGGGGGCACCAAGTACTAATAGTAACAGCCCCCCATCAACGCTTCCTAACAGAACCTGCATCTTTCCAGAGAGAGAGAATGAAAGTGCTGGGAGAACAGCAGAGAAAGGAAAGGAGGTGAGCAAAGGCCAATTCTGCGAGGGCGCCATTCGCACCAGGGGAATTTATTTAATGCTGATTTGTATGAGGAAGCCAATACACATTTGATAAAAGGATATATATATATATATATATACCTATAAGTATACATACCTGATGTTGGCTGGAGATAACTGCCCGGCACAGGGGGCACGTCTGATGGTAGAGGAGCCATGTGTCTAGACATGTAGTGTGGAATGAATGTCTGCACAATAAAGAAGTGATGTCTCCTTGTAGGACATCTAAACAGATTGGGCAATTTTCAATCTCATTGCCTCTGCTGGTATCCGATGGTGCGACTACTGGGGTCTCACAGCCGGCCGGCTCAGTCCTCCTGTTTGATTGGGTGTCCCATTCATTCCCAACATAGTAGTCGTTATCAATCGTCACTCTGATGTTCTGGAAACTGGACCTATGTACAAAACTGGGTGTAAATGTCGTACTTGAGTGTCCATTCCTTCTTCCATAGAGGCGATTCCTGTTATTAAAGGGTCCTGGAAAACAAATAGCGCAGATATAATCAACTTATAACAGATCTCTATGGAAATGTGACATTACGTAAATGGAGCCATTAGCGGGATGTGCTACTTGTCCATTAGCCTGAGAACAACTGCAAAACACAGACAGAATTGTACATGAGGAGATCACAGGTTTTGATTATGATTATTAATTTTACTAAAATTAGGTCATTTTAAGGTCAAGATTATCTATATTTAACCCCTCTCTGACATTAGACGTACTATCCCGTCCATAAAACCCGTGCCATTCTGCCCATGGAAGGGATAGTACGTCATAGGCGATCAGCTGCGCTCCTGAGGGGAGCGCAGCTAATCGCCGCCGGGTTACAGCTGATTATCACAGCTGACACCCGTGACTGTGTGTCAGGAGCGGTCACGGACCGCTCCCGGCACATTAACCCCTAGCACACCGCGATCAAACATGATCGCGGTGTACTGGGGGCACAGGGGAGGATCGCGCAGGGTGGGGGCTCCCTGCGCGCCCCCCTGAGACCCTCAGACCAGCGCGATGTGATCGCGCTGTTCTGAGGGCTTCCTCCCTCCCAAGGACCCGGATCCAAGATGGCGCCGGGGTCCTGGAGGGAGGCGGCTTCCTCAGTGCCTGCTGAGAGCAGGCACTGAGAAGCCTGCTGCACTGCCTGAGCGATCGCTGGTGTGACAGAGTGCTGTGCACACTGTCACACCAGCGATTTGATAAAATACAGTGATGTCCCACCCTGGGACAAAGTAAAAAAGTTAAAAAAATAAAAATAAACATGTTATAAAAAAAATCCAAAATAAATAAAAAAAATATATATATTCCCCAATAAATTCATTTCTTCCTGTAAATAAAAAAAACAAAACAATAAAAGTACACATATTTGGTATCGCCGCGTCCGTAACGACCCCCCCTATAAAACTGTCCCACTAGTTAACCCCTTTAGTGAACCCCTTAAAAAAAAAAAAAAAAAAAAAACGAAGCAAAAAATCAATGCTTTATCATCATACCGCCGAACAAAAAGTGGAATAACGCGCGATCAAAAAGACCGATATAAATAAACATGGTACCGCTGAAAACGTCATCTTGTCCCGCAAAAAACGAGCCGCCATACAGCATCATCAGCGAAAAAATAAAAAAGTTATAGCTCGCAGAATAAAGCGATGCAAAAATAATTATTTTTTATATAAAATTGTTTTTATTCTATAAAAGCGCCAAAACATAAAAAAATGATATAAATGAGGTATTGCCATAATCGTACTGACCCGAAGAATAAAACTGCTTTATCAATTTTACCACACGCGGAACAATAAAAACGCCTCCCCAAAAGAAATTCATGAATTGCTGATTTTTGTTCATTCTAACCTCCCAAAAATCGAAATAAAAAGCGATCAAAAAATGTCACCTGCTCAAAAATGGTACAAATAAAAACGTCAACTCGTACCGCAAAAAATAAACCTCACATGACTCTGTGGGCCAAAATATGCAAAAATTATAGCTCTCAAAATGTGGCGATGCAAAAAACTATTTTTGCAATAAAAAGCGTCTTTTAGCGTGACAGCTGCCAATCATAAAAAACCCGCTATAAATAGTAAATCAAACCCCCCTTTATCACCCCCTTAGTTAGGGAAAAATAAAAATTAAAAAAATGTATTTATTTCCATTTTCCCATTAGGGTTAGGGTTAGGGTTGCGGCTAAAGTTAGGGTTAGGGTTGGCACTAAAGTTAGGATTAGGGTTAGGGTTGGGATTAGGGGTGTGTTAGGGTTAGGTTTGTGGTTAGGGTTGGGACTAGGGTTAGGGGTGTGTTGGGGTTAGGGTTGGAGTTAGAATTGGGGGGTTTCCGCTGTTTAGGCACATCAGGGGCTCTCCAAATGTGACATGGCGTCTGATCTCAATTCCAGCCAATTCTGCGTTGAAAAAGTCAAACGGTGCTCCTTCACTTCTGAGCTCTGCCATGCGTCCAAACAGTAGTTTATCCCCACATATGGGGTATCAGCGTACTCTGGACCCCAAGAGTTATTGTGCAATTTGTCCTATTTCTTCTGTTACCCTTGGGAAAATAAAAAACTGGGGGCGAAAATATCATTTTTGTACAAAAAAATTATTTTTTTGTTTTTACGGCTGTACATTATAAACTTCTGTGAAGCACTTGGGGCTTCATAGCGCTCACCACACACCTAGATAAGTTCCTTGTGGGGTCTATTTTCCAAAATGGGGTCACTTGTTGGGGATTTCCACTGTTTAGGCGCATCAGGGGCTCTCCAAATGCGACATGACGCCCCCAGACCATTCCATCAAAGTCTGCAATCCAAAACGTCACTACTTCCCTTCCGAGCCCCAACGTGTACCCATACAGTAGTTTTCTCCCACATATTGGGTATCAGCGTACTCAGGACAAATTGGGCAACAACTTTTGGGGTCCAATTTCTCCTGTTACCCTTGTAAAAATAAAATATTGGGGCGAAAAAATCATTTTTGCAAAAAAAAAAAAAAGATTTTTTATTTTTACGGCTGTGCGTTATAAACTTCTGTGAAGCACTTCGGGGTTCAAAGTGCTCACCACACATCTAGATAAGTTCCTTGTGGGGTCTATTTTCCAAAATGGGGTCACTTGTGGGGGGTTTCCACTGTTTAGGCGCATCAGGGGCTCTCCAAATGCGACATGACGCACCCAGACCATTCCATCAAAGTCTGCAATCCAAAACGTCACTACTTCCCTTCCGAGCCCTGACGTGCGCCCATACAGTAGTTTTCTCCCACATATTGGGTATCAGCGTACTCAGGACAAATTGGACAACAACTTTTGGGGTCCAATTTCTCCTGTTACCCTTGTGAAAATAAAATATTGGGGGCGAAAAAAATCATTTTTGTAAAAAAAAAAGGATTTTTTATTTTTACGGCTGTGCGTTATAAACTTCTGTGAAGCACTTCGGGGTTCAAAGTGCTCACCACACATCTAGATAAGTTCCTTGTGGGGTCTATTTGCCAAAATGGGGTCACTTGTGGGGGGTTTCCACTGTTTAGGTGCATCAGGGGCTCTCCAAATGTGACATGACGCCCCCAGACCATTCCATCAAAGTCTGCAATCCAAAACGTCACTACTTCCCTTCCGAGCCCCGACGTGTGCCCATACAGTAGTTTTCGCCCACATATTGGGTATCAGTGTACTCAGGACAAATTGGACAACAACTTTTGGGTTCCAATTTCTTCTGTTACCCTTGTGAAAATAAAATATTGGGGGCGAAAAAATCATTTTTGTAAAAAAAAAAAAGATTTTTTATTTTACGGCTGTACGTTATAAACTTTAGTGAAACACCTGGGGGTTCAAAGTTCTCACCACACATCTAGATAAGTTCCTTGAGGGGTCTAGTTTCCAAAATGGTGTCATTTATGGGGGTTTCCACTGTTTAGGCAGATCAGGAGCTCTCCAAACACGACATGGCGTCCAGCCAATTCTGCGTTGAAAAAGTCAGACGCGCTCCTTCCCTTCCAAACTCTGCCATGCACCCAAACAGTGGTTTACCCCCACATATGGGGTATCAGCGCACTCAGGACAAATTGCACAATAACTTTTGCAGTCTTGTTACCCTTGGAAAAATAAAAATTGGGGTGAAAAGATCATTTTTGTGGAAAAAATATGATTTTTAAATTTTACGGCTCTACGTTATAAACTTGTGTGAAGCACTTGGGGTTCAAATTGCTCATCAAAAATCTAGATAAGTTCCTTAGGGGGTCTAGTTTCCCAAATGGGGTCATTTGTGGGGGGTTTCACTGTTTAGGCACATCAGGGGCTCTCCAAATGCAACATGGCATCCAAACTCAATTCCAGCCAATTTTGGTTGGAAAAAGTCAAATGGTGCTCCTTCCATTCCGAGCTCTGCCGTGCGCCCAAACAGTGGTTCCCCCCCACATATGGGGTATCAGCGTACTCAGGACAAATTGTACAACAACTTATGTGGTCCAATTTCTCCTGTTACCCTTGGGAAAATAAAAAATTAGTGACTAAAAGATAATTTTTGTGGGAAAAAAATAGGATTTTTTATTTTCATGCCCGGGCATTATAAACTTGTGTGAAGCACTTGGGGGTTCAAAGTGCTCACCAAAGATCTAGATAAGTTCCTTAGGGGGTCTAGTTTCCAAAATGGGGTCACTTGTGGGGGGTTTCCACTGTTTAGGCTCATCTGGGGCACTGCAAACGGAACATGACCCCCATTAACGTCTGCATTCCAAAACGTTACTACTTCCTTTCCAAGCCCTGCCGTGCGCCCAAACAGTTTCCCCCCCCCACATATGGGGTATCAGCGTACTCAGGACAAATTGGACAACAACTTTTGGGGTCCAATTTCCTTGGGAAAATTCAAAAATTTGGGACTAAAAAATCATTTTTGTGGAAAATTGATTTTTTTTTTTTCACACCCAGGCTTTATAAACTTTTGTGAAACACTTGAGGGTTCAAAGTGCTCACAACAGATCTAGATAAGTACCTTAGGGGGTCTAGTTTCCAAAATGGTGTCACTTGTGGGGGGTTTCCACTGTTTAGGCGCATCAGGGGCTCTCCAAACGCGACATGGCATCCAATCTAAATTCCAGCCAATTTTAGTTTGAAAAAGTCAAACGTCGCTCCTTCCCTTACGAGCTCTGCCGTGTGCCCAAACAGTGGTTTTCCCCCACATATGGGGTATTGGCGTACTCAGGAGAAATTGCATAACAACCTTATCTGTCCATTTTCTCCTTTTACCCTTGTGAAAATAAAAAAAAAGTTTGTAAAAGATAATTTTTGTGGCTAAAAAGTAAAATATTCATTTTTTCCTTCCACGTTGCTTTAGTTACTGTGAAGCACCTGAAGGGTTAATAAACTTCTTGAATGTGGTTTTGAGTACCTTGAGGGGTGCAGTTTTTAGAATGGTGTCACTTTTGGGTATTTTCTGCCATATAGACCCTCAAAGTGACTTCAAATGTGAGGTGGTCCCTAAAAAAAATGGCTTTGTAAATTTTGCTGTAAAAATGAGAAATCGCTGGTCAACTTTTAACCCTTATAACTTCCTAACAAAAAAAAATTTTGGTTCCAAAATTGTGCTGATGTAAAGTAGACATGTGGGAAATGTTATTTCTTAACTATTTTGTGTGATATATTTCTCTGTTTTAAGGGAATAAAAATTCAAAGTTTGAAAATTGCAAAATTTTAAAAATTTTCGCCATATTTGCGTTTTTTTCAAAAATAAACGCAAGTTATATCGAAGAAATTTTACCACTAACATGAAGTACAATATGTCATGAGAAAACAATCTCAGAATCGCGAAGATCCGTTGAAGCGTTCCAGAGTTATAACCTCATAAAGAGACAGTGGTCAGAATTGTAAAAATTGGCCCGGTCATTAACGTGCAAACCACCCTTGGGGGTGAAGGGGTTAAAGGGAATCTGTCTCCAGGTTTTTGCTATGTAATCTGATGTAGGGAATTGCAGCAAATGATCATTTACTGGTAGCTTGGTGCAGTTTTAATGAAATCTCTGTTTTCTCTGCGGCAGATGCAGCGGTGCTATAAATGCTGAGTTGTGTATAACCCTACAGGCAACACAGATTGGCAGATTCTTGTGCACACTGTGGTGGGGTTAAACAGATTAGCTGGACTGCCTGGCAGGCAACACGTCGTCCTGCAGTGATAATCTCCTGCTGATAAAACACTGAATACATTGAAACTGCAACAAGCTGCTGAACAAATAACACTTCTTGGAATCAGGCTCCCTGCCCCTACATTATGCTTCTTTCAAAAGAGAGGGGAATTTGTCACCAGGTTCTTGCCACCTAATAATCTGAGTTCAGGGTAATGTGAAGAGCAAAACCCTGATTGCAGTGATGTGTCACTTAATGGGCTGCTTGCTGTAGGATTGATAAAATCATTGTGTTATCAGCTGGAGATTTCCATTAGAGGACTAGTAAACCTTCTACCATGTAGTCCTCCATATTCATAAGCTCCGTATAACCTTGTCCCCAACACTGATTTGCAACTTTCTGCCTATGCACAGTATACACAGAAAGCTGCCAACCAGTGTTGTGGCCAGGGTTATAGAGGGCTCAGCATTCAGAGAACTGGTAGGTCAGTACTAGTAACAGAATAGTAAGTGACACAGTGTTGGAATCAGGGTATCTGTCGTTACATTATTCTGCTCTCAGGTGGGGTAACAAAAACCTGCCTACAGATTCTATTTTATTATGAAGGAGAGAGGAAGCAAGAGTTTATTAATTCCGAGAAAATTAATAATTTGTGATGGAAGAGTTGTCATTGTTGGAACAAACCATTCGGCAAATGCATTTCCTTGTAGTCTGCAGTGATAAATGATCGGCTCTTATATGGAGCTTGTGTATTTTCTGTATATGGTGAATATCTGGCTGTAATATTTGTTATATTGGTGCTTGTGTCGTGGTAGTGTACGCTTGGCCCTGACTATTTGATTATTCAGTGTTTTTCTATATTTAAAAGGGTGGCGAGAATCTACAAAATATTATATGGCTAGAAAGAGATTTCAGATTAGCTGCACCTTCCACTGATGCCTTTATTTATCCATTATGGGGGAATTTATTCAATCCTTGATTAAAAGTTCACTGGATGAAGATGCACGGATGGCGCCGCATGTCAATGCCTCGTATGCGATTTTGTCCGGATGCGGCGGAAATGTACATTCCGGCGGCCGGACAAAACGCAGCATGTAACGTTTTTTTTTTTTTGCCGGATTCCCCTGATGTCTCCGGGCATCAGAAACCATCCGGCAAAAAAACGCATGCGGCGCATGAGGTTTTCTGATGCGGCGCTGCGGCTAAATGCCGGGGGCGCCGTCAGGCGCACACCGGATGTGTGAAAGAGGCCTAAATCAGGAATCTGCTACATATTTATCTTTTGCCGCTTTTGTGGAGCCCAGCTGTGACTGGATCCATATTTTCCAGAAGGGTGCACTGAAAGAAGATACCACCAGAGGTCATTATGCACATACACACACGTACAGCTACCCTAAGACCACCAGAGGGAGCTGTGTTAGGCATATAAAAAGAAGTTTAGTTTCAGTTTCTAGAGAGTTGAGTCGTCTCTGAGTCTGAGACAGAGTCTGAGCAGCCATCTCAGAGAGCTCAGTCAGTCTGCAGAAAGTGACGTGCAGAGCTGAGGATAGTGAGGCTGCAGAGCTATTCAGTTCCAAGTAAGTGGAGTCTAGTAAGAGTGAAAGAGAAGTCACTCCAGCCTAGTCAGAGCTGAATCTAGGAGTATAGCTCACTAGAAAGCGTGCCGACGCTTAAAGAGCGGCGAAGAGGCAGCCCACCAACTGCCAGCGTGTGTGATCGTGTGAGGGTCCAGGTAGGCCGAAGGCGAGTGGAAAAGTTTATGAGACAGTGGAGCCTTAATAGCTCATCTCAGCAAGTATCGCCGGACACCGGGGTCCGAGCCTATAGGGATCTCCACGACCCATTAGGAGAACACCGGAGTTCCTGGAGGACTACAAGTCCCAGGAGTACCACAGAGCTGATACGTAGCAGGATCAGGAGGACAGAGTCTGGCAAGCAGGACGCTGTAAGCAGAGACTGTGTACTTTCAGTGAGAAGGTCCAATCACAAGATCAGCCAGGTACAAGACGGAGACTAAGCTAGGCCCAGCTACATGCAGGCCCAGACTTCATTACTAAAAGGCAGAGGACAGGAGGCCACACACCTACCAGTGGAGGAATCTCGATGTGCATCCTTCACCCTACAGTACTCCGGGAAGTGCCTGCAACATCTACAGTAAAGGTACCAAAGTGACTTATGTGTGTGTCTCCCTTATTATCCCTGACTGCGGGTCCCCATCTGTCCTGCACTCTTATTCATCTATCTGCCTTGGAGGAATCAGCCTTACTTGTGGAAGGCTTAACATCTAGCTGCACAATACTAACCCTCCAGTGGATCTGCATAGCAGCGCTGGTCATTCTGATCAGATACCACAAGTGGCGTCACGACAAACTACATGAACATTCTATCATCCCCTGTAAATATCCCCATTAATGTGAGCGCCCAGGGCACGGACCGAGCTGTGCTCCCCGTGACATCCCCCATAGACATCAACGGGCTCGGTGCCGAGTACCCACGGCCCTGGCACGTGCGGCGCTCCTCACTTTCTTATGCCTTTATTAAACGAGGACGTACCCAAAAGAAATAAGAATCAGGGGTGGGGCGCTCCAGAGGATGATTCCTAATTCTTTTGGGTACCCCCTCATGGTTTAGGATTTAGGTGGAGATCAATAGGGAATGGTTTACGCGTAGTTGGTATATTTGGTTTTTAGGTATAAAAAGTCAATGGTTGAAATTACCTGAATTCTGAAACCTATGTCTCCTCCTGTCTCTCCTCCTACGTGGCATGACGTTACTGTCTCTGCTGTATAAATCCTTGTGAAAGTCCAACAAGGGAGCCAAAACTCCGCAATGCACGAGTGTCTCACTGAGAAATGGCAGTGGAGTGCTGGTGTGGATGGGTTTTGTGCTGAGAATTCTACGTGTCACAATCACCAAAGTTCCGCACTTCATGACGATATCTGTGACATCAGACCCGGTGTACACTGATATAACACTAGTGACTATTACAACTAATTACAGATGATCCAATCTGCCAAGTGTCAAATTACGAAAATCACACGAATGTAACAGGGAACTTCAATTTACACCAAAGTTATTCAATGTGAACTGAATGCTCCTTATTATGTTGTGGGGTCTCTCTAGACCCCAGCTCATAAAAAACGTAAAATGTAGAAAAATGCACATCGTCTTCTGCCTGCTTTACTGTACGTTGGAGCTTCTGGCGCCAAGTAGGTCTCTGATGTCACTGTGCGCCGTACTGTCACTCTGCATTGTTAAGTTATGCATTGCCAGAGGCATAATCATCACCTCAGGCACAGAGGACTGGACGGTGGGATCTGGGGACGGCGGGACACGTGAGTGGTGATGTGATTATTATTGCGTTAGTGACGGTCCCCACTAACAATTTCCAAGTTATGGAACTACAGTGCTGAGTCCTACCCCTCTAAATGACCTACAGATTGTCAGTGTATCCCCTCTATCCATCAATTGCCTTTTAAGTGTCTATTCAGTACTCCATAGAATAATGCATTAATCCCTAAAGGTGTGAGATTCTTTTTTAGAAAACTCATCTGCTCCAATCTTCTACAGTTTTTTAGAAGGATAGAGTGTCTACAAAATCCTCATGGGATGGTACATAATCCACGCTTGATTAGACCATGGAATACCCAAAAAGAAGAGGAAGTAGAAGTGTCTGAGTAAGATATGCCAGAACTTAAATGAAATCTATGTTAATGATTAAAACATCATAAAAATTATAATATATGAGGAGAAAGTGATAACAAGTGGAGGAGCAGGGAATGGGAGGAGCTGGTGTATGGCTGCATTAGTTGGTTATCCAAGTGATAGGTTACCAATTAAAGAAGCGCTCCCATGAAAGATTTTATTCTCTTACTATATTGCATTCATCATATTATACAGCATTGAGTATTTACAATTTTGCCCTTGTGCCTGCATGAGTCATAAGTCACTGCCAAATTCCCTGTCAGGGAGGAGAAGGGAGCAGCCGAGTCAGGAGCTGAAGAGGGGAATGTTTCATGCAGGGAAAAAAACTTCCTGATTCTTTATAGAGCAGCGAAAAGAGAAGAATTAGCTGGGTAGAAAAGCAAAATGGGCAGTTATAGGTACCCAGTAGAGCTGGACTGGCCATCTAGCAATTCTGGCAAATGCCAGAAGGGCCTGTCTGGTCGTGGCCTGCCTTGTCTGCTACGTTGTTAACAGAATCTGTGTTCTCAAGACACCCATACTGTTAAGAGTTGTGACAGAGCACAAAGTGGCTGACTCTGTCTCTTACCCCAGCAGACCATGGGTATCATTAGAAATATTGATCTTGTAGTAAATCTTGCTTTCCTCCATCCAGAGTAATATTATTAGTATTATATCCCATCTGGTGATTGGGGATGGAACTTCATGGGCCTGTGTGATTTCAAATTCCAGGGCTGAATTTGAGCCCTAGGCCATACTGTTTGGGGGTATATACCCTTCCCCAGCCTCTATCACACAGCCTAGGCAACTAGCAGTAAACAATAAAAATAGAATTGTAATTATCAAGAGAAAAGAGGTTGAACTTTAATATATAGTAAATTACAAATGTATTGTGAAAACAAGCACTTTCTGACAGTACCCATCAATGAAGATTGGAGTAGCTCTTTAAATTCATTGCAAGCAGAGATCTTGAAAATAGTAACGGTTTGAAACACAAAGACCCATACTGATCAATCTATTTTGTCTATTTTTACCAAGTTTAGTGATGTGTAATGTGATCTGTGACACATTTCTTAACAATTTGCACCATAATTTAGAGCTACTGAACCATCAGTTTCGTAAAACGGGAGTGAACATTGTTATTACTTTGTACTTTTTTAATATGTTGCTAAACTATAGTAAAATTTAACCCCAGTAAGTGGGTGAAAATTCTCACCAAGGAACTTTATCAAGGCATTTATAGATGTGATATATTAGCTCCAGTGTAAAAATATGATAAATGTATCACAAATAATGGCCAAATTACCTCTAAAAAATCAATGAAAATGAACAAATGAAAGTCAGACATTGCTTTTCAACCATTCTTCCACAAATTTTTTATATAATAATAATAATCTTTATATAGCGCTAACATATTCCCCAGCGCTTTACAGTTTGCGCACATTATCGTCGCTGTCCCCAATGGGGCTCACAATCTAGATTCCTTATCAGTATGTTTTTGGAATGTGGGAGGAAACCGGAGAACCTGGAGGAAACCCACGCAAACACGGCGAGAACATACAAACTCCTTGCAGATGTTGTCCTTGGTGGGATTTGAACCCAGGACTCCAGCGCTGCAATGCTATCCACTGAGCCACCGTGCTGCCCATATTTTTTTTTTAAAAATTAAAACTCATGAAATAGGCCTGGACAGAAAGGATGGTACCCTTAACTTAATATTTTGTTGCGCAACCTTTTGAGACAATCACTGCAATCAAACGATTCCTATAACTGTCAATGAGACTTCTGCACATCTCGACAGGTATTCTGGCCACTCCTCAAGAGCAATCTGCTCCAGTTATCTCATGTTTGAAGGTTGCCTTTTCCAGATGGCATGTTTCAGCTCTTTCCAAAGATGCTCGAGGCTGCTTCTTCACACCCTGGCACCCCACAAATAAACAGTGCACCAGCCCATCAATGTTGTGCTGTATGCAATACAGTGTACTCACTTCCAGGCCAGAGACCTCTGCTGCATCCATGTCCTTTGGTCCAGTATCAGGGAACACCTCTCACACACATCAAGGGACACCTGACTCGTTATAACAAATTCATCTTTACTGGACTGTTTAAATACAACAGTGTTATGTTTCGGTAACGGAGGAGAAATAGCAAAAAATAGCAACAGCGGTAATACACCAGAGAGGCTGGAACCTATTGGATTGCAGTAACCTGAACTAACCACACAACTAGAGGTAGCCGTGGAGCATTCCTACGGTAATCCTAGATGCCTCGACACAGCCTGAGAGATAACTACACCTAAAGGCAGAAAGATGAAAGCTATCTGCCCCGGAGCAGATCCCCAAAGAAAATAGGAAGCCCCCAAACATGAAATGGCTGTTAGACAAGAAGAAAGCACGGACACAGACAGAAAATAGAATGAGCAAACGCTTGGGCCCAATCTGTCTAGACAGAAAAGTACAGGAAAGAATTCTGACTGCAATCCAACAAAACCCTAACAAAAAATACCAACACTTCTGATTGCCAAAAAACCTGAGATCACACTATCTCATCCACCTAAATCAGATCTCTGGTGTAACAAAACGCTATTCAGCAAATAAAAGTAACAAAAGAGCAAAGCAAAAGTGCAGCCACAAACGGAGCACATTTCCAGCACCAGACCACCAAAAGGGGACAGGCTGCAGTCAACTGCAGGCAGCAAACCAGCAGAGAAAATCAAACAGAGAAAAAAAAAAACAGCAAACACTTATCTGAAGGAGAGCAGGAAACTAGCAGTGCTTCAAGCAAGACCAGAAGGAACAATTGATAACCGGCAAGGCTGCTGGGAACTCAGGCCACTTATATCCTACCATTCAGCGCCAGCTGAAGGTCATTCAGTAATCAGTTCATTACCCTCAGCAACCACCGGAGGGAGCCCCAGCTCAGAAGCCACCTCCAGCATATTCACAACACAACAGTCTTTAACAAGCAGTTTCGGGCACAGCACCCTCCAGATCCAGTTTCATCAATACAGTACATTTCAAGCCTCTGCTTATATTCAGCTACGCTTGATACTCCTGTCAGTCCCAGGGATTTCCCATCTGGCCCTACAGCACCCCCCAGATCCACAATGTTTTCCTCACGTAGTTCAGCTTCCTCTGTATTTAAGGGATTAAGAAGTCCCAGAAATTTCGAGCTCCCCCCTGAAGTCCCGAAAGAGGATCAAATGACCCTTAGTCCAAACTGACAACTCTGATGGCTCCAATTAGCATCCTTTCATTTGTAAATGTGGCCATTGCCTGAGGAATCTTCAGAATCTGCAGAATACAGAACAAAAGACGGTGATTATAGGATGTTAGCTAAAATCCTTAAGGTCATTCGACCCGTCTCTGGGTTCCAAAGGTAGAAATGTTAAATGACCCCTCTCTGGGACTTCTAGTGTTAAGGCACACTCCTCAGTGCCTGATTTATGTTATAGGCCTCGGACATTACAGGCAGGTCCACAGGATCCACAGGTCGGTGTCATGCTGTTTGAATGATATGTATCCAGCTCACAACACACTGAACCATAGGAACCTTTCACTAACTGAGACTGACTCAACCAGGAAATGATTCCCTTTCAAAGCATCATGAAATCTGAAGGATTTTGGGTCACAATGTAGTGCCCAGTGTCAGAAAGCTGGGTTTGTTTCCTAGGTTATAGGTCTTCCAGCAGGATAATGACTACAAAAAAACTTCAAGAAGCACTCAGAAATGGATGGAAACTACAGGCTAGAGAGTTTTGAAGTGTCTAGCAATGAGTCAGGATCTAAATCCCATTGAACACATGTGGTGAGATTTTAAAATTGCTGTTGAGAGAAGGCGCCTTCAAATATGAGAGACCTGGAGCAGTTTGCAAAAGAAGAGTAGTCCAAAATTCCAAGCTTGTTGATTGTTATAGGAAGAGATTGGAGGCCAGGATGAGTGACATTATTATAAGATGTGAAACATTACTGCAGAATAGAGGCCAGGGTGCAAGACAATATCTCATGGTCCCATAGATCTATAGATCTGACCAACATGCTGGTACAGGATCCCACACCAAATTTTGCACTGGGGCCCATAGTAATGCCACTAATAACTGACATTGTACCGATATTCAGCAAAGATTAGAATGTAGATCCTGGTAATAATAACCAATAGGTAAGTTTGATATCAGTGTTGTGCAACATTTTCCAAGGCACTAAAGGAGATGACCTGCGGAAATATATTGCAGAGAATAATGTAATAACTGACAACCAGCATGGATGAATGAAAGTCAGGTTGTGTTTAACCAATACATTGGATTTCTATGAGGAGATAAGCTCGGGGGGAGCGCATCCGATCGCGGCCCGACACTATGTGCCAGGAGCGGACACGGACCGCTCCCGGCACATTAACCCCTGGCACACTGCGATCAAACATGATCGCAGTGTACCGGGGGCACAGGGAAGTATCACGCAGGGAGGGGCTCCCTGCGTGCTTCCTGAGACCCTCAGAACAGCGCAATGTGATTGCGCTGTTCTGAGGCCTTCCTCCCTGCAGGACCCCGGATCCAAGATGGCCACGGGGTCCTTCGGGGTCCTGCAGGGAGGCGGCTTCCTTAGTGTCTGCTGAGAGCCTGCAGCACTGCCTGTCACATCGCTGGTCTTACAGAGTGCTGTGCACACTGTCAGACCAGCGATCTGACCTTATACAGTGATGTCCCACCCTGGGACAAAGTAAAAAAGTTAAAAAAATAAAAATAATGTGTGAAAAAAAAATCCTAAATAAAGAAAAAAAAAATATTCCCCAATAAATTCATTTCTTCATGTATATATAAAAAAAACAATAAAAGTACACATATTTGACCCGCCCTATAAAACTGTCCCACTAGTTAACTCCTTTAGTGAACCCCTTAAAAAAAAACAAAAAAAAACAATGCTTTATCATCATACCGCCGAACAAAATGTGGAATAACACGCGATCAAAAAGACGGATATAAGTAAACATGGTACCGCTGAAAACGTCATCGAGCCACCATACAGCATTATCAGCGAAAAAATAAAAAAGTTATAGCTCGCCGAGTAAAGCGATGCAAAAATAATTATTTTTTATATAAAATAGTTTTTATTGTATAAAAGCGCCAAAACATAAAAAAATTATATAAATGAGGTATTGCCGTAATCGTACTAACCCGAAGAGTAACACTGCTTTATCAATTTTACCACACGCGGAACAGTATAAACACCTCCCCAAAAGAAATTCATGAATTGCTGATTTTTGTTCATTCTAACCTTCCAAAAATCGTAATAAAAAGCGATCAAAAAAGTCACGTGCCCAAAAATGGTACCAATAAAAACGTCAACTCGTCCCGCAAAAAATAAGACCTCACATGACTCTGTGGGCCAAAAAATGGAAAAATTATAGCTCTCAAAATGTGGTGATGCAAAAACTATTTTTTGCAATAAAAAGTGTCTTTTAGCGTGTGACAGCTGCCAAACATAAAAACCCGCTATAAAAACCCGCTATAAATAGTAAATCAAACCCCCCTTTATCACCCCATAGTTAGGGAAAAATAATAAAATTAAAAAAATATATTTATTTCCATTTTCCCATTAGGGTTAGGGTTGGGGCTAAAGTTAGGGTTGGGTCTAAAGTTAGAATTAGGGTTAGGGTTGGGATTAGGGTTAGGGGTGTGTTAGGGTTAGGTTTGTGGTTAGGGTTATGGTTAGGGTTGGGACTAGGGTTAGGAGTGTGTTGGGGTTAGGGTTGCAGTTAGAATTCAGGGGTTTCCACTGTTTAGGCACATCAGGAGCTCTCCAAATGTGACATGGCGTCTGATCTCAATTTCAGCCAATTCTGCGTTGAAAAAGTCAAACGGTGCTCCTTCCCTTCTGAGCTCTGCCATGCGCCCAAACAGTAGTTAACCCCCACATATGGGGTATCAGCGTACTCAGGACAAATTGCACACTAGCGCTTGGGGTCTAATTTCTTCTGTTACCCTTGGGAAAATAAAAAATTGGGTCGAAAACATCATTTTTGTGGAAAAAAATTAGGATATTTTATTTTTATGGCTCTACGTTATAAACTTCTGTGAAGCACTTGGGGGTTCAAAGTTCTCCCCACACATCTAGATAAGTTCCTTTGAGGATTTTGTTTCCAAAATGGGGTCACTTGTGGGGGTTTCCAATGTTTAGGTACATCAGGGGCTCGCCAAACGCGACATGACAACCGCAGACCATTCCATCAAGTCTGCAATCCAAAACGTCACTACTTCCCTTCCGAGCCCTGACGTGTGCCTATATAATAGTTTTCTCCCCCATATAGGGTATCAGCGTACTCAGGACAAATTGGACAACAACTTTTGGGGTCCAATTTCTCCTGTTACCCTTCTGAAAATAAAATATTGGGGACAAAAAAAATCATTTTTGTAAAAAAAAAAAAAAAATTTTAATTTTATGGCTGCACGTTATAAACTTCTGTGAAGCACTTGGGGTTTCAAAGTGCTCTTTACACATATAGATAAGTTCCTTGGGGGGTCTATTTGCCAAAATGGTGTCACTGGTGGGGGGGGTTTCCACTGTTTAGGCACATCTGGGGCTCTCCAAACGCGACATGACGCCCGCAGACCATTCTATCAAAGTCTGCAATCCAAAACGTCACTACTTCCCTTCCGAGCCCCGATGTGTGCCCATACAGTAGATTTCTCCCATATATGGGGTATCAGCATACTCAGGACAAATTGGACAACAACTTTTGGGGTCCAATTTCTCCTGTTACCCTTGTAAAAATAAAAAGTTGGGGACTAAAAATCATGTTTGTGGAAAAAATATGATTTTTTTTATTTTCATGCTCGGGCGTTATAAACTTTAGTGAAACACCTGGGGGTTCAAAGTTCTCACCACACATCTAGATAAGTTGCTTGAGGGGTCTAGTTTCCAAAATGTTGTCATTTGTGGGGGGTTTCCACTGTTTAGGCACATCAGGCGCTCTCCAAACACGACATGGCGTCCAGCCAATTCTGCGTTGAAAAAGTCAAACGGCGCTCCTTCCCTTCTGAGCTCTGCCATGCACCCAAACAGTGGTTTACCCCCACATATGGTGTATCAGCGTACTCAGGACAAATTGCACAATAACTTTTGGGGTCTTGTTACCCTTGGGAAAATAAAAAATTGGGGTGAAAAGATCATTTTTTTGGAAAAATATGATTTTTTAATTTTATGTCTCTACATTATAAACTTGTGTGAAGCACTTGGGAGTTCAAATTGCTCACCACAGATCTAGAAAAGATCCTTAGGGGGTCTAGTTTCCAAAATGGGGTCACTTGTGGGGGTTTCCACTGTTTAGACACATCATGGGCTCTCCAAATGCAACATGGCGTCCAATCTCAATTCCAGCGATTTTTGGTTGGAAAAAGTCAAATGGCTCTCCTTCCATTCCGAGCTCTGTCGTGCGCCCAAACAGTGGTTCCCCCCACATATGGGGCATCAGCGTACGCAGGACAAATTGGATAACAACTTTTGTGGTCTAATTTCTCCTGTTCCCCCTGGGAAAATAAAAAATTGGTGACTAGAAGATAATTTTTGTGGGAAAAAAAATAGGATTTTTTATTTTCATGGCCGGGCATTATAAACTTGTGTGAACCACTTGGGGGTTTAAAGTGCTCACAACAGATCTAGATAAGTTCCTTAGGGGGTCTAGTTTCCAAAATGGGGTCACCTGTGGGGGGTTTACACTGTTTAGGCACATCTGGGGCACTGCAAACGGAACATGACACCATCAATGTCTGCATTCCAAAACATTATTACTTCCTTTCCAAGCCCTGCCGTGTGCCCAAACAGTTTCCCCCCCCCACATATGGGGTATCAGCGTACTCAGGACAAATTGGACAACAACTTTTGGGGTCCAATTTCCTTGGGAAAAATCAAAAATTGGGGACTAAAAAATCATTTTTGTGGAAAATTGCTTTTCTTTTTCACGCCCAGGCATTATAAACTTTTGTGAAACACTTGGGGGTTCAAAGTGCTCACAACAGATCTAGATAAGTTCCTTAGGGGGTCTAGTTTCCAAAATGGTGTTACTTGTGGTTTTTTTTTACTGTTTAGGTGCATCAGGGGCTCTCCAAACGCGACATGGCGTCCAATCTCAATTCCAGCCAATTTTGGTTTGAAAAAGTCAAACGGCGCTCCTTCCCTTACGAACCTGCCGTGCGCCAAAACAGTGGTTTTTCTCCACATATGGGGTATTGACGTACTCAGGAGAAATTGCACAACAACTTTATCTGTCCATTTTCTCCTTTTACCCTTGTGAAAATAAAAAAAATGTTTGCAAAAGATCATTTTTGTGACTAAAAAGTTAAATGTTCATTTTTTCCTTCCACGTTGCTTCAGCTCCTGTGAAGCACCTGAAGGGTTAATAAACTTCTTGAATGCGGTTTTGAGTACCTTGAGGGGTGCAATTTTTAAATGGTGTCACTTTTGGGTATTTTCTGCCATATAGACCCCTCAATGTGACTTCAAATGTGAGGTGGTCCCTAAAAAAAATGGCTTTGTAAATTTTGTTGTAAAAATGGGAAATCGCTGGTCAACTTTTAACCCTTATAATTTCCTAACAAAAAAAAATTTGGGTTCCAAAATTGTGGTGATATAAAGTAGACATGTGGGAAATGTTATTTATTAACTATTTTGTGTGACATATTTCTCTGTTTTAAGGGAATAAAAATTCAAAGTTTGAAAATTGCAAAATTTTCAAAATTTTCGCCATATTTGCATTTTTTTCAGAAATAAACACAAGTTATAGTGAAGAAATGTTACCACTATTGTGAAGTACAATATGTCACGAGAAAACAATCTCAGAATTGCGAAGATCCGTTGAAGCGTTCCAGAGTTATAACCTCATAAAGAGACAGTGGTCAGAATGGTAAAAATTGGCCCTGTCATTAACGTGCAAACCACCCTTGGGGGTAAAGGGGTTAACGACTGGGTTAATTATTTTTCTATGTTGATATAGCAGGCGATTCTGAATGCGGTGATACTAAATATGTGTATGTTATTTTGAATTTTTTTATGTTTAAAAACATTTTTTTTTTTACTTTTTGCATGCTTCAATAGTCTCCATGGGAGACTAGAAGCTGCAGTTGTCTGATCGGCTCTGCTACATACAGGTGATGATCAGATCGCCTCTATGTAGCAGAAATGGTCACTTGCTAAGAGCACCGACCTCCGGGCGGGGCTCATAGTAATCCAGCTATGTTAACCATAGAAGTCTCCTGGAGACCTCTGGTTGTTATGCCAACCCATCGGTAACCAGCGATTACGTGACAGGGTCACCGATGGGTGG